>CP125973.1:79934501-80665216 GCA_030063025.1 Avena longiglumis | reverse complement strand
GGAGGCTAGGTTTGTTAGCCTTAACCCCTTCATACAATTCTTATTCCTAAAACTGAAAGAAGGAGGCGAATGTTGAAAAAGGAATTCATCCTTGAAACTTTATTAAAGAATTCCATGATTACGCTAGGGAGGCCAAAAGGTTTTGAGCGTTTCAATATAAGTTCAAGTGTAGATGTTGTGGGTATTTACGATAAAACTAATCCTAGAAAGGAATTCAATATACCCATACCCTATGGCTTGTTGGAATGCATGAAGCCTTTGAAAATAACTTTGATTGGATTGCCCACGAAAATATTTTTGATGAAGGTAGTAGACCAAAGAGAGATGACAAAGGATCCTCAAAACCCATTTGGATGATATACCTTTCATAGTTGAACATTTTGCAAGTATGAATGTTAATGCTTCCTCATTTGAAAATACTTGATTCTTCTTGCTTCCTATGCCTAACTTAAAAGGCGTTAAGAAAGTACTTGTTGGGAGATAGCAAGAGTTTCCTTGAGTCTTAGGTATTATACGTAATGACCTCTCCTTATCCTTTTGTTTGCTTTTGTGCCAAGAATGACCTCTAATGAAAGCAGTAAAGATTTGGGAGTTGCTGTCAAAGCAGATTTCTGTCCTCCACCAAAAAATTCATGAGGAGGCTCTGTAACATGGATTGAGCTAAAATTTATGAATAAATCTCGGTATGTTGGCTAACTTCGTTAGTTCAACATTTTTTATTGATCAACGAAGATGTTCAAAAAATTCGTTTCTACCTGCTGGTCTATTTTGACAGATTTCGCCATTATTTGCATTTGCTTCTTATTGATTCCTTTTGAGTTACTACGGTAGCTTTTGTTTTAGTGAAAAGCCTTGTTGTTCCAAAGCTTTGCTAGTTGTCTAATATCTTTTGAATAAGCTAATGTTGCTAATGAAGATTGTGTGAAGTTTTGTATGAAGAAAAAATTTCAGGTGTAGAGAAAGAATGATGCAATGATATGAAGAATGGACAAAAGCTCAAGCTTGGGGATTCCACCATGGTTTCACCCCAAGAAATATCTAAGAGTCTGGCGTCAAAGCTTGGGGATGCAAGGCATCCTTCTTCATCAATAAAAAGCTGGGTTTGTCTAGACACTTCGTTGTTCTTGTTTCATGCACAATTGTGTTGTTCTTGGAAGCGTCATAGTTTTTGTTTGCTTTTCTTAGTTTGTTTAGTTTGCTTTAGTAGTTTGGACCACGCTCTCATGTGTTGTTTTGCAAATAAGTTTGCTTGGTGTTTGGAAAGGAGTAGTAAGTTCTTGCTTGAAGTGCAAGAGGAGCTTGCATTGGCTACAGCTTGACTTAGACTTTAGCATGACATGCTAGGTGTTGTTTAGCATTATGCTTAGTTATTATTGTTGTAGCATGTCTTGTTCCAAACAATTGGGATTACTTAGTGTGCCTTGAAGAAATTATGTTGTTTTAGCATGCAAAAGCATAGTATTGGTATTCTCCTTTGATGTTTTGCTTGGGTTGACTTGGCACATGCTCACACCATGTTATGACTATGACAAGTCACCATTAGCCTCTATGATCATTTATTCCTTGACTTGTAGTAGCACTCTTTGCTTTGATTATTATGCTTTGTTGCATTGCATGATTATGGCCATTATTGCTCTCTTAGTTGGTTGCTCTCAGTCTTTTGCTAGCCTCCACTTGTATGAGTAAGTTCTACTCATGCTTCCAACTCCCAAGAAACCAAGTTATTCCAAAGTGTCACTATAAACTCCTATGCATGGTGTGTTACACCATTTTCAAGTATATTCTTGTTTTCATCTACCTTCCAATTAAAAACTATTTTGTTATGTGAAAAATTAGTGATTAAAGCCCTCACGAACTTGATGGCACACTTTATTCTTTGCCCCTAATAAACTTGAACCATTGTGACAACTTTGTTGTATATGCTTGCACTTATAAGTCGGAATTAGCAGAACCGTGCTGTCACGGAGAATGTTTTCAACATTGCACCTGTACCTTGTTGTACTCGGTTGATATCACGTTCTTTTGTCTATGGATGTCACCGGTGTGAAATAAAGAGGGAACTTGTAAGTCCATGGATTTTGTATCCTATGTTAGAGAAATGCCTGGGACGCTAGCCTAAGCCATGCCTAATCATGGTGGAAACTTGCAGCATCACCATAGTGACATCTATGAAGCATTCTTCTTATAAAAGAGAGACACATTGAGAAAATAGGAAGAGAAAAAGCACCATATTCCCATGGTACATAAGAAGAATTGTTGAGATGTTGATTACCTTGTCTTGTCATTTTGGTTATGGGAAAGGTCCTGTACCATGTGCAAGGGATACCCGTTGGTTCTCAATAATATGCAAATACTTACGGTGACAGAACTTACGGACCCAAAGTTGATTATGCATGAGGTGTGGCCCTCATATTCAAGGGGCATGATATTGCCAACATATACCCGTTAAGCATATACTTCAGTTTTGCCACTTTAACCTTAACCACTTCAAGATGCTTATGATAGGGGCAATGAGGGCTGAAGCTAACTAGAATCATAATTTTTGGAAGCTCTTTTGAAACTTGTAATCCACTTCCTTTACAAAAAAAAGGCCTTTCTTCCACCATTATTTGAGTCTCCACCTTCTACCTTTAAGCACCATTAAGAGAGCATAGTGTCATTACGTGTGCAATGTTCCAAAGCTTATTAATTGATGCATATTGTGTTATTACTTGCTCTTGCTATTTGTTTCTAGTCACCCTTGTGAACTTCTGCAGGTGTCCTATGCATTATATTGCTACTCTGAGGGACAAAATGATTGCCACTATGCTATATTTTACGCATGTGAAACAAACAAACTTTTTTCAATGCATTATTCATGATCTTTGTTTGTAGCTTGCCTTGTTGCATGCATAGATTACTATGTCCTATTATTAGAACTCCATATTTCATGCACATGTTTAGTTTTGATCCCAGCTTTCAATGCTTGCAAATGGTTGGATCTTTATTGTGAGGTGCATGTCACCTCAAAATTATTCTTTTATCCTTACCTACTAGAGGACGAGCAGGAGTTAAGCTTGGGAATCTTGTGTAACACTTTGACCACTCGGACCGGCATTAGGCTGTCGCCACAGCAGCTCAGTAAGATCTCTAGACTAGCCCCACAGACCAACACTAGTCTTTCTGCGCACTTTGTCCTCACTCATGCGCGGTTACCCACTTCGGTGGTCACCCATCCTAAATTGCTCTAGGCCAAGCACGCTTAACCTCAGGTTCTTTTGAATGAGCTTAGGAAAAGAAGTTGCAACTTGTTGGTATGGGTTTCCTATCAATCCCTACGAGCCATGCTCCGGGTCTCACATACACCCCACCTTAGAAGATCAACGTCCTCGTCGATCAACCACAAGCGACGTCCCCTCTTGGCTGCGTTTGTGTGTCCAGTTACATGTGCCATCGTGTCCACTCAGAGCCACAGCCATCGCCCACATGTCGCCATTGACCCGCTACGCTTGTTTAACATGAACCTGGCTCGATACCAACTTGCCCCGCCCTACGGACCCGCGGATGTCGCCGGCAGCTCAATAAGATATCTAGACTAGCCCCACAGACCAACACTAGTCTTTTCTGCGCACTTTGTCCTCACTCATACTTTTAGGTTACCCACTTCCAATTGGTCACCCATCCTAAATTGCTCTAGGCCAAGCACGCTTAACCTTAGAGTTCTTTTGAGATGAGCTTAGGAAAAGAGAGTTGCAACTTGTTGGTATGGGTTTCCTATCAATCCCTATTGAGCCATGCGCTTGAGGTCTCACATGCGTCGTTGAAATGTATCTTTTGATGCTCCATGCTTGTTTTATCTACTTTGCTTTACTTGTCCACACTTTGAGGTGCTTTTTACATGTTTTACGATAATAAACTATTAACAAGTTGCGAGTGCGGATGCTGTTTTCTCTGTTTTTTAGGGTAATAGTAGGAAAGGCTCCTCTTGCCACATTTTCATTAATAATAGGTCGAGAGTCTATAAAGTTACATATTTACATAGGGAGAAGTCTCTAAAAGTCGAAACAGATAAGTCTAGGATTACAAGAGGGTTTACAAAGTATGAATAATGCTCTTGATAAGTGGATGTAGCTCCTCTTTTGTCCTATGAATCAGCAATGACGGATCGCTGACTAATCTTGACTTCAAGCCTGAGGGTTATATGTTATTAAACCAGGAGGTTGTTTCTCTCTTTCCGGATGTTCCAAGAACCCGGCAAGGTGATCTCCATAAATAGTTTTTATTCAGCTCTTTTTCCTTGCTCAATGATCTGAGTCTAGAGTTAGTCATAGACCAAAAGATGTTAATTGAACTCCAGCAAGCTTGGCTAAATGGGCAATGAAAAAGCAAGTACTCAATTGTTTCCTCAGTATTGTGATTACACATAAAACAGTCATATCCAGTCCCCATGGCATAATGTCTTCTTCTTAACATTTTTCTTGTATTCAATCATCGGACAAATCAACCCAAAGAACTTCACTTTTGCAGTGCACTTCGATTTCCACAGCCATTTAAAGGATATGTGTGGATTTATATTTCTGAAATTGTATTGGTAATATTTGTTGGAAGTGTATTCTTTGGCCCCCCAAACATAGCTCCAAGTGTCATGTGAATGTTCTCTTAGTTGAATTTCTCTCTGTTTACGAATGTCTCTCAATTCAGCTAGTGCTTCAGGTGATAAAGGGAGATAGAAAAGCTGTGTCAAACTATCAGCTGTAAGAAACTCCTGTGTAGAGATATCTTCCTTCCTAGCATAGGAAAAGATGGTCGGGTGACTCTCTTCTAAGATAGTTGCAGACCATTGATCCTTCCAAAACAGTGTGGTAGCCCCATTACCAATAGAGCTTTTAGCTATTCCTCACGAATAAATGTGAAAGTCTAGAAACATCTCCACCGAGAGAAAGAGCCACAAGGTCGAAGCACGAGGAACATTGTTCTTTGTAATATGCATTCCATACTAGGAGACCCATGGTGTCATCCTTATTATCGAACTTATGCAGAATTTAAGCGGGCCTTCATTCTGAATTCTAAGGTTGAGAATGCCAACACCCCCTCTACATTTGGCACGCAAATCATATCCCAAGCAGCTAGAAATTGCATTTTCACCCTCTTGATTTTCTTGTTCCACAAAGTGTCTCTGAATTTTTTCTATATGCCCCACTATCTTATCTGGCAATTTGATTGCACACATTGTGAAAGTTGCAATTGAAGCCAGTAAAGAATTAATCACAGTAACTCTCCCACTATAAGACATCATCATGAATGAAGCAGAAACCTTTCTTTCAACTATGTCAATCAATGACATAAGAACATAAACGGTGGGTTTGGTGGTGCCAAGAGGAAGCCCCAAATAAGTGAAAGGCATTTTGGCAATTGCATCCCAATATATACGCAATTTTCGAGGAAGTGATCAGCCAGATTTATTGGTATTAGGTGTGACTTATGAAAATTAATTTGTAAACCAGTAGAAACAGCATAATCCTGAAGAATCCCTTTCATTATCTGTATTTGATCCTTGTATGCTTGCATTATAATCAAAGTGTCATCAGCATATTGAACAACTGGAAAATCCTGTCCGTCGAGGAGAAAGGGCCTGAGTATGTTTTCTCTGAATGCCTTATTGATTGCAGTTAGTAAATCAGTGACAAGCACAAAAATAAGGGAGACGGAGGGTCTCCTTGTCCTAACTCCTCTTTTGCAATGAAATTGCCTCCAGTACTCCATTGAGCAAAGCAATGACTTTCAGTGCCAAAATAATTTCAATCCATTTCATCCACTTATCATCAAAACCCATTTGTTTCATAATTTTCATCATAGCCATATGATCAATGGTATCAAAAGCTTTGGCAAAGTCCAACTTGAGTAAAATAATCTATTTCTTAGAAGCTTCACATTGATGAAATTCAAATGCCCAAGCAAGGCAATCCGAATGTTTACGCCTTTTAAAAACCATATTGATTTCTATGAATAATCTTCAATATAACGTTACGTAGCCTATTAGCCAAGATTTTTGTTATAAGCTTGAACACAATTAAATAGAGTTATTAGCTGAAATCATTGATAGATTCAGTGAACCTATCTTTGGAATGAGTGTAATATGACCCATATTTATACTTTCTAGATTGAGATCTCCTTCATAGAATTGAAAACATAAAGAATAGATGTCCTCCTTGATGATGTACCAACAACTTTTTAGGAAGAGACCATTAAAACCATAAAGAATGTTTTACGCTGTTTTTGGTTTCAGAAAAGTTAGTAAAGAAATATTCTCGGAATTATGCAGAATGAAGGACAAAGTCAATTACTTTCTATGGGAACAAGAAGTCGGAGGAGATCCGGGAGAGCGGAGGGCCAAACCCCAGAGGGGCAGGTGGGCCGAGCACAGCTAGGGTTTGGTGGCTTGCGCCTCTTGGTCTCGCCCTTGCCTATAAAGCCCCGATCACGAAAGCCGAGCGTGATCGAAATCACGAAACCGTAGCCATGGCCGCCACCGCCGTCCATAGATCGGGGGATCGAAGTTCTTCCGGCACCTGGGAGATCATCCAGGAGGCCTTCTCTCGGTATGATTAGTGGTAGTTCCACCTTGTACTATGGGTCCATGTAGTAGCTAGATGGTTGTATCTCCTCCTTTGTGTTGTCATGTATAGATCTTGTGAGCTTACGTTCATGATTAAGATCTAATCTATTTGTAATCATGCATGTTGTGTTTTGCGGGGATTCGATGGATATTGAGATTATTATGATGGTTTGATTAATGGTTTTATCTTTATGATTCTATCATACGTGTTGTTTGTGATCTTGCATGCTCTCCGTTGCTAGTGGTTATCTGGACAAGTAGTTGCTAGTGACTCCAAGAGGAGTATTTATGGTCGATAGTGGGTTCATGCCTCTAGTTTCCAAGGAAGTGGCAATCGCTTGTTGTAGATGTGATGTGGACTATTTACAGCGAAGGATTTATATCGATTCCTTGAAGCTAGAACATGAGCTTATGAGAATAAACTGAACACAAGGAGGATGAAATCTGGAACCCTAGCGAGCGGTTGGGCCCACCGCGCCTGGGGTGGGTGGCCCCCATTTGGCGGCCGAACCCCCTGGACTTCTTGTTCCCCACGTAAGTTATTGACTTTGTCGCTTCGTCTCAGGAGAATATTTCTTTACGAAACCAAAAACAACGGCACATCTAACACTATTGCAACTTGTTAATAGGTTAGTACCAAACATGTAAAAAGCACCTCAAAGTGTGGACAAGTAAAGAAAAGTAGATACAAAACAAGCATGGAGCATCAAAAATTATAGATCGTTTCCAGCGTATCGGCATCTAAGCTTAATTCACCTTTCGTCCTCGGTAGGTAAGTGATAAAGAATAATTTTTGAGGTGACATAAGCCCTCACAATAAAGATCCAACCATTTGCAAGCATTGAAATCTGGGATCAAATAACTCTAAACATGTGCATGAAAGATGGATTTCTAGTGGGACATAGTAACTATGCATACAACAAGGCAAGCTACAAACAAAGATCATGAATAACATGCATTGAAAAAGCGTTTATTTGTTTCACATGCGAAACATAGCATAGTGGCAATGAAACTTGTCCCTCATAGAGTAGCAATATAATGCATAGGACACACGCAAAGTTCACAAGGGTGACTAGAAACAAATAGTGCAGAGCAAGTAATAACACAATATGCATCAATTAATAAGCTTTGGAAAATTGCACAGAATGACAACTATGCTCTTAATGGTGCCTAAAAGGTAGAAGGTGGACACTCAAATAATGGTGAAAGAAAGGCCTTTTTGTAAAGGAAGCATGGATTACAAGTTTCAAAAGAGCTTCCAAAATTATGATACTAGTTAGCTTTCGACCCTCATTGCCCTATCATAAGCATCTTGAAGTGGTTAAGGTTAAAGTGGTAAAGCTGGAGTATATGTTTGACGAAGTATAAGTTGGCAATCTCATGCCCCTTGAATACGAGGGCCACACCTCATGCATACTCAACTTTGGGTCCAGGTAAGTTCTTGTCACTGTAAGTATTTGCATATCATTCAGAACCGCCAACGGGGTACCCCTTGCACATGGTACAGGACCTTTCCATAACCAAAGTCACAAGGCAAGCAGACAATGAGAATATCAACAATTCTTCTTATGTACCATGGGAATATGATGTTTTTTTCTCTCTTTCCTCTTTTCTCAATGTGTCTCTTTTTTTATAAGAAGAATGCTTCATAAATGTCACTATGGTGATGCTGCAAGTTTCCACCATGATTAGGCATGGCTTAGGCTAGCGTCCCAGGAGTTTCTCTAACACAGGATACAAACTCCATGGACTTATAAGTTCTCTCTTTATTTTATACCGGTGACATACATAGACAAAAGAACATGATATCAACTGAAATCTGACAAGGTACAAGTGCATTGTTGAAAAGCGTTCCCTATAATGACATGGTTGCTAATTCCAACTTATAAGTGCAAGCATATACAACAAAGTTGTCACAATGGTTCAAGTTTATTAGGGGCAAATAATAAAGTGTGTCATCAAGTTCGTGAGGGCTTTAATCACTAAGTTTTCACATAACAAAATAGTTTTTAATTGGAAGATAGCTGAAAACAAGAATATACTTGGAATGGTATAACACACCATGCATAGGACTTTATAGTGGACACTTTGGAATAACTTGGTTTCTTGGGAGTTGGAGGCATGAGTAGAACTTACTCCTTGAAGTGGAGGCTAGCAAAACACTAGGAGCAACCAACTAAGAGAGCAATAATGGTCATAATCATGCAATGCAACAAAGCATACTAATCAAAGCAAAGAGTGGTACTACAAGTCAAGGACTAAATGATCATAGAGGCTAATGGTGACTTGTCATAGTCATAACATGGTGTGAGCATGTGCCAAGTCGACCCAAACAAAATATCAAAGGAAAAATACCAAAATTCTATGCTTTTGCATGCTAAAACAACGCATAATTTCTTTAAGGCACACTAAGTAATCCCAATTGTTTGGAACAAGACATGCTACATCAATAACCACTAAGCATAATGCTAAAACAACAACTAGCATGTCATGCTAAAGTTTAAGTCACAGTTAATGCAAGCTCCTCTTGCACTTCAAGCAAGACTTACTACTCCTTTACAAACACCAAGTAAACTTATTTTGCAAAAGAACACAGCGAGCGGGGTCCAAACTACTAAAGGAAACTAAACAAACATAGCAAAGCAAACAAAAACTAAGGCGCTCAAGAACAACACAATTGTGCATGAAACAATAAAAGCGAAGTGCCTAGGCAGACTGAGCTTTTTATTGATGAAGAAGGATGCCTTGGGCATCCCCAAGCTTTAACTTGTACCTCTTGGATATTTATTGGGGTGACACCATGGTGGCATCCCCAAGCTTGAGATTTTGTCCATTCTTCATCTCATTGCATCATTCTTTCTCGACACTCTGGAATTTTTCCTTCATACAAAACTTCACACAATCTTTATTAGCAACATTAGCTTATTCAAAAAATATTAGACCACTGGCAAAGCTTTGGAATGGCAAAGCTTTTCATTAAAAACACAATCTACTGTAGTAAATCCTTCAAAGAAACTCAATTTACCCCAAGAGATCTCAAAAAGGAATCAATTTTTCGAACATCTTCTGTTCGTCAAAAAAAAAGTGTTGAACTAACAAAAGTTAGCCAACATACTGGGTAATTTAATCGTAAAGTTTGAGCTCAATCCGGGTTCTGAGCCTCCTCGAAATTTTTTTTTGGAGGCAAATCTTTGGGACATGTGGCATCCATAAAACCACTACTAGAAAATCGCGTTGAATTTGTGCATTGCATCGTCGTCATCATGCATTGTTTGCCAAAACTATGTTTGCAAAGCCAGTGTTGTTTTCTAACGCCCTCTTTATTCAAACCTCAAACCCGGGTCCCCGAAATATTTTGGTTTGCCGATATCGGTTTGCAAAAACTTTGTTTGAAATAAATAAAATAATTAATTTATTTTAGCGAGGCGGTCGAGCAGACCGTTTAGACCCGAGTGACCACCCGGGTTTTACAAGCGGTCCACCACATGCCCTACCTAAATCCTAGGTTACCCATCTTCCTACCAGCCCTCTGCCTCCACATCACCCCCCCAATACTAGGCTGCCACCTCACCTAACCTTCCTCCCCACCCAATCAAACCCGGCCACGTGTTAACCCCTCTCTCTCTCCCACACCCACTCACCCAGCTGGCCGGCCCACACCAAACCCACCTGGATTTTCCCTCCTGTCGCACCCTTCCACGCCCCCGCCATAGCGCACCACGGCCTACGACACGCGGCACCATCCGCAGGACCCACCCCGCTCATCGCCACTTCGCCTGCATAACCGTCCCCACCTCCGTTCGTCTACCTCCCACCGCTCCGTCCTTCCCTCCTCCACCGCTCGGGCCGCTCGCCGTGGACACCCTCCTCCGTTCGTCTACCTCCCTCCTCCTCCGACCCAGCCCAGGACCTCCCGTCCCCATCCTCTGGCTTCGATTCCCCCACCTACCCAGCCTTGCGCATCCTCCCGAGTTCGTCCCGCAGCCCGCCAGCGGCCGGCCGCGCCGCTGCTCGCCACCGCCCAGCGTCGTCTCACCCTCCGCCGCTGCCCCCCTCACCCTGCCGCGGCCGCCCACCTCGCCGGCTCCGCTCGCCCTCCCCTCCCTCGCCCGCGGCGCCCCACTCACGCCTCCGCTCCTCCCCGGCGACCCGCGCCCGGCCGCGCCGTCCCCGACCCGCTCCCGCTCAGGCCGCCAACGACCGGAGCTCCCAGCGCCTCTGCTCCTTCCCTCGGCCCAGCGCGCCCGGCTCGCCCGTCGGCGTCCATCACCCGCCATCCCGTTCGCCCGCCCCGCCCGGTCCCTCGTCTCTGTCGCGCGCCAGGCCGCGCCCGTCGCCCCGCGCTCGCCCGCTCCGGCCCCCCAGCCAGCAGCGTCGCCGCTGGCCAGTGCGCCTCCTCGCGCCCTGCCTCGTTCCGCTCCGTCGAGTCGGCGCGTAGCGCCTCGCTCGTGCTCCCGCCCACGGCGGCGCCCTCCTCAGCGTCTTCCGCTCAAGCCCGGCCGTCGGCCCGCGTGCCTCGCTGCTTCCTCCCAGGACACCGTCCTCGCCGCCGTTGACGCTCAACGCCCCGCGCGTCCTCAGCCCGCTCGCCCGAGCCACGGCACCGCCTCGCGTCCCGCCTCCAGCGCGTGGGCCCGCCGGCCCTGCAGTGTTCTTCGCCCCTGCGTGTATGCGTTGGTGCTTGTGTGTGCTGTGCCAAGACCGTCCCCGAAGGCCTCCAGCAGGGACCCACAAGAGCTGCCTCACAGACGCGCCGCGGATTGGTGTAACTCTCCAACGCCAAACGTCCACATGGAAACCGCAAGATCCACCCGAATGTCAAGACCGATCGGCGCGCACGAACCCGTCAAGGCCGAACCCTCTCGGATCCGAAGGCCGAAGGCGGTCGAACGCCAAGACCGACCCGTCGCGAACCACAAGTTCTCTCGACAACAAGATCATCGTCGCGCCGAACCCTAAGGCCACATGCGGGACAAGTACTCTCTTACGCCGGATCTCCGCATGAGGCGGCGAACCAATATGACCGAGGGCGCGAATGCGACAAGGTCCTCGTGGCGACAAAACGACCTCGACCGGAAGAACCCAATGCCCGGCGCGAACCAAGTCGGCTTCCGGAGCATAAGATCTACCCGCTATCCGTGACCGCTTCCGTCAGACCGGACCTGTCGAACCCGAACCGAACCGGAAGCCCCAAGATCGTGAGACCCCCTATGTGTGAACCCTTATCCGAAAACCCTATTTCATAACATGATACCAACTTGTCGCATCTTAAACATTTGTCTTGCATGGATACATTCATGTGGTTTGGGGGCCTTATGCCGATTCACCTAATAATTAAATATGGGGCCCATATGCGGGCAAATCTAGCCTTATATTGGCCTCATTTAAACTTGTGTAGCGAACCGGTATCTTATTTGTCCTTGTTAAACAACATTTAATTGCGGGGGTTCTAAATAACTTGAACCATTTAATTAATTGTCGGGACCCCGGTTCCACTTAACATGACCTAACGCGCCATCTTTGCCATGTCATACATCATACATGCATCATGCCGCTCTTACGTTGTATTAAATATTGCATCCGGTGTTTCTTCTAGTGTTTGGTTCTTGGCGGATAAGGCGTTGAGTTGATGTGAGCTTAGCCCGATCTTGGTTGAACCTTGACAATGTTTTCAGGCGAGCATCTCCCCTTTCTACCTATCTTACTTTTATAGTATTTATTTCCCTCTGTTGATCTATTGCTATACGTATTGCGATGCTCTAGATTCCGTACCCTTGATATACCGTGCAGCCCTATATTGCCTTGGACACATCCTATTACATTGTTTGGTAGATAGCGGACTTCGCGTCGTAGTTGCTTGCTCAAGTCTTGATGTGTGTCGCCATATGCCACGATTCTTGATGTATTATGCATGTTGAGGTTGGAGATGATTCTAGTTTTACTCATCGTCACTTTAATTTCTGTTTAACAACTAAAATTGAAATAAAGCGGAGGCATCGGTGGGTGATAGAAAATATTTGGTTTCGAGCCCACTTGTGTCCGTAAGACCCAGTACTTGATACTGTTCCTTGATTTATCGCTATCCACATCCGGGAGGTATATAGGACCCCCACAGGCGAGCTTGATTGGTCTTATTTCTTGGGGCCACAAACTAGTTTGAGGTGTTTTACTATCCTGTACTTATGCCATGCTACTTTACGTATTTAAATTGTGCGAGGAGCACCTTTGTCTTATTTAGGATCATGGCCCGATTCATGGTCGACAAGCCCAGCCACACTTCGGGTTCCCGATCGTTCTACCGTCCCCATAACCTTGAGGCCGTCTCGGGCTTGCTTACTCCGTTCTTGGATTCTACTTAAGGGTGGCCCCTGAAATATTCTGAATCCTATGATTGTTGATCGTGAAAGCCTCGTTGGGCTTTGATTTGGTTTCGAGGCTGATCGGCGTGTGTTGCTATTGGTGCACCCGGCGGGTAAAACTTTTGAAAGCCGTGTCGCGGATATGGGCGACTTGGAGCAGGATTTCTTGATCATAGACAAGCATAACTAAAGTTTATTGTTATAAATTTGACTTATAATGACTAGTAATCAGCTTCACTATAATGGAATGGTTAATTAATACTGCCCACCATTGCTTGTTTGGAGTGTCGCTTGCGACCATTGTACCTGACTAGTAAGTATTGCTCACTAGCGGAATGGCTGAATAAAAGTACCAACAACTGCTGGGTTTGGGTTTATCTCATACTATACATGTCGATTAGTAATTATTTGCAACTATAACGGAATGATTAACTAAAAGGGCCTTTGCTTATTTTATCGGACGATTATCTAAACCTGACTAGTAAAGTGCGCAACTAAAGCTGAATAAGTAAAGCGCCAAGCGTGAGTTCCTCGGTTGACTTCCTCGATTGGTCTCGAGAAACAGGATGGGTTTGTTTGGTGATAGCCGAGGTTGGATCCGGTTAGGTCATTTTATCCCTCTACGATATCACTTGATTATATGAGTCTCTATAGGTTGTTTAGTGCATCTTGCTTGCCGCTCGATCCACCATACCTATGTGGCGAGGACCCCAATTCTAGCCTCGCCGTGTCTTGGCCTCGATCTTGGCGCTCCTTCTTTTTCCTTGCCCTTTGTCCGGCACCCTTTTGTTTAAGCAGGTTTTGAGATCGGCCGTTAGCGGGGTTACCCTTCCTTGGCACAGGCAGGGTTATGGGCGCTATTGGTTATTCTTGGGCTCTTAGCCCCATTTGCATCTTGTCAGTAGCTGGGCGCTCTATCGTTTTCAAGGTGATTTGGATCTTTGTATATTATATACGTATTCTTGACTCATTGAGTCGCCTCTGTATATATATATACATTACGTGGGTCCCATCGAGGCTATTGTGTAATGTTATTACCGTTTTCCACCCGCGCGAAAGTGCTGGTGGGCACCTTTGAATCGTTTCTATGCGGGTTTGGTGAATTTTGCCCAAACTTGCATAGGTCGATGAAGGTGTTCTGGTATCGAGCTCAGCGGTTGCGATACCCCAAGTCCAGCTGTAGGATAACCTAGCTAACGGAAGTAGAAGTGTCAAAACTATTTTGAAAATCGGTTGGATAGTTACGATTAGGTCTGATTTTACTCCTTACCCTCTGCTGATCCCTCTTATCTCGGCGTGTTTTGAATGCTCTCTTATCTTTTCTTGAGTCGAGGATTTCGTGGTTGGGTTTCCGTCGTACCTTTAGGGTTTCGCTTCCTCCTTTAGTAGCGGTGTTCTACCATCGGTGTTCAAGCTGCACGATGAATCCGTCTTTGTAGTACCATTCTTTGTCCTTGTTTGTGTTTAGGTGTTTTCCGGCCTGACGACATCCTCTATGCGAGATCCGATGCGATGCGCATCACTCAGATTATTCGAACCTCGCTTGTCGAGATCTTGATCTAATTAGAGAGTTGGTTGCATAATCCGCCTATTAGTATGCGAGTAATGGTTTGGAGTGCGCGATGGACTGATCACCATCCGACTACTCTTATCATTCTCTTGTACATCGAATCGGTGGATCCAGTTTTACTCCGTCCACGGAAGTTAGGGGTAGCTTTATTTGTTGATACCCCTACCTTGACCTTTTGTCCGGTGTTCTCTCGGCGATCACGGACAACGACCCTTTGTTGGTGGTGTCGCCGATTTCCAGATGAAGAAGGAACCATCGTTAGTGGTGTCGCGAAGATCTACACGAAGCGCAACGGATCAGATCGCCGACCTTCCTTCGGTACCATGAGGCGGATCTCGAAGCGAGACCCATTGTTAGTAATGTCGAATTGTGGCATCCCATAAAACCACTACTAGAAAATCGCGTTGAATTTGTGCATTGCATCGTCGTCATCATGCATTGTTTGCCAAAACTATGTTTGCAAAGCCCGTGTTGTTTCGCGCCCTCTTTATTCAAACCTCAAAACCGGGTCCCCGAAATATTTTGGTTTGCCGATATCGGTTTGCAAAAACTTTGTTTGAAATAAATAAAATAATTAATTTATTTTAAGCGGGGCGATCGAGCAGACGTTCGACTGAAACGACCACCCAGGTTTCAAGCGGTCCACCACGACCCTACCTAAATCCTAGAGTTACCATCTTCCTACCCACCCTCTACCTCCCACATCACCCCCAATACCGCCACCTCACCTAACCTTCCTCCCCACCCAATCAAACCCGGCCACGTAGCCTAGCCAACCTCTCTCTCTCTCCCCCACCCACTCGGTGGCGACCCACACAAACCCACCTGGATTTTTCCCTCCCTCCACACCCTTCTGCCCCATCATGGCGCACCACAGCCTTTACGACCACGCACACCCATCCGGGACCCACCCCTCACATCGCCTGCCATAAACCGTCCCCCACCTCCCGTTCGTCTACCTCCCTCCGCTCCGTCCTTCCCTCCTCCACGCTGGGCCTTTCGCCTCGTGAGCACCCTCCTCCCGTTCGTCTACCTCCTCCCTCCTCCGACCCAGACCTCCCGTCCCCATCCTCTAGCTCGATTCCCCCCACCTGCCCAGCCTTGCATCCTCCCGAGTTCCACCGCAGCCCGGCGGCCGCGCCGCTGCGCTCGCCCGCCCAGCGGCCGTCTCAACCTCCGCCTGCTCCCCCTCACCTGCATGCCGCCCACCTCGCGGCTCGCTTTCGCCCCCTCCCCTGCTCCCTACTTGGCGCCCTCACGCCTCCGCTCCTCCCGGCGACCAGCGCCCCCGCGCCGTCCCGACCGCTCCGCTCAGGCCGCGACCACGAGCTCCCGCCTCTGCTCCTTCCCTCGGCCCTTGCCGAGCTCGCCCGTCGGCGTCGCCATCACCCGCCATCCCGTTCGCCACCGCCCCGTCTCGTCTCGTCTGCCGCGCCCGCTCAGGCCGCCCACCCATCGCCCAGCGCTCGCCCGCTCCGGCCCCAGCCTTAGCGTCCACCCCGCGTCCCACTTGGCAGCAATACTGCGCCTCCTCGCGTCCGCCTGCCTCGTTCCGCTCACGTCGAGTCCCGGCGCCCGCCTTATCTCGGCTTCGTGCTCCCGCCCGGCCGCCCTCAGCGCGTCTTCCGCTCAAGCCAGCGCCGTCGTCCCGCGTGCCTCGCTGCTTCCTCCCGAGGCGCCCGTCCTCGCGCCGTTAACGCTCGCCCAGCGTCCTCGGCCGCTTCGCCCGAGCACGCACGCCCTCGCGTCCGCCTCCAGTAGCGTGGGCCCGCGGCCCTGCGGTGTTCTTAGCCCCTGCGTGTCGTTGGTGCTTGTGTGTCTTGTGCCAAGACCGTCCCCGAAGGCCTCGGCGAGGACCCACAAGAGCTGCCTCACGCAGACGCCGCGGATTCGGTGTAACTCTCCAACGCCAGAACGTCCACATGAAACGCAAGATCCACCCGAATGTCAAGACCGATCCCGGCGCGCGAACCCGTCAAGGCCCGAACCTCTCTCGGATCCGAAGGCGAAAGGCGGAGCATGAACCGACCCGTCGCGAACCCGACATGTTCTCTCGACAACAAGATCGCCGTCGCCGAACCCTAAGGCCACATGCGGGACAAGTACTCTCTTAGGACGCGGGATCTCCGCGTAGGCGGCGAACCCCACAATATGACCCGAGGGCGCGAATGCGACAAGGTCCTCGTGGCGACAAACGACCTCGGCCGGAAGAACCAATGCGACGCCGAACCAAGTCCGGCGGAACGCCAAGATCTACCCGCTATCCGTGACCTTCGAGCCACCAGAACCTGGACCCCAGACCGAACCCCGAACCGGAAGCCCAAGATCGTGAGACCCCCTATGTGAACCCTTATCCGAAAACCCTATTTCATAACATGATACCAACATAGCATCTTAAACATTTGTCTTGCATGCATACATTCATGTGGTTTGGGGCCTTATGCGATTCACCTAATAATTAAATATGGGGCCCATATGCGGGCAAATCTAGCCTTATATTGGCCTCATTTAAACTTGTGTAGCGAACGGTATCTTATTTGGCCTTGTTAAACAACATTTAATTGCGGGGTTCTAAATAACTTGAACCATCTAACTAATTACCGGGACCCGGTTCCATAACATGACCTAACGCATCGCATCTTTGCCATGTCATACATCATACATGCATCATGCGCTCTTACGCGTTGTATTAAATATTGCATCCGTGTTTCTTCTAGTGTTTGGTTCTTGCGGATAAGGCCGTTGAGTTGATGTGAGCTTCGCCCGATCTTGATTGAACAACCGACAATGTTTTCAATGAGCATCTCCCCTTTCTACCTATCTTACTTTTATAGTATTTATTTCCCTCTGTTGATCTATTGCTATACGTGTTGCGATGCTCTAGATTCCGTACCCTTGATATACCGTGCGGCCCTATATTGCCTTGGACACATCCTATTACCTTGTTTGGTAGATAGCGGACTTGGCGTCGTAGTTGCTTGCTCAAGTGCTGATGTGTGTCGCCATATGCCACGATTCTTTGATGTATTGCATGTTGAGGTTGGAGATGATTCTAGTTTACTCATCGTCACTTTAATTTCTGTTTAACAACTAAAATTGAAATAAGCGAGGCATCGGTGGGTGATAGAAAATATTTGGTTTCGAGCGCCCACTTGTGTCCCGTAAGACCCGAGTACTTGATACTGTTCCTTGATTTATCGCGCTATCCACATCCGGAGGTATATGGGACCCCTGAGCGAGCTTGATTCAGTCTTATTTCTTGGGGCCTAAACTAGTTTGAGGTGTTTTTACTATCTGTACTTATGCCATGCTACTTTACGTATTTAAATTGTGCGAGGAGCACCTTCTGCTGTTAGGATCATGGCCCGATTCATGATGTCGACAAGCCCAGCCACACTTTGGGTTCCCGGTCGTTCACACCGTCCCCATAACCTTGAGGCCGTCTCAGACTTGCTTACTCCGTTCGATTCTACTTAAGGGTGGCCCCTGAAATATTTCTGAATCCTATGATTGTTCGATCGTGAAAGCCTCGTTGGGCTTTGATTTGGTTTTAGAGGCTGATCGGCGTGTGTTGCTATTGGTGCACCCGGCGGGTAAAACTTTACGAAAGCCGTGTCAGCGGATATGGGCGACTTAGAGCACAGTTCTTGATCATAGACAAGCATAACTAAAGTTTATTGTTATAAATTTGACTTATAATGACTAGTAATCAGCTTCACTATAATGGAATGGTTAATTAATACGCCCACCATTGCTTGTTTGGAGTGTCGCTTGCGACCATTGTACTGACTAGTAAGTATTGCTCACTAGCGGAATGGCTGAATAAAAGTACCAACAAGCTTTGGGTTTGGGTTTATCTCATACTATCATGTCGATTAGTAATTGTTGCAACTATAGCGGAATGATTAACTAAAAGGGCCCTTTGCTTATTTTATCGGGCGATTATCTAAACCTGACTAGTAAAGTGCAACTAAAAGCGAATAAGTAAAGCGCCAGCTGTGAGTTCCTCGGTTGACTTCCTCGATTGGTCTCGAGAAACGGATGAGTTTGTTTGGTGATAGCTTGAGTTGGATCCGGTTAGGTCATTTTATCCTCTCGATATCCTCCGATTATCGAGTCTCTATAGGTTGTTTAGTGCATCTTTGCATTGCCGCTCGATCCACCATACCTATGTGGCGAGGGCCGAATTCTAGCCTCGTAGTGTCTTGGCCTCGATCTTGGCGCTCCTTCTTTTTCCTTGCCCTTTGTCGGCACCTTTTGTTTAAGCGGGTTTTGAGATCGGCGCCGTTAGCGGGGTTACCCTTCCGGCTTTGGGCGAGTTATGGGCCTTGGTTATTCTTGAGGCTCTTAGCCCCATTTGCATCTTGTCGTGGCTGGCTCTATCGTTTCAAGGTGATTTGGATCTTTGTATATTATATCGTATTCTTGACTCATTGAGTCGCCTCTGTATATATATCTCATTCTGTGGGTCCCATGAGGACTGTTGTGTAATGTTATTACCGTTTTCCACCATACGAAAGTGCTGGTGAGCACCTTTGAATCGTTTCTATGCGGGTTTGGTGAATTTTGCCCAAACTTGCATAGGTCCGATCTGAGGAATTCTGAGGACAGCAACTCCCCAAATCTTACTTCCCTCTCATTAGAGGTCATTCTTGGCACAAAAGCAAACAAAAGATAAGGAGAGGTTATTCTGAGTAATAACTTCCAAGACTCAGAAACTCTTGGGTTATCTCCCAACAAGTACTTTTCTTTAACGCCTTTAAGTTAGGCTTGATAGCTTGAGAAGATGCTCACATAAGAATTATGAATTGAAGTCAAAGGGAGCATCAAGAAGCAAATTCAAAACACATTTAAGTCTAACCCACTTCCTATGCATAGGAATCTTGTATGCAAATAAATTCACAAAGAACCAAGTGACAAGCATAGTAAAATAAAACAAGAGTAACTTCAAAACTTTCAGCCCATAGAGAGGTGTTTCATTACCATGAAAACTTCTACAACCATACTTTCCTCTCTCATAATAATTTTCAGTAGCATCATGAATAAACTCAACAATATAGCTATCACATAAAGAATGCTTTTCATGATCTACAAACACATAATTTCTATCAAGTTCAAAAACAGTGGGATTAAAACCTCCACAGGTTTTATCCAAAGTAGATATTTCAAAAGGATTCACAGGAACATAACATTCATCCTCCTTTGGTAAGCATGGGGGACAATCAAATAATGTAAGGGATAAAGAGTTACTCTCATTAGAAGGTAGGCATGGGTAGATCCATTCTTCCTCCTTTTGTTCATTACTCTCCCCCTCTTTTTCATCTAATGAGCTTCTAGTTTCAACAATTTCTTCTTTCATAGGCTCTGCAAAATGTTAGTCTCTTCCATTTGTGGAAAGCACCTATTAAAATATTCAAGAATATAGCCATTTTCTTCCTTGTAATTATCAAAGAAAAATTTAAGTATCTCATAAACCTCATATTCATAAGGTGCATCATCAGTATTTTCAAGCAAACTAACAAGTTCAAATGCACCCTTGAAAGCAATAAATTCTTCAATTTGTTCCACATCATAAAAGTCATAATTTCCTTTAACATAAGAGGGTATGGTAACATTATCATTATACTCACATTGAAAAGCGGTGTTTATACCTCCTACGGCCAGGACTTATCAAAGCAATAAGTAACATTATAAGTGAGCACACGTCTCTAGCAATAGTATTCAACTTATCAATTTGTTCCCATAAGTGTTTCCCTTTTTTGTGACAAGCGGTGTTCCTTATAATAATACTTTTGTTCTTCGTGAACCCACCTTTCCAATAAGAACAAGTTTCAAATAAACCATCCACGGATAGAAAGCATGACCAAGCAAGGCAATAACAGACCGGCAACTAGAATAGGAACTATTTTTTTGTGTTTTTTAATAAAGCAAGAAAACCAAGCTAGACTAATTTTTGGGGGTTTTCTGAAAAGAGGCAAACAAAACCAAGTAAAAGAAACAAAGCAAACTAAAAACAAAGTAAAGAGAAAGAAGTGAAGGACTCACCTTGTGAAGGCGTCCTTAGCCTCCCGCAGGCGCGGAAAAGCTTGATCAAGTCTTTGAGTTGATGTAGGAGTGCTTAGTTGGGAACCCCAAGAGCAAGGTGTGAAGCGACCTGCAAGTTTTCCTCGATGAAACCGAGGTTGTCGAACCGGTGGGAGGAAGGAAGCGCCACAGGTGTTGCAATCAGCGGAGACCTGCACAACACAAACTCAAGACTTTGCTAGCGAATCGGTGAGGTTGTCAAGCTCACGGTTTCTTGTAACAAAGGATTAAGCGTATGGTGTGGAAGGTAATGGTGGTTTCAGCAAGTAAGCAGTAACATTGGAAGATGTATCAATGGTAAAGATTGGACCGGGGTCCATAGTTCACTAGAGGTGCTCTCCTTAGATAAAAAACATGGCATGAAGGGTAAACAAATTACAGTGAGGCAATTGGCGAGGCGAGCAAGGCATAACAATGCAATTACTAGTCAGAAAGATCCTATGAGGTTGATTGGGTAATACAACAATATACATAGACCGTCATCCCACTGCATCTATGACTAGAATTCCACCTTGAGTTATCATTGAACCCCTCTAGTATTAAGTTGCAAGCAACAAACAACTACTTTAAGCAAAGTGTGTAAGGTAAGCAGTCCACATGTTCGGGAACAAGAGGCTGTTGTTTTCCCTAGTAGCAACAACACATATACAATGAAGGATTTACATCACTTCCTTGGAAACTAGAGGCATGAACCCACTATAGAGCATAAATACTCCCTCTTGGAGTCACTAGAAACTACTTGGCCAAGATAACCACTAACAGAGAGAGCATGCAAGATCACAAACAACACATACATGATAGAATCATAAAGATAAAACATTACTAAAACCAACAATAATCTCAATATCCATCGGATCCCAAACACAACATGCATGATTACAAATAGATTAGATCTTGATCATGAGCAGACTCTATACATGAAAGCACAAAGGAGGAGATACAACCATCTAGCTACTACATGGACCCATAGTCCAAGGTGGAAATACTCACGAATCATCTGGAGAAGGCCTCGGATGATCTCCCCTGGCGGTGGCGTGGGAAGAACTTGAGCCCCCGATCTAGGGGCGATGGTGGCGGCTCTGACGGTTCGTGGATTTGATCGGGTCCTCGGGTTTGCATCGGGGCTTCTTATAGGCGAAGGGCGAGACGGGGCGGCTAGGGTGCACAAACCCTAGCCAGGCGTGGGGCTAGGCCCACCCGCACCTAGGGTGGGTCTGGCCCCCCCGGCTGGCCTTCCGGGATCCCCTCTGGACTTCTTGTTCCCCACAGAAAGTTATTGACTTTTTCCTTCGTCCCGTCCAATTCCGAGAATATTTCTTTACTAACTTTTACGAGCCAAAAACTGCAGAAAACAAGCATCTAGCACTGTTGCAACTTGTTAATAGGTTAGTACCAGAAAACATGTAAAAATCACCTCAAAGTGTGGACAAGTAAATCAAAGTAGATACAAAACAAGCATGGAGCATCAAAAATTATAGATACGTTTCCAACGTATCACTCTTACACTCATCTGGTGCCCTTAATCCTTTCCCAAAAGGAAGCAGTTCATTAGCATCACGGGTACCAGGTGTAGGACACAGCAAATCCGCATGACCAAAGCGGCCACAGGAAAAGCAAAAGTGAGGTGTCTTCTCGTCTTGAACATCATATAAGTCCATACGTTCTCTCTAGCGATTCAATCAGCACCCATCTCACGGAAGGATTAGCAACATAAATAGTAACCCTAGCCCTCAAATAGCCCACATGATCAAATTGAACATCCTTGGCCTGCTTATCAATATTTTGTGCAATCGGCAACCACCACTTTTTATCCCTTGATTAAAAGGCAAGTTCAAAACTCTTACCCACAGAGACCTATCGAACTTCAATTACGGCTTCATGGGTCCTCAATTCGAGAGAATCACGCATTCTTCTTGACATGCCATGGCGATCCACTCCACACTTTCGTTACGATCCGCTGCGGCAAATTCTGCCACAAAGACATTAGCTCCAACAGATCGGAACTGCAGATCTTTGGGATTACCCCAAGCAAGCCTCAACGCGCTGGCAATAGTTTGAATATGAAACACAGTGCGATGCAAAACCTTCCCTTCCAGCATCCACCTTTTCTTCTCTCCTTCCTCCCAGTCGTCAATTATCAGAGGTGTCGCCTCTTCATCCGTGATGTCCAGCTTCTCCAACTGTTCCTATAACTTTGCCCTAGCCTCCCTTGGCGACGTGGCTTCCGTCACCTTCTCCTTGCCTCACCAGTAGTAGCCATGCCAAGCCGGCGATCCCTCTCCTCCCCGCCGATGAGATCGGTGGTGGACGCCAAGATCCACACAACCCTAGTCGCCTCGAGAGTAGAGGCTCCAAGAGTTACGGGAAACTAAGGGAAGGTCTTAGCAGACCGTTGTTATAAGAGAAAGTTTTCTCGCACGTGAACTTTTTGCCTATCCTAAAGTACATTTTGCCTGCTCGAACGGACATGATAACTCATGTACCCATGTGTACAAGTATAAATGTATTTCCAAAAACAGACACTTATTTTGAGCATGTGTAGCTATAGCATAAGATTAGGTATGAGGTTGGCATGGTTCTGCAGCAGGGAAAGAGTAGATATGTTAAAAAAATTGCATGTCCTGAGTTTTTTATGTGATCTCTTACACGGATTGTATATGTATATCCTTTTGCAAGCTCTACATCAGTTATAGTCCACATTGTAAATGAAATTCTGAGTTATTAATCAGAAAAATTCACCACACTTAATATTTTTATTAAATGTTTTAAATCCTATATACTGGTAATAAACTCTTTCTCGAATCTTATATGAGGTCAAAATTAGTGACAGTGGTGTCATAAAAGACTGGGAAGTGTCTCTAGGGAGTACATACATTTCTCTTTCTACTGTGCGTCTATGGTGCACATGGTAAAGTTGTTGAAATGAAGTGAAGCATAATCATCTCAGTTGTCTAACTATCGAATACGGTCCTGCCCAAAGCGGTGACAACAAGCTTACACTAAGTGGTTACATGATATTTTTGTGAATTATACAGCAATAGTCTTCATTAATTTGTATTTATAATAATCATTTGTACTTCTTTGTAGAATATTCCATAAAAATATGAATTTTATTTTACTCACACAATAATGTACTAATAACAACATGTTTACTAATTTTGTGACTACATATATTAATAATTTTATATAGTAGGATGGAAATCTTAGAAAAGCACAAAAAAATAAAAAACAATTCTAGGACTATGTCAACCATTTAGATTTATGGTTTGCGTATATGTGTGTATCTCTATTTATTATCTTAAAATGTCTCCCTGGAGGGTACTACAATGTATGGATATCTCAATTACCACCATAAATGTTTGCAGAGGCTTAGTTGTAAAAAATTGTGAATTTATTCATTGCACGTTTCTTCATTGTTCTGTAGACAAGTTGTATGTGTGTCCTTCAAGATATATAGTTATTTGGCACCCTTGCCACAAGTTTTTATCATGCAAGTAGAAAGTCACACAATCTGCATAGAAGGTAAACACACTACATGAAATCTGTGGTAGTAAAACGGATCTAAACCATCCAATCTGGTCGTAATTAAGGCCCATATTGTTGATTTGTGATTCAAAGCTATATAAAGACTAACTTCGCAGGAAGTAGAGCGATATCCGTAACTTGGAGTCTTGGTCCAAAACATAGACGAAGAGTTAATACAACAATTCTCATGGCAAGATCTTGTGACTTCAGCTGAAAATTTTGGTGATAAATATTATTGGTGTGGGCTTTTTTCTAAGGTGTACAAAGGATTCCTATCAATACAAGAATATGTATCAATGGCTATAAAACGACCGAAGAGAAACAAGGAAGGTAATGTAAATGATAGTGGTTTCAAAATGGAAGCTGGAGTTATAGGTGTGGCTTTCCACAAAAACTTATTAAGATTGATGGGTATTGCATAACACCAATATAGATCCTCTTGGTTTATCATTTCATGGAGAATTCGAGTATTTCTTCATGAAGAGGCAATCCAAGTTTATCCGTGAACTATACAACAATAATCTTGATTAATGTTTATTTATAATAAACATTTGTACTTCTTTGTAGATTATTCCATAAAAATATTGATTATATTTTATTCACACAACCATGTACTAACAACAACATGTTTATTGATCTTGTGAAGACAAAATTAATAATTTTATACAGTAGGATGAAAATCTTAGAAAAGCACAAAAAATAAAAAAAATCATCTCTAGGACTACCTTCAACCATTTAGATTTATGGTTTGTGTATATGTATGCCTCTATATTTTATTATCTTAAAATATCTCCCTAGAGGGTACTACAATGTATGAATATCTCAAATATCACCATAGATGTTTGTAGAGGCTTAGTTCCTAGCTTAGTTGTAAAAATTTGTGAAGTTTTTTGTTGCTCGTTTCTTCATCGTTCCATATACAAGTTGTGTGCGTGTCCTTCAAGATTTATAGTTGTTTGCCACCCATGCCACAAGTTTTTATCGTGCAAGTAGAAATTCACATAGTCTGCAGAGAAGGTAAATACACTACACGGAATCTATGGTAGTAAAACAGATCTGAACCATGCAATCTGGTCGTAGCAAGTCCCGTATTGTTGAGTTGTGATCCAAAACCATATAAAGACTAACTTCTCACGGAGAAAAGAGAGATCCATAACTATGAGCCTTGGGCCGAAGCAAAGACGAAGAGTTGATAGATCAGTTCTCATGGCAAGATCTTGTGACTGCAACTGAATTTTTTTTGTGAGGAATCTTTTGTTAAGGTGTACAAATTAGTCCTACAGAGCCAAGACTATAGATCAATGACCGTCAAACAACCGGAGAGAAACAATGAAGGTAATCTAACTGACTGAAGTTCAGTTGAATCACTCAAAGAATTCAATTTTAATCTAATTAGTAGTGTATTGAGTATTAACTAACACAATTTTTGACCTATGTGAATGATAAATAACAAATATATGTCACAATGGAAGTATAAATAATGGAATTATCTCTACTTCTATGTGATACTGTGAAAGATCAAGAAAGTCCTTTTTGGATAATACTATGTCGTCTTTACCTATAGTCATTTTTTGTTTCAAATTATTGCAGATGAAACTAACAAAATTAAGGAAATATGAAGGTCTAAAATCCAATGTACCAGCATTGGATAGGCCAACAAGAATGCAAATTGCTCTTGGCGTTTCCCATGGTTTGGAACACTACCATGATCACTACAATCCCTCAATCATCCACCGCGATATCAAGGTTGCCAACGTCCTGCTTACTGGAAACTTTGAAGATGTCCTTGGAGATTTTGAATCGATCAAGATGATGGACAAAGGGAATGACGTGACGGATAATGTTACCTTTCATCTATTATTACATATGTAGCAAACAATAACGTAGCTTAGTGCATGTCAGGAGGGCCATTGCCCCCCCTCTCATGATTTGCACAAGTATGAAGTTTTTTCGGGAGAGCTTAAATTAGACAATTTTGTGTGTTTTCTATGAGTAATCTTTTGGTAAGGCGTACAAAGTAGTCCTACCAAGCCAAGACTATGGATCAATGACTGTCAAATGACTGGAGAGAAACAAGAAAGGTAATGTAAATGATAGTGATTTCAAAATAGAAGTTGGAGTTATAGGCGTTGCTTTCCACAAAAACATATTATGATTGATGGGGTATTGCATAACACCAACATAGCGCCTCTTGGTTTGTCTTTTCATGGAGAATTGGAGTATTTCTTCATGTTTAGGAGGAAATGCAAGTTGTTATATGTTTGCCTATGCACATATCTAACTGATTGAAGTTCAATTGAATCACTCTAATAATTCAATTTTAATCTAATTAGCAGTGTATTGAGTATTAATTAACACAATTTTTGACCTATGTGAATGATAAATAACAAATATATGTCACAATGGAAGTATAAATGATGGAATTATCTCTACTTATATGTGATACCGTGAAAGATCAAGAATGTCCTTTTAGGTTAATACTATATCGTATTGCATATGAAACTAACAAAATTAAGGAACTATAAAGGTCTAAAATCCAATGTACCAACATTGGATAGGCCAACAAGAATGCACATTGCTCTTGGCGTTTCCCATGGTTTGGAATACCTCCATGATCACTACAATCCCTCGATCATCCACCACGATATCAAGACTATGAACGTCCTTCTTAATGAAAACTTTGAAGACGTCCTGGGAGATTTTGGATCTGATCAAGATGATGGACAAAGGGTATGACTTGACGACCAATAATAACGCAGCTTAGTGCATGTCAGGAGGGCCATTGCCCCCTCTCATGATTTGCACATGCTGAAGTTTTTTTGGGAGAGCTTAAATTAGACAATTGTGTGTGTTTTGCCTCCCAGGAACAAATATATTGCACCCCCCCCACAGTAAGTCTAGGTAATCTCCACCACTGGTGAACTGCACTTTGCTAACAAAAACATATAAAGTAATTCAAGTTGATCTGACCACAAAGACAAACATGGGGCCAAAAGTAAGCAAGAAGTAATTTGTATGTTTGACATGCAGATAAATTTTATTGGTTTCATCAAAATAATAATGAGAAAAAAGAAACATAACCTAAAAGAAAATTTAAAACTAGATTAAGGCAAAAAATGAAATAGGAAAATGAAAATAAGGAAAGATGAGGTACCTGGATGTTGAGAAGCACACGATATGTTCGATAGGTTTTGATGGGTCAAGGATCCAGTCATATATGTGGATAGATGAAGTGGCCACCCTCTTTTCAAGCAAACAAGAAAAACGCGTTGTATTCCCGCGGTACCACCCTAGACTGACAGGTTCCTACGCGCGTGTTTGACTTATTGTATCGAACAAAGGCAGATAGCAAAGTGATCCCTCGCGAAACAGGTCCAGTATCTCCATAATCCTTAGGCCTTTCACAGTGGATTGTATCTTAACACATTTTCATAGGAGCAATTAAAACTTAAGAAACAACTAGTATAATGCATTGTTTCTTAAGTGAAGTCTCTATATTTAATGATTTAGAGGATATGCATGCATTTGATTGGCCTAACCATGATTTTTGCCTATGATTTCGTGCAAGAGGTGTTTCTTAGATAAGATACAACCCCACTCTCTTTCCTCATTAACTATAGTGCCATATAGGCAAAATGTCTAGGACACACCGCTAAGAAACACCCATTGTGACAAGCCTTAGGCTAAATCGGGCTAGGAATCATTTCTAGCGAAGGTCGTGCATGTGTTCGTGTTGGACTTGTATGGTGTCGAACCGACAGAAGGAGAGAGAGAAACGGTTGGGTTGGGCCGAAAGAAATACTACCTCCTTCATAAAGTTTAAGGCATTTTTTCAGAAGTTTTTTTTTCAGAAGTTAAACTACATAAAGTTTGACAAAGTTTTTATAAAAAAAATATTAATATTTATAATACGAAATCCATATCCTTTGATACATTATGAAACATATTTTTACATGGTATCTATATAATACTAGAAAACTTGGCACACGTGGCGGTGTATATAGTTAATTTTGATGCGGACTTGTGTATTTGTTAGGTGTGAGATAGAACTGGCAATATAAGATAGCTGTTAGATATAGTTACACTGGATTACATGGCAGATTATGTCGACTTGCACTGGAAACATAATTTCAATGGTCTTAGGTCAGACGGTGTTGATTCATGGATTATGTTGCATTACAGAGAAGACACATTCTAATTACACTACTGACAGACATATATGAATATATGCTAAGGTACGCATTACACCAAGCTGAACATACTACTGATTTGATTCTATTGCTTTTTTTCATCAGTTGTGTCCGTCGTTCTCCTCTTGGTCCGAGATATCTTACGATGCAAGCCAGTTGCAAAGATCCACATTATCAAGGATACAATAAATCTACAAAGCGGTGAACCACGCGGCATTCTTACTCTTAGTTCCCCTGTTTAGGACCTGACATCTCCCTTCTTATGTGTACGCAGCCTTATTGGCTCACAATAAGGAGAAAAAGGTTAGTATGCATCTCAGCCAGAAAAAAAGATAATTTTGTCAATTTAGTAATAGCCTCCTAAAGTATCTTTTAAAAGGCTGTGATAACACACAGTTACCATGGCACTAAATTGTCATAATCCTGAAACTCCATCTATGTGGTGGCAGAGATATTAAACCCATGCTCCTAAATTATTTCTTAAAAGTTTGTGATAACAAAAACTTACAGCAGCATCAAATTGTCACAATGTTGAACCATGTAGGTGATTCATGCCATTCAAAAGGCTGGACAACCCCAATTCTCATAGAAGTGAAGAACTGGATTGGACCAAAAGAAACAACAAAGATTTGTTACTTCATGAAAACACAGGGCAGCAAGTACATTAACGAACCAATTCACCAAAATGAAACAGACATTAGAAGAATCGAACACTTTTTACTATAAATTATTTAATAAATCATTTATAGAATATACATAGAGCCATCTACACATTGGAGCCATACAATTCAGTGGGAAGGATGGCAACTGACTAAAATAGAAAACACATGCGTATTATTTTCTTAACAGCTGTACATGTATCCTAAGAAGAAATAATAGCTACTAATCGGATAGAAATACCATTTTTTGCAAGCTTTTCACAAATTCTATTGATATAAGTTACAGTGTGATGACTCAACAATCACAATCAACTTACGTAGTGCAATGAGTGATTTAACTGAACCTACCATGTTTTCAGGCTAAATTAAACATCACCAAATTCAACCCAAGTCTGGACTAATTTATAGTGCGCAAAAATCCCACGGAAGTACATCATTTCACAAATACAAAAATGTCAGCCTTACATTAATTAACAATGGTTAAAGGACATGAGAAGATCCAAGAGCATCAAAATTATAATATACTGAATATCAAGATTACATAAAGAAAATATATATTCTGGAGCTCCTTTTCTAGTGCAACCGAAGGAAACTTAACTAATGTAAAATGCCCCGACAACATTAATATAATCCATGAGGAATTATTTTATAGGCCGAGAAAATTGGACCAATGATTTTCCACACAAATTTCAGAGAATGGAATTATATAAATACTGTAGAGAAATTAGATGCACACCTTATGTTCTTCATCAACCTGAATAGTCCAAACCAGACGGCAAGATAGCTTCGTTATTTCATCCTGTCAACTTGAGACCAAGCTTGCAGCTTTGTCCTCTGCATCATCATCCTGGTATCCCCCTCTTGTAATGTGCTGATCTGCGAAGCAACTTTGTGCATGTGCTATTGTGGTAGGTAAACATAACAGTACAGACCAGATCAAATGCGAGGAGAGCAAGGTCTGTTAGCTATGAATGTGCGATAAAGTAAGTAAAAAGGACAGACAATTCTAATTCGTTAACATTTGTTTGAAACAAAATTATGAACAAATCGGTAATATATATCATGTTCTATCAATACAATTCCTACTCTTTGATTAACACCATTTGTTATGATTAATTCGCAATAGACTTTCCTTCATAAAACTGCATATGGAATTTCACAATTTTTAGTCTCAACATTTCCCTTTCGGAAGCAGCCTATTTGAATTTCTTAAATTCATGTTGCATACTATTTTGTAAGTTGAATATAACATATTTCGAGAAGACATAATATAATTACACCAGGGAATGTGTTATGACCGGGTTGACTTACAGCCGGAAGAGGTCCAATAGTGGACCGAGTTAAGGGCTTGGCCCATCTTATCTATGGTTTTGATTAGCTAGACTATTATATGAACATATGTAATCCCTACGTATCATATAAACAATAAATCATATTTGTTGCCGACTCCTCGGGAGTCGGAACCCCAACCTAGCAGCCTCTTCACCTTGCGACCATGGCACCTTCTCGCCGTCGAGCGCGCCCAGCCCCTCGCCAACCCTCCTTACACCCCTACAATCTACACCCTAGACCTGGTAGGGACTCGGTTCCTATCAATCTGGTATCAGTTAGCTCGGGATCGACCATGTCGTCAGCTCTCCCCACCGCCACCACCGTCGACGCTCCCACGGCCTCCGCGAGCGCTACGTCGCCCAAACTTGGGCTGCTTGCCCCCGGCACCCTGGCGCCGGCCCTCGATCCAGACGCCGTCCTCACCTCGGCAGAGCTCTCGACGGCCGTCCGATACCTCACCCAGGCGGTCGCCAACCTCCGGACGTTCCTCCAGAGCCCCTACAGGCCGCCACTGCCGAGCTAGGCGGCTGATGCGCCACAATTCCCGCCGCCGTCCGTGGCCCCCACCTCGCCTCCATCGACCGCCGCCTCCAACCAGGGATTACCGATCAATCAGATCAGGTTCCCGCCCTCGCCGTCACCACTTCTGGCCTGGCTCAACGCGCCAGTCTACACGACTGCGCCCAGCCAGCCGACCGTGCTCCAGCCGGCCGTGTCACCCTCGGCCATGACCTTCGGGGGCTTCGCCGGGTACGCCGAACCCTCCACCGGTGTCGGGGACCACCCGTTCCAAGGGGTGCCCCTGATACCCAACTACTCGCCACCCGCCACGATGTGTCGCCTCGACGGCGCTTACACCGCCGTCCCGCACGGCCAGCAGCCGCCCCGCTTCACCAAGCTAGAGTTCGCCGTCTACGACGGCACCGTAGACCCCCTGAACTGGCTCAACCAGTGCGACCAGTTTTTTTGGGGGCAGCGCACACTGGCGTCCGACTGCACATGGATCGCCTCCTATCACCTCCGCGGAGCCGCCCAGACGTGGTATTACGCCCTCGAGCATGACGAGGGTGGCATGCCTCCGTGGGAGCGATTCCGCGACCTCTGCCTCCTCCGGTTTGGCCCCCAGATACGCGGGAGCCGGTTGGTCGAGCTAGGACGCCTACCCTTCACCTCCTCGGTGCAGGACTTCGCCGACCGCTTCCAGACCTTGGCGTGCCATGCGCCTGGCATCATGGCCTACCAGCGCGCAGAGCTGTTCATCGGCGGCCTACCGGATCACATTTGTGTCGACGTGGAGATGCGCGAACCCCAGGACCTGCAGTCGGCCATGTACTACGCCCGCGCCTTCGAGCAGCACGCGCTGGCCATGCAGCAGGCCTTCCCGGGCTACGGCATGCGGTCTCCCTCCCGCCCTGCACCGACGGCCCCAGGCCCGGCGTATCCCGCCCTGCCGTTCGCCCCCGCTGCGTCCACAGCCCCGACGCGGCCCTTCCGGTGGCTGACTACGGCCAAGCAGCTCGAGCGTCGCCGTAAGGGCATGTGCTTCAACTGCGACGAGCCCTACGCGCCGGGCCACGTGTGCGCCCGCCTGTTCTACTTGGAGACCGTCGACGACGGGGATGTTGATGCCATCACCGCAGAGCTCGACGCCGCGACCCTCTCCGAGCCCGACGCCCCTGCCCACGGGCCGGTCCAGGCAGCCGCCTTCGTCGTCTCCTTACACGCCATGGCGGGCATCCGGACGGAAAAGACCATGCTACTTCCGGTGACGATCAACGGCGAGCGCCTACTTGCGCTCCTGGATACGGGGTCTACGCACAACTTCCTGTCCAGGGACACCATGCGCCGCCTGGCGCTACAGCCGTCGGGCGCCGAGCAGTTCAGCGTCACCGTCGCCAATGGGGACCGCCTTGCTTGCCAGGGCGTTGCTCGGCAGGTTTCCATCCTCATCGGCGATGAGCACTTCTCCATCGACTGCGCCGACATCGACTTGGGATGCTTCGACTTCATCCTCGGCGTCGACTTCCTGCGCACACTGGGCCCCATCCTCTAGGACGCCTGGGTCGCCACGTCCAGTGGGAGGGCGTCGGCGGTGCCTCCCGGCGACCCCGGCTCCAGCTTATGGTGGCGCTGGGCGAGGCACACCCTCCTGGGCGACCTCTGCAGCAGCGGCGGCGTCTTCGACGAGCCACAGGGTCTCCCGCCGCCGCGACCCTGTGACCACCACATCCACCTCCTGCCGGACACTACCCCTGTCGACATGTGGCCGTACCGCTACCCCCAGCTTTAGAAGGACGAACTCGAGCGCCAGGTCGCGGTCATGCTCGTGCAGGGCATCACCCGGATTTCGACATTGTCATTCTCCGCGTCGGTGCTCACAGTGCGCCGGCCCGGCACATGGCGCTTTTGCATCGACTACCGTGCCCTTAATGCTAGAACGTCCAAGGACAAATTCCCTATACCTGTCGTGGACGAGCTCTTGGACGAGTTACATGGGGCGTGCTTCTTCACCAAACTCGACCTTCGCTCTGGCTATCATCGGCGGATGCATCCGGACGACATCGCGAAGACGGCGTTCCGGACTCATCACGCCGCCAGTTCTTGGTGATGTCGTTTGGCCTCTCCAACGCTCGACAATATTCCAGCTTTGATGAGCAGTGCTCGGTCCTTACTTACGCCGCTTTGTGATTGTTTTCTTTGATGACGTGCTCAGCTCGGTGATGGAGCTGGGCGCTGCTTCTTCCCTTTCGGAGGGTGCCCAACGCCGCTCCACGTGGCGTGAATGTTGTTGTGCTCTCCACGAATGTTGTCGGGCATGAAATCGAGGAGCTCCGCTGCCGCGCTTGGCCCCAAGAATTCCTCCTGCTGATCTATCTCAGGCCTTGTTTACTTCTAGGGTATTTGAAGGGATGGGAAGGGATTATTTCGTATCCCGGAATTTCCCCGTTTCTCCGATAAGTTGTTTACTAGTCCGAATTCGAAGGGGATAAGTCCGAAATATCCCCACAAATCCCTTCCACACTAGTGTATTTTTGGCTAGATTAAAAACTCTACATCATGGTAGAGTATTTTTTTAAGAAGTGTATTTGAGAGAGTATTGGGTGAACACCAAATCCCCGTATCTTTTAGAGATAAAAATCCCAGATAAATAAACAAGGCCTCATGGGGAACGACGAAGAGGTGGCAGGCGGGGGCCCGGAGGGAGGAGCAGAGCCTGGAGAATGGAAAAAGGCCATGGATGCAGGGATAAATCGACGGGGCATGCCATGGCGGAGCACGGTAGAGTAGTCTGCTAGCTCCATTGATTGCTCCAGCGACCGGAATTCACGAATGGGGTGTTGGGGTGGAGGTCACGGGCGCCGACCAGGAGGGCATCGATACTACTCAGTGTGGGTAGGCCGCCGAAGAGGAGGGAGCGGTGCAGGTAGGCGCCAAAGAAACTGGGGGCGGTTGAGGAGGAGAAGGCGGCACGGGCCGCAGCAGTAGGAAAGATTTGTTTTGCTCCTCCAACGACCGGTCAAAGCGGTGGTATTTTTTAGAGTTTGATCTCAGAACGCTACGCGTCCTAAGGAAAGAGATGATGTGGCTACTTTTGATCGGGTAAAAATAGAAATCTACAGTACCATTGCGGTAGTTACAATCACTAACTTGGTTGACGTGGGTCGCTAATAGGAAGCGAATCGTTCGCGCTTTAATATATCTACTACTAATATATCTACTCCCTTCGTTCCTTTCGAATTATAAAACGTTGGCGATATCACGTTAAAATTTTGTCACATACAAAATATTTCGGGTTTCCAAATTTGTCCTTACACATCGCGTCCCGAATTTTCTCTCCCGTGTCGGTGACACACCAGTCACTTGCTCGCTTCCTTCCCTTCCATCCCCGCCCCCACTGCCCACCCCTCCATGGCCCACGTCGCCGCCCGTCGTGACCGCCGCACCCTCCCTCTCTCCGTCGGCAATATTCCTCTCGATCCCCACCGTGCCTCGCACTCCACATGAATCCCTCTTCCTCTCGCCCCCTCGCCTGCGCCAGGGACTTTGATGTCAAAGGTGAAATTTTTATTCGTCGGTGTTCGATCTGCTCTGCTTAAGGCGCAACGCCAGACCAGCGCCACTTTCCTCGCTCGACGGTGTGAGGGTACTCGCTACTCAGCGCGCCCGCCCCCCCACACACACACACACACACACACACACACCCGTCCTTCCGCACCTCCTATAGTCTGTCCGCCGTCAACCGCCGGGATCCTCTTACACAAGCTGAGCCTCACCACCGGATTGTTCGGCTTCTTTGTCGCCCTCAAACACCCGTTGGAGGATGCCAAGCGTCATGTGCTCATCTCGGGGCCACAGGCCGCCGTGGACGAAGCCGATCTGTTGTCGAGCGTCTGTAGTGAGAAGACCATGTTTCCGATATGTCTCCGCGGATGCAGCCGCTCCTGTTGTCCCACTTCATGTTGCGCAGCTCAGGGAGCGCAGGGACGCTCCTGCCGGTGGCTGCTCTGACCGCTGCCAAGCGCCGGGTCGCTCGATCTCTTCTCCTTGCAGTGGAGGAGGTCCCCGGGCTGGCTCTCTTCGTACTCCGCCATTCCTCCATGTCGCACCTTGGTGAGGTTTTGGCTAGTTGGTACGACTTCGATACAGGGTGTTTTTTCTGTATGTTCACTCATTTTCTGGCTGACTCATCTGCCTATTTTTGCACTGTAGAAAAAGTTTCAGCTTAGTGATAAATCCATTGTGCAAAAGTTTCAGTTCTAGTTCATAGTTAAAATTGCTTGCACTGAGATGTTATCTTGGACTGAATTTTGCTTGCACTGAGATATTAGCCAGTGATAAGAATCTGTAAGATGTTATCTTTGACTGAATTTTGCTTGCACTGAGATGTTATCTTAAACTAAAATTTTCTTGTAGTGAGTTGTTAGCCAATGATAAGAATTTCTAAGATGTTATCTTTGACTGAATTTTGCTTGCACTGAGATGTGAGCCAAGGATTCATTTTCCTAGATCATAACTTTATTGCCTCCTACTCCCTGGTTTGTTATTCAATACCATCATCTCCTAGGTTTTTCTTATGCATGGAACACATGATTATGCAATACCATCATCTCCCAGGTTTGAGACTAGTTTATGTTTTTTCTTATGCATGTATCACATGATTGTTATCGTAGATTATCATAGTATTTGCACAATGCACAGTTTGCCTATTTCTTCATTCGCATGTGACTGATCGGTTATGCTATTTTCTGTGATTACTTTTAAGTGTCTTTTATTTTCTTGATTATAGAACATGCAAAGAAGAAGTCAATATATTAGCTTTGTATGCAACTATATTGATGCAGTACAGCTCACTGTTGAAATGTGGCATTTCATTCAATCAGAGAATTCTTATACTTTTGGCCCAACATCATAAGATATTTTGCTAGAGAAGTTGGATACATCAGTGAGAAGGATGAAATGTTGTTATGGTGGATTGAATAAAGAACTAGAGGTTCAAGTCTATGAGTTTGCTTTGTTAGCTAGTCTATTTAGACCGTCTGAGCTTACAATATATTCAGAATTAGTCTTGAACAAGTTGCATTGGATAATTAATCAGGTAGATGGTTTGTATGCCGATGGATCCTATGAGGTGTTAAGAAGTTAAGAAATCATTTGGATATTTACCTTGACATATCTGTTTTCAATGATTCTTGGTGAGTCCATCTGACATGTCTACTTAGACTTGTCTTGTTTGGGAGGCGATGATAGGGTGAAGAACAACTCTACCATCAGGGAGTATCGGCAATTATCAGGAAGGAAACGGACTGCCAAGAGATTGTGTAGTCCAACTCTGTGTTGAATTGGTTGTCTACAAGTTATCTACTCCATGTATAGCAAGGCAAGTTATCTACTGGTCCATGACTTAATGTAACTCTGGTTATTTCATCCATCTTTACTTTGTTTTGAAGTTTCTGTTTCAACAAATACTAAAAGGTGCCAAGATGCCACTGATAAAACTAGAGCTACTTTTCAAGGACAAGAACAGACCACAACTTGAAAAGGGAGACGGAATTGATGAAAAGGAAGACATAATTCAGGTATGATTCCTTCTTCCAGATAGATTTTTTTGCAGATTTGGAGTAGCAGGAAATACGATTGTCAATTTTCCCTGCATTGTGATCTTCTTTCGGTATGATTCCTTCTGCAGGTGGACTGAAATTCAGTCCGGGAACAACCATGGCTTGGTGATCTGATGCTGCTGTGGACCCGAGGAGAAGGATCCAAGCAGAGGATAAGATTGTGGATGGTGTTGGGCGAGGCTGGTCGGGGGCGGCGCTAGCAAGTTGGGGCGTGGCTGGTCCTGGGCGACGCGTGGAAGGGAGGCGACTTCCTGGGCGGTGACGCGGGGAAGAAGGGAGGCTGCCGGACCAGCAGATCTTGGGCGACACGAGGCCTGGGCGACGCCAGGAAGGTGGGCAGCGACGCGGGGAAGGGAGCCGACGTCCTGGGCGATGACGCGGGGAAGAAGGGAGCAGATCCCGGGCGACGCCAGGAAGGAGGGCAACGACGCGGGGAAGAAGGTGACGGGAAAAAGAACCGGTGCAATCTTGTATATTTACTCGATTTCACCTGGTCGGAAAATTTCCCCAACGTCTTATATTAGGAAACGGATTGAGTATATCTATATGTAGGTATCATATAGTTTTTGATAGTTTGTTTTAAAATTTTGATCAAAATTTTTGTAGCTTGACTTTAAAAAAAATCTTTAAGTTTTCGAACAGAGGTAGTAGAAGATAAAGCTGGCAGCAATTCGCGAAGTTGGTCTTCAGTATAATAATAATAATCTATATCTATACCTAATAATAAAAAACGAAGTGTTTCTTCCGGACCACTACTTTTAAGACAATTTTGTCCCTAATAATTTGGATGTACTACCCACAATACCATCCATAAGAGTATGTTGTTCTATTCGTAGTCATCGAAATTTCCCCGTCAACCATCTACAACCTGATTGCAAGGCCCAGCCCAGCATATCATGCGCGTCCAGCCAACATGTGCGTATATGCCAAGTGCACAGCAGCAAACGAGGATTTTCAGGTTATACGTACGACCTTTAGTCCCATACTGCTTCCTTATATAGATTGGCAAATAACCCAGAGTATCAGCAAACCCACTTGATAATCACCAAGCAGCCCACCGTTGATTGGTTTGGATATAATGGTTGCCTAATTACATATGCATCTGCACCGTGAGTGAGCTAAATGGAATTGAATGGATGAGCTAGAGTGGCGGCACATGTCAGGTCGGAACAGGCAGACGGATACCCCATGGGGATAAAAGAAGAGACGGCGACCACCGGCGGCTGAAAAAAGAGTAGATTATTCAGCATCAAACTTCTACCTTTTACACGTCTTAATATCGAATAATGAGAGCATTTGATGGATTTCATTTTTTCTGCCTTACTTATTGAACTTGCTGGATTGAACATTCAGTTACAAGACCACATGAATCCTTCAAGGAGGCGCATGGGGAGGAAGTGCATGAACACGAGGAATGAAGATGGCTACATTGGCGTGGTCAACACCATGCCCATCACGAAAATACACACGGTAGAGGAAGGAAGTGCACGGTTTTATGAAATGTCAAAAAAATAAAAATATGTTCCGGGAAATGTATATGCCCATTAGGAAAATACAATGCTTCGGTTTTGAGAAGTCCACTATCGGAATCCACTCAGATGTACATCGACACATTTTAGGTCGAATTGTAGAGACAAGGGTCTGAGCATAGGAGACTGGTCAATTAGCGATCTGGGACAGAGTGGTTAGTTGTGTCACCGTGAGAGAGTAAAAATCGGAAAATCAACACGTAGCAAACGACGAACACTTCTAGCAGTAATAATAATAAGCAAGAAGAGAGAGAGGAAGGAGAAATTAGAAAAAGATATGCTTAGTCCATCATGTGGTTGAGGAAAGAGAGAAAAGTTGAGGGAAAAAGAAAATGATTTTATTTATAGGAAATTTATAAAATGCAACAAATCTCAAAAAATACCAATGAAACGGCAAAATAAAATTCACATGTGAATATGTCGAAGGCCATAAAAAATACATTCCAACTTGCAAGAAAAATAAATGGATAACTATTCCGTACTCCTATATGGTTTAAAGCATCTTCACTCGTTAGCCGAACTCAGGCCGAAATCCGGACCAAACTTTGGGATATGACGCTAAATTTTCAGTTTCCCACTCGGCAACCCAGGCCGAGTACCCGGGCGCCCGTTTTCGCTCAAATTCGGCTCAAGTTCGTCCAGATTTCGGCATAGTTCGTCATGCAGAACATTTTAAGACCAAAGTTCGACGAAATTTTAAACAGAGTTCGACGTAAATGTAAACATAGTTCGGCCTGCAATAAAAGTACAACATATTTCGGCCAAGTTCGTCCAGTTCATGCTCAGCATCTACATCGTGTTTCCCCTGTGTATCCATAGGTGCTCGACAAGATCATCCTACAGTTGTTGATGCATCGCCGGATCTCGGATCTCCTGACGCATTGCGATGAATGCAGCCCATGTTGGAGGCACCTGATGATCAGGCTCGGCAAGAGGACCCTGTCTGTAGTATGGCTCGTCCTCCTCGAGCAAACTCATTGGATCCTTCCTCTCATCCTCAATAATCATGTTGTGCAAGGTCACACAACAGTTCATCACTTCCCACATCTGATCTTTCGATCAGGTCATAGCAGGGAACCGGACAACTGCAAACCTCTGCTGGAGCACACCAAATGCACTCTCCACGTCCTTCCTGCAAGCTTCCTGTTCCTTGGCAAAGTGAGAATGCTTGGGGGGCATTGAGCTTGAGATAGTCTTCATAAATGTTGGCAATCTTGGATAGATGTCATCTGCTAGATAGTATCCCTTGTTGTAGGGGTGTTCACAGATCTCAAATTCCACAGGGGGAACATGACCCTCAACAAGCTTGGAAAAGACAGTTGAGGAGTTGAGAACTTTGATGTCGTTGTTCGATCCTGCCATGCTAAAGAAGGAGTTCCAGATCCAAAGATCATGTGTAGCAACTGCCTCAAGTATCACAGTGCATCCTCCTTTGTGGCCTTTGTACATTCCTTGCCATTCAAATGGATAGTTCTTCCACTCCCAATGCATGCAATCTATGCTTCCAAGCATACCAGGAAATCCTCTACTTTCATTGATTGCGAGGATCCGAAAGCGTGTCTTCACGATGGGTGATCTCAAGTACTCTTCCCGAACACGCAATCACGCCTCGGAACCTGTACAAGCAATCAAGGCGATGGACTCGGCGATGCGGAGATAGTCATCGGCAGCATCGGCCGCTCATGCAAGCAACCTCATTGCCACGGTGCACTTCTGAAGCGAGAAAATCCAACCAAGCCAGTGCAGTCCTTCTTGCAAAGGAAATATGGGTCGAACTCCCGGATGGCATGCACGATCTTGAGGAAGAGCTTCCGGCTCATCCTGAAACGGCGGCGAAACACGTACTCTCCATGGAGTGGCTGGTCGGCGAAGTAGTCGGCGTACAACATGCAATAGCCCTCTATCCTCTGTCTCGCCTTGCACTTCATGCGACCTGGCGCCGAGACACCGCGCTTCGGCTTCGCCATCTGCATGTACAGTTGGGCGAGCGATGCGAGGATCTGCAAGTGCTCTTTACCTTCGGCGACCTCGGCGCTCTCCTCCTCCAGGAGGACGGCGAGCAACTCCTCGTCGTCGGAATCCATGGCGAGTATCTCGGACTCGTCAGAGTCAGTGGATAGTATCTCGTCGCCGTCGGAGTCCATGGCCGAATCAGGCCAAATGTCGAACACTTGGCGGGCGTGGTGGTGGGAGCACGGAGCGAGCGTAGCTCTGGCGAGGCTAGGTCGGCAAAAGCGGCGGCGGAGAAGGCGTGGAGGTGGGCGGCAACTAAAGCGAGCGTAGCTAGAGGCGTGGGCATGTCTCGGCGCGGGGGAGCTCCGCCGGCGAAGTCATGGCGATAGAGCTCTTCGCGGTAGTCTGGGCTGAAGGGTTCGCAACATAGAAAACAAAAATTTTCCTACGATGTGAACTATATACCAAGATCTATTTATACTAGATACAAACAACGGGCGGATGTATATCCGTAGAGAACATACCCTTGAAGACCGACAAAGCTTAACGAGTCCAAACTCGTGGTTGATGTAGACGATCTCTTGCCGATCTCAAGATCGAGAGGAAGTCCTAGCGCCGCAAATCAGTGGCGCATCCGTGCACACACGTTCGAGGCACCGAGCAACCTCCGCCTCCTCGCTCAGCGATGCAGTGAAGCACAACTCTTTCTTGCCGAATAGCCACGAACATGTATCTCGCTAGTCCGAGACCATGGGGATAAATTCTAGAGGGAGAGATCCTTCACGAGGAGGTGTGAGTGAGAAGTGAGAGGAGGGCTCCTTTTATAGGAGGAGGGAACCCCAAGGGGTGGCCGGCGCATGGGGGCCCTTGCCCTCCCTCTTCATGTGGGTGGACACTCCACTCACAAAACTCCTCCAAATTCCTCCACTCAAAGTCCACTCAAAATCCCATTAAATTTCCACCAAATTTAATGCAATCTCTCATTAAATAAAACTCTTTTATTTTATTCAGAATTTTGTCAATTACTTTAATGACAAACATTCACAATAACCTTGCTAGAATTCTATTTCACATGCATAACCACTTTATGCAATTTCACCCAAAACCTGTTTGGTATCTAGTGAAATAAATTCCGCGCTTGTTTATTCTTTCGGCATGAAACTTTTGCTCCAATTGGATGTCGGTGTCTCTTAAGTGTGTCACCCTACGGTTCGTGAATAATGCGGACATGATCGAGACCCTCTCGGATCAATAATCGAGCGGGATCCGAGACCCATACCGACTCCCACACATTCAACGATGACTTTCTTGTGATCGTCGGAACCTTTACGCTAGTATCTTAATCCCTTTGTCTCACGATATATTACATGTCCGAGATTCGATCATCGGTATCTCCATACCTAGTTTGATCTCGTTCGACATGCACTCTTTTTCGTTCTGTGATATAACATTCTAGTGATCAAATCACTTGCTTGCAAGCTAATCAATGTGATATCACCGAGAGGGCCCAGAGTCTATCTATCCGTCATCGGGATGAACAAATTCCACTCTCGATCCATGAGCCTCAACATAACACTTTATTAGTTCTGAATCCATCTTTATAATCACCATTACGGTGTGACGCGTTTGATGTTATCAAGAAACTCTTCGGTGTTAGTGATTGACATGATATCATGGTCTAAGGATTAGGATCACTGTAAGTTGTTATAGCAATATAAACTCAATGACTTTGATCGTAATTCTATACTTGGATGAATGTTCATCACATCATTACACTAATGTTGTGATCCCGTTATTAACAACATCCAATGTCCATGATCGAAACCTTGATCATCTTGTTAATCAACGAGCTAGTTTATGAGAGAGGCAACTTAACTAGGAACTTTCTGCTTGTTTATTAAACACACATGTATTAACGTTCCGTATTAATACAATTATAGCATGCAAAATAAACATCTATCATATACTTGGAATACACATAATAAACAATTTATTATTGCCTCTCGGCATATTCCTTGATCTCCCACTTGCACTAGAGACAATAATCTAGTTACATAGTGATATATCTAACACCCATTGAGTTACGGTGTTGATCATGTTTTGCTCTAGGAGAGTTTTAGTCAACGGATCTGCTACATTGAGATCCGTATGTACTTCTAAATCTTTATATCTCCATCCTTGACATGCTCATGGATGGAGTGAAACCGCGCTTAATATGCTTGGAATGCTTGTGAGACCTTGGCTCTTTGGCATTGGCAATGGCACCATTGTTGTCACAATAGATCACCATTGGGTCCAACGTTTGCCACAACTCCTAGTTCGGATATGAACTCCTTCATCCAAATCGCTTCCGAGCCGCTCAAGCAACATATTCGGCCTCCGTTGTTGATCCGCTACTACAGGTTGTTTGGAGCTCCTCCAACTAACCGCTCCGCCATTCATGAGAAATACGATCCGGATTGAGACTTAGAGTCATCCGGATCGGTGTCAAAGCTAGCGTCGACATAACACTTAGCGACGAGCTCTTCTTCACCTCCGTATACAAGAAACATATCCTTAGTTCTTCGTAAGTACTTAAGGATATTCTTGACCGCTATCCAAAGTTCAACACGGATCCGATTGGTACCTACTAGTCAAACTAATAGCGTGTGCCACATCCGGTCTTGTACATAGCATGGCGTACATTATAGAGCCTATGGTGAAGCATAGGGACTTTGTCCATTATCTCTCTTTCTTCATGAGCCGGACTTTGAGTCTTACTCAATGTCTTGCCTTGCAACATAGGTAAGAACCCTTCTTACTTCCGTCCATTTTAAACTTCTTTAAAATCTTATCAAGGTATGTACTTTGCGATAGCCCTATTAGGCGCCTAGATCTATCTCTATAGATCTTTATGCCTAATATGTATGACGCTCACCTAGGTCCTTCATTGAAAATTTCTCGCTTAGATAACTTTTAACACTGTTTAAAGTTTTATATCATTTCGATCAATAATATGTCATCCACATATAATATCGAAATGCCACATGCTCCCACTCACTTTCTTGTAAATACAAGCTTCTCCATAAGTTTGGACAAATCCAAACTCTTTGATCACCTCATCAAAGCGGAGATTCCAACCGTGATGCTTGCTTCAATCCATAGATGGATCGTTGAAGCTTGCACACCTTGTTAGCATCCTTAGGATCGACAAAACCCTTTGGTTGTATCATATACAACTCTTCTTCAATATTACCATTGAGAAGCGGTTTTGACATCCATCGCCATATTTCATAATCGAAATATGCAGCAATTGCTAACATAATCCTAATCGACTTTAGCATCGCTACGGAGAGAAAGTCTCATCGTAGTCAACTCCTTGAATTTGTCGAAACCCCTTTGCGACAAGTCAAGCTTTATAGATGGTCACATTACCATCGACATCGTTTTCCTTTTGAAAATCCATTTGTTCTCCACGGCCTTTCGGCCGTGAGGTAATCCACCAAGTTCCAAACTTGATTTTCATACATGGATTCCATCTCGGATTTCATGGCTTCTAACCATTTGTTGGAATCCGGGCTCATCATCGCTTCTTCATACGTCGCGGTCATTATTTTCATCAACCATGAAATTTATGACAGATTTCCGTGACTCGGGGCTGCAGCGTCTGTTTGACTGCGAGGTTGGTGTACTCTCTTCGAGTTTCATGATCATTATCATTAGTTCCCTCTTCAACAGGTGGAGCCAACTCCGGAACAACTTCCGGCGCTGCGCTACTCGCCATACTTTGAAGAGAAGGTTCCACAACCTCTTCGAGTTCTACCTTCCGACTACTCACCCCTTTCGCGAGAAACTCTTTCTCTAGAAAGGATCCATTCTTGGCAACAAAAACCTTGCCCTCGGATCTGTGATAGAAGGAATACCCAATAGTTTCTTTAGGGTATCCTATGAAGACGCATTTTTCTGCGTTGGGTTCGAGTTTATCCGGTTGAAGTTTCTTCACATAAACATCGCAACCCCAAACTTTAAGAAATGATGACTTAGGTTTGTTTCCAAACCACAATTCATACGGTGTCTTTTCAACGGATTTAGATGGTGCCCGATTTAAAGTGAATGCAGCAGTTTCTAGTGCATAACCCCAAAAAGACAACGGCAAGTCCGTCAGAGACATCATAGATCGAACCATATCTAATAAAGTACGATTCTGACGTTCGACACACCATTTCATTGGTGTTCGGCAGTGTGAGTTGTGAAACAATTCCACACTCTTTCATGTGAGTGCTAAACTCGTAACTTATATACTCACCTCCACGTCGACCGTAGAAATTTGATCTTTCTATTACGATGATTTTCCACTTCATTCTGAAATTCCTTGAACTTTTCAAAGGTTTCAGACTTGTGTTTCATCAAGTAGATATAACCGTATCTACTCAAATCATCCGTGAAAGTAACAAAAATAACGATATCCACCTCGCGCCGACACACTCATTGGACCACATACATCAGAATGTATGATTTCCAATAAATCATGCCGTTCCGTTGAACCGGAAAACGGCGTTCTAGTCATCTTGCCCATAAGGCATGGCTCACATGTATCAAATGATTCATAATCAAGTGATTCCAAAAGTCCATCCGAATGGATCTTCTTCATGCGTTTAATGCCAATATGACCTAGACGGCATTTCCACATATATGCGGATATATCATCATTAAGTTTAATCCTTTTAGCATCAACATTATGAATATGTGTAACATTATCATTGAGATCTAATAGAAATAAACCATTCATCATCGGTGCATGACCATAAAAGATTTCATTCATATAAATGGAACAACCATTGTTCTCAGACTTAAATGAATAACCACTTTGCATCAAACATGATCCAGATACAATGTTCATGCTCAGTGCAGGCACCAGATAACATTTATTTAAGTTTATGACTAATCCCGACGGTAAGTGGAGAGGCAGCGTTCCGACGGCGATCACATCAACGTTTGATCCATTGCCGACACGCATCTTGACCTCACCCCTTGATAGCGGTCGCTTGTTCCGCAGCCCCTGATTCGAGTTACAAATATTAGCAACTGAACCAGTATCAAATACCCAGGTGCTACTGCGAGCACTAGTCAAGTACACATCAATAACATGTATATCATATATACCTTTGTTTGCCTTGCCGGCCTTCTTATGCGCGGATACTTGGGCGATTGCGCTTCGATGGCGATCCCTTACAATAGTAGCTTTTCGGTATCGGACTTGGGTCCAACTCGGGGTTTCTTTTTTAGGCGACAGCAGGCTTGCCGCCTTACTTCCCCGTTTTCCTTCTTGTCTTTCTTGAAACCGGTGTTCCTATTGATCATCAACACTTGATGTTCCTTTTGATCTCCACTTCAGCTTTTAAGCATTGTGAAGCTCGGGGAGAGACTTCTTCATGCCTTGCATATTATAGTTCATCACGAAGCTCTTATAGCTAGGTGGTAGAGGCGCAAAACACGATGGATGCCTAAGTCAATGGGAATCGTTATTCCCAAGGACACAAGCTTATCGGTAACGAATTGACATCTTGAGTACATGCTCACTAACGGGCTGTGCTCTTCCATCATGCAGCTAAAGAACTTTTCAAGCATTGTAGCTCTCTCTGACATGTGTGTCGAAAATCATTTTCAACTCACCCATTGTATCAAATGCATTGCCGTTTTGAAACGCTTTGAAGTTCGGCTCTAGCCCATACAATATGCCGCAATGAACTAAGTTGTGGTCCTCTGACGAGTCGATAGACATTCTTCTCCTCGTCGGGGCATCATCAAAGGTGGGGGCCTAACGGCGCTTCTAGCACATATTGCTTTTGTGCGTGAGAGGAGAATCCTCAAATTCATGGCCCATTCAAGAAAGTTGCTACCGCTCGTTGCTAGTTTCTCTTTCTCCATGAACGCATTGAAATTAAAAGCGGTGGTGCCATCTACAACAGAATTTGTAAAGTTTAGACTAAGTGTATGATAGATTGAGTTCAACTAATCTATATTACGAATGAACTCCCACTCAAAAGCGACATCCTCGTGTCCTTTTGGTGATTACGTGAACCAAATCCACTACACCAAGTCCGATCATCACGTGAGTCGGTATAGCTTCAAAGCGAGCATCAAATGGGCATCATATCAACTATATGACTCATGCTTAACCTTTCGGTGCGTGTTCCGAGGCCATGTCGTACATGCTAGGCTCGAAGTTAGAACCTTAGTATTTGCGTGTGTAACTGCTTTTACACCCGAAGTATGGTCGTGGATCCAAGAACACCCGATCATCACGTGATGTCTTGGAGCGACGAAAACATAATCGGTGCATACTAAAGGAAGAACACATTCTTATCTTGATATTTAAATGAGGGATCATCTTATTATGCTTAACAAAGCGCTAAACAAGCAATATAAGATGTAATCAAACATCATATGTTTATTAGTGAAATTATATGGTTCCCTTGAGATGATCTCTATCATGTGCATCGTGGTATGATCACTATCATACCTATATGTAAATCCACGCCTATGGATTTTACACGCTATGTGTGTTGTAAGAGTATCATCTCATACTTCTACTTACAAAACTACCATATCATAACACTAGCCCAAAGAACAATCTAAACTAGACCTCTAATTTATCCATTGCAAGTTTTACGTGGCTTAGGGCTTTCGAGATAGAACCGTTCTTACCTACGAACATGAACCACAACGAGGATAATCAAATTGTTGACAACTCGCTTGCAAAATAGATATTGACTATAGTAGGAGATCTGACACCCGCTAGCCACTTATGCAAACTAGTTGCATGTCAAGCGTGGAACAGGTCTCATGTGCGAGGACATGTAAAGTTTGTCCGGCCGCTTCATCCCACTATGCCACCAATATCCAAAATCACAAGAAAGGAGCAACAACATGATCATCATCGCCCACATACTCATATGTGTACTACCTGTAAAGTATCTACGCATAGATCCGGCTCGATACTTTGAAGGGTTCGCAACATAGAAAACAAAAATTTTCCTCGATGTGAACTATATACCAAGATCTATTGATACGAGATACAAACAACGGGCGGATGTATATCCGTAGAGAACATACCCTTGAAGACCGACAAAGCTTAACGAGTCCAAACTCGTGGTTGATGTAGACGATCTCTTGCCGATCTCAAGATCGAGAGGAAGTCCTAGCGCCGCAAATCAGCGCCGATCCGGTGCTCGACACACGTTCGAGGCACCGAGCAACCTCCCTCCTCGCTCCGATGCGGAAGCACAACTCTTTCTTGCCGAATAGCCACGGGAACATGTATCTCGCTAGTCCGAGACCATGGGGATAAATTCTAGAGGAGAGAGATCCTTCACGAGGAGGTGTGAGTGAGAAGTGAGAGGAGGGCTCCTTTTATAGGAGGAGGGAACCCCAAGGGGTGGCCGGCGCATGGGGGCTTCCCCTTGCCCCTCTTCATGTGGGTGGACACTCCACTCACAAAACTCCTCCAAATTCCCTCCACTCAAAGTCCACTCAAAATCCCATTAAATTTCCACCAAATTTAATGCAATCTCTCATTAAATAAAACTCTTTTATTTTATTCAGAATTTTGTCAATTACTTTAATGACAAACATTCACAAATAACCCCTTGCTAGAATTCTATTTCACATGCATAACCACTTTATGCAATTTCACCCGAAAACTTTGTTTGGTATCTAGTGAAATAAATTCGCGCTTGTTTATTCTTTCGGCATGAAACTTTTGCTCCAATTGGATGTCGGTGTCTCTTAAGTGTGTCACCCTACGGTTCGTGAATAATGCGGACATGATCGAGACCCCTCTCAGATCAATAATCAGAAGCGGGATCTGGAGACCCATCGACTCCCACACACATTCAACGATGACTTTCTTGTGATCGTCGGAACCTTTACGCTAGTATCTTAATCCCTTTGTCTCACGATATATTACATGTCCGAGATTCGATCATCGGTATCTCCATACCTAGTTTGATCTCGCATCGACATGCACTCTTTTCTCATTCTGTGATATAACATTCTAGTGATCAAATCACTTGCTTGCAAGCTAATCAATGTGATATCACCGAGAGCCCAGTATATCTATCCGTCATCGGGATGAACAAATTCCACTCTCGATCCATGAGCCTCAACATAACACTTTATTAGTTCTGAATCCATCTTTATAATCACCCTGTTACGGTGTGACGTTTGATGTTATCAAGAAACTCTTCCTGTGTTAGTGATTGACATGATCTCATGGTCTAAGGATTAGGATCACTTCGTAAGTTGTTATAGCAATATAAACTCAATGACTTTGATCGTAATGCTATACTTCGGATGAATGTTCATCACATCATTACACTAATGTTGTGATCCCGTTATTAACAACATCCAATGTCCATGATCAGGAAACCTTGATCATCTTGTTAATCAACGAGCTAGTTTATGAGAGAGGCTTAACTAGGAACTTTCTGTTTGTTTATTAAACACACATGTATTAAGGTTTCCGTATTAATACAATTATAGCATGCAAAATAAACATCTATCATATACTTGGAATACACATAATAAACAATTTATTATTGCCTCTCAGGGCATATTCCCTTCATGGGCGAGTGGAGTGGGTGGGAATGGGACTGTCTCGCCGACAGAGCTGGCCCACGCCCTTTTTTGCGGCGTCCTGGCCCCTGTATGCAGGAAGTTGGTTCGGCCTGGGTAGGCCGGACCAAAACACGCTGAAATCCGAATGAAAACAGGTCCCTAGGTACGCGACTGGGCCGATTTTCAGCGTCCGGACTGAATTTCGGCGTCTGGACCGGCGTCCTAGGTAGGCGAGTGGAGATGCTCTTATACTACTTAGTTATGCCTAGCGCTCGAAACACTCCTCAATTTTACCCTACTCGCTCTAGCCCAGCCTTGCCACTTCCCTCACGGACTGTTTTCGAGTCAAGACATTTGACCATTACCGTAAACAACCCGACATGTGGGATTCAAAGAGTAAAATTATTGATAGGCTGTTGAGCCAAGGGTCTTTGATGTTACTGCGCTAACATGTGAGACCCAGATAGTAAAATAATTGATAGGCCGTCTTAACCCCACGCTCTTAACCCCACGCTGGGATGAACGGGGTGGAACTAATTAGATTACAATGAACTAACCCCATGTTGGAACGTGTATTTAGTCCTACAACACCTGTTTAGAGTAGTTTTAACTGAGTGCGTAGATTTGGCTCTCGGGCTCACTTGAGCCCTTCATTTTAAACATTCAAAAAAATATTTTTGAAGTGCCAAAAAAATTAGATTTGTTTTTGTAACACCCTCAGAATCGGACCTATGCAAGTTTTAGCAAAATTCGCCAAACCCGCATAGAAACGATTCAAAGGTGCCCACCAGGCACTTTCGTGCGGGTGGAAAACGAAGTAATAACATTACACAACAGTCCTCGATTGGACCCACAGAACAGATATATATAGCAATTTGAAGGAGCCAAGAATACAAATATACTTGCAAAGATCCAAATCACCTTGAAAGCGATGGGCGTCCGACTACGGACAAGATGCAAATGGGGCTAAGAGCCTGAAGAATAACCAATGGCGTCCATAACCTGCCAAGGCCGGAAGGGTAACCTCGCTAACGGCGTCGATCTCAAAACCTGCTTAACAAAGGGGTGCCGACAAAGGGCAAAGGAAAAGAAGGAGCGTCGATCGAGGCCAAGACACGAGGCTAGAATTCGTGGTCCTCGCCTACATAGGTATGGTGGATCGGCGGCGGCAAAGATGCAATCGAACAACCTATAGAGACTCGATACAATGGCGGATATCGAGAGGGATAAGAAAGACCTATTCGGATCCAACACGATACTATCATCAAACAAACCCATCTGGCGTTTCCCCTCGAGACCAATCGAGGAAGTCAACCGAGGAACTCACTACGGTTGGCGCTTTATTTATTCAGTTATAGTTGCACTTTACTAGTCGTTTAAATAATCGTCCCGATAAAGTAAGCGTGGGCACTTTTAGTTAACCATTTCGTTATAGTTATGGTAATTACTAATCAAATACAGATAGCAGGATATAAGCCCAAAACCAGCAGTTGTTGGTACTTTTATTCAGCCAATTCCGTTGAAGTTGCCATACTTACTAGTCGGTACAATGTGCATGGCGACAACCAAACAAGCAATTGTGGGCAGTATTAATTAGCCATTCCGTTATAGTGAAGCTGATTACTAGTCATTATAAGTCAAATTTATAACAATAAACTTTAGTTATGCTTGTCTATGATCGAGAATCGTGCTCCAAGTCGTCCATATCCATGGACACGGCTTCGAAAGTTTTACCCGCCGGGTGCACCAATAGCAACACACACTCGATCAACCTCGGAAAAACCAAATCAAAACCCAACGAGGCTTTCACGATGAACAATCACAGGATTGAATTATTTCAGGCCACCCTTTGAGTAGATCCCGCAACGGAGTAAGCAAGCTCCGAGACGGCCTCAAGGTTGCGACAATGGCTGTAAGCGACTGGGAACCCGAAAGTGTGGCTGGGCTTGTCGATACCGCGTAAACATTCCGATCCTAAACAGTACAGTGTGCTCCTCGCACAATTTAAATACAGAAAGTAGCATGGCATAAGTACAGGATCGTAAATAAAACCTCAAACTAGTTGTGGCCCCAAGAAATAAGACTGAATCAAGCTCTGGCTCAGGGGGGTCCCATATACCTCCCGGATGTGGATAGCGCGATAAATCAAGGAACAGGTATCAAGTACTCGGGGTCTTACGGGACACAAGTGGGCGTTCGGAAACCAAATATTATCTATCACCCACCGATGCCTCTGCTTATTTCAATTTTAGTTGTTAAACAGAAATTAAAGTGACGATAAGTAAAACTAGAATCATCTCCAACATCAACAAGCGGCAATACATCAGCAACTGTGGCATATGACGACACACATCAGCAAGCAACTACGACGCTTAAGTCCAACTATCTACCAAACAATGGTAATAGGGTGTGGCCAAGGCAATATAGGGCTGCACGGTATATCACAGGTACGGAAACTAAAGCATCGCAACACAGATAGCAAATAGATCAACAGGAGGGAAATAAAGACTATAAAAGTAAGATAGGTAGAAAGGGGGAGATGCTCGCCTGAAAACATTGTCGAAAGGTTCACCCGAGGATCGGGGCGAAGCTCACATCAACTCAACGGCCTTATCCGCGAAGAACCAAACACTAGAATAAACCGGATGCAATATTTAATACAACGGCAGAAGATCGGCATGATGCATGTATGATGTATGGCATGGCAAAGGTGCGATGCAGTTAGGTCATATTAAGTGGAACCGGGGTCCCGACAATTACTTAGGTGGTTCAAGTTGTTTAGATCCCCCGCAAATTAAATGTTGTTTAGCAAGACAACAGATGGATCCGGTTCGCTACACAAATTTAAATGAGGCCAATATGAGACTAGATTTGCCCGCATATGGGCCCCATATTTAATTATTAGGTGAATCGGCATAAGGCCCCCAAACCACAGACGAGGATGCATGCATGGACAATTTAATATGCAACAAGTTATATTATGTTATGAAATAGGGGTTCGGGAAGAGGTTCACACATTAGGGTCTCGACGGTCTTGGGGCTTCCGGGGTTCGGGGTTCGACAGGTCCGTGGTCCTCGGGGTCCAGGGTTCGACGGTCGGCCTCGGCGGAAACGTTCTCGGACCGGGATTAGGGTCTTGGCGCAACCGAGCAGGGCTTGGTTGGCGTCGGGCGATCGGGTCCATCGGTCGGTCTGGCCCTTGTCGCATTCACGGTCTTGGTCATGTTGTCGATCATGGCGTCCTGAAAGCGATTTCGGCGTCGTGAGGAGAACATGGCATGTCGAGCTCGGTCTTGGGTCCGGAAGAAGAAGCTCGGCGCTCATGTCGACGTTCTTGGCGTCGGGAAAAGAGCTTGGCGTTCGCATCGGTGTCTCGGGTTTGCTTCAATCGGGTCCATGGCGGAGGTCTTGGCGTGCGTCGGGTGAACTTGGGGATCCATGCGTCTCGATGTCCTCGGATCCGAGCGGGAAAACTTGTCGGGCCGGGTTCGGTCTTCGGGGTTCGGGAGGGAGACTTGGCGTCCGTGGTAGGTCTTGGTGCTTCGGTTTCGGGCCTCGGCCACCTCACCGCGTAGTAGATCATGGCGTTCGAGAATCGCGGTTCGCTTCCGACTCGGGTCGGTCTTGAGAGTCTTGTCCTCTGCGAGGCCTTGCCAAGCCTCGTAGGAGAGGGGCAAGGTCGGGCCCGCGGTGGTGGCGACGGTGGGGCCGGCTCCGGGCACGGCGGAGGTCGGATGCGGGCGACGGGCGAGGTCGCCGGCGCGCCATGGCCGGGCGGCGTGAGCGGCTCGGGCAGTGTCGGAGCAGGCGCGGTGGCAGGGCAGGCGCAGAGGTGGAGGTCAGCAGATGGTCGACGGGACGCGCGGCTTCTGGCGGCGCGCCGCCTGCAGGAGGAGGCGCGCCTTGCGCGAGGCAAGGTCGAGGCAGCTCTGGCGGGCTCGAGGAGGTCGTCGTGGTGGCGGCGTGCGGGGTCGCGGCGGGCGGCGCGCCCGTGGAGGGGCGGGCAGCGTTGCCGGGGCGGTGGAGGACAGCGGCGAGCAAGCGGAAGCGCGGAGCGAGCATGTGATGGAGCGGCCGAGCGTCTTGGCGGCCCGTGGCCTTCGGCGGCCCCGGGCGAGGGAAGAGCTTGTGGGGCGCGGGGAGCTCGTGGGAGCCGAGAGCGCGGAGAGGAGGCGAGGGAGCGGTGTCCTGGGAGGGAGAGGAGGCCGGAGGAGGCTGGCGGAGCTGGCGGAGGCGGCTACCGAGAGAGGAGCGGATCACGGAGGTGGAAAGATGGGGTCGGGCGGCAGGGGCAGGGTGGGGCTGCGGGGTTCATGTGAGGCAGTGGGGAGAGGCTGGCAAGCTGGCCATGGCCATGCGTGGCCATGGCAGTGGTGCAAGGGCCCAGAGGCAGAGACTAAGGCGCGGGGAGGGGGTTGCTTGCGTGTGTGTGGCGTGCTGAGAGAGGGGGGGAGAGAGGAGGGAGGGGGGGTGGTGGGGGGGCAGGGGGGGATTGGGGGAGGGAGAGGGTGGGGTGAGGTGGCGTGCAGGGATAGGAGGGAGTGAGGTGGAGGGAGGGGTTGGGTAGAGTTTTAGGTGGGTTTAGGATTAGAAGGGCAGGGGTAGGTGGACCGTCTAGAAAAATCTGGGGCGGTCGTTCAGGTCGGGTTGGCCCGTTCGACTGCCCCTACTAAAATAAATAAATACTTTATTTGATTTAAACGGGCCGTCTGCAAACCGATAGCGGCCAAAACAAAATATTCGGGGACCGGTTTTGGCGTTGAATAAAAGGCGTTTATAAAACAAAACGGGCTTTCTTGAAAAACAGTTTGGCAAACAATGCATGATGATGACGATGCAATGCACAAATTCAACGCGATTTTCTAGTAGTGGTTTTGCGGGATGCCACAATTCGACACCACTAACAATGGATCTCGCCCTCGAGATCCGCCTCATGGTACCGGAAGGAAGGTCGGCGATCTGAATCTTCTCGCTTCATGTAGATCCTCGTGACACCACTAACAAGGGTTCCTCCTTCATCTTGAAATTGGCGACACCACCAACAAAGGGTCGTTGATCCTGACCGTCGCGAGAACACTCCGGGAACAACAGGTCGAAGGTAGAGGTATCAACAAATAAAGCCACCTCTAACTTTCATGGACGGAGTAAAACTGCTGGATCCACCGATTCGATGTACAAAAGCGAATGATAAGAGTAGTGGTATGGTAGCTACTCCATCCCGCACTCAAACCATGACTCTGCACACGAATAGGCGGAGTATGCAACCAACTCTCGGAATCAGACTGAAGATCTCGTCAAGCGAGGTTCGGAAACAAAGGGGTGATGCAGACTCTGCATCGGATCTGGCGTAGATGATGTCGTCGCGTCGGAAAACACCGGAAGGCACGGGAAGGAACCAGGATTGGTACTACGGAAGACGGATTCCTCGGATAGCATGAAGACTGGAAGTAGCAACACCGTTTCCAAGAGAGGAAGCGAAACCCTGAAGGTACGACGGAAACCCAACCACGAGAAATCCTGGACTCGAAGAGAGAGATAAGAGCGGATTCAAAACGCGTAGAGATGAGAGGAGAATAGCAGAGGGGTAAGGAGTAAAATCAGACCTAGTCAGAACTATCCAACCGATTTTGCAAAATAGTTTTGACACTCTACTTCGGCCGTTAGCTAGGTTATCCTACAGGCTGTACTTGTGGGGTATCGCAACAACCGAGCTCGATACCACTCAGAACACCCTCAGAATCGGACCTATGCAAGTTTTAGCAAAATTCGCCAAACCCGCATAGAAACGATTCAAAGGTGCTCACCAGCACTTTCGGCGGGTGGAAAGCGAGTAATAACATTACACAACAGTCCTCGATGGGACCTGAGCAGATATATATAGCGGCTCAAGGAGCCAAGAATACAAATATACGGTGCAAAGATCCAAATCACCTTGAAAGCGATGGGGCCCGGCTACGGACAAGATGCAAATGGGGCTAAGAGCCCAAGAATAACCAATGGCGTCCATAACCTGCGGGCCAAGCCGGAAGGGTAACCACTAACGGGCGTCGATCTCAAAACACCTTAAACAAAGGGGTGCCAAAGGGCAAAGGAAAAAGAAGGAGCGTCGATCGAGGCCAAGACAGCGAGGCTAGAATTACGGTCCTCGCCTACATAGGTATGGTGGATCAAGCGGCGTGGCAAAGATGCACTGAACAACCTATAGAGACTCGATACAACTGGCGGATATCAGAGAGGGATAAGAAAGACCTATTCGGATCCAACCTGATACTATCATCAAACAAACCCATCCTGGCGTTTCCCCCTCGAGACCAATCGAGGAAGTCAACCGAGGAACTCACACAGTTGGCAGTTTTATTTATTCAGTTATAGTTGCGGCACTTTACTAGTCAGGTTTAAATAATCGTCCCGATAAAGTAAGCAGTGGGCACTTTTAGTTAACCATTCCGTTATAGTTGCGGTAATTACTAATCAAATACAGATAGCAGGATATAAGCCCAAAACCCAGCAGTTGTTGGTACTTTTATTCAGCCAATTCCGTTAGAAGTTGCCATACTTACTAGTCGGTACAATGGTGCATAGCGACAACCAAACAAGCAATTGTGGGCAGTATTAATTAGCCATTCCGTTATAGTGAAGCTGATTACTAGTCATTATAAGTCAAATTTATAACAATAAACTTTAGTTATGCTTGTCTATGATCGAGATATTGCTCCAAGTCGCCCATATCCATGGACACGGCTTTGAAAGTTTTACCGGGGTGCACCAATAGCAACACACACTCGATCAACCTCGGAAAAACCAAATCAAAACCCAACGAGGCTTTCACGACTGAACAATCACAGGATTCAGAATTATTTCAGGGGGCCACCCCTTTGAGTAGATCCCGCAACGGAGTAAGCAAGCTCCGAGACGGCCTCAAGGTTGCGACAATGGTCAGATCGGGAACCCGAAGTGTGGCTGGGCTTGTCGATACTGCGTAAACATTCCGATCCTAAACAGTACAGTGTGCTCCGCACAATTTAAATACTAAAGTAGCATGGCATAAGTACAGGATCGTAAATAAAACCTCAAACTAGTTGTGGCCCCAAGAAATAAGATGAATCAAGCTCGGCTCGGGGGTCCCATATACCTCCGGATGTGGATAGCGATAAATCAAGGAACAGGTATCAAGTACTCGGGGTCTTACGGGACACAAGTGGGCGTTCGGAAACCAAATATTATCTATCACCCACCGATGCCTCTGCTTATTTCAATTTTAGTTGTTAAACAGAAATTAAAGTGTCATAAGTAAAACTAGAATCATCTCCAACATCAACAAGCGGCAATACATCAGCAACTGTGGCATATGACGACACACATCAGCACTTGAGCAAGCAACTACGACGCGCAAGTCCAACTATCTACCAAACAACAGGTAATAGGGTGTGGCCAAGGCAATATAGGGCTGCACGGTATATCACAGGTACGGAAACTAAAGCATCGCAACACAGATAGCAAATAGATCAACAGGAGGGAAATAAAGACTATAAAAGTAAGATAGGTAGAAAGGGGGAGATGCTCGCCTGAAAACATTGTCGAAAGGTTCACCCGAGGATCGGGGCGAAGCTCACATCAACTCAACGGCCTTATCCGCGAAGAACCAAACACTAGAATAAACCGGATGCAATATTTAATACAACGGCAGAAGATCGGCATGATGCATGTATGATGTATGGCATGGCAAAGGTGCGATGCAGTTAGGTCATATTAAGTGGAACCGGGGTCCCGACAATTACTTAGGTGGTTCAAGTTGTTTAGATCCCCATAATTAAATGTTGTTTAGCAAGACAACAGATGGATCAGTTCGCTACACAAATTTAAATGAGGCCAATATGAGACTAGATTTGCCCATATGGGCCCCATATTTAATTATTAGGTGAATCGGCATAAGGCCCCAAACCACACGAGGATGCATGCATGGACAATTTAATATGCAACAAGTTATATTATGTTATGAAATAGGGGTTCGGGAAGAGGTTCACACATTGGGGTCTCGACGGTCTTGGGGCTTCCGGGGTTCGGGGTTCGACAGGGTCGTGGTCTCGGGGTCCAGAGGTTCGATGGGTCTCGGCGGAAAACGTTCTCGGACCGGGATTAGGGTCTTGGCGCAACCGGAAGCGTGGCTTGGTTGGCGTCGGGCGCATCGGTCCGCCGGTGATTCCTTGTCGCATTCACGGTCTTGGTCATGTTGTCGATCATGGCGCCCGAAGCGAAGATCGGCGTTTCGTGAGGAGAACATGGCATGTCGAGCTCGGTCTTCGGTCCGGAAGAAGCTCGGCGCTTCATGTCGACGTTCTTGGCGTTCGGAAAAAAGAGCTTGGCGCTGCGTCGGTGTCCTCGGGTTTGCTTCAATCGGGTCCATGGCGGAGGTCTTGGCGTCGTCTTGTGAACTTGGGGCTCCATGCGTCTCGATGTCCTCGGATCCGAGCGGAAAACTTGTCGGGCGGGTTGGTCTTGGTTCGGAGGGAGACTTGGCGTCCGTGGTAGGTCTTAGCCGGTGCTGGGCCTCGCCACCTCACCGTAGTAGTAGATCATGGCGTTCCGAGAATCGCGGTTCGGCTTCCGACTCCGGGTCGGTCTTCGAGAGTCTTGTCCTCTGCGGAGTGCTGCCTTGCCGAAGCTGCTGTAGGAGGGGGCAAGGTCGGGCCCGCGGTGGTGGCGACGGTGGGGCCGGCTCCGCACGGCGGAGGTCGGATGCGGGGAGACGGGCGAAGGTCGCTGCCGGGCGCCATGGCCGGCGGCGGCGAAAGGCGGGCGGTCCGGGCAGGCGGTGCGAGCAGCGCAGGCGACGCAGAGGTGGAGGTCAGCGCAGATGGTCGACGCGACGCGCAGCTCGGCTCGGGCGGGCTGAGCGCCAGGCAGGAGGAGGCGGGCGCGCTGCGTGAGGCGAGGTCGAGGACGGCTCGGCGGGCTCGGGAGGGAGGTCGCAAGGTGGCCGGCGGGCGCGCGGAGGCCCAGTGGAGGCGGGCGGCGGTTGCTGGGGCGGTGGAGGACACGGCGACGAGCAGCGGGCGAGCACATGTGGGCGGAGGCGGGCGGCCGGCATGCAGGCGTCAAGGCTGTGGCCAGGCGCTGGCGAGGGAAGAGCTTGGGGGGGCGGGGAGCTCGTGGGGAGCCGAGAGCGGCGTGAGAGGGAGGCGAGGAGGCGGCGGTGGAGGAGGAGGGCGGGAGGAGCGGGCGGGCGGAGCTGAGCTGAGGCGGCTACCGAGAGAGAGGGAGAGCGACGGGAGGTGGAAGAGGGGGGCCTGCGGGGCTGTGGGTTCAGGCTGTGGGGCAAGGGGCAAGCGGGGAGGTGGGCTCATGGCGTCAAGGGTGGCCAGGGTGGGGCTGGCGCGTAGACTAAGGCGCGGGGAGGGGGTTGCTTGCGTGTGTGTGGCGTGCTGAGAGAGGGGGAGAGAGAGGAGGGAGTTAGGGTGGTGAGGTGGCAGGGAGGGATTGGTGGAGGGAGAGGGTGCCGAGGTGGCGCAGGATAGGAGGGTGAGGTGGAGGAGGGGTTGCAGAGTTTTAGGTGGGTTTAGGATTAGAAGGGTAGGGTAGGTGGACCGCCTAGAAAAATCTGGGCGGTCGCTCAGTCGGGTTGGCCGCTCGATCGCCCTACTAAAATAAATAAATACTTTATTTGATTTAAACGGCCGTCAGAAACCGATAGCGCCAAAACAAAATATTCCGGGACCGGTTTTGGCGTTTGAATAAAAGACGGGCGTTTTATAAAACAAAACGGCTTTATAAAACAGTTTGGCAAACAATGCATGATGATGACGATGCAATGCACAAATTCAACGCGATTTTCTAGTAGTGGTTTTATGGGATGCCACAATTCGACACCACTAACAATGGATCTCGCCTCGAGATCCGCCTCATGGTACCGGAAGGAAGGTCGGCGATCCGAATCTTCTCGCTTCATGTAGATCCTCGTGACACCACTAACAAGGGTTCCTCCTTCATCTTGAAATTGGCGACACCACCAACAAAGGGTCGTTGATCCCGACCGCGAGAACACTCCGGAACAACAGGTCAAGGTAGAGGTATCAACAAATAAAGCCACCTCTAACTTTCATGGACGGAGTAATGCTGGATCCACCGATTCGATGTACAAAAGCGAATGATAAGAGTAGTGGTATGGTAGCTACTCCATCCCGCACTCAAACCATGACTCGCACGAATAGGCGGAGTATGCAACCAACTCTAATCAGATCAAGATCTCGCAAGCGAGGTTCGAAACAAAGGGTGATGCGACTCGCATCGGATCCGGCGAGATGATGTCGCCGTCGGGAAAACACCGAAGGCACGGAAGGAACCAGGATTGGTACTACGGAAGACGGATTCCTCGGATAGCATGAAGATGGAAGTAGCAACACCGCTTCAAGAGAGGCGAAACCTCAAGGTACGACGGAAACCCAACCACGAAATCCTGGACTCAAGAGAGAGATAAGAGCGGATTCAAAACGCTGAGAGATGAGAGGAGAATAGCGGAGGGTAAGGAGTAAAATCAGACCTAGTCGTAACTATCCAACCGATTTTGCAAAATAGTTTTGACACTCTACTTGACCGTTAGCTAGGTTATCCCACAGTCGACTTGTGGGGTATCGCAACTGCTGAGCTCTGATACCACTCTGTAACACCCTCAGAATCGGACCTATGCAAGTTTTAGCAAAATTCGCCAAACCCGCATAGAAACGATTCAAAGGTGCCCACCAGGCACTTTCGTGCGGGTGGAAAACGAAGTAATAACATTACACAACAGTCCTCGATGGGACCCACAGAACAGATATATATAGCAGCGGCTCAAGGAGCCAAGAATACAAATATACGGTGCAAAGATCCAAATCACCTTGAAAACGATGGGGCGTCCGACTACGGACAAGATGCAAATGGGGCTAAGAGCCCTGAAGAATAACCAATGGCGTCCATAACCCTGCCAAGCGGAAGGGTAACCTCGCTAACGCGCCGATCTCAAAACTCGCTAACAAAAGGTGCCGACAAAGGGCAAAGGAAAAGAAGGAGCGCCAAGATCGAGGCCAGTACACGGCGAGGCTAGAATTCGGCGGTCCTCGCCTACATAGGTATGGTGGACTGAAGCGGCAGCGGCAGCATGCACTGAACAACCTATAGCGACTCGATACAACTGGCGGATATCAGAGAGGGATAAGAAAGACCTATTCGGATCCAACCTGATACTATCATCAAACAAACCCATCCTGGCGTTTCCCCCTCGAGACCATCGAGGAAGTCAACCGAGGAACTCACACGGTTGGCAGTTTTACTTATTCAGTTATAGTTGCGGCACTTTACTAGTCAGGTTTAAATAATCGTCCTGATAAAGTAAGCAGTGGGCACTTTTAGTTATCCATTCCGTGATAGTTGCGGTAATTACTAATCAAATACAGATAGCAGGATATAAGCCCAAAACCCAGCAGTTGTTGGTACTTTTATTCAGCCAATTCCGCTAGAAGTTGCCATACTTACTAGTCAGGTACAATGGTCGCAAGCGACAACCAAACAAGCAATTGTGGGCAGTATTAATTAGCCATTCCGTTATAGTGAAGCTGATTACTAGTCATTATAAGTCAAATTTATAACAATAAACTTTAGTTATGCTTGTCTATGATCGAGATATCGTTCTAAGTCGCCCATATCCGCGACACGGCCGTAAAGTTTTACCCGCCGGGTGCACCAATAGCAACACACACTCGATCAACCTCGGAAAAACCAAATCAAAACCCAACGAGGCTTTCACGACTGAACAATCACAGGATTCAGAATTATTTCAGGGGGCCACCCCTTTGAGTAGATCCCGCAACGGAGTAAGCAAGCTCCGAGACGGCCTCAAGGTTGCGATAATGGTCGTAGCGATCGGGAACCCAAGTGTGGCTGGGCTTGTCGACATCACAGAACATTCCGATCCTAAACAGACAAAGGTGCTCCTCGATAATTTAAATACAGAAGTAGCATGGCATAAGTACAGGATCGTAAAAAACCTCAAACTAGTTGTGGCCCCAAGAAATAAGACCGAATCAAGCTCGCTCAGGGGTCCCATATACCTCCCGGATGTGGATAGCGCGATAAATCAAGGAATGTATCAAGTACTGGGTCTTACGGACACAAGTATGCTCGAAACCAAATATTATCTATCACCCACCGATGCCTCGCTTATTTCAATTTTAGTTGTTAAACAGAAATTAAAGTGACGATAAGTAAAACTAGAATCATCTCCAACATCAACAAGCGGCAATACATCAAGAATCGTGGCATATGACGACACATCAAGACTTGAGCAAGCGATCACGACGCGCAAGTCCAACTATGTACCAAACAATGTAATAGGGTGTGGCCAAGGCAATATAGGGCTGCACGGTATATCATGTACGGAAACTAAAGCATCGCAAATACGTATAGCAAATAGATCAACAGGAGGGAAATAAAGACTATAAAAGTAAGATAGGTAGAAAGGGGGAGATGCTCGCCTGAAAACATTGTCGAAAGGTTCACCCGAGGATCGGGGCGAAGCTCACATCAACTCAACGGCCTTATCCGCGAAGAACCAAACACTAGAATAAACCGGATGCAATATTTAATACAACGGCGTAAGATCGGCATGATGCATGTATGATGTATGGCATGGCAAAGGTGATGCGTTAGGTCATATTAAGTGGAACCGGGTCCCGACAATTACTTAGGTGGTTCAAGTTGTTTAGATCCCTAAATTAAATGTTGTTTAGCAAGACAACAGATGGATCCGTTCACACAAATTTAAATGAGGCCAATATGAGACTAGATTTGCCCGCATATGGGCCCCATATTTAATTATTAGGTGAATCGCATAAGGCCCCAAACCATGCATTTGTGATGCATGCATGGACAATTTAATATGCAACAAGTTATATTATGTTATGAAATAGGGGTTCGAAGAGGTTCACACATTAGGGTCTCGACGGTCTTGGGCTTCCGGTCGGGTTCGACAGGTCCGTGGTCCGTCTCGGGGTCCAGGGTTCGACGGTCGGCCTCGCGGAAAACGCTTCGACCGGATTAGGGTCTTGGCGCAACCGGAAGCAGGGCTTGGTGGCGCTGGGCGATCGGGTCCGCCTGGTCGGTGTCGCCTTGTCGCATTCACGCCTTCGGTCATGTTGTCGATCATGGCGCCCGAAGCAAGATCGGCGTGAGGGAGAACATGGCATGTCGAGCTCGGTCTTCGGTCCGGAAGAAGCTCGGCGCTCATGTCGACGCTTCTGGCGCTCGAAAAAGAGCTTGGCATTCTCGGCTTGTCCTCGGTTTGCTTCAATCGGGTCCATGGCGGAGGTCTTGGCGTGCGGCGGTGAACTTGGGGCTCCATGCGCTCGATGTCCTCGGATCCGAGCGGAAAACTTGTCGGCCGGGTTCGGTCTTCGGGTTCGGAGGGAGACTTGGCGTCCGTGGTAGGTCTTGGCGCCGTTTCGGGCCTCGCCACCTCACCGCGTAGTAGATCATGGCTCCGAGAATCGCGGTTCGGCTCCGACCCGACTGGTCGAGAGTCTTGTCCTCGCGAGTGCCGCTTTGTCAGTCAGGAGGGCAAGGTCGGGCCCGCGGTGGTGGCGACGGTGGGGGCCGGCACGGGCGGAGGTCGGATGCGGGCGACGGGCGAGGTCGTCGCTGCGGCGCCATGGCCGGGCGGCGAGGTGAGGGCGCTCGGCCGGGTGTCCGGAGCAGGCGCATGTGGGGCCCGCGCGCAGAGGTGGAGGTCAGCGCAGATGGTCGACGGCGGACGCGCGCAGCCTGGAGGGGCGCCTGGCGGCGGCCGCCTTGCAGGAGGAGGCGGCGCGCGCGCGAGGCGAGGTCGAGGACGGCTCGCGGGCTCGAGGGGAGGTCGCCGGTGGCGGCGTGCCGGGGTCGCTGGAGGGGCCCGTGGAGGGGCGGGCGAGCGCGTTGCCGGGGCGGTGGAGGACACGGCGACGAGCTGGGCGAGCGGAGCAGCACGGGGCAAGGATGCGGAGGGCGACGCGGCGGGCGTGGGCGGCAAGGCCAGGCGCCCTGGCGAGGGAAGAGCTTGTGGGGGCGGAGCTGTGGGGAGCCGAGAGCAGGAGAGGGAGGCGAGGGGAGCGGCCAAGGTGGCCCGGGAGGGAGAGGGAGGCGCGGAGGGAGCGCGGCATGGAGCGGCGCGTGTGGCTGCCCGAGAGAGAGGGAGAGCGGATGCGGGAGGTGGAAGATGGGGTCGGGACGGCAGGGGCTGTGGTGGGGCCTGCGGTTCAAGGCCGTGGGGAGAGGCTGGCAAGCGGGGCTCATGGCAGGCAGGCGCGGTGGCGTGGCTGGGGTGGGTCCCAGAGGCAGAGACTAAGGCGCGGGGAGGGGGTTGCTTATGGTGTGTGGCGTCCGAGAGAGGGGAGAGAGAGGAGGAGTTGGGGTGGTGAGGTGGCAGGAGGGATTGGTGGAGGAGAGGTGTCCGAGGTGGCGCAAGGATAGGAGGGAGTGAGGTGGAGGGAGGGGTTGGGTAGAGTTTTAGGTGGGTTTAGGATTAGAAGGGCGGGTAGGTGGACCGCCTAGAAAAATCAAGGCGGTCGCTCGGTCGGTTGGCCTGCTCGACCCCTACTAAAATAAATAAATACTTTATTTGATTTAAACGGGCCGCAAAACCGATAGCGCCAAAACAATATTCCGGGACCCGGTTTTGCTTTGAATAAAAGACGGGGCGTTTTATAAAACAAAACGGGCTTTGCGAAAACAGTTTGGCAAACAATGCATGATGATGACGATGCAATGCACAAATTCAACGCGATTTTCTAGTAGTGGTTTTGCGGGATGCCACAGTTTTGTAGATATAGGTCATGATGTTGATGGCAACAACTTTGTGTATCAATTCGTTAGGACTCCAAGTGCAGAGTGTTGTAACAGGCATCTTTTTTCCATAAGGATGACTCGGGAATTCATCGAACTCTCGAAAAATTAGCTTAGAGACTTTATTCTTCCTCTCTTCTTGAAGCAACCTATAAAGCAAAGTTTTGTCTTGTGTCCCCAACTCCACTATGTGGTTGTCAAACACAAGTTTTCATATTAGTAATATGAAATAACACTAATAAATAAAATAAAGTAAACAAATAAAAACTAGGAAAACAAGACAATAGCAATAAAAGATAGTTATTTTTTGGTTTTGTGCGTGTAAGTGAAGAAAGTATTTTTGTATTTTTGAAATAATAAATAGCAGAAAATATAAAGTGTGATGGTGGTGTTGGAAAGGTGTTTCTTATGGTTTGAAATGGACCGAGGTTCATGGGTTCACTTGTCCACTCTCTTTTTAGGTTGTAATGGACACAAACAATTCATCAAAAACATAATATTGGTGGAACATCTACATGTGTTTGATAATAATTCATATGAGCATCACGTCCTAACATAAAGATGATGCAACACATCTCTCATACATTCCTCGATAAAGGGAAAACTCCAAGCAATGTTGAATTAAGAATCAACATAGTATAGCCTTAAGTATTTTGACATGATGTTTGAATCACAAATATGCTACCTTGACCAAACAACATTATCTAATTGTCACAAGATAATTATAGCACATGGATTCACTTTATTCCTAGTGAGGCAGCAAAACAAAGGTAAATACCATAGTAGATCTCGCATTTGTTGTCACTATACAATCACTACCAACATGCTACTCCATCTAATACACACTCTTCCCCACACATGCTCTTACATACATATTGGATTCGAACAAGTACTTAAGAACGGGGTACATGATACACATCTATCAATACATATTACACATAATAGGTTCCAATCTCATATATCAAATCATAGAATAAACATCCACCACATATGAATTACAAATAAGACCATATTCATGTTGGGCAGCTCATATGGTACTAGATCTTTGAAGCTACTACCACAAACCCATAGTCCAGAGGTGGACTACTCTCTCTTCATCATGGTGATGATGGTGGAGACGTTGGAGAAGGTAGAGATCCCTCTGGCGGCGGCTTCGGCGGAGTTTCCCCTCCAATCTTCGCTGGTTCTGGCTCTGTTTTGGTGTTTCGATGTTTCTGCAGCGCCTCTCTCTAGGACCTCATGAGGGGCCCTTTTTAATTATAGTAGTTTTTAGGTCATACGAAGGCAGTGGGGGGAAGATCGAAGCAAATGGATGATCGAGGAGGAAACAAGCATGGGTGGTGGCGCGCCCACCCTTACTAGGCACGCCACCAGTGCTCTTTTGGGCCTTCTGGCTCATCTGGTGAGGTCCAAGTGCTCCCGGTGCTTCTCTTGATGAAATATTGATGCTCCTGAAAGCCCAGCTCCATTTGACTTTGTTTAGGTCCCTGGAAGAAAAAATACACAAAATAGGATTTTCTTGTCCTACAGAGTTATAAAAAATTGAGGGGATCATTGGTTAATCCCCATAAATCAATATAAAACATGAATATAACATCATATATGTAGCAAATATGTGGGAATTCATAGCAACAAACTACAAAGTTCATGTATGCATTTTACATGCATCAACATTCCCAAGCTTAACCAATGCTCGTCCTCGAGCATGAAGATGATAAAACTAACATGGGCTCTAGAATTTGGTGCTTCTTTTCACTAGACAGTATCACAAAAAGTTAAAAGATTCAATGCTTTAAGATAATAACAACAAGTAAGCATAACATAAAGTGATACCCCCCATAATATCATACTTGACAACACAATGTTCATAATTTCTTCAACAAATGCATGTAGTAGTATGAAGAACTAGTGAATTCTTCGCATAAAGAAAAGTATATATATAGTGGCGGTCCTATGGTCAGAATATTTGGCAAAGGAGGTTGGAAAAAGTGTATGGCTGGCAATTAGGGAATATCATATGTGAGACGCCAGCTAGTTTCCAAACACCATCATTAAGTTTATGGTTGAAGCATAGTTCATCATTAGTGTTTGGTTCATTGCCCCTCATTACTTGATTCTTTTTGTCATTCTTGTTTTTGGCGCTTTTTTCTTTCCTCTATTTTTATTTCTATGTCACTTTTTTCATGTTTTATTTTTTTGGAAGGCCTAGCTTCGCATACTCACTCTCACCTTTTATATCATATAAATACTTGGGGGTTTTGCCTCATCCAGAACACCCCAAGATTAGCACCTCGAAATAGACAAGACACATGTTTGTGCATTGCATTCATACATAAGAAAATCCAGGGAATTTCACGCAAAACTAAAGAAGCTATAGAAGGATATAGATCTCTCTTATTTGATGGAAACATCAAGGTAGGTGTGATAGATTTAGATATGAACTCTACTGTACTTTTGTGTTTGAGAGGAAGAAAATTGAAATTTGAATATTCAATGGATAAATTTGAATTCTAAAAGAATTTGAAATGGAATAATAATTGGAAAGTAAATTGTAATAAGAAATAAGAGGTGAACTCTTATTTATGAATAAGATACAATATTTGCAGTTATCCAAATAGAAAATATAATTGAAATTTAAATACAAAAGGAAAAAAGAATTACAACAATAATAAGAATTGAATTCATATTTATAAACAAGATATAAATATTACAAGAATTCAGATTACAAATAGAAAGAAAATTTAACTTTATTAATATTATACAATATTACATTGTCTTTACAAATGAATTATAAAAGAGAGAGAAAACAAGTAAAATCTATTGAATCAAATACAACAATACAATGTTTTTACAATACTCAAACAGAAAAGAAATTACAATATTTAATAAAAAAAGAGAATCTTAAGTTGATGTTCTTTTATCTTCTTCATCATCTAACATTTTATTTCTTTTCTTATTTCCTGCAAACACGACAAAAATAAAATAAAACAAAACAAAAAGAAAGTAAAAGAATGTCAGTTGGTTAGAGTTTTACTCTCAGATTTGGCCTAGTGATGCTAGTGCCTAATTCATCATAGAGTGTTAATCAAGGGGCCATGTTTAGAATTTGTTATTATCAGAAAATGTTGCCTTAGTACAACCTCATTGGCCAACGGGGCAAGTTTCACCAGACAAGGGCATAGTAAAGGAGTAGAAGTAACATCCAAATTACTTGATCACATCCACTAGAAAAGATCTTGATCATTGAAACTTGGACCCTAGGTCTCACTTGCAAGCAGCTTACACACACATGCAGTATGGAATGCTGTCAACACCACAGCGACTAGGAAATCATATAAGAAGGAGAGCAGCCGTAGCAGCTCAGCTGCTAGTTAACCACCATTCTCTACATCACCAAGAGTAGCATCGGCTTGCCACCAGTTCACAGCCAACACCACATTAGTTCCTGCTAGATCTTCACAAGATCAACCAACCATTCATCACAGAAAACCAAATAGATCCATAGCAACATGATGACTTAATGGAGGGGGTGGTTTAAGAGGACAACAAGGCCACACAAGAGCTAGAAGGAGCAAGGTCTGTTCCAGGAAGAGTATAACAAGGCCGAGGAGGAGTAGCAGTACCAGAAGTATATCTAAAAGCTCAATAGCAAAGCTAGAGCAAGGCAGAGACAGAATCTCTTCACCAACTACTAGCAGGTTGGTGATCCATAAAGCCAACATGCTTTGTATATGTTCTTATCTATTTAATAAGCAAGATCTGTAGAAATACACCCAGATGGGGTGTATATCTCATCATTGGATATAACAAAACAGCCACATATAGAATCTGTTCAAACATACAGTCAAGATCTCAACCCATGCATCATTGACCTTGGATGGTAATCTCTAGTTTTAAAAAAAACTAGATGCAAAGAAATTCATTGGCTAACCACTACTGGGAACATTCCAAGATTGGTAGCACCCCAATAGTGGCTTTATCTGTAAACTTCTCTCATCAATAAGAATCAATTATAAACTCTTTATAAAGTTTATCAAATCATCTTCCTAAAAGTTTAAGAATCATTTGCTTGGAACTAGCTATCATGGTACACATGAGAAGGGAGGCAGCAAATAGAAAACATCTGTACTTACATAACTTTGCCTTAGACCACCATCATAGGCTCATATATCCAAAAATTATAACACTGTATTTGTTTGAGTTCTTTAATTCTTATAATACAAGCAAGTTTAAAGTACAATTTAGGAAAAACTTAGTATTAGATGGAATTTGTGTACCATTCAATAGAAGGTGTCACAAAAATCCTTACTAACTAAGTAATCCATTTATAAATCTTTCATAGACAAATTTTCTCAAAGAGATAATTAATCATTTTCCTAGAACAATAGTTAGGAATCATGCTTAATTATATATGTGCACTTAAATAGAGAGCACAAGCCCATCAAACTGCATAATTGTTCTTGCCAGATCACATCAAGAAATAAATTGAGATAACTCATCCCAACAATCAACTACCTACTGAGATCTATCACTATGTACACCCCAAAGGGAGGCATCATAGTGGCAGATGCTCTGACAACAATCACAGGGAAACTATCACAATACCAACTATAGCTATAAAAGCTATTGAGCCAACTAGAACAAACACCATATAATGTTCCAAACCAAAATACCACAATAATGAGGTATAAATCTAGATCGGAGTCAACATATCAAATTCAAACCAGGGGTTTGAATTTAAATATACCACTACAGATCAATTCCATAACCAAAAGTTATGTTTCTAAATATAACATAGTCAGTAAGGCATCAGACTAACACTGACAGTAAGAAAAGTTAAGGCATCAAACTAACAGGGACAACCATCACTATCAATAGTTCCATAACAGAATAGATAATCAATCGATAAATCTAATCACTGAAGATAATCATAAAGTAGTTCATCATTTACATATGAACACACACAGTAACGGGGAATAACCCTAGTTCTTCTCTGTGGGCACATAAAGAGAGAGCACATTGCGTGAATGCACATAGAGAGTGTAGAGAGGAGTGAAGATGAAAGACTTACTCTAGGTCCTCGCTAAATTATCGAAGAGGAAGAAGAAAGGAGGCCGACGGCAGCGATGAGCGCTGGCACAGGGAGCACCCCAAAGGGGAACTGCGACCCGTGCCAGCAGCACATCAAGGTAGCCACGGAAGCACCACCAGCAAATCACCGCATCCAAACGAAATGACATACCATTAGGGTTGCAGAGAACCTCGTCGTCCCGCCGGAGTAATGGCAAAAGAGAAATTAGGGTTTGGGGCTAGTGGTGAGCACGTAGGGGCGTGACGCGAATAGAATTGGGTAGGCTAGTAAATCTTTGCTAGGCGCATCAAGCAGGACCATCGGCATCGGCCAAAGTGTCCAGGCTCGCCGAAATCTGGCAAGAGAAACGACAGTCCCTAGTGCGAGAAAGATAGGAGGAGAAGGGCCTCAGGGAAGTGGAGAGAGCGATGGAATGGGTCGGTTTGACCGATCCAGTACCCAGCTGGTCTAGCATAGCCCATTGTGGGGTGCATAGTCCACTTTAAAACAAAGTAAAATTAAGTCAAGAAAAAATATGACCCTAAATATATTTGAAGTCCTAGAGAAATATAAAAGAATCATAAAAATAAATATAATATATCTAAATAAGCACAAAAATGAGATTTATCTAATAAAAAGGTAAAACTACTTACTTGAGTTAAATAAAATGCAAATCAATATTAATACCACTAAAGCCTTAGTGAAATTTCATAAAATAAGGAAAAGTCCTAAAAATGAATAAAAATCATTTTTGCATATGAAAATAAATCTACTATTTTATTAAAATACTAACTTAATCTATATACAAATAAAACTTGAAGAAAATATTTAAAAATATATAATCCTTTGTGGAATATTATAAAAATAAGGATAACACCTAAAATTAAATAAAAATTCACTTATAAGATCTTAAGTAAGTATGTTTTACTAGAAAAATACTAATTATATCATTCCAACACATTTTAAGGTTCTTAAGTAATAAATCCTTATTTATTTATCTATTTGGTAAATTCCTTAAAAACATTTCTGAAATAAGAAATAATCACAATTTTATATAAAACCTTAAATCTTTTATAATTAAATACTACTTCCAAAACCATAACTTAATTCTATAATAATACTTAAAAGTAAATTATTAATTTTTAGAAAACTCTTTAAAACCATAATTCCAAGGTAAACCAACAGTTTGAATAAATTTTAATCATCATTCACTTATAACAAAAGTGAATGTTCTTTATCTCTTAAACATGATTTAAAACTTTAATAGATTATTAAAATCATCTAAATCTACTTTCCTTAATAAGATAAATTATATTCATAATAACAAATCACAAGTAAACTCACCATTCACTTAAGCTGAAAGTGAATGATCTCATACCTTAAACATGCTTGTTGCAAGGTTTAAAACTTATTTATAATTTTAAACACATCACACCCTAGATCTACTTATGTTAACTTTGGTCTGGTGCACTTTTCCCACAAGACTCGACATGCATCGAGACAAGATTTTTCAGAAGCATTCCCTCAGACCACCATGGACTCGTTCCATCCTATCAACCCTACCACCAACTGTCCATCTGGCTGAGTTCTTGCAACCTAGTTGGTCAAGGCAGAGCTCATATGCCATGTGGTTGCACTAGAGGCTTCTCAACACTAAACATATCAAATCTCTTTGTTCCTGGGTGGCCATCCACAAGTGTGATACACAAGGTAAACCATGGCCATGGTCCTTGTGTAACCACTCAACACAAACCAATCTTCCCATTCCACCGAGGTGGTTCATTAACATGTTGTTTTATTAATCAAAAACATAGGCATAAACTTTGCATAGTATCATAACATGAATAATCCACCCTTTCATTCTACTATCTAGGCTAAGCATACTAGCATAACAAGTCTCTTAACTTAGGGAAAATCTACTAAGACAATAACTATAGGACTTACCATAGCATAGCATAATTTAGAAAATCACCATGCAAATCCTACTGAAAATATCACTAGTGCGTAGATAAAATAATAGGACAAAAAGATGAAGAATCACTTTCCTTGGTAGCTAGGGGAATAGACACAATCCTCACAATCACACTCTCCAAAATCCACAAAATCTACACAACAAATTCATACAACAATATTCAATTCAATATACAAACAAAAATAATTATGAATGCATGCAAAATGCAATAAGATGATTTGTCACACTTTTAAATCAAACTTTACCGTACTGAATACAAATCATACATTCTAGAGTCTAAATAAACCAAAATTTTCTTTAAAATAATTTTATAAATAATTTTTATAGTTAAAATAGGCCTAAAAATTCTTCTTCATAAAATCCTGATTTTTCAGAAGCAAATGGCCAAACCAAGGACATAGTTGCAAAGGGCTCATTTTTCTGAATCCATAGATATAAAATTTGTAATTTTTGGATTTAGTGAACAAAAGTTATTGAATTTACAAGTTTAAATAACTAATAGATGAAAATCCAGATTTTAAATCTAAAACCTAGCCACGCGGCAGCGTCTGATTAGCGCGTACTGGTTTGGGCGGATCACGCTTGTGAGCCATAGGATTTAAGTGACGATGCACGGTCCATATCAAATCGTACATGTTCGCTACTGAATCTAATCTAGATCGCTAGATCCAGATCCAATGGATCAGATCTACCTGACCAAAACACAGCGACGCACATGGCCTCTGCGGCGGCGAAGCCACTGGAGGTGACACGCCGGTGAGGTCAGAGGAGTAGGAGGGGTGTGTTGGCGCTTACTGAGCTCGCGGGGATGTGGGGATGCTCAACATGGATGCAGTTGGGGCGGGGGGCGCACGGTCACGGTAGTTAAACCTCATCGGAGTTCGTCCTGGCGTCGGATGCTCACGGACGGAGACGAAGACGATGACCTAGGGTGCAATAGGGCAAACAGCTGGCATTAGAAGGCGCGCAAGGACACGGAGAACTCAGTTGCGTGAATCAGGGGTCAAGGGAAGCACGAATTTTACAAAAATTGCTCGCCGGATTTGAGCTGCGCCTCGGTTGCTTGCAGACGACGACGGGGACGACGACTGGGCCACGGTTGGACAACCAAGGGCATTAGGAGCTGCACAAGAATGAGACGAACACGCTCGCGTGAGAGAGAGGCAGAGGGGTGCACTGGACTCACCGGAATAGCTCATCGGAGCGGCTCAGTACTGCGGCGGTGCAAGGCAAAATTGGAGGAGCCTCGCGGCGCTCTGTGCTGGTTGTGTGAGGGGAAATGTGGCGGAGGGGGAGGGTTTATGTAGCCTGATCCAGGGAGGTAATTACGCACAGAATCAATGGCAATTACGCGAGGATTGATTCGGCAGTGACAGCGGAGGAAACGGTAGCGGCGTAGTCATCGCACGGGATTTGGGGAAGAAGGGGTTGACGTGGCGACGGGGTCCGCTTGTCATTGGGTGGGTGCATGCGCGCGAGGTGCAAAACAAAGAGGGGAAAGGGGTTTCTCGGGTGGGATCGCTAGGCTGTTTTGGGCCTAGGCCAGAATAGTTGGTTGGCTTCTTTTTTTTCCTTCTTTTGATTTTTCTTTTCTGTTTTCATTTTTCAAATGGGATTTGAATGGTCATTTCAAATCCAAATCAAATCAAATCTTCACCAAATTTTTGTGTTGTGATCCTAGTGTTAAAATGTGTGTCAAACACATATGTTCACTCCAAAAATATTTTGGGTCTTCAAAATAAAAATAAAACCATGCCCCATACATATAATATAAAAAGGGGTTTAAATATGGTTTTATCTAGGGTTTAAGCTTTGAAAATTTTTATGCAAGGTAAATATGCCATGATGATATGAATTTAATAACATGGTTTGAATTTGGTGAAATTTGGGATGTTACAAAATAGTCATAAACATCTTATTTGAAGTCTATTTATATTTAACTCATCTCAAACTATTCAAGCAAACGCAAACAACATCAATCACATTCTATTAACCATCAAGATTGGCTAAACCTTATCAAAGAAATATTTTCTTCAAAAGTTATTCGTTTTACCACTTCAAACAACAAATTCATAATAATACCCTTCAACTTTTAACAACCCAATACATGAACTTTCATCATAGTCACCAGATGGCAATTAACTTCAAACTTAGATTATTATTACCCTCACCTCCACCACCTCCACGAGCGTCGCCCCCCGCCACCCATGCTGCCAGAGGAGCAGGACACACACCGTCGCATCGCGAGGCCGTCGCCCCGGCTTCCGAAGGCCGGCAACCGCTGCCGGGGAAGAGCGGCCCGCTAGGCCCATCTGATCCTAGATCGGGCCTTGGCCGCACATGACTCCAGCAACAGCACCGAGGGCTGATGGCTAACGTGAATCCTGTTGGGAACCCCAAGAGCAGGGTGTGAAGCAGCACAGCGGCAAATTTTCCCTTAGTAAGAAACCGAGGTTATCGAACCAGTAGGAGGAAGGAAACGTCACACAGGTGTTGCAAGCAACACGGAGACGTAAACAACACAAACTCAAGACTTTGCCCCAATGAATCAGTGAGGTTGTCAAGCTCACCGGTTTGCTGTAACAAAGGATTAAATGTATGGTGCGGAAGGTAATGGTTTGGAGCAAGTAAACAAGTAACAGTGGAAGATGTATTAGTGGTAAAGATTGGAACGGGGTCCATAGTTCACTAGAGGTGTTCTCCTTAGATAAACAACATGGCATGAAGGGTAAACAAATTACAGCAGGGCAATTGACAGGAACTGAGCAAGGCATAATAATGCAATACCAGACAAAAAGATCCTATGAGATTCGATTGGGCAATACAACAATATACATAGACCGTCATCCAACTGCATATATGACTAGAAGTCCACCTTCAGGTTATTATCCGAACCCTCCAAAGATTAAGTTGCAAATGCATAACTGCTTTAAGCAAAGTGTGTAAGGTAAACAATCCACTGCTTCCATGAACAAGAGACCGTTGTTTTCTCCTAGTAGCAACAACACATCTACAAATCAAGAGATTTCTGTCACTTCCCTTGGAAACTAGAGGCATGAACCCACTATCGAGCATAAATACCCCCTCTTGGGGTCACTAGCAACTACTCGGCCAAGATAGCTACTAACAACGGAGAGCATGCAAGATCAAAAACAACACAGACATGATAGTATCAAATAGACAAAACCATTAATCAATCTGACATAGTAATCTCAATATCCATCGGATCCCCGCAAACACAACATGCATGATTACAAATAGATTAGATCTTGATCATGAACGAAGCTCATAACACTACTAGGAAATAGGTCATTTGTGGCGCACCTGTAAACAGCATCTGTGGCGCACTAGGTGTGCGCCACGAGCCTCGCGCTACGGCTATCTCCTAGTCGTGGCGCATTGCCTGGTGCACCACGGTTGTGTTGAGATAGGCGTGGCGCACTACCAGGTGCGCCACAGGTAGGGGTACAGGGTGCGCCACGGATGTGTTTTTCAAAAACAAAAAAAATGTAAAAAACACCCTTGTTTTGAATTGCAAAAGAAATCGGGTTCATGCATCTCCGCCATCATGTCACCTCACCGGAGCATGGTCATGGCCACGACCTACCACCGCAGGGAGGTGCGGGAGGCCGTGACCGCTCTAGTCCTCGCCGACGTCGAGGTGGTAGGAAGGGAGTGGTTGGAGAAAGGGAGGTAGGAAGAGAGGAAGGTAGGAAGAGATGGAGGAAGAGAGGGGGGAAGGGAGGTCGGTGAGGAGAAGGATGCCACCATCGCTCGTTGTCACTGCGACGAGGAGGAGAAGGCCGCTATTGTGCTGCCGTCACTGCAAGGAGAGGAGGAGGCCGTCGTCGCGCCGCTGTAGAAAGGACGCGGCCATGCAAAGAGAGGAGGAGGTCAGAGAAAGGACGCCAGAGCAAGGTGGCCAGAGAGAGGAGAAGGGGAAGGAGGAGAAGGAAAAGGAGAAGGAGAAGGAAGAATGAGAAGGGAGAAGGAAGAAGGAGAATGGAGAAGGAAAAGGGAGAAGGAAAAGGGAGAAGGAAGAAGGAGAAGGGAGAAGGAAAAGGGAGAAGGAAAAGGAAGAGGGAAAAGGGGGAAGGAAAAGGTAGGTGGGCGGGGTGGGGATTCAAATTTTGAATCCTGCCCAACTTACTCGTAACGCACTAGGTGGTGGTGCGCTATGGGTAAGTTGCCCTTTATTTATTTATTTTTGCAGGAAAAAGGTCTTTTGACTGTAACTTTTTACTCTTTTCGAATTTTGAAAATCTAAACAGTCGTTGCGAGCGGATGCAAAATCTCGTTCTCGTCATTTTGGTATATTATACGATTTTTTTCGATATCGTATGCAAAAGTTATGGCCATTTTACCGTGGCATGACTTCTTTTGCCAAATAAAGTCGAAATTATTGTTTGTTAATTTTTCTACAAACTATACCACATTACCTACCTAAATATGAAAGGATTATATTTTTGAAAGTGTTTATCATTTTCGTTTATTTTTTGCAAAACCTAAAAACGCGATCCACGTGGGGAGGGGTGGAGCAGTGCACCACTTAGTCAGAGGGCACTAGGGCAGAGTGCCCTACGGCTAAGTTGACCCAGCTGCTGCAACATACATGACCGTAGCGCACTAGGTCAAGGGTGCCGGGAAGAACTTCAGATCCCATCCCGATCTAGGGACGACAGTGGCGGCGGCTACAGAAGGTTTCGTGGAGTTTTGATTGGGTACTTAGGGTTTCTGCATCGGGGGCTTCTTATAGGCGAAGATGCGAGGCTGGGAGGCGGCCACACCCTGCCCAGGCGCGGGTCCACCCTAGCCCGTGCCTGGGGGGTGTGGTGGCCCTCTGGCACCTCTGCGTCTCGTCTTCTGGATTCGTGTCCCCCATGGTAAAATATTGACTTCGGCTTTTGTCCCGTCCAATTCCGAGAATATTGATTTTCTGCCTTTCTGGAACCAAAAACAGAAAAAAACAGGCAACTGACACTGTGGCAACTTGTTAATAGGTTAGTTCCAGAAAAATATATAAAAACACCTCAAAGTGTAGACAAAGCAAAGCAAAGTAGATACTAAACAAGCATGGAGCATCAAAAATTATAGATACATTTTCGACGTATCAAGGGCCGCCACCCTCCCCACTAGCACGACCTGCCAAAGCCCGCTCGCCGCCAGAAGACGTCCTTCCCGCGCCGAGGACTGCCCGCACGTGACGCCACTCGCGCGACACCGATCTGGCAACGCTTCCACCGCGAGCTCGCTCCCATCCACCTTCGGGGGCAGGAGCCGCCGCCACCACGGCGAGGCCAGCGGCAACGGCGGAGATGGGGAAGTGGGAGGGGGCGACGACGGGGTGTTGGGTTCCCCTCGAGCCGCCCGGTGTGGACGACGCGAGTTGTTTCTGTTTTTCTGTCGCTTGTTTGTGTCCTGTAGTTAACCTAACCTGTTCAAACAAGAGGATCTTTGAACAGGGTGTGAAGGAAATCTGAGCCATCATATTTGGAAGATGGCAACCGAACAATCTAATTAAGCTATTGTATCCAATACGTGTTCCATCTAAATACGCCTCCACCCGTTTTGGCTGATCGATCCGATGGTTAGTAGTAGGTTACTTTCACCAATCTCAGATCCAGCCGCTCGATCGTGAAGGCCTCTCGGTCCAGCCAGCGCCGCCATGGCACCAAAGCGAGGCCGCTCTGGTCGTCGCTCCGCCGCCGGGGCCAGCACGCCTCTCCCGCCACCATCGTCCGACGTGGTCTTCGAGATCCTCTCATGGCTGCCGCTCAGGTCCCTGAGCCGGTCCCGGTGCGTGTGCAAGTCTTGGCGCGCCCTCATCTCCAATCCGGCCTTCGTCGCCGCGCACAGGTCCCGCGTCCAGCCGCTCCTCGTCGCCACTACCGACCCCGCCGACAGTGACACATCCACCACGTCGACCCTTCAGATCATGGACACGGAAGGCGACGTCGTGCGCCTGGTCGACCTAGGCGATTACTGGAATTTCCGCGTGAGCCTGGACAGCCTCGCCCTCATCGACTCCGACGACGTCCGCGTCTTCGATCTAGCCACCAGGGAGACGATCGCGAGCTGCCCGAGACCGGTAGTGGACGACGGTGTCTCGAGATTCACCGCACGGTTCGGCTTCGGCCGCGCCGCCCGGTCCGGCGCGCTCAAGGTCGTCCGTATCGTCTCCTATTTTCTGTCTCCTCGTTGCCGTCTGACATGCGAGGTCTTCGAGGTAGGAGACGACGGCGGCTCCGGCCGGTGGAGGCGGACACGGTCGCCCCATGATTTTTTCTGCGACGGCAACGACGGAGTCACAGTCGACGGCGTGTTGCACTTCCGGTCCCTACGTCAGGACGACATCCTCCGCTTCGACCTCGAGAGCGAGGAGTGGACGACGATCGACGGACCCGTGGGAACCCTGAGTCCCTGGGAGAAAATCACCTTGGCCGAGCTCAATGGCGTCCTGTGCGTCGCGCATACGAAGCAGTACACGGTCAACATATGGCTCTTGACTGACCTTGAGAAGAACGTCTGGGTGAAAGAGTACATGATATCGGTGGATCATGCCGTCAATTTTGTACCTGTGAGGGTGATGCGTCCTGGTGGGAAGTTGCTCTTCTACTACCGCCATGGCTACAAAAAGACGACGGTTTTACAAGCATATGATCCAAGTTCAGGAAAATGCACAAACGTGCAAAAGGGAATGATTGGCACGATCGGCCTTTGCAGCTCGCGCTTGGATAGTAGATTATGTGGACAGCCCTAGCTGAATCTTCTTTGTCCGCCTTGTGAAGTTTTCTTTTACCAGACCAAAACAATGATGCATAATTGGAATCCGCATTTGCTTCACATTATTGCTTTTGGTTGTTGCTTCCTAATGTTGTCTTCATGAATAAGATTTAGGATTTTCTTTTGACAAGTATAGGATTGTTTATTTTAACATATGCTACATGTTCGGCAAGGTAGATCCGGGACTGTACGCAAGATGAAACTGAGAGGAAAAATATTTACCCGAACTCCAGGTAAGCCTCACAGGCTAAACGTGAACCTGGACTCTAAGGTCTGTTTCTCAACGCAACACAATGGAGGAGATAAACCATAGCTGGCCTCCATTGTGTTACGTTGAGGCGTTTTTATGTCGAAATTGATCACTTGGGAGGTTTGGTCGTCGACTCGTGTGGTGTGCGGCCTAAGAGCCGACATGTGGGGTCGTGTTGTATCGGTTTTTTTTCTAGTTTTTGGCTAGTTTTTCTTACAAACTATTCAATTATCTTCTTCTATATCAATGAAATGGCAAGCCTCTTACATTGTTTTAAAGAACATCCCTTCTACATTACCAACCTAGCACATTCATTCCACTCTTACAGTTACCGGAACATGATGAATGGCTTTAAGGGGAGAAACCCAAAGCGCTTTTGATATAGTAGAAATATGCGTACAACCCCGGATGCAATACGGAGACTTAAACCTGGGCAGATAGGGGTGCATCAGCCCACCCCAACTACTGGGCTATGCCTTAGTCCACAACAATTACCGGCACATGACACAACAATCGGTACATGAGCAAAGACACAACCATCGGTAAATGAGCCAAGACACAAGCAACCAACAAGCAACTCACTACGGGAAAGCTTCAGCCGCTTCGAGCTGCTGCCACTACTAGCTCCGACACCACGTGTAGTTGATGGCATAGCATGTTCAATGTAGAAGAGATACCAGTGCGTGCCACTGTGGCCTCATCAACATGATCTTCACAATGGCTAATGTGATTTTCTAATCCCTTGCAGACATTAAGAGAAGACGCTGATTTCAATTTGAAATTATCAAAAGTAAATAAAATGGTTTACTTAGCACATAAGTAAGAGATCAACAAGTATTTTGCAAAGAACTTATCAGCAAGTACTTACCACATAAGCAGGAAGAATCCTACAAAAGGATACACGCTAGGATTTAGTAAGAAAAAGAAGCAATGCAATGGATTACAAACTCAGCAGGGTGCAAAGATTGGACAATGCACTACATAGGGATCGCTCTTTTGCAAAGACATTTCACTCTAGCTGAAGCCAATTCATCATCCGGGCCCCTTACATTAATTCCATGGTCACACCTCTTCCACACAAATAGGATGTGAGTTTCACAAAGCTCAAAATGACACGCTTGTACCATGTTTTGCTCTAAGGTAAGCTGCTGCTACAGTTCCCGAATTACATGTAAAAAAGGGCACCATAATTCAAAGTTCAGCGTTCTTGTCTGACAGGACCAAAAAAGATCTTCCCGTTCCATGCAAGCTTCCCTCCGTAGATGGCATGCGCTGTTTAACTCCTCAGTTCCATTGCTTCCCTGCAAGAATCGGTTGATCAGAATATATGGTAAAGAAGAAACGAATTCTACCAAGATGGCAATACACACAACCTGCAGGTGCTGACAGTGCTAACCTAACAATCAAGAAACTCGCAGATGGCAGGTTGTATCTCTTACCAGAACAATTTCTCGACCTCTTCACTCTCAGGGTCCAGCTCCAAAGCGCGTGAGAGAGAGTGATAAGCACGGTCATAATCCTAAGGAAGGCAAGCGCACAGCTGAATCAAATAAGAGTAGCAGGTACGGAAGGAGCGACGTAAGTTTCAGACTGAACTTCTCTACCGCACCTTCATAAACATTGAAGCTGCGCCTAGCCGATAGTGCGCCTTTGCCCACTTGGGGCGAAGCTCTGTGCATTCAGTTGCATCCTCGAAAGCCCTTTGTCCATCACCCATGCGAAGAAAGCAAAGGCTCCTGTTTGATAACAACTTGGCGTCGAAGTTATCCATCTTCAGAGCCTGCAGCAGACAAAACAGTGAAAAATTTATGTTGTTGCCACATTCCAGAAATGCTGCTTGGTTTAGACCAATAATTTGTCATTTGGTCCACAGGCCTGAAATTCCTCGCAATGAAACGACAGCGGAGATTAATTTGTCATCATTCTCCTGTATTTATTTAAACGTAATTATCGCCATATTTTTGCTACCACTAGCTATAGGTGTGAAACTTCTGCAGTCTAAACTGTTAAGCTAGAACTCCATATATGTGAGCAGATATGTACATATGCAACTAGTCTTTCAACAGATTCATGTGATACCATTATGACGTAGTTGGTTAATTAAACATATCATTACGGTCAATTAATATTAATGATAAACCAACTAAACTGAAATGGAGGAACATGTTTCATAGCTGTAGGCGTGTACCTCCAGTCTATACAGGAAAAAAAGGTCCTGGAATGTACCTGTGTATAGAACACTGATGCCTTCAGATAATCCTGCTTCTTAAATGCTTCATCCCCTTGTCGTTTAAGGTCAGACATCTTTGATTTCACAAAATTGCCATCCTGAGGAACTCATAATAACTTGAGTCAGGTGCATATATTAAGAGGTTGTTTGCGTGAGTAAGAAACAGTACTCTGGAGAAGATGGCAAGTTTAAGTGAATGAAAGAAACAGTTTCAACCTTAAAAAATAAAAGAAACGGTTTTCATGACAGCAAGAATTGAAAATCCCAGTTCTCACTTGCTACAAAGATAGGAAACGAAGTAAGAAAGCTCATCAAGAAAATTAAGTGGTACACCATCTAATGAATTAACATATAAGCAAAATAAGTTATCAGAAACAGATATTAGACAACAAAGCAGATGCAAGAAAACTCATGTGCAATTGCCGAGTTTTTTATGTATGAATTTTTAGTTAAACATCGACCCCCTACATTGCTTAGAGAGTTAACATGAGCCAAAATTGCTGTGACTGTGCAAGAAACTTTGCTACCATGACATACCTCAACTTGCTTGATTTCCATCTTCACATGATCAATGATTCCATCAACGCTCCAATTGGCCACAGTTGAAATGGGAGAGGTGAAAGGAAAGAGTATCTCAACATCTTCCCGTGTACCATACTCAGCAGCCAACTCTATTGGCAATCTACCGAACTGTTGAGGAACAAGGAAAGCTTTACAAAAGCAATATTCAACATTAGGAAACAAGCAATGTTCTTGACACGATCCATGCAAACCATATCGATTCAGTGCCTCACCAAATTAACAAAGATAAAGGGAGAAACGGTAACAAATTTATGCAGAAAAGCTAACTTAACACAGACTTTTCTATTTATACTACAGACAGCATCAAGTAGGTGTACTTACATCATAACTCATACAGTCGTTGCATATCAGTATAAGACAAGTGTACTGAAACTACAAAGCCAAGTAAGACACAAGAACATGTGAAAAATGAGCATTCTCACCATGTCAAGAACATTTGGGTCTGCACCAGCTTCCAACAAGCACTTAGTAGCTTCAGTTAAGCCCTTCTCTGCAGCCTTTACCAAAGGATTATCACAATAACTAGCACCGCTCACCTTAGCTCCAGCCTATCAGATGCAAAGTATCACAAGCCAATCATATGGTTGTCTCATCGTTAATACAAAGATGACTAAATGGAACATCAGTTTATAGATATCCTACGTTCGTACTGCAGTATAAACAGAGGATATTATACCTGAATCAATAGCTTCACACAGGACACAAAAGATTTGCGTAATGCCATGTCTAAAGGTCCAAACAGACCATTACCTTTGTTGGGCTGGAAAAAAAATAACTTCATTTTCATGCCAACATATGACAGTTTCAAGAGAAAGATGTAATTTGCAAGGAAAAAAAAACTGAGCCGATACTTCTTTTCTAAGTGTATACTAGCTTATAAACATATATGCCACGAGCTGTAGGAAAGGATTCCTGGCACGAGTGCTGCCACGAACCAAACAGATAACCAACTAAGTCACATGCTCCTAACTTTTGGCGTGGCACAGTTAGTCACCAACCAATGATGCCCTCAAATACAGGTGCGAACAGTTGGAGAACATAGCAAAAGAGAGAATTGAATTTGAAAGCCAACAGATGAAAGAAATTCTTGAATAGTACATCTGCATTGTGCTGCAAAAGGATCTTGACGGTACTAGCATGTCCTTTAAAAGCAGCAAGAGAGAGTGGTGTCCCAAGAACTGATAGTTCGTCAACATCAGCTCCTCTAGAAAGAAAAAACTTTACTATTTCAGAGTGCCCTGGATAAAATAAAAACAAGCGATTAGGGTCATAACACTATAAAAGGTACTACATACACAAAACGCTTTTGGGAAACGTGTTCAGTAACTACCGGGGGAAAGCAAATTTGTTGGTTCACATTTCCCTGAACAGACATGCAGAACGAATTACCATAAACAGTTATCTAAGAAGATGGTACTCATACCTAAATAAACAGCCGTCATATCATATATATACTAGGTAATTAGAAATTTCTTGGGAACTAGTTTGAATGGCTAAAACAAAACAAAAAAGTTGAAACAGACATCCTAAGAGAAGATACAAAATGGACTATAAGGATAAATACAATACCTAAAACATTGATAGTAGTCACGTGGGTTTTTTACAAATATGTTAGCAAGAAACTAAAATAATGTGAGAACTATGTTTAGACTGTCCATATGACTGATCACTATTCAGACGCTGATGGACATGAGAAGCGAATAATATCAGGCTCATTTAAATTTATGGCAATAAGGAAATTGTTTATATTAGGTAAGCTGGGATCCTGGTAAAATAAATCCACTTTTATCACCATGCATTCCCTCTAAATTTAACTAAATGCTCTCCAAAGTGACATCTGATGCTACATGCATCGTCAGTCAAACACAAAACAATTCTCAAACAGAAAAATGTCCAGCTCAAAACAAGGGGGGGAGGCAATAGTAAAGACCCTGAGCATGAAACTAATGCATAGTCTTGCGGCAGAGGAAAGTGACAATGAAGTAGTTATACCATGAACTGCAGCTGAATGAAGAAGAGTGACGTCCATTGAACGTTTCTGATTCAGATCGGCACCATGATCAAGAAGATACTTGACAGCAGGAAGGTTGCCATAGGTAAGGGCATGTTCCAGAGGTGAATAATCTATCAATAAGATCCGCACACAGCCCAGTTACATTTGAGGATGATCAAGTGATGAAACCATAGTTTGTAGGACAGGGAGGCGTGAACGAACAAATTACCCTGAGAGGTGTCGTGCTTGTTGACGTCCATCTTGACCTCCTCGACGAGGTACTGGTAGGCGGGCAGCCTGCCACGGCCGCCAGCGGCGTGGAGCGCGTTAAAGCCCATGTACATCGTGTTGGCCACCGTCACCGGGATCCCATGCCCGTGGACGTCCAGCTCCTTTGCAATCTCTTCATGTCACAAAAAAGGGGCATTTTCAGAATCATCAACCATGACAGGATCACAAGAACGTAGTATTGTGACAAAAGGGGTCACTTTCACCCAGATCAGGAACAAATCGCCACGAATCCTTCTTACGGACTGTGAGGAATCCCCCAACTTAACTGCGACGAGAAAAATCCCCGACAACATCCCGAGGAAATCAAGCCCCATTGCAACCCAAATCGCGACGAGACTGTGAGGAATCCCCCAACTTAACTGCGACGAGAAAAATCCCCGACAACATCCCGAGGAAATCAAGCCCCATTGCAACCCAAATCGCGAGCGAAATCCATACCCGGAGCCGTATCTCGCCGGTAAACCGCTCCAGATCGGAACCCGCATGTCAAATTAAACCCTAAACCACCGGATCTAGCGAGCGAACCGACGCCGGAAAGGGGGAGGGGGTAAGGGGGTGGCCTTACTCTTGATTTCGCGGACATCGCCGTGGTGGGAAGCCTCGATGAACCTCGCCTCCAGCGGCCACCGGTCACGGTCTGCACGACAGCAAGCGAGTCGAAGGATGAGACAGGCGGCGGAGGGACAGGAGTAGTAGGTGCAGAGCCACAGTCACGTACCTTTGCCGAGCAGGACCTCCAACTGCCTGGGCAGCGGGAATTCCCGGGTCCCCATCCTCCTCCTCCTCCTCCTCCTCCTCCTTCTCTCTCTCTCTCTCTCTCTCTTCGCCGGCGGGGAAGGAAGAAGCTTCTGGAGTGGGTGGAGAGAGAGGGGTGGGGAGGGGAATGAAAAGGGCGGGAAATGGGAGGGAGTGGGAGGGAGAGCCCAAATGCGAGGCCGACACGTGCCCTACTAGGGATCGTACGATCTGACACACGAGGCAGGCACGGTCATGGCCTTTCCATTGGAGCAACTCTGGGTTCGATTTTTTTATTTTTGAATTTTGAACTTGCTCTATTGACGCCGTTCTACAATACCAATTATTAGAACTTTATTAAAAAACCAATTACGTTTGATTTTTTGATAAATCAAAGAAAGTAAATGTACCACCCCGATCCAGTATGATAGCTAGATCAAAGATCGGATGACTTTCGTGAGGAGAAAAATAGAACTCAAGGAAGGAGAAGGTAGGATTCAGTTTTCCTTTCTCATTTCAGTCATAAGTTTCGTTCGAATATAATCAGAGGCTTATAACCTCGTCATCCACACACACAGCTGGCATGCAGGCCCCATGCTACAATTGCAATAACCCCCTCATTCCTACCATTCTCCCATGGGACTACCTCGAGCACCTACGGTTCCACTGGCTGCGTGACAATGCCCCTGGAGAAATTGTTGCTTGCCCCCAAGCAACCACTTGAGGAAATCGAGCGCGGAGCACCTCCCAATCTTCCCAGGTCGCCGAATCTGCCGAGAGATTAGTCCACTTGATAAGAACCTGAGTAATAGCCGAACCTCCCTTCTTCACCAAACACCTATCCAGAACATCTTCAGGTATCGGATCCATGGTGTCAAGAGTCGGTAGCTTGGGTAGATCAGCAAATACAGGAGAATAGTCTGATTTGAACTCCTTCAGCTGCGAAATGTGAAACACCGGGTGTACCGGGCTGTCAGGAGGTAACTGCAGGCGATAAGCAACCTTACCAATGTGTTCCACAACTTCAAAAGGGCCGAAGTACTTGTAAGACAATTTTGGGTATGGACGACTGACAACGGATTGTTGTGCATAAGGTTGTAATTTAAGGAGAACCCGATCACCATGTTGGAACTCTTTCTCTGTTCTGTTGCGGTCAACTTTCACTTTCATCATGTTTTGAGATGCGGCCAAATGTTTCTTCAGTAGTTCAACCTGAGCCGCTCGTTCCTCCAATATTTCTGCCACTGAGGTCACAGTATCCGTAGGAGGCGTGGGTATTGCGCCCACGTTGGGGTTATGCCCATACAGTGCTCAAAACGGAGATGTATCGATCGTAGAGTGATAAGATGAATTGTACCAGAGTTTTGCCATCGGAAGCCAACTGCGCCATTTTTTTTTTGGATTGACATGGATACTGCATCGTAAGAACATTTCCAGACATTGGGTCACCCGTTCGGTCTGCCCATTTGTTTGAGGATGATACGTTGTGGTGAATTTCAATTTGGTGCCCAACTTGTCAAACAGCTGACGCTAGAAGATGCTGGTGAATATTTTGTCGCGGTCTGACACAATCGAAAGAGGCATGCCGTGTATCTTCACCACCGAATCCACAAATACCTTTGCCACCTACTGAGCCGAATAAGGGTGTTTCAGCGGAATAAAATGGGAAAACTTTGTGAAGCGATCGACAACGACAATGATCGTTTTGGCCCCTTCTGATGAGGGCGGCCCTTCCACGAAATCAAACGTGGCATCTCGCCAAAAGGGGAATTGGTAGAGGTTGAAGCCCTTGAGGATGTGTGTTCGGTGCTTATCATCGACACACCGCACACCATCGCATGAACTGAGTGACTGCTATCTTCAATCCCGTCCAAGCAAACAACCGCTTGACACGATGGTATGTTGTCTGAATTCCAGAGTGACCGCCTACAGCACTATCATGAAAAGCGGAAATGATCCTGGTCTGGAGTGCGGAATTCGCGCCCAGCCAAATCCTTCCACGAAATCGAATCAACCCTTGTTGAAGCTCATATCCATGCTCATCAGGCTAGCAAGCACTAACTCTGCGAGTCTACGATGTGCCTCAGGATCAGTCACATAAGAGTTGACTATCTCTTGGAACCAAGCTGGCTGTGCTGCAGAACACGCTTGAATGGCCATAACATGCCCAATGCACGACAGAGCGTCCGCCGCCTGATTCTCTAAACCTTTATGATACACTATCTTGAATTGAAGCACCATTAGACGTGCCATGGCCTTGCGTTGAAGTGGTGACTGCAGATTCTGGTCGTCGAGGTAGCACAAGCTGTGATGATTAGTTTTAATGATGAATTCCCCATGTTGCAGGTAGGAACGCCAGCTCTCCACCGCCATAAGCAGAGTAAGGAATTCCTTTTTATAAATCGAAAGTTGACGATGAGTTGGGCTTAGTGGCTTACTCAGAAATGCTACCGGATGGTGATCTTGCATCAATACAACGCCAATGCCCAAATCACAAGCATCTGTCTCCACAATAAACTGTTTGTTGAAATCATGTAGTTGTAACATAGGAGTTGATATCATTGCTTGCTTCGGAGCTAGAAAATCTACAGTCGCTTGCTCTGTCCAAACAAAAGCCTTTTTATTAAGTAAATTTGTCGGTGGTCGAGCACTGATAGCATAGTTTTTCACAAACTTGCGATAATATCCCGTCAATCCAAGAAATCCACGAAGTTCAGTCACAGAAATAGGTTGTGTCCACTGTACCATAGCTTTAGTCTTTTTTGTTGGGAATATGCCCTGGAGGCAATCATGTATGATGATATTTTCCATTGTATTCATAAAGTTATTAAGATGTCCTTGTATGAGCATTTGATGTATATCATTGAATATGTGATTCGGTTGTGGAACTATACATTCATGTTGTTTGTACTAAATGTCCTTGGTCATTGAGGTTGTGCTAGACACATAACTTAGACTAATGTGAAAGTTGGCTTGATGACTCGGTTCCACTTGTCATGGGCATGGTGATGCTATTCCGACTTACACAGATTCGACTAAAGAGTTTAGCGAGTCGGATTTCCCCATATTGAGGTACAACGAACAAGTTGTCATTTGTATATCTCAATCAATGTAATCCTTAGACCTGAGGTTGTTGCATAGTACGAGTTGAAGATCATCGACTTAGGTTCTGCCAAACGTTGATCCGTAACTGGGCAGACATAAAGGCAGAGTTCGGGTCGACTGAGAATCAAGCCGCGTGATGTGAATAACCAAGACGGGATTTTGCCCCTCCACTTGGAGAGATATTCTCCGGGCCCTCTCGGATGATATAATTCGGAAAGCATGGCCATGCACGACTCGGTTAAGTGTTAACCGAGGCGATCGACTAAGAGTTAGTCGGGTGAATCACTTATCTCGGATCGAGAAGAGGGTCGGACTATTTAAGGGATGACAATTATTTGCCAATAGTCTGACAAGGTATATCGTGAGGCAAAAGGGACTCGGACACAAGTCACATTAGAAAGGCAAGTCGTCATGACTCTTTGGTACTTGGGAGTTGGCACGTTCTGCTAGGAGCCGTTACCGACTGATTGATTGAGAGTCGGACTCTAATCGTGTCCAAGTAACCATGAGCGTCACACACTTAAGAGCGGGAGCAAGTTTGGATTGGATCTGAACCGGAAATGTGGTTGGGTTGGACCCAAGCCAGATTAGGACTGAGTTAGTGAGTTGGACTCGCGGTGACTAGTGTTATATGGGCTTTAGTGAATGGGCCACGAGAGTGAAGCCCACGTTCACTCCCTATATATAGTGGAGCACAGTAACCCAGAAGCGTTAATCGTTGATCGATTAGGTCATTCCATGTGTTGGAAACCCTAGCTCCACAAAGTTCCCTGCCGTTATTTAACCTAGCAGTTCGTCGCCGGTGCTCCTCCTTGTACGTGTGGATACCAGCAGAGGTGTTGTATGATCAGCACTAGGACGATCGGATCGCAAAGGACTGCACTGCATCAACTGACGCGCTATATCAGTAATCCGCAACTACGCGTCTAGTGGTAAACCTCGTGGCCTTCTACCTTAGCTGGATCCTGGGATCACCATGTTAGAGGGAAAATTTTGTTTTATCTCTACATGGCCCAACAGTGGTATCAGAGGGATAGCTTCTGATTTTAGGCTCGAAATCTCGCATATGTGATATGCGGTTGGCTATAGATAAGATCTATGTGTTGTTTTGGTGGTCGATCTATGAGATAGATCGGTATTATACGAGGTTGATTGGATCAACTGTACTCGAGGAATGGTAGATCTGATTTTCGTGATCATACTGCTGAGTTCGTGGAACGACATACCCCTACCGGTCGGCTTCCGCCATCGGGGTAAACTGTGACACGTCAATCCAGCAGCGGTGATCGAATATCAAAGAGTTTGATTGAATCGGAATAATGGTCGAAATCCATGTTCGGGTCATAGATGAGACCTACGTTTTCGGAAAAATCATCGGCGCCGCCCGCGAGGGCGCTTCCTTTGATCCCCGCTATCCGAGAAGCGGGACCTCCCGCCTGTAGTAGCGCTTTAGATGTCATTGCGAGTCTCACAACACCGGTAGATATTGTATCTATGCATAACTTGTTTTTGCAGGAAGTTGTGAATGGTATGGTTCATGTGCATGTGATGTATGTGTGAAATCCATATGTGATATGCGAATCACAGTTTTGTCAGCCGGCTGGAGCCTAGGTGCTGTCATATTATTGTATAACGACCTGCGTGTCGGATCCTCCTTGTAATTTATTTTACTAAGCTAGTTTAGTTGTATGGAGAACCCAGATGGCATGCAAGGCGATGTACATGTCGGCGACATGGAGTAAGACGGCAAGTGACAATAGTTGGCACGAGTCAGATTACGGGCTTTGTGGAGATGGAGATCGCCATGAAGGGAGCCATACCATTTCACATTATAATTGCTTTATTTTGTGTTATTGTTATGTCTCTGTTTTACCTCTATTAGATAGTCGGTAAAATTTAATCCCTCAAAGAAGGTCTAGTCGGTTTTCCCGCCAGTGTTTGCACCATCACAAGTCGGACATTTTTGGTAGTGGGCTCATAAAATTGAGGTGCTGCCAATTCTTTCTGACTAGGTGGGTTCGAGTCGGACTCTTACTGCGGAAACACTTGGTAAGCTAGATGGGTCTATCATAATGGTTGTGGGGCTTGGGGAAAAGTCAGACGGGAGCCAGGGCATGTGATGCCACCCGTCCAATAGGAGTCGTATGAGATACGATTGATAAGGAGTTGTCTACCTAGATCACTTGGCGGCTAGCGGTGATGCTAAAGCTCACTAGCCGACTTGCTTATTTAGGATCCTGAATAACTAAACAACCATCGAAGGGGTGTTGGTTCTAGTGGGATCATAAAATATTAAAGTGTTTAATATGATTGCTCTTTTATGAATACATGTCTTAAGTGTTTTGCATTTTTCCGTTGTAGATCATGGCACCAAGTAGCAGTCACTCTCAAATATCCGGTTTTGCGTTGAGAACTATCCTTGAGAAAGATAAACCAAACGACACTAATTTTACCAATTGGTATCGAAATCTGAGAATTGTTCCCAAACAAGAAAGAAGGACCATGTCCTAGACAACCCACTTCCAGATGAGCCGAATGAGAATGCAACTGTCGCTGCCACCGATGTCTATCGTCGGGCTATAGATGAGTCCAAGGATATTAGTTGTCTTATGCTTGCTCACATGGAACCGGACTTGCAAAAGAAGTTCGAGAATGTTGAGGCCTACGATATGATCGAAAGCCTCAAAAGTATGTTTCAGGCTCAAGCGAAGACTGAGAGGTATCAAGTCTCTCAGGCTTTGCTGAGTTGCAAGCTTAAGGATGGTGATCCACTGAGTCCGCATGTGATCAAAATGGTTGGTTATGTGCAGTCTCTCAAATCTTGAGAAGGAATAGATGAATATCCCTCAAATCTTCATAAGGTTATCAAGTCTTCAATGCCCTCCAAAAACACCTATTGATCAAGTTTTAGCTTGTTGGTCCCCAACCAAGTTGGGTCCTAAGAAGTTAGTCACAATAGGTTTGGCCACCCAAATGGTTCTTCTCTTGACACCACTTTGGGCACCGACAAATTTGGCAAACACATTGCCCATCTCATCCTTACGAAGAAAATAAGCATCATCAATCAAGATAGTATGAGATGAGGAGATACCCATGGTGCATGAGGAAGAAAGGTGCCCCTTCTCACGGCATATGTAGCAATTTCTTCTCTTGCCATCTTTCTTCTTGGGAGGAGCTGCACCATGAAGAAGAGCTTGAGGCTTCTTGGGAAGTGGCCCATCTTGATCTTGTGGAGGAGCTTCAGGCCGCTTCCCTCGTTGTTTCCCACTAAGAGGCTTCTTCTTCAATGGGCAATCCCTCACATGATGCCCTTCTTCCTTGCACTTGAAGCACACAATGTTGGCCGGATTCTTCACTTGTCCTTGGCCCTTCTTCTTGTTACCCTTGTGCTTCAACGAGTTAGTGGGCTTGATCTTGGTGTTGGAGTTGAATCCAAGCCCACTCTTGTCACTTGGGGGTCATCGAACACTCAACATATTCTTGAGCGTGGTCTTCCCTTCATGACACCTTTTCAAGTCATTCTTCAAAGAAGTGACTTGAGCCTTGAGCTCTTTGACTTCCTCTACATGGTTAGTATCAACAACAATACTAGAGGAAGTAGAAGCTTCATTGTTAGAGCAACAAGGCAAATAATGCAATTCATCACAAGATTTAGCATGGTTGTGAGAGGATGAATTACAAGGACTAGCACATGGCAATATAGCATTAGGAGTAGATGTAGTGCTAATGTCCACATGAGGCCCACTAGATGTTACCTTTGACACAATGGCCTCATGAGCTAACCTTAGCCTACCATGGGAGACTAGAAGATCCTCATGCGATCTTGAGAGCTTGGCATGACTTTCTTCTAATTTCCCATAGTTGCTAGTTAGCAAAGCAAGTTGAGCCTTTAGCTCAACATTCTCCTTCAAGATAGATGCTTCACAAGAAATAGAGTTAGTAGCACACGCATCATCGTTTAAGGCAAGAGGTGAGGTCAACTTGGAAAGCTCTTTAGAATAAGAAGCTTCAAGTTGCTCATGTGACTCAGTGAGTTTAATGAGATCACCCTTAATGACCCTAGAGCCATTGTTGAGGTGCTCAAAATCCTCAAGGAGTTTAGCATAAGCAACTTCAAGTTCATCATTTTTAATTTGAAGGGAACGTGCCACCTCAAGATCTCTATCATGAGATTTCTTCACTCTAGATAGCTCTAGAGCAAAGGTCTCCTCAAGAGATTCCTTAGTGGTTTGTTCCACTTCAAGAGCTTCATTTAGGTTTGCAATGTCATTAGCATACTCACGCTCAAGACTACCCATTTTGTCAATAGTATCCTCATGCTCATCAATAAGTTGCCTACTTTCTATAGCATAGGTCAAGATTTCAATGAAAGTAGAGCAAGCATTTTTATTAGGATGAAGAGCAAGGACTAGCCCCCTTCTCTTTTAAGGAAGCAACATCATCATCTACTTCTATATGATCAACATTCACATCATCATGAGATATATTGGAGTCCAAAGGAGAGGTTACCTTTGAACCCTTAGCCATGAGGCACAAGTGAACATTGGAAGAGGATGATGATGAGGGAACACATGAAGCTCTAATGACAACCTTGCCTTGGCCCACACAATCTTCACTTTCCTCTACATGGTTAGCAACACAAGAACTAGAGGAAATAGAAGCACATTCATCATGGCAACAAGGAAAATCAAGCATATCATCATGAGACATATTCAAGGAATTTATACATGATATGCAAGGGCAATCAACACTAGGATGTAAAACACATGTGGTCCTACACGTGTTCATGCCCAAAGATACACCATTGCAATGAGATAGATACAAAGGATCATGAATGGAAATTTCACTATCTACATTACAAGTTCTATCACCACTCACCATATCATTACCTTGAGATAACTCATATGTTGGTGAAGTGGAAGAAGATGAGAACTCATCGCTAGGGTGGAGGGAACATAATCATCCTCATTAAGCTTGGACACATCATATTTTGCTTGAAGCTTGGTCCAAATATCATGAGCATTCCGGAAAGGCATGATTGAGGAAAGAACTACAAAGCTCACAACATTAACAAGCACATTAGATGCTTGAGCTTCGAGATAAGAGTTTGTCTTCTCCTCCAAAGATAGATTTTGGGGATCCTTAGGAGGAGACACCCATATCTAGTATTCGCTCAATGGTTGGGTCAATGGCCCGAAAATGGCTAAGCATGCGAGTACGCCAAACATCATAATGTGTGCCATCAAAAGCAAATGTGTGAGAGTGCATTAAACCCCTAGGATACATCTTTACTCTCGAGGCGGTGAATCCTAAAAGCGAGATACCTTGCTCTGATACCAATTGAAAGTACAAAGGAAGTCGCCTAGAGGGGGGTGAATAGGCTTTTAAAATTATTACGGTTTAGGCTCAGGTAAATGCGGAATAAAACTAACGTTTAATTTATTGAGCACAAAACCTAGCCACTAAGTTCACCTAGGTGCACCAACAACCTATGCTAAGCAAAACAAGCAACAAGGTGATAGCAAGGTATAAATACTTCAAGCACGATGGCTATCACAATGTAAAGTGCATAAGTAAAGGGTTCGGTTGATAGATAACCGATGGGCGCGGAGACGAAGATTTGTTTCCCGAAGTTCACTTCCAAAGAAGCTACGTCTCCGTTGGAGAGGTGCGATGGCGCAATGCTCTCCGAACGCCACAAATGGCTCACCTCGAGGTGTCGTGGCTCGATGCTCACCCAACGCCACACAAGGCCTCACCCCGGATGCGGAAGCACGCAACTCACCGACGCCACAAAAGGCTCACCCTATTCTCCCAAGTGCGCACCACAAAAGGCGGGCACTTGCTCCACTATGGGACGCTTGAGGGCGGTCACCGAACCCGTACAAGATTGGGTCTAACTCCACAACTCAATTGGAGGCTCCCAACAACAAAGCCACAAAAGGCCAACAATGCCACAAAAGGCCAACAACGCCCCAAAAGGCCAACAACGCCACAAAAGGTTACAAGACCACAAAAGGTCAACAAGACCACAAAAGGTCAACAACCCAACCACACAACCGTCTAGGGTTCCAAGGAACCCAAGAGAAACAAGTTCACAAGCTTGAACTCGCCAAATCTCCGAGGAGAACTCAAACCTATGCACCAAATGCAAGGGCAAGTCCTTCTCTCCCAAATTCCAACAAAGCTACAAAAGCTATTGGGGGAATAAGGGAGGAAGAACACAAGAGGAGAACACAAAACTCTCCAAGATCTAGATCCCAATGATTCCTTCACAAAGATGGGATTTGGCTTGGGGGGATTGTAGATCTAGATCTCCTCTCTCAAATCCCTCAAAAAGATGCAAGAATCATAGGAGGGGAAAGGGAGAGGGAAAGCTTCTTCAAGGTTGACAATGGAGGAGAGAGAGAAAGCCAAGAACCAAGAAGAAAAGCTTGTGCCCACGAAGGGGAAGAGGAGCCCATTTTAAAGGGCTCCCAGATCTGCCCGTTATGGGCATTCGCGACTCCTGGACGGAACTTCCGGTAGGAGGCCGGAAGTTCCGGTGGCACACAGCCAACGGTCAAAAACTGCGGAGCGAGAAACTGAAAAAGCGAATCCTGGTCGGAACTTCCACGGGGTTCACCGAACTTCCGGTTGAGCGAAACTTCGGTGGAAGTTCCGGGAAGTTTCGTCAAATAGACATATTCAAAATGTAAGGTTCTCGAACGTGAGCGGAACAAGAGCCGGAAGTTCAACCGAACTTTAGCGGCAACTAGGCTCAGCGGAACTTAGGTTCTGGCGGAACTTCCGTGGAGCGAAACTTCGGTTGAAATTCGGTGAAGTTCGAAATAGCACATCCAAAACAGAAGGTTACTGAACGTGGGCGGAAGAAGACCCGGAACTTCCACCGGAACTTTCGGCGTCAAAGATGCCTTAGCGGAACTTCCGGTGGTAAGCCGGAACTTCGGGTCAGTGAAATTCCAGAAACCAGAAAACCAGAAACGCAATAACTTTTGCATCCGAACTCCAAACGGGATGAAACCAATTTTGTTCGAAATATTGGGTATCACCGTGGGAGAAAATATCATGAATATATATGTGAACTATCCCCCAAGGTGTGGAGCCGGAAAACTCGCAAGATCAAAAACCGCAATAAGATATGCAAGTGAAATCCTTAGATGATGAGCTAGAGCTTGTTATGATGGTGACCACAAGCTCTATATCCTCTCATGGACAAGAACCAAAAAACAACCAAGAAAGATGATGCTATGAATGCAAAGGTCTGAGCTCTCTCCGAACGATGCAGACGAGACACCCGCTTGAGAGCCCCTCTTGATAGCACGACTATCTATCCTAAACCCGGTCTTCCAAGTAACAATACGAGACCGGCAAAAGAAAAGCCCTATCAAGAACATACCTTTGCCTTGAGCATCCCACTTGAACTTGATGTAGACCGTCTTGTTCTTCTATAGTGGGAATACCTTTCTTGGATGCTCTTGCTTGATGAAGATGAAGACTTGCAAATTTCTCCCCCATACTCCATGGGGAAACCTCTTCTTTGAACTTGTCTTCATCATTCCATGAGCACGAGGATGGCGAGCTTCAAGCATGAGATCTTCTAGAGATGGCGCATCTTGAGATCGCCCTTCTTCATCCCTACTTGAGGTTGATCCATCTTGATGCAACTCTTTGCACATGCCTTGATCGACCTTCAAGCTCCTTCTTTCTTCATGATTCCAATGGGCGCAAAGCCCTTGGACATTTCTTCATCTTCCAACCTTGAGACCAACACATGGCCCAAGCGATGCCAATGGACAAACCTACAAGTGAAACTCAATTTACACATTAGTCCATATAGATTGTCATTAATTATCAAAGCCACACATGGGGGCATACATGCCCTTTCAGTACGTTCAATGACGAGTTAGACAGATCTGCCTTTATCATTTTGGGGTTATTGTCTAGAAACAGCGACGTTCACACTAAATAGAGTACCATCAAAATCGGTAGAGAATACACCGCATGAGATGTGGATAGGCAAAAAGCCGAGTTTGTCTTTTCTTAAGATTTGGGACTGTGAAGCATTTGTCAAGCGACTCCAGTCGAACAAGCTTACGGCCAAGTCGGATAAGTGTATTTTCGTGGGGTATTCGAGGGAAACCTTGGGTTAATACTTCTACAACCGAGAAGAGGGCAAAGTGTTTGTCGCTCGGAACGGTGTCTTCCTTGAGAAAGAGTTTCTCAATCGGGGAGTAAGGCCCAGTTCTTTTGCTGGCTTAAAAAATAAGCTGTCCCCTCCCCAGCTTCTCTCAGAAGCTGTCCGACTTATTAGTTGGGGCTTCCAAATTAGTTACCCCATGATTAATTTAGAAGCCTTAAGTAATAAGCTGGGCGGCTTATGGGAGAAGCTAGGGAGAGGATAGCTTATTTTTTAAGCCAGCAAAAGAACTGGCCCTAAGTGGGAGCACAGTGCAGCTCGAAGAAATTCGAGAGGAACCGGCTAGCAGCGAGTCAGCAAAAACCTTGGAGGTCGAGCCGGTTGTGGTAGCTAAGCCGGCAACAGCACCTGTACTACGAAGATCGACGAGATTGCGAAATGTTCGTGATGTATTACTGTTAGACAGTGATGAGCCGACAAATTATTCGGAAGCAATGGTGGGATCTGATTCCGAGTCATGGCTTGGAGCCATGAGATCCGAGTTAAAGTCCACGAATGAAAATCAAGTTTTGAACTTGGTTGATCTGCCAGACGGTGTAAGACCCGTCGAGTGCAAATGGGTCTTTAAGAATAAAACTGATATGGATGGAAATGTTTCCATCTATAAAGCACGTCTTGTAGCGAAGGGGTTCCGACAAGTTCAAGGAGTTTATTACGATGATAATTTCTCGCCCGTATCAATGCTTAAATCAGTTCGGATCATGTTAGCGATAGCAGCCTATTTTGACTATGAGATATGGCAGATGGATGTCAAAATGGCTTCCCTTAACGGAAATTTAACCGAGGACGTGTATATTATACATCCCGAGGGTTTGTTGATCTGGCTAATGCTGACAAGGTATGTAAACTTCAGAAATCTAGTTATGGGTTGAAGCAAGCATCTCGGAGTTGGAATATTCGCTTTGATGACGTAGTCAAATCGTTTGGCTTCATCAAGAGTGATCATGATTCTTGTTTATACAAGAAGTTTAGTGGGAGCAAAGTAAACTTTCTAATCTTATATGTGGATGACATATTACTGATTGGAAATGATGTCCAGATGTTGCAAGAAACCAAGGAATCATTGGAAAGGAGTTTCTCAATGAAAGACTTGGGTGAGGCAACATACATCCTTGTAATCCGGATCTATAGAGATAGATCAAGGAGGCTCATTGGATTGAGTCAGAGTACTTATTTGGACAAGGTGTTGAAGAAGTTCAACATGGAATCGTCTAAGAAGGGGTTCTTACCGATGTCCCATGATGTAAAACTTAGCAAGACTCAGTGTTCTTCGACAACTGATGAGCGAAGTCGGATGAGTGCAATTTCGTATCCTTCTGCAGTCGGATCCATCAAGTATGCCATGTTTTGTACTAGGCTGGATGTTTCGTATGCGCTAAGTGTTGTGGCGGATACCAGTGATCTGGATAAATCCTTTGACGGACTAAAAATATCCTAAAGTACTTGAGAAGGACTAAGGATATGTTTTTGGTTTATGGTGGTGAAGATGAACTCAGTGTAAAGGGTTACACGGATGCGAGTTATCTTAACGACTTTGATGATTCTCGTTCGCAATCCGGATACGTGTTTATTATAAACGGAGGTGTTGTGAGCTGGAAGAGTTCCAAGCAAGAGAATGTGTCTGCATCTACAATAGAGGCTGAGTATATCGCCGCCTCAGAGGCAGCAAAGGAAGCTGTTTGGATGAGGAATTTCCTCATGGATCTTGGTGTGTTTCGGGGCTCGTCCAATCTGTTAGACCGGTATTGTGACAACAATGGTGCTATTGCACAAGCCAAGGAACCTAGACAACACCAGAAGAACAAGCACATACTCATGCGGTACCACCTAATTTGCCAGTTTGTGGGTCAGGGTGATATCAAGTTATGCAAGGTACACACGGATGCAAATATTGCGGATCCGTTGACAAAGTCGTTACCACAGCCAAAGCATGAGGCGCACCTAAGAGCTATGGGCATTAGATGCCTATACATGTGATGTCAGAAGATTGACTCTAGTGCAAGTGGGAGACTGTTGGGAATATGCCCTAGAGGCAATCATGTATGATGATATTTCCCATTGTATTCATAAAGTTATTAAGATGTCCTTGTATGAGCATCTGATGTATATCATTGAATATGTGATTCGTTTGTGGAACTATATATTCATGTTGTTTGTACTAAATGTCCTTGGTCATTGAGGTTGTGCTGGACACACAACTTAGACTAATATGAAATTCGTCTTGATGACTCGGTTCCACTTGTCATGGGCATGGTGATGCTATTCCGACATACACAGATTCGACTAAAGAGTTTAGCGAGTCGGATTGACCCATATTGAGGTACAACGAACAAGTTGTCATTTGTATATCTCAATCAATGTAATCCTTAGACCTGAGGTTGTTGCACAGTTCGAGTTGAGGATCATCGACTTAGGTTACATCAAGCTGATCCGTGAATCGAGTAGTCATAAAGGCGAGTTGGTCGTGAGAATTGAGCTGCATGATGTGAATAACCAAGGCGGATTTTGCCCTCCACTTGGAGATATATTCTCTGGGCCCTCTTGGATGATATGATTCGGAAAGCATGGCCATGCACGACTCGGTTAAGTGTTAACCGAGGCGATCGACTAAGAGTTAGTCGGGTGAATCACTTATCTCGGATCGAGAAGAGAGTCAAACTATTTAAGGGATGACAATTATTCACCTATAGTCTGACAAGGTATATCGTGAGGCAAAAGAGACTCGGACACAAGTCACATTGGAAAGGCAAGTCATCATGATTCTTTGGTACTTGGGACTTGGCACGTTCTGCTAGGAGCCGCTACCGACTGGTCGATTGAGACTCGGACTCTAATCGTGTCCAAGTAACCATGAGCCCGCGGGGTCACACACTTAAGAGCGGGAGCAAGTTCGGATTGGATCTGAACCGGAAATTTAGTTGGGTTGGACCCAAGACGGATTAGGACTGAGTCAGTGAGTCAGACTCGCGGTGACTAGTGTGATATGGGCTTTAGTGAATGGGCCACGAGAGTGGAGCCCACGTTCACTCCTTATATATAGCGGAGCATAGTAACCCAAAAGTGTTAATCATTGATCGATTAGGTCATCCCATGTGTTGGAAACTCTAGCTCCACAGCAGTCCTGCCGTCGTTACGAACCTAGCAGTTCGCTGTCGGTGCTCCTCCTTGTACGTGTGGATACCAGCAGAGGTGTTGTACGATTATCACCAGGACGATCGGATCGTAAATGACTGCATTGCATCAACTAACGCACTACATCAGTAGTCCGCAACTGTGCATCTAGTGTTAAACCTCGTGGCCTTCTACCTCAACTAGATCTTGTGATCACCATGTTAGAGGGGAAAATTTGTTTTATCTCTACGTGGCCCAACATTGTTGGGGTTTGTTGCCACTCTAGCTGCAGAGATAATGAGCCCTAAATACTCCAGACTCTCACATGCAAAAGAGAACTTACTTGTTTTGACATAAATCTTGTGTTGCCACGGTAGAGCTAGCACTTCAGTGAGGTGGCGCACATGCTCCGCCAGAGAGGATCTATATATCAGGATGCCGTCCATGAACACCAGGATGAATCTGGGAGACATGGTGCCAGAACAAGATTCATGACACACTGAAATGTGGCAGGTGCATTGCAGAGTCCAAAAGGCATACCACGGAATTGATAATGCCCTTGGTGTGTTTTAAAAGTTGTATTGTGTTCATCAGCGGCAACATCACGATCGATGGTAACACTACGAGATCTAACTTGGAAAAATGACCGCTCCACTAATTCGTCCAACAACTCATCGATGACCAGGCATGGGAAAAGTGTTCTTCATGTAAGCTCATTCAAGGCGGTAATCCACACAAAAACCTCCATGTTCCGTCTTTCTTTTGCACCAATAATACTGGAGAAGCATAAGGAGACATGGTGGGTACAATCACGCCAGCATCAAACATTGCCCTCACTTGCCATTCAATTTCGTCTTTATGAGCAGCAGAGTAACGGTAGGGTCTAGCATTCACTGGTGTAGCATTAGGTTGTAATGGAATAGCATGGTTTCTAGGGGTAGCTCAGTAGGTGTGTCAAATACATCAGCAAATTGATCCAAGACTATCTGGATATCTGACTATAGGGGTACAAAGAAGGATTCCTTATCCGGCTGTATAATTGCCATTGTCCAGACCTCATTGCCTTTGTACCATTTAACTAACTGTTCAATTGGAATTTCCCTGACAGAGACCTTTTCAGGAGCAGATACACCCTTTAGTTTGATGAATCCGTTGTTGTATTGGAAGGCTAGACGGTGATTCACCCAATCTGTCACCATAGGGCTATGCTGCTGTAACCAATCGATACCTAAAATGGCATCATAAGCTCCTAACTGTAACACTCTCCTGGAAGCAGTGAATGTTTCACCTTGACACCACCAAGAAAAATCAAGGACCATTGTCTGCGAGGTCATAAACTGGTCGTTGGCCACTTTAACCTGCACCACGGTGGTTGGTGTTGTCTCGCACCGTAACCTCTCAATAAGTGCTTGATTTTTGAAACTGCTACTACTGCCAGAATCCACCAAAATAAGGAGCACTTGATTTCCAACCATTGCTCTTAACTTGAGGGTTTGAGCACCTTCAGTTCCATCCATAGCATGGATGGATAGACTCATTTTTTCAGCTTGAGCAACCTCAGTCATTTCAAGCATGTTAAGGATTTCATCAGCAGAGGTGTTGTACGTGTGGATACCAGCAGAGGTGTTGTACGATTATCACCAGGACGATCGGATCGTAAATGACTGCATTGCATCAACTAACGCGCTACATCAGTAATCCGCAACTGTGCATCTAGTGTTAAACCTCGTGGCCTTCTACCTCAGCTAGATCTTGTGATCACCATGTTAGAGGGGAAAATTTGTTTTATCTCTACGTGGCCCAACATTTTTGGGGTTTGTTGCCACTCTAGCTGCAGAGATAATGAGCCCTAAATACTCAGGACTCTCACATGCAAAGAGAACTTACTTGTTTTGACATAAATCTTGTGTTGCCAGAGAGCTAGCACTTGGAGGTGGCACATGCTCGCCTTGAGAGGATCTATATATCGATCTCCCATGAACACCAGGACTGAATGCCGGAGACATGGTGCCAGAACAAGATTCATGACACACTGAAATGTGGCAGGTGCATTGCAGAGTCCAAAAGGCATACCACGGAATTGATAATGCCCTTGGTGTGTTTTAAAATTTGTATTGTGTTCATCACTGGGCAACATCCTGATCTGATGGTAACCAGCTCTGAGATCTAACTTGGAAAAAATGACCGCTCCAGCTAATTCGTCCAACAACTCATCGATGACCGGCATGGGAAAAGTGTTCTTCACTGTAAGCTCATTCAACCGGCGGTAATCCACACAAAAACCTCCATGTTCCGTCTTTCTTTTGCACCAATAATACTGGAGAAGCATAAGGAGACATGGTGGGTACAATCACGCCAGCATCAAACATTGCCCTCACTTGCCATTCAATTTCGTCTTTATGAGCAGCAGAGTAACGGTAGGGTCTAGCATTCACCGTGTAGCATTAGGTTGTAATGGAATAGCATGGTTTCTAGGGGTAGCTCAGTAGGTGTGTCAAATACATCAGCAAATTGATCCAAGACTATCTGGATATCTGACTATAGGGGTACAAAGAAGGATTCCTTATCCGGCTGTATAATTGCCCTTGTCCAGACCTCATTGCCTTTGTACCATTTAACTAACTGTTCAATTGGAATTTCCCTGACAGAGACCTTTTCAGGAGCAGATACACCCTTTAGTTTGATGAATCCGTTGTTGTATTGGAAGGCTAGGTGATTCACCCAATCATCACCATAGGGCTATCTCAGTAACCAATCGATACCTAAAATGGCATCATAAGCTCCTAACTGTAACACTCTCCTGGAAGCAGTGAATGTTTCACCTTGACACCACCAAGAAAAATCAAGGACCATTGTCTGCGAGGTCATAAACTGGTCGTTGGCCACTTTAACCTGCACCACGGTGGTTGGTGTTGTCTCGCACCGTAACCTCTCAATAAGTGCTTGATTTTTGAAACTGCTACTACTGCCAGAATCCACCAAAATAAGGAGCACTTGATTTCCAACCATTGCTCTTAACTTGAGGGTTTGAGCACCTTCAGTTCCATCCATAGCATGGATGGATAGACTCATTTTTTCAGCTTGAGCAACCTCAGTCATTTCAAGCATGTTAAGGATTTCATCAGCAGAGGTGTTGTACGTGTGGATACCAGCAGAGGTGTTGTACGATTATCACCAGGACGATCGGATCGTAAATGACTGCATTGCATCAACTAACGCGCTACATCAGTAATCCGCAACTGTGCATCTAGTGTTAAACCTCGTGGCCTTCTACCTCAGCTAGATCTTGTGATCACCATGTTAGAGGGGAAAATTTGTTTTATCTCTACGTGGCCCAACATTTTTGGGGTTTGTTGCCACTCTAGCTGCAGAGATAATGAGCCCTAAATACTCCAGACTCTCACATGCAAAAGAGAACTTACTTGTTTTGACATAAATCTTGTGTTGCCACGGTAGAGCTAGCACTTCAGTGAGGTGGCGCACATGCTCCGCCAGAGAGGATCTATATATCAGGATGCCGTCCATGAACACCAGGACTGAATGCCGGAGACATGGTGCCAGAACAAGATTCATGACACACTGAAATGTGGCAGGTGCATTGCAGAGTCCAAAAGGCATACCACGGAATTGATAATGCCCTTGGTGTGTTTTAAAATTTGTATTGTGTTCATCACTGGGCAACATCCTGATCTGATGGTAACCAGCTCTGAGATCTAACTTGGAAAAAATGACCGCTCCAGCTAATTCGTCCAACAACTCATCGATGACCGGCATGGGAAAAGTGTTCTTCACTGTAAGCTCATTCAACCGGCGGTAATCCACACAAAAACCTCCATGTTCCGTCTTTCTTTTGCACCAATAATACTGGAGAAGCATAAGGAGACATGGTGGGTACAATCACGCCAGCATCAAACATTGCCCTCACTTGCCATTCAATTTCGTCTTTATGAGCAGCAGAGTAACGGTAGGGTCTAGCATTCACTGGTGTAGCATTAGGTTGTAATGGAATAGCATGGTTTCTAGGGGTAGCTCAGTAGGTGTGTCAAATACATCAGCAAATTGATCCAAGACTATCTGGATATCTGACTATAGGGGTACAAAGAAGGATTCCGCCTCATGGTACCGGAAGGAAGGTCGACGATCTGCGTCTTCTCGCTTCGTGTAGATCCTCGCGACACCACTAACAAGAGGTCGTTGATCCTGTTCAGCAAGAGAACACTCCAGAAAACAACGGACGAAGTTAAAGGTAAAACCACCTCTAACTTCCATGGAAGGAGTAGAGTTGCATCGATCTACCATCCAATGTACAAAGCAAATGATAAGAGTAGTGGTATGGTCGCGACTCCATCCCGCACTCAAAGCATTACTATGTACACGAATAGACAGATTATGCAACCAACCCTCAGGATCAGACTGAAGATCTCGACAAGCGAGGTTCGGATCAAAGGAGTGATGCAGACTCTGCATCGGATCTGGCGTAGATGATGTCGTCGCGTCAGAAAACACCGGAAGGCACAATCAAGGAATAAAGAATGGTGACACCGTAGACGGATTCATCAGGCAGCTTGAACACCAGATGTAGCAACACCGTTATCAAAGAAGGAAGCGAAACCCTGAAGGTACGACGGAACCCAACCACGCGATATCCTGGACTCGAAGAGAGAGAAGAGAGCGGATTCAAAACACGTAGAGGTAAGGGGAGAATAGCAGAGGGTAAGGAGTAAAATCAGACCTAATCAGAACTATCCAACCGATTTTGAAAAATAGTCTTGACACTCTACTTCGGCCGTTAACTAGGTTATCCTAGTGGACTTAGGGGTATCGCATGCTGAGCTCGATACCACTCAGAACACCTCGATCGACCTATGCAAGTTTCAGCGATTCCGCCAAAACCCGCAGAAACGATTCAAGGTGCCCACCAGCACTTTCGGGTGGAAAACAAAGTAATAACATTACACAACAGTCCTCGATGGGACCCATGAGCAGATATATACAAGACGACTCCAAGAGTCAAGAACAGGTATAATATACAAAGATCCAAATCACCTTGAATGATAGGCGTCCGACTACGGACAAGATGCAAATGGGGCTAAGAGCCCCAAGAATAACCAATGGCGCCCATAACCCCTTGCCAAGCCGGAAGGGTAACCCCGCTAACGGCCGATCTCAAAACCTGCTTAAACAAAAGGGTGCCGACAAAGGGCAAAGGAAAAAGAAGGAGCGTTAGTACGAGGCCAAGACACATGAGGCTAGAATTGGCGGTCTCGCCTACATAGGTATGGTGGATCAAGCGGCAGCGGCAAGCACTAAACAACCTATAGAGACTCGATACAACTGGCGGCTATCAGAGAGGGGTGAGAAAGACCTATTCGGATCCAACCTGATACTGTCATCAATCAAACCCATCCTGGCGTTTCCCCCTCGAGACCAAACGAGGAAGTCAACCGAGGAACTCACGGTTGGCGCTTTAATTATTCAGTTATAGTTGCGGCACTTTACTAGTCCGGTTTAGATAATCATCCTGATAAAGTAAGCAGTGGGTACTTTTAGTTAACCATTCCGTTATAGTGGCAACACTTACTAGTCAGATGCAATTAGCACGAGATAACCCCAAACCCAGCAGTTGTTGGTACTTTTATTTAGCCATTCCGTTGTGGTGAAGCTGATTACTAATCATATCGGGTACGAGTCAATTTAAAACAGTAAACTTTAGTTATAGTTGTCTATGATCAAGCACTGTGCTCCAAGTCGTCCATAACCGCGGACACGGCTTCTCGAAAAGATTTAACCCTACAGGGGTGCACCAAAGTATCCACAGCACTTCGACCCTTTTGCGATCGCTTAACATACACCCATCGGTATGTCGGCGGGCCTAAGTCACGACGCTCCCGGACCCAAAGCAAGCACGGGGCCACCCACCAAGTCGACACCGCAACGAAGTCGGCCGTCTCCGAGACGGACCGGGTTTGGGCAAACGTGGAACGAAAGAAATCCCCAAACGAGGACCGCCGACACCGCAAACGTGGCCCGATCCTAACAAGACAAAGGTGCTCCTCGACAAACGTAAATAATGCAAGAGCATGGCATAAGTACGGATAGTAAAACACCTCAAACTAGTTTGGCCCCCAAGACAATGCTTTGAAATCAGGTAATAATCAATGGGGCCCATATCTCCCCACCGTGGTTAGCGCTTCGATCTCTAACAGGTGTCAAGAACTCGGGTCCTACGGGACACAAGTGGGCGGTCGGAAAACCAACATTACCTATCACCCACCGATGCCTCTGCTTAATTCAATTTTAGTTGTTAAACAGTAATTAAAGTGAAACAGTAATTAAAGCCATGATCATCTCCAACGTCAACATGCGGCAAACCTCCAACAATTGTGGTACTTGACGACAAGCAAAACACTTGAGCAAGCGACTACGACACGCGGGTCCAACTATCTACCAAACATAGGTAATAGGATGTGTCCAAGGCTATATATGGCTGCAAGGAATATCACGGGTACGAAACTAGAGCATCGCAACACAGATAGCAAAGATCAACAGGAGGGAATAAATACTAGAAAAGTAAGATAGGTAGAAAGGGGGGAGATGCTCGCCTGAAAACATTGTCGAAGGTTCAACCGAAGATCGGGGCGAAGCTCACATCAACTCAACGGCCTTATCCGCGAAGAACCAAAACACTAGAAGAAACACCGGATGCGATATTTAATACAACGGCAGAAGATCGGCATGTTGCATGTATGATGTATGACATGGCAAAGGTGCGATGCAATTAGGCCATATTAAGTGGAACCGGGGTCCCGACATTTAGTTAGGTGGTTCATGTTATTTAGATCCCCGCAATTTAAATGTTGTTTTAACAAGGCAAGATGAGTTACCGGTTCGCTACACAAATTTAAATGAGGCCGATATGAGACTAGAGTTGCCCGCATATGGGCCCCATATTTAATTATGAGGTGAATCGACATAAGGCCCCCAAACCACAGATATGCATGCGAGATGACAATTAAAATGCAACAAGTTATTATTTTATAAGATAGGGTTTTCGGGAAGGGGTTCACACATTGAGGGTCTCGACGATCTTGGGTTCCGGGGTTCGGGGTCCAGGGTTTAGGGTTCGATCTTGGCGGAATCGTTCTCTCGTTCTCGGTGACGGGGTAGATCTTGCGTTCCGGGAATAAGTACTTGGCGGTCTTCGACTCCACCCAGGTCGGGGTCGATCTTGTCGTTGCGAAGGTATTGTCGGGCCGGCGTATCGGGTCGGTCTTGGCGTCCGGGACGCGGTACTTGTCGCACCTGTGGTCTTCGGGTGTTATGACGACGATCTTGTCGGTTCGATGTCGGTGATCTTGGCGTCTTGGCGTCACCGGATGCATGTCGGCGCACTCGGGTCTTGGCGTCCTCGGGGCATAGGGCTTCGAATCGGGGGAGGCGATCTTGGGGTACCGCGTCTTCGGTTGCCGGGATAGAGAACTTGGTGGTTCCGAGGAAGTACTTGTCGTCGAGGCCTCATGTAACCTTCGCCACATAAACATCACATGGTCGGAGGCGGATGGCAGGCGGTTGTCGATACCCGCCGCCCAAGGAGGGACGGCGGCAGCGGGCGAGAGGTCGCCACGGCGCGTCTCCCGGCACGCACGCCAGCCCGGCAGACGAGGGCGACGCGACGCCGCAGCGGGCAAAGCGGGCTCGAGCAGGGGGTTGAGGCGACGCGACGGGCGACGATTTGGTGGCGACGAGGGAGGGCGAGGGAGGCGCGGAGCACGCCGCGAACGACGGACGACCGTCCCGGCGAGGTCTCTGGCGGCGAGGGCGGCCGGCTGCTGGTGGACGTGGCGGCGAGCAGCGTACGGCGAGGGGCGGCTGAGAGGCGGCGAGGACGGGAGGTCCGCGACGGCGGATCCTGGTCGAGGCGGTCAGGGCGGCCGGGCAGGCTCTCGCGCGAGGACGGGGAGGTCCGGCGGCGGTTCAAGGGGTTGGAGCGCGGCAGGCCGAGGAGACGGAAGGCGACGCGAGGCCGAGGTCGAGCAGAGAGGCGGCGGCGACTCGCGGGGCGACGTGAGCCGGCGGCGGGAGGCACAAGGCCATGGGGAAGGGCGCCACGGAGATGGTGGGAGGCGTGGGGCGAGGTGCGGAAGGGAGGGGCTAGCTCGGCGCAAAGCAGGCTTGAGGAGGGAGGCGCGAGAGGAGAGGTCTGGCACAAGGAAGAGAGAGGGAAGAGAGAGGACGGGGCGTGGGCAGGCGTGGGACCCGCGGGGAGGTGGGGATCGGGTGTGGCCAGGGGGATCCGGTGTGGTTGGGTGTGTGGTGTGGGTTGAGGGGTGAGTGGGGTGAGGTGGCAGCTTCTTAGTGGTAGGGGGTTTTGGGGAGAGGTGAGGTGTCAGGTGGGGATTGGGTGGGGTGAGGTGGAGGCTGGGTATGGGTAGGTAGTTTGGTAGGAATAGGATTAGAGGTGGACCGATTTAGTTTTTCTGGGGTGGTCGTTCGGGTCAAATCGGCCCGTTCGACTGCCCCGCTAAAACAATTAAATGTGTTATTTAATTCCAACAGGCCTTTTGCAAACTAATAGCAGACAAGTAAAAATAGTCCGGCGACCGGGTTTTGATATTTGAATAAAGATGGGGCGTTTTAAAAAAAACAAAACGGGCTTGCGCAAATAGTTTTATGCAAACAATGCATGATGATGACGATGCAATGCACAAATTCAACGCGATTTTCTAGTAGTGGTTTTGCGGGATGCCACATCGGTGATCTTGTTGATGACCGTGCACTAATCAATGCCCTTCTTGTCGGGCTCGGCGATCAATTTTAAAAGCAAGTTTCCTTTATTCCTCTGCTGAAACCTTACCCTAGCTTCGTCGAGGTGCGATCTATTCTCCAGCTCGAGTCCCAGAACCAAGCACACAAGGCTGCTCGTCCTCCTCATGTGTTTCACATGGCGCCTCGCCCGCCGCTCTTGCCTACTCCTACTGCACCACTGACGTCCCCTCCTGGATGGCGTCCAAGCCCCAATTACCGCGGCAAAAATCCCGTGTATCGTCTTGATGCAGCGCTAGTCCAAGTGGGAGCACTTCATCGGGAAACACCAAGAGCAAGGTGTGAAGCAGCACAATAGCAAGTTTTCCCTCAGTAAGAAACCGAGGTTATCGAACCGATGGGAGGAAGGAACGTCACAGTGTTGCAAGTAACGGAGACCTACACAATATAAACATAAGACTTTGCCCCAATGAATCAGTGAGGTTGTCAAGCTCACCGGTTTGCAGTAACAAAGGATTAAACGTATGGTGTGGAAGGTAATGGTTTGGAGCAAGTAAACAGTTAATAGTGGAAGATGAATCAATGGTAAAGATTGGACGGGGTCCATAGTTCACTAGAGGTGCTCTCCTTAGATAAACAACATGGCATGAAGGGTAAACAAATTACAAAGTAGGCAATTGACAGAATCGAGCAAGGCATAACAATGCAATTACTAGCCAAAAAGATCCTATGAGATTCGATTGGGCAATACAACAATATACATAGACTGCCATCCAACTGCATCTATGACTACCGAACCCCTCCAAAGATTAAGTTGCAAGCAATGCATAACCGCCATAAAGTGTGTAAGGTAAACAGTCCATATGTTCCATGAACAAGAGACCGTTGTTTTCTCCCTAGTGGAAACATCACATCTACAACCGAAGAGATTTCTGTCACTTCCTTGGAAACTAGAGGCATGAATCCACTATCGAGCATAAATACCCCCTCTTGGAGTCACTAGCAACTACTTGGCCAAGATAGCTACTAATAATGGAGAGCATGCAAGATCACAAACAACATAGACATGATAGAATTATAAAGACAAAACCATTAATCAAACCAACATAATAATCTCAATATCCATCGGATCCCCGCAAACACAACATGCATGATTACAAATAGATTGGATCTTGATCATGAACGGAGCTCACAAGATCTATGCATGAAAGCACAAAGGAGGAGATACAACCATCTAGATACTACATGGACCCATAGTCCAAGGTGGAACTACTCACGCATCATACCAGAGAGAAGGCCTCCGGGATGATCTCCCCTCCGGCAGGGTGCCGGGAAGAACTTCAGATCCCCCAATCTAGGGACGATGGTGGCGGCGGCTACAGACGGTTTCGTGGAGATTTGATCGGGTACTCCAGGGTTTCTGCATCGGGGGCTTCTTATAGGCGAAGGGGGAGGCCGAGGCGGCGGCCAGGGTGGTCAAACCCTAGCCAGGTGCGGGGCACGGCCCACCCATGCTTGGGGTGTGTGGCCCCTCTGGCTCGCCCCTCCGTCTCCCCTCTGGACTTCTTGTTCCCCACAGAAAGTAATTGACTTTGACATTTGCCCCGTCCAATTCCGAGAATATTTCTTTACTAACTTTTCTGAAACCAAAAACAACAGAAAACAGGCATCTGGCACTGTTGCAACTTGTTAGTAGGTTAGTACCAGAAAACATGTAAAAAGCACGTCAAAGTGTGGATAAGTAAAGCAAAGTAGATACTAAACAAGCATGAAGCATCAAAAATTATAGATACGTTTCCAATGTATCAACATCCCCAACCTTAACTCCTCCTCGTCCTCGAGTGGGTAAGTGATAAAAAGAATAATTTTTAAGGTGACATGCACCCTCACAATAAAGATCCAACCATTTGCAAGCATTGAAAGGTGGGATCAAAGAACTCTAAACATGTGCATGAAAGATGGATTTCTAACAATAGGACATAGTGACTATGCATGCAACATGACAAGCTACAAACAAAGATCATGAATAACATGCATTGAAAAATGTTTTTTTGTTTCACATGTAGAAAACATAGCATAGTGGCAATCAGCTTGTCCCTCATAGAGTAGCAATATATATGCATAGTACACCTTCAAAGTTCACAAGGGTGACTAGAAACAAATAGAACACGAACAAGTAATAACACAATATGCATCAATTAATAAGCTTTGGAACACTGCACACAGAATGACAACTATGCTCTCTTAATGGTGCCTAAAGGTAGAAGGTGGAGACTCAATAGTGGTGGAAGAAAGGCCTTTTTGTAAAGGAAGCAGGGATTACAAGTTTCAAAAGAGCTCCAAAAATTATGGTACTTGTTAGCTTTCAACCCTCATTGCCCCTATCATAAGCATCTTGAAGTGGTTAAGGTTAAAGTGGCAAAGATGGAGTATATGCTTGATGAAGTATAAGTTGGCAATCTCAAGTCCCTTGAATACGAGGGCCACATCTCATGCATACTCAACTTTGGGTCTAGGTAAGTTCTTGTCATTGTAAGTATTTGCATATCATTGAGAACCGCCAACGGGGTACTCCTTGCACATGGTACAAGAGCTTTCTCATAACCAAAATGACAAGGCAAGCAGACAATGAACATCTCAGCAATCTTTTTAGTTACCATATGCATAGCTTTTTATTGAGGATGCTTCATAGGCAGTATGAGCTACCACCTCGGCGACTACAGGCGGCCGCCTGTGCTTGTCCCATGCAGTGCCCACTGCTAATTAGCCTAATCATGGTGGTTAGCAATGATGCATGCTGGGGAAAATAGCTGGTCGGTGTGGCATGTGATAGCTTTGCCCCGGCTCTCTAAGTGGGCTAGCTCCTCCACTGTTCATAGATAGCTCATTATGGTGATGCTGCAAGTTTCCACCATGATTAGGCATGGCTTAGGCTAGCGGCCCAGGCGTTTCTCTAACACAAGATACAAACTCCATGGACTTACAATTTCCCTCTTTATTTCATGCGGGTGACATCCATAGACAAAATAACATGATATCAACTGAGTACAAAGTATAAGTGCAATGTTGAAAACGTTCCCCGTGACAGCACGGTTCTGCTAATTCCAACTTATGCAATCATATACAACAAAGTTGTCACAATGGTTCAAGTTTATTAGGGGCAAAGAATAAAGTGTGCCATCAAGTTCGTGAGGGCTTTAATCAGTAAGTTTTCACATAACAAAATATTTTTTAATTGGAAGATAGTTGAAAACAAGAATATACTTGGAATGGTGTAACACACCATGCATAGGAGTTTATAGTGGACACTTTGGAATAACTTCGTTTCTTGGGAGTTAGAGGCATGAGTAGAACTTACTCATACAAATGGAGGCTAGCAAAACACTGGGAGCAACCAACTAAGAGAGAAATAATGGCCATAATTATGCAGTGCAACAAAGCATACTAATCAAAGCAAAGAGTGGTACTACAAGTCAAGGACTAAATGATCATAGAGGCTAATGGTGAATTGTCATAGTCATAACATGGTGTGAGCATGTGCCAAGTCAACCCAAGCAAAGCATCAAAGGAGAATACCACAATACTATGCTTTTGCATGCTAAAACAACGCATAATTTCTTCAAGGCACACTAATCAATCCCAATTGTTTGGAACTAGACATGATACAACAATAATCACTAAGCATAAAGTCAAAACAACACGTAGCATTTCATGCTAAAGTCTAAGTCACAGTCAATGCGAGCTCCTCTTGCACTTACAAGCAAGAACTTACTACTCCTTTCCAAACACCAAGCACATTTATTTGCAAAACAACACAGCGAGAACGGGGGTCCAAACTACTTTATTCAAGCAAACTAAACAACCTAATCAAAATCAAACAAAAACTAAGACGCTCCAAGAACAACACAATTGTGCATGGAACAATAAAAACGAAGTGTCTAGACAGACCTAAGCTTTTTATTAATGAAGAAGGGGATGCCTTGGGCATCCCCAATCTTTGACGCTTATACCTCTTGGATATTTCTTGGAGTGACACCATGGTGGCATCCCCAAGCTTGAGCTTTTGTCCATTCTTCATCTCATTACATCATTCTCTCTCTACACCTAAAAATTTTCCTTCATACAAAACTTCACACAATCTTCATTAGCAGCATTAGTGTATTCAAAAGATTTAGACCTCTGGAAAAGCTTTGTAACAACAAGACTTTTCACTAAAAACATAATCTACTGTAGTAACTCCTTAAAAAATCTCATTTCAACTAAAGAGAACTCAAAAAAGGAATCAATAAGAAGCAAATGCAAATAATGGGAGAAATCTGTCAAAACAGACCAGCAGGTATAAACCGATTTTTTCGAACATCTTATGTTGCTGAAATCAAAAAGTGTTGAACTAACGAAAGTTAGATAACATACTGGGGGATTTATTCGTAAATTTTGAGCTCAATCCGAGTTACAGAGCCTCCTCACGAATGTTTTTGGTGGAGGACAGAAATCTGTTTCGGGACAACAACTCCCCAAATCTTACTCCCCTCTCATTAGAGGTCATTCTTGGCACAAAAAGCAAACTAAAAGGATAAGGAGAGGTCATTACTGAAGTAATAACTTCCAAGACTCAAGAAAACTCTTGGGTTATCTCCCAACAAGTACTTTTCTTTAACGCCTTTAAGTTAGGCACAAGAAGCAAGAAGAATCAAGTATTTTCAAATGAATAAGCATTAACATCCATACTTGCAAAATCTTCAACTATGAAAGGTATCTCATCCAAATGGGTTTTGGAGGATCCCTTCTCATCTCTCTTTGGTCTACTACTTTCATCAAAAAAATTCAGGAGCAATCCAATCAAATTCTTTTCAAAGGCTTCATGCATTCAACAAGCTTAAAGGGTATGGGTATCTTAAATTCTTCTCTAGGCTTTGTTTCGTCAGAAATACCCACAACATCTACACTTTATCCTAGCATATTGAAACGCTCAGAGACCTTTTTGGCTTCCCTAGCAACATCATGGAATTCTTTTGATAAAGTTTCAAGGATGAATTCTCTTTCAAAGATTCTTTTCTTCTTTTAGTTTTAGGAACAAGAATTGTATGAAGGGGTTAAGGCTAAAAAACCTAGCCTACAACATATGAACTAAATAAGCTGCAGCAATCTCATAATTAGGAGCAAGCTCTATATAGATTTATCCTCAATATCCTTATGCTTGCTAACATAATTAAAGAATTCTTCAATATTATCTTTCCCAATTATGGAGCCACTACCTATTGCAAGATCTTTCAGGGAGAACTTGGGGAGCAACATGGTGAGCTAGAGCAAGGTGGCACCTACAGCAGGAACTAATTTTTTGTGTTTTTGAATAAAGCAAGCAAACCAAACTAGACTATTTTTTTTAGGTTTTTTGGAAAGAGGCAAACAAAACCAAACAAAAGAAACAAAGCAAACTAAAAACAAAGTAAAGATAAAGGAAGTGGAGGACTCCCCTAGTGAAGACGTCCTTAACCTCCTCGGCAACGGCGCCAGAAAAGCTTGATGCAGCGCCAGTCCAAGTGGGAGCGCTTCGTCGAGAAACCCCAAGAGCAAGGTGTGAAGCAGCACAACAGAAAGTTTTCCCTCAGTAAGAAAATGAGGTTACCGAACCAGTAGGAGGAAGGAAACGTCATACAGGTTGCAAGCAACGCGGATACCTGCACAACACAAACTCAAGACTTTGCCCCAACGAATCAGTGAGGTTGTCAAGCTCACCGGTTTGCTATAACAAATGATTAAATGTATGGTGTGGAAGGTAATGGTTTGCAGCAAGTAAACATGTAACAGTGGAAGATGAATCAATGGTAAAGATTGGACCGGGGTCCATAGTTCACTAGAGGTGCTCTCCTTAGATAAACAACATGGTATGAAGGGTAAACAAATTATAGCAGGGCAGTTGACAGGAACTGAGCAAGGCATAACAATGCAATTACTAGTCATAAAGATCCTATGAGATTCGATTGGGCAATACAACAATATACATAGACCGCCATCCAACTGCAACTATGACTAGAAGTCCACCTTTAGGTTATCATCCGAACCCCCTCCAGTATTAAGTTGTAAGCAACAGACAACTGCTTTAAGCAAAGTGTGTAAGGTAAACAGTCCACATGTTCCATGAACAAGAGACCGTTGTTTTCTCCCTAGTGGCAACAACACATCTACAACCGAAGAGATTTTTGTCACTTCCCTTGGAAACTAGAGGCATGAACCCACTATCGAGCATAAATACCCCCTCTTGGAGTCACAAGCAACTACTTGGCCAAGATAGCTAATAACAACGGAGAGCATGCGAGATCACAAACAACACAGACATGATAGAATCATAAATACAAAACCATTAATCAAACCAACATAGTAATCTCAATATCCATCGGATCCCCGCAAACACAACATGCATGATTACAAATAGATTAGATCTTGACCATGAACGGATCTCACAAGATCTATACATCAAAGCACAAAGAGGAGATACAAACATCTAGCTACTACATGGACCCATAGTCCAAGGTGGAACTACTCACGCATCATACCGGAGAGAAGGCCTCCGGGATGATCCCTCCCAGGTGCCGGAAGAACTTCATTTCCCGATCTAGGGACGATGGTGGCGGCATGCATGCTTTCTGTGGAGATTTGATCGGGTACTCTAGGGTTTCTGATCGGGGCTTTATAGGCGGGGGAGGCCGAGACGGCTGTGGTGGCCAAACCCCAGCTGGGGCGTGTGTCCCACCGTTCGGGTGGACCTCCGCTCGCCCCTCCCGGCTCCCTCTATACTTCTTGTTCCCCACTTAAAAGTAATTGACTTTGACGCTTGTCCCGGCCCAATTTCGAGAATATTTCTTTACTAACTTTTCTAAAACAAAAAGCAGAAAAACAGTATCCGGCATCGTTGTAACTTGTTAGTAGGTTAGTGCTAGAAAACATGTAAAAGCACCTCAACGTGTGGAAAACTAAAGCAAAGTAGATACTAAACAAGCATGGAGCATAAAAAATTATAGATACGTTTCCAACGTATCATGGCCACCGCCCCAAGCGTCACCTCACGCTGCCACCGCCTCGCACCAGCTCCACCAGCGCCGACTCCACCACTGCCGCCACCACCCTTCGCCATGGCCCCTTGGTAGTCGCAGCATGACCCGTGGACGGGTCTCGTTCGGGCCTGGCCGATGCCCTGGTCGGACCCCTCTCCATACGGTGCCCCACTGGCTTACACTGCACGGAGTTCCGCCTCCTCCATCAGCACCTGCCTCTCGCACCTCGTCCTCCGCAGCAGGTCTACACCACCCAAGCTCCATCGAAAGCTTACATGTTGTCGCCACAACAATACATGGCTCCGCCGATGTCGCTGCCCCACATGTACCACCCTCCTCCAGCTCTTCGGTACATGCTTGTGTCACCCGCTCCGTCAACCGCTCCATCAAGATGGGACCAAGCCGCCTTCATCACTGCCATGAACAATTTCACACTCAACAACCTTGAAGGTACGAATTGGATTTTTTATTCTGCTGCTTCCTCACATATGTCTTCAAATATGGATTTTCTGTTAGCTTGTTCTTCCTCTCCCTTTTCTACCATCACCATTGGCGATGGATCCTCTATTCCAATCTCATGCACCGGTCACTCTTACATCATTAATCCAAACACAAATTTTATCCTTCGAAATATTTTAGTTGCTCCATCATTAGTTAAAAATCTAATATCTGTTCGCAAATTCACAATTGACAATAATGTTTCCATAGAAATTGATCCCTCTGGTTTATCTATGAAGGATCTAAAAACGGCTACGGTCCTCGCTCGTTACAATAGTTCGGGCGATCTCTATCCTCTCCATGGCGCACCCACCTCCACACCTCAAGCCATGATTTCCTCCGTCGATCTATGAGATCGTCGTCTCGGTCACCCTAATAAAAATACCGTGTCATCCATGTTGCAAGATTTTAGCATCCCAAGTTCTAGTTCTTCTCATGATCCCTCTATTTGTAATGCTTGTCAATGCGGCAAACCTATTAGATTACCTTTTGGCACATCAACTACCTATAGTACTTTTCCGTTTGAGTTATTACATTGTGATTTATGGACCTCTCCCGTCCCAAGTGTTTTAGGGATCAAATATTATCTTGTTATTTTAGATGATTACTCTCACTATGTTTGGACCTTCCCTCTTCGTGCCAAATCAAATGTTCACAAACTCTTCATTAATTTTAGGCAATATGTTCTAACTCACTTTGGTCTCCCAATTCGCCTCATACAATGTGATAATGTAAAAGAATTTGATATTAACCAAAATCGAAATTTCTTTCTCTCCCAAGGTATCCTCTTTCGTTTTTACCGCCCATACACATCTCCTCAAATCGGCAAGGCTGAACGTTCCCTTCGCTATATCAACGACATCTTGTGCACCTTACTAATTCAAGCCTCTCCTCCACAATGTTTTTGGGCTGAAGCTCTACGGACAACCACATATCTTTTAAACATCCGACCAACTAAAACATGTCCTCTTTATTCTCCCTTACAATCTCTCTTTCCATCTCACCCCGATTATTCTGATTTGCGTGTTTTTGGTTGTCTATGTTTTCCTAACACATCCTCTACCGCCGCCCATAAACTATCTCCAAGATCTTTAACATGCATATACTTAGGTCCATCCGATGATCACAAAGGATCACGATGTTTTGATCCTTCCCCTGGTCGTGTTCTTATATCTCGTCATGTCACCTTCGATGAAAATACTTTCCCCTTTTCAACCGTTCAGTCCCCGTCGATCCATAAACCTATGTCACCATCTCCTGCCCCTATAGCGCGTCATTTTTAGTGCCAACCGTCACCCCCGCCGTGGCTGCCGAGCCCTCTTCACGGCAAGACCACCTCCCGCCGAGATCCCGCAGCAACTGTCGCATCACCTTCCCTATCGCGATGCACTCTTGTCAACATGTCCTCTAGCTCGATCTCTCCCCACCAACCACACCTTCTTCTTCGTGAGAACTAATCCACTTCCTACTAATGCCATCCCCATACCTATTCCCACCAATGATCATGTCATGTGTACTCGTGGCAAAAAGGGTTTCCATATTCCCCGATGTTTTCTCAATCTTTTATCTACTCCATAGATCTCACCTATCCCAAGCTCCTACAAACATGATCTTCTTGATCCACTATGGCACTCTGCCATGAAATATGAATTCGATGTTCTTATTCAAAATAATACATGGACTCTTGTTCCTAAACCATCTGACGCCAATATTGTCTCGGGGAAGTGGGAGTTTCATCATAAAAAAGTCCCATTGGATTTGTAGAGGTTTTTACCAACAACAAAGAATTGATTTTGAGGAAACCTTCTCCCATGTTGTCAAGCCAAGCACTATTCGCATCATCCTCAGTCTTGCAGTTTCTTCATCCTGACCGATTCACCAACTTAATGTAAAAAATGCTTTTCTTAATGGTACTTTGAATGAAACTGTTTATTGTCAACAACCACCTGGATTTGAAGATCCCTCTAATCCAAATCTTGTCTGTCTTCTAAAGAAATCTCTCTATGGTCTTAAACAAGCTCCTCAGGTCTGGTTTCAACGATTTTCTACATTCATTCAAACCATTGGTTTTATCCCTTCCAAATATGACACATCTCTCTTCATTTTCCAATCTTCCTCTCACACGGCATATCTTATTTTATATGTAGATGATATTGTTCTTACAGCTTCTTCTGATTCTTTTCTTCAACATATCATCACTCTTCTTAACAAAGAATTTTCTATGACTGATTTAGGATCACTTCATCATTTTCTTAGTGTCACCACCACTAGAACATCTTCTTCTCCTTTTCTTTCTCAATGAAAATATATTATTGATCTCTTGAACTGAGCTGGCATGATTGACTGTCAACCCTATCGTACACCGGCTGATGTTGGCATCAAACTTTTGGCTGACGGTGATCCTGTTCTAGATCCAACCTTATATCATAGTCTTACTGGTGCTTTACAATATGCTACTATCACCCGACCTGACATATCTTATTATGTTCAGCAAGCATGTCTCTATATGCATGATCCTCATTTACCTCATATTTCTCATGTCAAAAAGATTCTTCGCTACTTAAAAGGAATTCTTAATCATGGTCTATTACTTAACTCATCTTCTCCAACAAGCTTGATAGTTTATTATGATGCAGACTGGACGGATGTCCATATGCTCGATGATCCACATCCGTCTTTTGTGTTTATTTGGGTGATAATCTTGTTTCTTGGTCATCAAAAAGGCAGGTTACGGTATCTCGGTATTCGGCTAAAGCGAAATACAGGGCGATTGCGCATGCTGTTGCTGAAGCAGTTTGGAATTTGGATACGCTAACTACTTGTGGAACTCCAGCACCCCGTCGAGCACACCACTGTTGTGTAATGCAACAACATATCAACCGTCTATATGGCTTCTAATCCTGTGCAACATCATCGTACCAAGCACATCGAGATCGACATTCACTTTGTTCGGGAAAAGTTTGCTCTTGGATAAGTTTGTGTTCTACATGTTCCAACAAGTGCACAATTTGCAGATATTTTTACCAAAGGACTCCATCCTGCATCCTTCATCGACATACGCTCTAGTCTCAACATTGTGGCGCCCGATGTTGACACTGTGGGGGAGGGGGTATTAGAGTTTGTGTTTGTGTTATCTTAGGACTCTAGCTTAAATCGGTTTGGGTCTAATCCTAGGCTGGCCGACCCTCCTCCTCTCTTCTATATAAACATTGTAATATTGTCTAAATCAATACAAATTCTTATTATCCCAAAATATCAAGAAAATAGTATTTTTCTTTTTATGAGTTTTACCAATCACTGCATGCAAGTTATCTTTGATTTCAATCAAGAAAGATTCGGGTGTTTGTTTGTGTTTGTGTTTTAGAGAAAAAAGAATATTAAAAAGAGTAAATACCGCGATAGAGAACAAAGTGGTCTAAATGATGGAAACTGCAATACGACTCAAAATGTTCTTAGAGAGTTAGATTCACCACTAGCATAACACTAGTACATAATAGGTTATCAGCGATGTGGCGAAACACCCCTTAGTGGCATGTATTCTCCACACCACATGTGTTACACCACTGGCTGGTGTGTCCGCGACACGTCATGGGTATGTGGCATCCGGTGATATGTCACGCCACGCCATCGGTATTTTACACACTAGTGGCGTACCTCCATTGGTACACGCGAGTGATTATGTTGCAAAAGAGCCAAAAAAATATTTTCCTGACATAAAAAATAGCTGCCACGTGGCAGGATTCATTAGTTATAATATAACAGGACTATGAATGTGAAAACTATATATTTAATTTCACATAGATCAAGCTACTTATTAGGTTTTCATAGATCGCTACTTATTTGGTTCCACATACATCAAAACTAGCTATGAGTATCACCACATCAAAATAAACAACATGTGGATCAAAGAAACAAACAAAGATCGCCGCGACCGGGTACCCATCATGCATTAATGATATCTATGACGAAATTCACTTGCGGTGTTCGGTCGGGGTTTCCCTAGCATTCATGAGCACATCTTCTCCAATCGAAAGTTCTTATTCGTCTGGATGAAGTTTCTTCCACGCCTCATTATTAAAGAAGATGTGTCTACACTCTCATAAACATGATAGGATTAAATAGATTCATAGATGACATAAATATTGATAAAACTCTCAAGTTAGTGTAGTTCACATTCATATGGGAATCACGCCTTATGAATATGACGCAACACATCTTTCTCGTACTCCTCTAGTATGCGAGAACTCCTTAGACTAAATTTAAGATATAATCAGAATATATCCTTAAGTACTTTGACATGAATCATGATGTTGAATAACAAAATATACTACCTTGAACAAACTAAACCATCTTTGCTTTCACTAGATGATAATAGCACATGTATTCCTTTCTCCCTAGTGAGGCAACCAAGAAAAGGTAAAAACCATACCATATCCTAAATTTCCGTCACTATCTAGTTACTACTAACCCTTGTTCCATCTAACACACACATGTCCCACACATGTCTAGCATACTAGTTTGATCTATACAAGACGGGATAAACATATGCATGTATCAATACACCAAACACATATTAAAAATTGCAATATCATAATATCATCTCATAAAACCAAGATCCACCAAAAAGGTATTACATAAATATGACCATGATCATGTTGGGAAGCCCATGTGATTGTAAAACAACCATAGCAAGAGAGAGAGAGACTTCCACAAACCCTATAGTCAGGGGGCGGAATACTCCGTCTTCATCATGGAGACGTTGACGTTAATGTTGGAGAAGCAATAGAGGATGACTTCAGCATCGTTTCCCCCTCCAATCTTCAAACCTCTTGGCTTCTGTATCTGGTTTTTTATGTTTTCATCTTTGTGCCCTGCCTCCTTGCGAGATCGCGAGAGGTCCATATTTATAGTCAGTTTTAGGTCAATATGAAGAGATCAACACGGAGATGGATGATTGTGAAGGCTCGAGGCCCATATGCTCCCTATGACGCATTTATGGGTCTCCCCAAGGCCTCATGCTCCTCCCTTTTGCTCATGTCCTCCTTCTTGATGAAAAACTTCCATAAAAAAATCTTAGCTCCTTTTGAGTTCGCAAGGTCCATGCAAGTCAAAAATAAAATAAAAAACGGGGTTTTCATGTTCTGCAGAATTATAACTCAATAAAGGAGATCTTTTGGAAAATCCCTAAAATAAAAGGAAAACATGATTATAATAGTACATGGTGGAATACGACATAATGAACTGCAAAGAACATGTATGAATTTTACATGCATTGGCCTCTATGCAATTTGCAAGTCAAACTCTTGCAATAGAGAAAGCCAACGGATCAATCAAGGCTTTACATATTTTTCAAGTTATGATGTCCTTTAAGCTATGATGATCAATATTAACCTTTACTTTAAATCAACTATATAAGACCTCATGTTATCACAAGCAAAGGCAATAAAAATAACCCCTCTTCAACCATAGGTAGGTTAGCCTTTTGGGCCACGAGGGATGCTCATTTACCACGTGGGTCGGTGGGCTAGGGAAACTTTCCATCTACGAATGACTGGGTTGGACTAACTAGCCAACTAGCTTGATAGTAGACCCATCCAGAATAATATTATATTCTTAAAAAAAGATTGAAAATGCATCTTATATATAGTATTTATCAAGGAAAACAATTACTAGTATAACGGAGAGACAACTTGACACAAAATGACTAGTACAAAACAAAACCTACCAAGATTGGAAGGAAACTGGCGGATCCGACAACACCTACCCTTATTGGCTTATAGACAACATCGGATCTAACGTTGACAAGATAGGAGGAGGACGGAGAGAGCGTATTCCAATGTGCCATCGTCACCACCACCTCGCCTATAAGAAACCTAGCTTGGTGACTGTACTCCTAGCATAGTCATAGCTTAGCTCAAAAGTCCAAATATTATACTTCCTCCATTCCAAACTACTCATAATTGACACGAATTGATACAGATACACATATATATTACGTGTATATTTTGATAATTCTGGATCGATTAATTTGAAAACGAGGAAATTCTGTATAACAAAAACCATAGAGAAGCACTCCTTGCATCAACTTTGAGTAGGGACTTTTTATAGGAAACAAAAATACTTGGACTGGGACTGACCCTGCAGCGACAGCCCACCCCACCTCACTCCACACGGGCGAAGTGAAAAGTCCACCGCGCACCGGCCCTCCTTCCTTCTCCCACCCCCACCTCGCCTCCTCCCAAAACTCCAGTTTTCTCCACTTCTCTCTCCCCACAGATTCTCCCTGCCTCTCTCTCCTCGCCGCTCCCCAATCCTGCCCTGGAGGGAGGAGGGTCGCCGTCGCTGCTCGCCCTTTCTGAAGCCTCGATCCCGTCTAGTCGCAGCTCGCCCCATCCCGGCGCATGAGAGGTGAGTTCCTCGACGCGTCCCGTCCCGCCCCGTCCGCTACTCCCCTCACCCCGTCGCGTTTCTTTGTCGGTGCTCTCTTTACTCTCGCCGCCCCGTCCTCGGACCGGGAACTTTTCGTCCCCGTGCCTCACCTGCGCTCTACTTCTCTCGCGGAATGCGATCCGGAGTGCCGGCGCGGATTCGTTTTCCTGTCTGCCGGCCGGCCGGCCAGCTGAGATGTCGATCAGCTCATCCTCTACGGGCCCAGAATTTTATGGAGATGGACGGTGTCAATGCATTCCGCTACACGCTCCTCTCCACTCAGTAATAGCTTGCTAGCTGTTAGGGTCGATCTGTCTCACTTCGTAGGCCGACTGCAAGCGACAGACATCGTTATATTAGCATATTTTCCATGGAACCAGAATGATTGAGTTGGCAATGAGATGTAGCTGTTCCCTTGACGCCAGCCTAGTTCGTAGAGAAACACTTTATAGTGAGTGTAGTGATGCTCAGCTAATAATGGATGTGCATTTTAACAATCTCAGAGGCTTGATCTGTACCATGACACCCAGTATACCCAGGTCGATTGCCCAGTTTTTAATATCACAGTTATGTCCTGCCAATGGTTTTGAGTATAGGTGGTAAGTCCAATCCCTTGGCTGGCATCTAGGACTCATGCCTTGACTGGCATCCAGGACTTATGCCTTCACTTTACATTTATTGTGTTGATTCAGTTATCCTTCCGGGTCTTGGCATCTGTCGAGCAACTGCTCTCTTCATTCTCTACTTCCCTCAATTATGCACATTTACGATGATGTGCAGTACTGACTTAGTTCAGCTTTTGGGTGCAATTGTGGTTCCTTTCTTGCAATCTTTTCTTTTCTTTTCTTTAATGCCCCAAACTGCTAATGGTTGTAGCACCCAGATGCGATGTGATGCAAGCGATAAAAGCTTCCATTATCTAAAGAAAAAGCTAATGGTTGTATACATAATGTAGTATGTATGGTTAGATAAAGCATCCAAAGTACCTTTCCTGGTGCACGGAAGTAGAAAATTTCGTAGTGTGGAGTATGAATAATTGTTAGGCCTCCATTACGATATCCCTTTCGTTAGACATACTAAGTCAATCTCATAATACACTATCCTAGTCACATTGTATAATTCTTTTTCATTTTACTCAGTTGCAGTTTAAGAGGATGATCTGTTTTGACAAACTCGTAGCTGCTCACGAGTGCTTGGAAATTAGGTTTTGGCTCCACAGTTGAATAGCGGCCATTTTCTTTTTATAAAGGGGCAACTCCATAGGTATTATATTTACCGTTTGATGATACTTAAGTTTGTCTATTTAGTCTAAATTTCCACATTCAAGTGATACTTCTGATCTCTGCTGTTTGCAGTGAATTATGGGTGGATTTTGTTGCTGCCTTTGCACGGACGATTTTGAGGAATATGTTCATCCAAATAATCCTGTCTATAGACAATGCTTATCCTTAAGGCATTTTGTCCACAACATGTTTGGTGGGGTAATGTTACCAGTTAATATATGACATTTTCCAATATCCGAATTGCAATCACTTATATGATGATATCTGTACATTTAATCTTCTGATTTCCAATTTACCATACATCTTATTGTAGCATGTTGGTCTAGTGACTATTCTTCTCGACTAATTACTGCTGGTAAAAGCTGCGTAAATTGACCTGCTAACTCATACATATTTACATGCCACTGCTATATTGATTGCATGCTATTTTATGGTAAATAGCACAATGCTACCTTATATATATGTAAGCTTTTTACACGGCAGTTTGGCATCACTGATGTTTGTTGGATAGCAACATCAGTGGTGAACTGTACACAGATGCTGGGTACTAAACATGTACGAGGAGGCAAAAGATGGTAGATAAACCATTGATCCGCCCTCGGTCTTGCATAAGTATTGATCTTTTGATTGCGTTCTACAAATTTACATGCGAGATGTATGGGCATTTTCTGGACATATTCATATTAGAGAGAAAGCTCAAACAAATTTGGAACATGTCTTGGCTATTGTAGTTTCACTGAATTTTCATGATATGATACATTTATTTTCATTACTGAATGTTTATTCTAACTCTAGTCTTTTCTGTAATCTATGTAGTATACCACAGCATTCCAGAGGCTTGACTCTAGGCCAAGCAACCCAGCTCAAGGAGCTGCTCCATTGCCACCCACTAATCCAAGTACTAATGTTGCTGACAGTTCGTTGTCTGAAACTTTTCACCTTGTTTCTAGACCACTCCCATATGATACTGATCCTAGATATGCCCGAGTTCAAAGAGAGGGGTTGGTATCAAGGCGTGAAAAGTCAGTAAATCTCACGCAAGGAGAGTCGCCGGCTCTTAGACGAAACGGCAGCAGCTCTGGCGTCGAACATTTAGCTGCTCAAAAGAAACGGAGCAGCACTGAACCTGAGGGTGAACATAAAGTACGTCGTTCTGAGTCAACTAAGAGTCTATCTGGAAAGGCATATAACAGCAGTTACACAGTTGTCACTTCAGAAGACGAAGATGTCTGCCCTACTTGTCTGGAAGGTTTGTTTGCATGCATTTTTGTGTGAATACAGTGCCCATGCCATGGTGTGTAAACATTTTCTCACTGCTTGCTCATCGTGCAGAGTACACCATGGAAAATCCACAGATTATAACTAAATGCTCCCATCATTTCCATCTAAGTTGTATTTACGAGTGGATGGAGAGAAGTGATACCTGTCCAATTTGTGGGAAGGTATGATGTTTCATGCTCCAGACTTTATATTTCAAGCTAAGAAAGATCAAAATCGTTAACGTGATGCTGTCTTTTCGCCACGCCTCACCATCAGTTTCTAAGAAAATGTATTTTGTCTGCATATCTGACAACTACTTCCATCTGATGGAATTGCAGGAAATGGAGTTTTGCGAGAGCCCCTGAGAGAAACTTCCATGCTGGTCGCATCAGGAAAAGAGAAGAAGTGTCTGCATTATGTGAGAGTTTGTAAATAATACTAGTCCGTTGTTGTGTCGGAAACTGATCTCTTTCTCGAGATCAACTTCGTATGTGTACTGAAATCACGGGCTTTTCCCTGTCCAATATCTGAGTATATTTCTTGGATGGTAGTTCGAAGGTGGAATTATGAAGTACCCTTTCAAGTTTTTGTTCACAGTAATGGAGTGAGCTTTGAGAGCGTGAAACAACAATGCTGATTGAGGTGGGCTTACCTCATTCTATCTTGATGCACCAAAAGATAGCAAAAACTCTTCAAAAATTGTGTCCAATATTTATCAATAATTTTGAGCATATATATTTCATACAGTAGACCCCACCAACAGTTAGATTCATTTGGTTGCTGCTGAACCTCAATAACCAATATGAATCTTCCATAATCTTGAACATATGAATAACCAATGTGAAGAAAAATGCATTCCCAAAGATCCTTACTTGGCTCACTTGCTCAAAAACAACTTGCCAGAAAGGTCATAGCAGTTGCAAGCAACAAGCCTCAGTTACACAAAGATAGCCAAGCACGCCTAGAATACAATAGCTGACCCAGAAAACTGGGAGCATTTCATTTCCAAATGGAAAAGGAGAGCCAGCAAGCTAGCATTTATTCAGTAATCGTTCGCTGGCCAGTGCTGGTAGGAACCACTCTATCCGATAATTTTAGACAGTGGTCTTCAGGGCGTTGCCCTTCTCTGTCAAGCTCGTGAGCAGGCTGTCGAAGCTCTTCTTGAAGGAGGTCACGCCCTCATGCTCCAGCTGCTTCCCCACCTCTTCCCAACTGATGCCCAGCTTCTCCAGGGCACTGTATATGCCTTCGGCTTCTGACACGTTGGCGTCAATTGTCCTAGCAACAGTGCCGTGGTCAAGGAATGCCCCCAAAGCTTGGTCGGGCATGGTAGAGACCTGGGTGTGCAAAAGGGTAGTGAGTAGTTAGGAAGCGTTCGAAACAACTCATTCTGTGTAAAATGGTAAGAATGGTATGATCCTGACAAATAAGGTGAAGGAAGCTTGCTATTGAAACTCACTGTGTCAGGTCCGATGAGAGGGTCAACGTAAAGTGTGTCAGAGTAAGCCGGGTTCTTCACGCTGGTGGATGCCCACAACAACCTCTGCTTCTTGGCACCTTTCTTCACCAAAGCCTCCCATCTCGGGCCAGAGAATTTCTTCAGGTAAAGCTGATTTGCTAGCTTCGCCTGTGCTACTGCAGCCTGAGAAAATAGAGGTGGTCATAATTCAAAACTCAGATTGTAGTAACTCAGAAAGCCCTACTATTAGGTGATAGGTAGTTTCAACTGTTTCTACCTTTCCCCTTAGGGCAAGAGCCTCGGGTGTTCCGATCTTCTCAAGCATTTTGTCGATCAGGCTGTCAACTCGGCTGACAAAGAAGGATGCCACACTCGTCACTCGCGACAAGTCACTCAAACCAGAAGACTCAAGCCCGGCTATGTAAGCATCAATCACAGCCTCATATCTTGCAACCGAGAAGATAAGCTGCAGCGACACCAATAAACTTGTGATCAATAAGTGTAGCACAAAAGCATATAACAATCAGAACACAGTGTACATATAACAATATCATAAGCAGTCAGATGTAAAATAGCACAGATGATAGATATTGGCAACTTAAGAGAAACACGATAATTATAGCAAAGACATAGCTCAGCACTTACAGTAACGTTGACGCTAATGCCATTAGCAATGACTTCCTGGATAGAAGGAACACATTCTGCAGTGGCCGGGATCTTTATGTACACGTTGGGGCGGTTGACCACCTTGTGTAACCACTTTGCAGCTTCAACAGTCCCTTGAGTGTCATTTGCCAGCCTAGGAGACACCTCCACTGAAACGTAACCATCAGCGCCATCAGTCTCATCGTAGATAGGCTCGAAAAGTTTGCACGCGTCCTGGATGTCCTTTATGACGAGTTCCCAGTAAGCACTCTCCGCGTCCTTCCCAGCCGATATAAGCTGCTTGAACTGACCATCGTACGCATTGGATGTTGAGATGGCTTTCTCGAAAATCTGTAATTGTGTGGGGGACACAGTCAGCAGGGAACGTCACAAGGTCATTGGCAATCCATACAGCGTACAAGAAAATAAATGGTAACGGATGACTACCGTTGGGTTGCTGGTGACTCCACGGACACCGTTGGCGATGTAGGGCAACAGGTCGGTGACAGGCCGGCAGAGGTTGTCATACCACGGAGACTGACCCTGGAGCTCGTAGAGGTCATGAAGCGTGGTCCTCTTCGTCGCGGCACCGTTCCCTTCCTTGGCGGAAGCCATCGCACTGAAAATTCCAGTTCATCAAGGACAAAGAATCAGTATCACATCCAAATGACTGCTGAATTACATATATACACAAACTGAACCCTCTATTACTATATTTTCTGGGCAAAAGGAACTTTCTGATGATCATGGGCACTGTAAACGCTATACATAAAGATGAGGTGGTGGTAACTTTGTGTGCAATATTACTAGTAAACACAAATTGCAAGTGATACGAGAAACAAATGGAGAAAAGGGGGTCATATTCGTCCTGTCCTTATCGAGCAAGCAGGAAGAAGCCAGAAGCGACATCGGGCTATGGCGTGTAGCCAGAACTAACCTACCGTCGCGCTTACATAGTACTACTTGCCCACCATATCTAGTGACGGATCCGCGCACGGCAACACGGGCCATCTCGATCGAGTTGACCGAGATAGTTGGCGGAAGTACCCGATCCCGCCGGTCAATTCCCAATCGGACGGCCGCATACTCGCCTCGAGGCCGCGGATCCGAGCATCTCTCCTCTCGCGGGAGCAAGCACGATCCACGGGGCGGCAGAGCAGCAGGGCGCGATCCAACCCAGCCACCCCAATTCGAATTGTAAACTTAAGATACCCACTCCCAAGTTCCAAATCCGCATGGTCACATGAGCGGAAACATGAATCTAATCAAACAGGGGATGCAAAGAGTAGGTGTGTGTGTTTTCTCACATGATGGGGCTCCTGGCGCGGCCGGTGAGGGAGACGCGGAACCGGCGGGCGGAGGGGGCGAAGGCGAGCGCGGCAGAGCGGAGGGACTGCGAGGGGAGCGGCGCCGCCGCCGGCCTGGGCGCGGCGAGCTTGGGCACCGTGCCGGCCATGGTCGCTGAGGCGGGCGTTGCTTCCGAGGCGGTTGTTGAGGAGGGAAAGAGGAGGAGGGAGGAGACGGCGGCGGGTTGGTCACGGGGGTTGTTGCGAGGTTTAGCAGTCAGGTGCTGACACGGCTCCCTCTCCCACTTACCGTCCGTCCTCATCGTTAAATAGCTGCGTGCTTTTGCGCTTAGCACCCTGCGCTTCAGCGTATTCGAGCTGATGGTGACGAAAGGTGACGGGGCAGAGCCAGAGGATGTGCACGCACATGTCGTTGTGAGGATTGAGGAAGTCATCTGGACGCTGCGGTGTGTACGCGGCGGCATGTGAACGTTTTTTTTTTTGAACAGTAAAAGGGCCCAGAGGACCCGAGAAGCTGCAAATTAATAAACGTGGCAGGTACAAATTACTACAGTTAAGGCGTTAAGAGCTGCAAGGCCAGACAAAAAGAAGGCTAACACTTACAAAAAGCACTGGACTAAAACATAGAAAGCAATCAAGTCCTGAGCCTCCACCACAGCCTCCCATGACCTCCACCATGGCGAGGTCGTGGTCTCTGCTCGTTACGCCTTCCGAGCCGAGAAGAAGCAAGCCGCCTTCTTGACAATGACGGGGACAAACCACTTGTCGGTGCCAAGTCGCCGAGCTCGCATCAAGCTCGAGCAAGGCCTCCAATGGAGGTTGACACCTCTACCCTTGGCCAGAGCAGGCGGCCGGCGGCCCGCCAAAGGACCCGCTGCGAAGAAGGATCACGAGGCAGAACGCAGCAAAACCATAGCACCCATATGCGGGCTTGGAATCGCGAAGGCCAAGCGAGAACGCCACTCTCCTCGCCGCCACTACGTAGAGAAGAGCAAAGGAACTCAAAGCCAACCTTCGCGACCCAAACACACCGATGAAGGGTTCCGGAGTTGAGCACCACCGAGTAACGAGCCCGCATCGACACGCGCTTTACGAGGATTCACATGGAGCAATATCACCGACGCCATCCTCCTCGAAGGTCATCGAGAATCACCAGCGGCCTCCCCGCCGCGCAGATCGTCAGACAAAATCCATTACCTCTTCCTCTAGTGGTAGCCGCTTAGCATCCCTCCTCCTCGCCACCACGGCTACGGAAGAGGAGAACTAGCTGGTCATCAACACAGAAAGAAGAGGCAAACAAAGTGAGCGAGAGAAACCATCTAGAGGATGGCCAAGAGGAACCAGCACCATCGACTTCCTCGCCTCCACGGCCGGGGAAGACGGACGAGCCACCACGCGTCACTGACCTCACCCCGTACCACCATGGCGGGGAGAGATGAGGCGACCTCGCCATCTTCAATGGAAGAAGGAGCTCCAAGGGCCCTTTATTAATGGAGTCGCCAACAACCACCACTGACCCGGCAGCCGGCGACGCCAGAGGAGCAAGACCACTGGCCATGAGTAGATCTTGGCCCCAAGATCTAACCACAAGAACTCCCAGAAGACGCCAAGAAACGGCAGATAATCGCCAAGACCGACAAAAACTAATCCTACCACTACATCCGCACCTCTTCATACTCCCGCCCACCCACTAATCTGTGTGGGCGGAAGCTCGGCGCATGGTTGACTCTCAACGGAGTGGGGGAAGAAGACGAGAGAGGATAAGGTTGGGTACCCGATGAATGACCCGAGATCTGCTGCGGCATGTGAACGTGCCATGATCTGCTCCTGGATACCTTGTACAGTCCCATTTTGCCTCTATATACAACTTATACAGCCAAACGCCAAATAAGCAACAAAAATACGCCACCGAGCCTGGGGTTTTTCTATATAAAAAGTGTTAAAATCGTATTTTTGACTCTATTTTTCTTCTAAAATCTTTTGAACATCTACATATGGGTTTGAACTATGTCCTGTATATTTTTATTGGTAAATCACTTTTAATTGTGAGCTTTATAAAAAGAGAAATGTGTGAAACAAAGTAGATTTACCATTTTATTTTAGATCTACAATAATTTCAAATGAACGTATTTTATTAAAAGTGAAACCATGTAGAGCAAGTCCACATATATGGAGATAATCAGAACCATTTTGTAATTTTTACAGACATTGCATTCGAATAGAAAACAACTACAACTAACTCCTGCAGCGAGAAACCTCGAGAAAGCTGATGGAACTATCCTATTTCTGACGACAATGACATGTTTCAAAAGAAGGTGACAGAATGCTACCCTCTCTCCTCGAAAATGACGTTAGGTTTGATTTGGCTCCTCGTCGACGATGATAGGTGCCACAGAAAAATAGCTTGGAGCGAGCCGTAGTTTAAACTTCCTTTGTATGATTTTCTTCTTGAAACAGGCTTTCGTTCTACAATATTAATATGACAACCTTCGTATGATTTCTAAAACCCGTACCATTGCAAATGCATACAAACAATAATGACATTGCCATCTTCCCAGAAAAGCAGCACCAAGTTCACCATTTTTTTGGGTTCGGTAATAGGACTACCATCTTTCTCCCTGAAAATGACATCGGGTTGGAGTTAGCTCTCTTCCGACAATGGTATCTGGCAAGAAAATCGACTAAAAATTTCCAACCATTGGATCGAGTAACATATGAGTAGTCATCTTAAAGTTTACAAGAACATTTTGCAAAAGAAAAAAGTTTACAAGATCATCGTAAATCCGGTACGTGGACATGCCTCGCTGAAGAGAAGATAGGTCGCAATGGTGGGTTGGTGGGGTTTATGATTGGGGTAGTTGACGATGTTAAGCAGCCAATAAACCTTCCCTGCTCGGCTGCTCCCAAAAGGCGCTAACAAAAGATAATGCTAACAGGGATGTTCATATACATAGACGCACTTAGGTCCCTGTCATTCCTCACATTGTGACATACGGTCTCGTGCCGTAGCCGTCAGGGGTCATCATAGAGTGCCCCGCCCCTTGGACGCAGGAAAAGTCCAACAAGCATCCGCGGCAGCAGCCTGGCCCGCGCGTCGGGTTCCTAGTCTCTCAGGTGCAACGCACCTAGCCGCCGTTGGATACACACGCCACGGACGGACGGAAGGTAGCCGCCGGATACCCGTCCAAGCTCGATGATCTCTCTCGCTTCGCTCGTCAGGTTGGATGGAGGGCACCTACCCACCGACGGGAGAACAAATTCAGATCGGGCATTTCCTGTCTTTCAGAGAGACGCGATAGAATACGCATTTCTTCTTCATCACTACTAGTACGATGTTACTCCGATGTGACGGCCTAAGAGCAACTCCAGTGTGACGCGATAGAATGCGATGCGCGGTCTGTAAAACTCGTACTCCCTCCGTTTCAAAATATAAGATGTTTTAGATTTGTAAAGAAAATGAATCTAGACTTTTTTTAGTGTATAGATTCACCATAAAGTTAAGTGAACCTACATACTCCCTCCGATCCATATTAGTTGACTTGGATTTATCAAAATTTGAATGAACTTATATACTAAATAGTGTCTAGATTCATCCAAATCTAGACAAATGCAAGTCAACTAATATGGGTCGGAGGGAGTACTAAAATAAGTTTAGATATATTTGCTTCACAAAGCTAAAACATCTTATATTTTAAAACGGAGGGAGTATTTACGAACGTGGAAAATCTGTTTAGGGCTGTTCGGTTAATCCATCTTATGGTTAAATTGGACCGGAATGAATGAGATTTGCTTGGATTTTAATTTAAATGGGATTTAACCCCTCCCAGTCCATGTCAATCCAGCTTTAATCCATTGCAAACCAAACATCCCCTTACGACGCGAATCACATCATGTAAACTTAACTTGTAAAGCCGTCCGGGATTGGTTCCTCGCCGGCGCTAGTGGAATGGTAAAACAGGTTTTCACATTTTCATACTCTCTCCGATCCATATTAGTTGACTTGAATTTGTCCAGATTCAGATATATCTAGCACTAAAATATGTCAATTAATATGGGTCGGACGGAGTACCAAAATGAATAGGATAAATACATAGACAAATATATATGAATGTTTTAAACACTATACCACACAATACTCATTTAAATTACAATATTATTCAAACCAAATTACAATAATAGTTTAAACTACAACAATTAAAAAAATAATGAATGGTTTTGGAGGGCAAATCATTATTCATCTCACACATATATAAATTGAATGAATAAAGGAGTTAGATCATTGGCAGCTAAATGGTGCTGGATGAGGTCATTGTTGAGCTGGGTATGTGTGGTCGAAATATTCAATTTATCAATGCGTCTCAAGAAATGCTTAGAATGTGATTGATGCGGCATGTATGTTGGTACATCGGTGAAGTAATCTTGCATGAGTTGGGCATGGCCAAGCATGTGGTTTCACGGGATGCATAGGCAGTCCATCGTCGATCCGTGTGGCGTCGCGTCTTCATCTTCATCATATCCTCAAGCTCCTTCACGCCGAGGATGATAACCATCTGCTCCACGTTGTTGTCGTGGAACAAATCATCGATGTCTGAATCGTTGAAAAACGACGAGTCTTCAAAGAAGAACTGCTCGCTCTCGGTCATCATCGAACTCATCTACCAAAATCCTATATCAATACCGAAGCAACGACGATAAAATTTGAGGACATGTGGATCGAAATCTTACCAAGGCGGAGGATGTGGCGCATGCAGCAGCTGCAGTGTGACGGGATCTGACGACCTACATTGGCGGCGCGGCGGGGGAGCACCTCCACAGCAGCCGCCGCCTCTATTCGTCCCATCGTGAAAAAGATGACGGGGGGCGGGGTGTAACACCCCCGGTCACTCCAGACCGACGGCTGTCACTTCTGGCAGCTCAATAGGATCTCTAGACTAGCCCCACATACCAACACTAGTCTTTTCTGCGCACTTTGTCCTCACTCATGCGCACCCGGTTACCCACTTCCCAGTCGATCACCCATCCTAGAATTGCTCTAGGACAAGCACGCTTAAACTTAGAGTTCTTTTCGAATGAGCTTCCGGAAAAGAAGTTGCAACTTGTTGGTATGGGTTTCCTATCAATCCTATTGAGCCATGCGCCAGGGTCTCACATACACCACCTTAGAAGATCGACGCCCTCGCCGATCAACCACAAGCCGAACGCCCTCTTGGCACACGTCGTGCGTCCGGTGCGGCACATGTGCCATGCCGTGTCCTCCGGGCCACACGCGCCATGCGCCACATACCGCCACCCAGACACGCGCTTAACCACGAGGGTCGGCTCTGATACCAATTTGTAACACCCCCGGTCACTCCGGACCGACGGCTGTCACTTCTGGCAGCTCAATAGGATCTCTAGACTAGCCCCACAGACCAACACTAGTCTTTTCTGCGCACTTTTTCCTCACTCATGCGCACCCGGTTACCCACTTCCCAGTCGGTCACCCATCCTAGAATTGCTCTAGGCCAAGCACGTTTAACCTTAGAGTTCTTTTCAAATGAGCTTCCGGAAAATAAGTTGCAACTTGTTGGTATGGGTTTCCTATCAATCCTATTGAGCCATGCGCCAGGGTCTCACACGGGGGAGGGAGCGAGATTGGAGCTTCCAGCGGCGGGTGTGGGGCAGTCCGCGCCGGCGGAGAGAGTGGAAAACTTGCACGTGAGGTGGTGGTGGCGACTGAAGGGTTTCGCAGCATAGTAAATCAAAAAAATTCTAAAGATGCGAACGGGAAAGCCAAGATCTAATCTAGGAGATGCAAACAACGAGGGGGAATAGATGAGATCTTCATACCCTTGAAGATTCGCACAGCGAACGTTCAATGAAATGTGGGTGATGTAGTCGTACTCGCTTCTCCTCCTCGCGATCCGATCTGATCTAGCACCACAAGTGGCGATGCCTCCGAGAGATGCACACGTGCGGCACCTCGACGTCTCCTCCTTCCTCGGTCCAGCAAGTGGGGTGGAGAGATGGATTGGATCTACAACGCGACGGCGCGGTGCAAGCGGTGGAGAGTTTCTGCAGCAGGGCTTCGCCTACGCGCAGTCGGGAGGGAGAGAGAGAGGAAGGGCAGCAGGGCGGCTAGCGTTGAGGAGGAGGTGCGTCGGGAGGGTGCACCCCCAACCCTCTTTATGTAGAGGGGTGGGCGCCAGCCCTAGCCCCTCCCCCAAGCCCTAGGCCGGCGGCCAAGGAGGGAGGAGTGGGAGGTAAGTTTCCCCCTCCCTTCTAGAAGCTCCCCTAGGGTTTGCCCTAGGTTTGGCCGGCTGGGCCCTATGGGGCCTTGTGCCCCTGGCCCAATGCGGCCAGGGCACTCCCTCATAGTCCCATGCCCCCTCCCGGCAAGTGGGTCCACGTTGGTACCACTCCGGAAGGTTCTAGAAGCTTCAGGTACATTACCGATTAATCCGGAACAATTCCGAACTCCAAAAACTGCATTGCCTTATATGAATCTTATTCTTCGGACCATTCCGGAACCTCTCGTGATGTCCCGGATCCCATCTGAGACTTCGAACAAAAACTCATAAACCAATTATCCAATCTATCCTAGCGTCGAGACACGTTAAGTGTGTGACCATTCGGGTTCGAGAATATGCATACATGATCTTATATCAATAATCAACAGCGGGGTCTGGAAACCCATATTGACTCCCACACATTCATCGATGATCATATCGGATGAACCACGATGCCAGGATTCATTCAATCCCATATATATTCCCTTCGTCTCGCGATATTTTACTTGCGAGATTTGATCGCTTGCATCATACCTAGTTCAATCTCGCTCACAGCAGTACTTTACTTGTTCCGTAATCCGATATCACTTTGTGATTAACTCCTTAACCACATTCTCGCAAGCGGTGTTGATATCGATTACCGGGCCCAAGTATATCTCTCCGACTTGGGAGGACAAATCCCATCTCGATACATACAACCCAATGTACTTTCCGATCACCGAGAGACACCTTTATGATCACCCTCTCATAGGATGACATTTGATGACCTCAAAGCTTTCATCCGATACCAGGGAGTTGCATTATCTCATGGTCTAAGGAATACAATATTTGACATAGGAAAAGCTTCGCAAAGATGAACACAATGACACGATCTAATTGCTCGCTTAGTTTGTCATCCATCATATCATTCTCCCAATGATATGATCTCATTATTAATCGACAACTCATGTCTATGGTTAGGAAACCTTAACCGTCATTAATCAATGAGCTAGTCCATAGAGGCATACTAGGGACACGGTGTTGTTCACAAACCACACAAGTATTAAGGTTTCCGCTTAATACAATTCTAGCATGGAATATAAACTTTATCATGAACAAGAATTATAATAATAACATCTTTATTATTGCCTCTAGGGCATAATTCCAACAGTCTCCCACTTGCATTAGAGTCAATAATCTAGTTTACATCTGGCAACAATCTAACACCCATGGCACTAAGGTGCTGATCATGTTTTGCACGTGGAAGAGGTTTAGTCAATGGATCTGCGACATTCAGATCTGTATCTACTTTGCTAATCTTCGATCTCCATCGCTATATAATCTCGGATTATATGAAACTTGCGATTGATATGCTTGGTCTTTGGATGATATCTTGGTTCCTTAGCCGGTGCTATGGCGCGGTGTTGTCACACAATATCTCCGTGGGTCCAAGGCGCTTGGAACCACACCAAGCTCGATGATGAAGTTCTGATCCAAACTCCTTCACTTGACGCTGCAGCAGCCATGTATTCCGCTTCTACTGTAGATCCCGCGATCACGCTTTGCTTGCAGCTTCTCCAGCTCACAGCTCCTCCATTCAAAATATAAACGTATCATGTCTGAGATTTAGAATCATCCTTGTCGGTGTTGAAACTAGCATCGACGTAACCCTTTACGACGAGCTGTTCATCACCTTCATAGACTAAGAACATTTCTTTAGTCCTATTCAAGTACTTTAGGATGTTCTTCACGGCTGTCCAGTGTTCCACTCCTGGATCACTTTGATATCTGCTCGTCAAACTAAGAGCATTGGACACATCTGGTCTAGTACACAGCATGACATACATGATTGAACCTATGGCCGAGGCATATGGCACTTTGCTCATAGCTTCTCTATCATTTCTCAGTAGTGGGAATCGAGCCTTGCTCAATATCTTACGACAACATAGGCCTGAACCTTTCTTTGCCTTATCCATTCGAACCTTTTCGAACTTTGTCTAGGTATGTACTTTGGCTTAAAGCTATCGAGCGTCTTTGTCTATCTCTATAGATTTTGATGCCCAATATATAAGCGACTTCTCCTAGGTCTTTCATTGAAAAACATTTGTTCAAATAACTCTTCACATCGTTAAGCATGTCAATGTCATTTCCAATAATCAATATGTCATCCACATATAGTACCAGAAATGTCAATGAGCTCCCACTCACTTTCTTGTAGATACAAGCTTCGTAGCTATTTGGAACAAATCCAAAGCTCTTGATCACTTGATCAAAATGAAGGTTCCAACTCCGAGATGCTTGCTTCTGTCCATAAATGGAACGCTGAAGTTTGCATACTTTATCAACATCCTTAGGATCGACAAAACCTTCGGGTTGCATCATATACAACTCTTCATCAATGTTGCCATTGAGGAATGCAGTCTTGACATCCATCTGCCATATTTCATAATCATGAAACGCAGCAATTGCTAATAAAATCCGAATGGACTTAAACATCGCTACGGGAGAGAAGGTCTCATCGTAGTCAACACCTTGAACTTGTCGAAAACCTTTCGCGACAAGTCGTGCTTTATAGACGGTAACATTACCATCCGCGTCCGTTTTCTTCTTGAAAATCCATTTGCACTCAACGGCCTTTCGGTCGCTAGGAGGGTCCACCAAAGTCCATACTTGGTTTTCTCTCATGGATCCCAATTCGGATTTCATGGCCTCTAGCCATTTCTCAGAGTCTGGGCTCATCATCGCTTCCTCATAGTTCGCAGGTTCACTGTCTTCTGCCAACAAGACAATCAAGACAGGGTTGCCGTACCACTCAGGAGGGGCACGCGACCTTGTCGACCTGCGACGTTCAGTAGTAGCATCGTTCGAAGCTTCATGATCCTTGTCATTAGCTTCCTCTATTGTTGGTGCGACATTTACATCGAACAATTTCAGGTGCTGCGCTACTCTCCAACTCAAGAGAAGGTTCAATAACCTCGCCCAAATTCGACTCTACTTTCCTCCCACTCACTAATTTCGAGAGAAACTCCTTCTCAAGAAAGGATCCGTTCTTTCGACAAAACACTTTGCCTTGGTTCGTGATAGAAGGTATACCCAATAGTTTCCTTAGGGTATCCTATGAAGACGCATTTCTCCGCTTTGGGTTCGAGCTTGTCCAAAGATCAAATTCTTGACGAAGCTTCGCATCCCCAAACTTTAAGAAACGACAACTTAGGTTTAGCACCAAACCAGTTCATACGGTCGTCTCAACGGATTTAGATGGTGCCCTATTTAAAGTGAATGCGGTTTCTAATGCATAACCCCAAAATGATAAGCAAATTAGTAAGAGACATCATTGATCGGACCATATCTAAGAGAGTTCGATTCCTGCTCGACACACCATTGCGCTGTGGTGTTCCGGGTGGCGTGAGTTGCGAAACGATTCCGCTTGCTTTAAGATGCGTGAGAAAATCATAACTCAAATATTCACCTCCACGATTGGATCGTAGAAACTTAATCTTTCTGTTACGATGGTTCTCCCCTTCATTCTGAAATTCCTTGAACTTTTCAAATGTTTCAGATTTATGTTTCATCAAATATATATACCCATATCTACTTAAGTCATCGATAAAAGTGAGAAAGTAGCGATATCCACCACGCGTCGAAACACTCATCGGTCCACATACGTCGGTATGTATGATTTACAACAAGTTCGTTGCTTGCTCCATTATTCCAGAGAACGGGGTTTTGACCATCTTGCCCATGAGGCATGGTTCGCATGTGTCAAATGATTCAAAATCAAGAGACTCCAAAAGTCCATCAGAATGGAGTTTCTTCATGCGCTTTACACCAATATGACCTAGACGACATTGCCACAAATAAGTAGTATTATCACTATCTACTTTGCATCTCTTTGCCTCAATGTTATGGATGTGTGTTTCATCCCTTTCGAGATTCAGAAGAAATAAACCATTCATAGCAGGTGCATGACCATAAAAGATGTTACTCATATAAATAGAACAACCATTATTCTCAGATTTAAATGAATAACCGTCTTGCAATAAACACGATCCAGATATGATGTTCATGCTCAACGCAGGCACATAATAACACTTATTGAGGTTTAAAACTAATCCCGAAGGTAAAACTAAGGAGAGCGTGCCGACGACCATCACATCAACTCTTGATCCGTTGCCAACGCCAAGATCACCTCATCCCTCGCAAGCCGCCTATTCCGTAGCTCTGCTTCGAGTTACAAATATTAGCAATGAACCAATATCAAATACCCGTGCACTACAACGAGGGCTATAAGGAAAACATCAATAACATGTATATCAAATATACCTTTGTTGGTGCCACCTTCTTGTCCGCTAAGTACTTGACTATGCCCAAAGGACCTTTGTCCTTGCAATAGAAGCACCAAAGGTCCGCTTGGGTCCGACTTGAGCTTCTTCTCGGAGGGCAACGTGCTTGCCGCCTTTCTTGAAGGGCTTCTTTGCACCCTTACCTTTCTTAAAGGGGGGCTTGTTGACCATCAACACATGATTATCCTTTTGATGTCCACCTCAGCTTGACCTTTAGCGAAGAGCTCGGTGATCGTATCAGTGGAACCATTCTGATTATGAGTAACTACAAAACTTTTGTAGCTAGGAGGGAGTGATTGTAGAACCTTGACAATCTTTAGCTCCTCTGGAATCTTGTAGTGCAGTTGCTCAAGGCGTTGAGGTAGCCCGACATCTTAATGGCGTGCTCACTAACGGAACTCCCTTCCTCCATCTTACAGTTAAAGAATTTCTCAGAGATCTCATATCTCTCAGAGCGGGCCTGAGTCTGGAACATAGTTTTTAGTTCCTCGAGGATCTCATAGGGCCCGGGGTAATCTTCAAAACGATTTTGGAGGTCCGATTCCATAGCAAACAACATGGTGCTCTTAATCACACCATAATCATCTTTGCGCGACTGATAAACAGCTTTCTCATCAGCCGACGCATCTACAGCAGGGGCGTCACCTAGCGCATCTTCAAGGACATAGTCCTTTTGTTCGCCTGCGAGAATGATTCTCAGATTGCGAAACCAGTTGGTGAAGTTAGACCCATTGTTTCTAAGCTTTTCTTTCTCAGCAAAAACGTTGAAGTTGAAGTTGGACTTAGCCATTTGATCTACAATATTTGCAAGTACAAATTAGACTATGTTCATGATAACTAGTTCAACTTTAATCAAATTACTAGATGAACTCCCACTAAATTCAACATCCCTCAAGTTGTTTAGTGAACATGATCCAAAGTCACCACACCTAATCCGATCTTCACGAGAAGAGATGTGGTTTCAATGGTGGACAACGAAGTGTCGATCATATCATTCCTATGAATCATGCTTAACCTTTCGGTTCTTGTGTTTCGAGGCCATGTTTGTACATGCTAGGCTCGTCAAGTCAAACCCAAGTATTTCCGCGTGTGCAAAACTGGCTTGCACCCGTTGTATGTGAACGTAGAGTTTATAGCACCCGATCATCACGTGATGCTTGAACACGACGAACTTTCACAATGGTGCATACAAGGGGAGAACACCGTTTTTATCTTGATCTTTAAGTGAGGAATCATCTTATAATGCTACCGTCGTGATCTAAGCATAATAAGATACATAAAAGGATAAACATCACATGCACATATCTTTATGTGACATGGTATAGCCAATCTTCGCGCAATGATCTCCATCTTGTGTGTGCCGGCATGATCTCCATCACTCCACCATGATTGCCTCCACCACGAATAGCAAATACAACTATTTCTAACTACTTAGCGATAAAGTGAAACTATTACATGGCGTATAAGAAGTTGACACACAGGTCATACACAATTATAAATACAACCATATGGCTCTTGCCGGTTGTGTACTCATCGACATGCAAGTCGTGAAACATTACAAAAAATGATTATTGCATACAACATACACATCACATCTTGGGCCATACCATATCACAGAAAACACTCCCTGCAAAAACAAGTTAGACGCCTCTACTTTGTTGTTGCATGTTTTATGTGGCTCATGGGAGTAGCAAGCTAAGAACGATTCTTACCTACGGAAAGCCACAACGGTGATATTATGGTTTCCAAACTCCGGTGTAAATCCCATGACAACTATAGTGAGAGAAACAGGCATCCACCAGCCGCATGTGTGGAACAAGCCACACGTCAAGTGCGGAGCCGGTCTCGCGAACGACGTCGCGTAAAGTTGGCCTGGACCGCTTTAATCTCACTATCCCGTGTCATAAGAAGTATACAAACAAGAGGCTGCAACAGAAAACATCAACGCCCGCAACAACCATGTTGCGTTCTACTCGTGAAACACATCTACGCATAGATCTAGCTCTGATACCACTTAAGGGTTTCGCAGCATAGTAAATCAAAAAAATTCTACGGATGCGAACGGGAAAGCCAAGATCTAATCTAGGAGATGCAAACAACGAGGGGGAATAGATGAGATCTTCATACCCTTGAAGATTCGCACAGCGAACGTTCAATGGAATGTGGGTGATGTAGTCGTACTCGCTTCTCCTCCTCGCGATCCGATCTGATCTAGCACCACAAGTGGCGATGCCTCCGAGAGATGCACACGTGCGGAACCTCGACGTCTCCTCCTTCCTCGTTCTAGCAAGTGGGGTGGAGAGATGGATTGGATCTACAACGCGACGGCGCGGTGCAAGCGGTGGAGAGTTTCTGCGGCAGGGCTTCGCCTAAGCGTAGTCGGGAGGGAGAGAGAGAGGAGGGGCAGCAGGGCGGCTAGGGTTGAGGAGGAGGTGTGTCGGGAGGGTGCGCCCCCAGCCCTCTTTATATATAGGGGTGGGCGCCAGCCCTAGCCCCTCCCCCAAGCCCTAGGCCGGCGGCCAAGGAGGGAGGAGTGGGGGGCAAGTTTCCCCCTCTCTTCTAGAAGCTCCCCTAGGGTTTGCCCTAGGTTTGGCCGGCTGGGCCCTATGGGGACTTGTGCCCCTGGTCCAATGCGGCCAGGGCACTCCCTCATAGGCCCATGCCCCCTCCCGGCAAGTGGGGCCACGTTGGTCCCACTCCGAAAGGTTCTAGAAGCTTCCGGTACAATACCGATTAATCCGGAACAATTCCGAACTCCAAAAACTGCATTGCCTTATATGAATCTTATTCTCCGGACCATTACGGAACCTATCATGATGTCCCGGATCCCATCCGAGACTCCGAACAAAAACTCATAAACCAATTATCTAATCTATCCTAGCGTCGAGACACGTTAAGTGTGTGACCCTTCGGGTTCGAGAATATGCAGACATGATCTTATATCAATAATCAATAGCGGGGTCTGGAAATCCATATTGACTCCCACTCATTCATCGATGATCATATCGGATGAACCACGATGCCAGGATTCATTCAACCCCATATATATATTCCCTTCGTCTCGCGATATTTTACTTGCCCGAGATTTGATCATCGGTACCGTTATACCTAGTTCAATCTCGTTCACAGCAAGTACTTTACTCGTTCCGTAATCCGATATCACTTTGTGATTAACTCCTTAACCACATTATCGCAAGCGGTGTTGATATCAATTGCCGAGTGGGCCCGAAGTATATCTCTCCGACTTGGGAGGGACAAATCCCATCTCGATACATACAACCCAATAGGTACTTTCCGATCACCTGAGAGACACCTTTATGATCACCCTCTCATAGGATGACGTTTGATGACATCAAAGCTTTCATCCGATACCAGGGAGTTGCATTATCTCATGGTCTAAGGAATACAATATTTGACATAGGAAAAGGTTCGCAAAGATGAATACGATGACACGATCTAATTGCTCCGCTTAGTTTGGGTCTGTCCATCATATCATTCTCCCAATGATATGATCTCATTATTAATTGACAACTCATGTCTATGGTTAGGAAACCTTAACCATCATTAATCAATGAGCTAGTCCATAGAGGCATACTAGGGACACGGTGTTGTTCACAAACCACACAAGTATTAAAGTTTCCGCTTAATACAATTCTAGCATGGAATATAAACTTTATCATGAACAAGAATTATAATAATAACATCTTTATTATTGCCTCTAGGGCATAATTCCAACCGGAGAGCGGAAGGCGACAGGCGGAAGCGCGAGAGGGTAGGAGAAATTTTAGCACGCCATATACTCGGTTTCGTCGCGCAACCCACGTATGTAAAGGTTAGTACACGAGTTTTTCTGACCTTAATTTTTTTTGGGTCGCGGGGGGTTATGGGTTGTGCCATGCGCCGTTTTTGACTAAAGCTAAAGACGAGCTGTTATTTTAAGGATCGCGCGGGTTTACGAATTCTATAAGCATCTATAACAAGCCCTGCAATTTCGAATTTAACATGTTGGATTTAGACGGCACAAAACAAACACTGTAAAACATTCGAGTATTTGCACTTGATGTAAAATTCATCGAAGAAGAGGGGAGTTCAATCAAGTTTCTTGTGCAATTTGAATATTTAAAAACGGAAGCAACGATACAAAAGCAATGCGTCAATTAAAATTAAACTACAGAGGGCGCCACCGCAACCTAGACCAAAATTGAGCTCCTCAATGACGGGAGCTGTGGCGTTGAGGCGGCGACGAACTCAAACCTCTCAGAGGTCGATCAGGTCCGCATGCTCGAGCTTGACGACGGGAGCCACCTTCCTCACCAGGCGCGCCTCCTCCTACTCACTCTCAAGTCGCGCCATGACGAGCACGACAACCCGGTGGCGGTTGGGCTCCTCGAGGATGATCCCCGCCTCGTGATGACCCACAAGTGTAGGGGATCGCAACAGTCTTCGCGGATAGTATTACCCAATTTATTGACTCGACACAAGGGGAGACAAAGAATACTTGCAAGCCTTAACAACTGAGTTGTCAGTTCAGCTGCACCTGGAAATTGTTTTTGCTCACAGAAATTTATCGGTAGCAACAGTTTGTAGTAGCAACGGCAAAGCAACATCAACAGTAAAACAATAGTAATAGTAACAGTAACGGTAACAGTATGATTCGAGTGCGGTAGGCATAGGGATGGATGGACGTGCGTTGCATGGACGAGTCTAAACATGTAACTTTAAGAACTAGGGCATTGCAGATAAATAATAACAAGCATCCAAGTACTAAACAATCCTAGGTATGTGGTCCAAATATAGTCATACGTGCTTGTAATGAGAACTTGCACAACATCTTCTGTCCAGCCAGCCCGTGGTAGCGGGGCCTCTAGGGAACTACTGACAATTAAGGTGCTCCTTTTAATAGAGCACCGAAGCAAAGCATTAACACTCCATGAACACATATGATCCTCACACCATAGCCATCCCCTCCGGTTGTTCCAGTTATTGTCACTTTGGGGCCTTTGGATCCGGACAATGATATGTGTACACAACTTGCAGATAAAATCATAAACAATACTATCATAATAATTTAATAATAAGTTTAGATATGAGATCATGATACTCGGGCCCTAGTGACAAGCATTAAGCACAACAAGTTGCAACAAAGTCAAATAGCACTAATAGAGATACTAGGCACTATGCCCCTAACAGATCTTATTCGATTACATGATAGAACTCATCCAATCCCTACCATCCCTAAGCCTACAGCAGGGGATTACTCACTCATGGATGAGGGAAACATCCGTGGTTGATGGAGATGCGTTGGTGATAACGATGGCGACGATCCTCTCCAAAATCCCCGTTCCGGCAGGGTACCAGAACGGAGTTTCTCGATCCGAATCTTGGTTTCTCGTGGCGGCGTTGGAGCGGAACTCTTTCTGAAAAACTATCGAACCCCCTTTATTTTTAGGTCAGAAGGCAACTTATAGACGCAGAGGGAGGCCGAAAAGCTGCCTGGGGTTGCCAAACCTCCCCCAAGCACGGGGTTAGTGGGCCCGCTCCTAGGGTGGGTCTGGGGCCCCCAGGCCTCCCCTCTGTATACCCTTGTGGCTCCGTGGATCTTCTGGTGAAATATAATTTTTGGCATATTTTCTGGGATTTTTCCTAGTAGTTCATTTTCTGCACAAAAACAAGACACCAAGGTAATTCTGCTGAAAACAACGTCAGTCCGTGTTAGTTGTATCCAAATCACACAAGTTTAGATAAGAAACAATAGCAAAGTGTTCGATAAAGTAGATACGTTTTGGATGTATCAACTCCCCCAAGCTTAGCTTATTGCTTGTTCTCAAGTAATTCAGTTGAAAACTGAGTGTGATAAAAGAACTTTCACGAACACTTTGCTTCATATGATGTATATATTCTCAGCATAGGAGTAGATGCTTAGACAATTCATAATAAAGAGTATGCAACTAAGTCTACTCAATAGTCATTGCAAGCTATGAAGAGAAACCAACTCAATAATAATAAGTAGCATGAAACATAAACACAAGTAACATTGCAATGCTCATAATAAGGTATGATAGAGTGGTATCTCGCTTGCCTTTGTTTGAAGAGCACAAAATAAATGCCGAGGCACCTCTTAAGTTCATATGAAGACTAGAAGTAAAGATATCAGAGATACAAGCATCAAAGTCATGACAACTATGCTCTCAAGAAGGCGCCCATAGAATAAGTGATGACTCAACAAAATTGTGAAAACAGTTTTGTGAAGGTTTGAAAGGCTTCCCAATGCTGAAAGGAAGGTACTCATTAGCTTTGAGCTCTCATTGACCCTATCATAGGCATCTTCATGTGGTTAAGGTGAAAGTGAGGTCCACTCTGAATCATATGCTTGACAGCCCATAGACTGCAAATCCCAAGTTCCTTGAGTATGAGGGTCGCTCCGCATGCTACTCAACTTTGGTCACCTGAAAGTTATTGTCATTGTAAATACATGCATATCATCGAGAACCGCCAACGGGGTACCCCTTGCATATGGTACAAGAGCTTTCCCATAACCAAAATGACAAGGCAAGTAGACAATGAGCATCTCAGCAATCTTTTTATTTACCATATGCATAGATTTTTATTGAGGAAGCTTCATAGATGCTCATTATGGTGATGCTGCAAGTTTCCATCACGATTAAGCATGGCTTAGGCTAGCGGCCCAGGCGTTTCTCTAACACAATGTATAAACTCCATGAACTAACAAATTCCCCTTTTATTTCACATCGTCGACATCCGTAAACAAAAGAGCAGAGTATCAACTGGATAGAATTATCCAAAAAGTGTTGAAAGTGTTCCCCGTGACAACACGGTTCTGCTAACTCCCAGCATATAATAAGCAAGCATATAACTTTCATGGACTAGTCACAATGGTTCAACATTATTAAGCGCAAGGAATAAAGTGTGCCATCAAGTTCGTGAGAGCTTTACTAACTAACTTTCTCAAAACAGACAAACATTTTATTTTGGAAGAAAACACGGCATATGGATTATGCATTGAAATAGCAAATGATGCTAATAGGTGGTTATGGTGGACACAACTGGCAATATTGGTTTTGGGGATTTGGAAGCACAGGTAGATCACATACTCAGTGCAAGTGAAGGCTAGCAATAGAGAGGGAGCGACAAATGAGAGAGCAATAACTGTCATAATCATGCTTGCAACAAAACAAGACTAACTATGGCATGAAAGTGATACAAGAACTCTGAGGCAAAATAAATCATCAAGGCTTACTGACTATTAATTAGTCATATGCATGCGTGAGCATGTGCTAAGTCAATTCACATGAACAGTCAGAGGAGGATACCACAATGTCATACCAAAATATGAATAAAACAACGCAAGCAAACATTCATGTGACATGCAAACAAACTATAATCAAGCTGGAGCTAATCATAGACAAGCAAGAACTACTAAGCATCCATAATGACATACACCTTACACAAACAGGCTAAGCATCTCACAATGATGAGTATATGTACAAAAATGAAACAAATAGAGTTTGTTACTAGCCTCTTACCACACCTTGAGTTGTCTTAATCTTCATTATTGCTCTTCACTTGTGTGACTTGAATAATTAACATGAAACCAAAATCCACTAAGGACGGCTGAACCCTGCGAAGTCACAAAACCAAAGAAGAACAACAAATATTTTTGGTGTTTTTGATTTTTTAGAACAACGAAAAACCAAACAAAAACAAAGAAAACCAAACAAAGCAAAATATTTTTGGGTTTTTATTTTAAGGCAAACCAAAGCAAAGAACAAAGAAACAAACCAAGAGAAACAACGAAAATATTTTTGGTATTTTTGTGTTTTTTGAGAAAGAAGCAACAAGAACGAAAAAGAAAGCGAAACGATGGATATACAAAGAACCGACCAAACATGATATATAGATGAGTGTGATGTCGGTGTACCTCCCCCAAGCTTAGGCTTTTGTCCTAAGCGGGGCTCAATCCCATGGTGCCCAAGTAGATGCACCTCCATAGTATGTCGAGGAAGCCCCCTCGTCCTGGTACGAACTCGAGCCCCCCCTGTGTAATGTACAGCGGGGTCATAAGCAGGCGCTCCCCCTGATAGTGCCCGTGAAAGTTAAGAGAACACAGCTAGTCATCCATCTCCGCCTTCGAGCGTGACCAAGGTCCCTGAGAAATACTGAACAAATTGGTTTGGGGTAGAGGGATCTCTCTCTTCCCCGTCAGTAAACAACATTCTATAAACCAAGTTCTCAAGAGTAGAACTAGAGGCGACAAAGTGGTGCGCCTTCATGGCAGCAAGATCAAGTCTCTGAGGAGCCAAAACTATATCATGGGGATCAACAACAATGTCCAAGGCAGCAGCGATACGAGTAGCAATAATTCCCCCATAAATGGGTCCCCTAGCAGTTAAACAACGAGCAATGAGGGAACCAAGATTATACTTATCCTCACTGTAGAGCGCAACATCTAAAAAGGCCAATTGATAGTTGGATATATTACTAGTGTTCTCCCTACCAAGAACACTGGTGGTGAGATAGTAGGTGAAGTACCTGATGGCTGGAAGTTGAATGTTCTTTATCTTCCCTCTTTGAGCTCTGCGGTCATCATCATTGGTTATTCCTCGGTATAGTTCCAACAAATCAGCGGGAAGAGCTGTAATATTCTTTGATGAACCATTTGTACCAAGTCCCATATCCTTGCAAAATTTCTTCAAAGGCATAGAATGAGCCCTGCTATAAAGTCTGAAAGACACAGAAGGATTGAACAAACTATTGGTGAAGGAGAAACTCTCCACAAATGTTTTAGTAAGAGAATCATAGTGTGCACTCTCATCCTGCATGAAACTTGTTAGACCAGCCCTCTCAATCAAAGCCATGAAATCATTAAGAATCCCAATAGCTCGCAAGAAAGTTTGACAAGGAAAGGTGGAGGGGTGAGCATCCCCTTCATCTCCCTCGTCACCAAACCGCGGAGTGATGAGATCCTCATTGTATGAGGGTCTGGAGCTGGTATATGACCTTGGGAGCCTTTAACATGTCACCTACAGTAGCAAAATACTCAAGATACAATCTACCAATCACAAAGCTAATTGGAGAAGTGGAGGAGGCACATACCAAGGAGCAATCCCTCCAAAAATTAGCACTTGAGATGGGCTGAACAAGGAGATCAAAAATCGCGAGCAAGAACAGCAAGAACTCAAGCTTGAGCAAGTTTTCCGGGAGAGAAAAAGAAGGTGGCTTTGAGGAGGCAGCCTGGAGGGGCCCAGGTGGGCCAGACCTCCCCTAGGCGCCACTAGTGGTGGGCCCGTGCCTACCATAGGTGTGGGGCCTAGGGGTGCCCCCCTAGGTCATCTCAGGTGCCACTCTGCCCCTTTCTCCGAGGAAAAATTTATTTTGAATTTTCTGGTATTTTTCGGGAAACTTTGTTTTTGGCCAATTTTCAGGGTATGAAAATTGATTTTCTCGCAGAAACAATTTTTTTAGAAGAATCAAAAGCAAACCAAAAGCCAAACTACAGGATCTCTAAGAAACTCAAACAAGCAAACAACTAGCAAAACTAAAGCTAAAGCAAATACTAGGAAGGAGAAAGGCAAAAAGAAAGGAAGTATAACCACAGTGGAAACATTATTTTGTTCATTAAAATCCTTTTGTTAACAAGGTTGATCAAGTCTTGTTATCAAAACAATCTTATATGAAGCAAAACTTTGCATTCCACAAGGTGATTATGTTACCTCATACTTGATAGCAATGGTCCCAATCATAATAGTTTTAGTATTTCCTTGTGGAATGAGACAATATATTTCTCCAACCTTGATGCCTTCAATATTTTCAATAAAATTCAGGCAATAGATCTTAACAACCTTCTTGGCAAAATAGACAGTGTGCTCTATGTCATTAATATTGAATGTTACTTTTCCTTGATTGCAATTGATGATAGCACCTGCAGTATTAAAAAAATCCCTCCCAAGAATAATAGACATATTATCATCTTCAGGCATTTCAAGCACAACAAAATCAGTTAAGACCATGAAATTATGAGCTACTTGAACAGGAACATCCTCACATATACAAACAGGGACAGTAGTTGACTTATCAGCCATTTGCAAAGAAATATCAGTTGGTATCAACTTTTCTAGCTGGAGTCTCTTATAGAGAGAAAAATGCATAACACTAACTCCAGCTCCCAAATCACATAAAGCAGTTCTAACATAATTATTCTTAATGGAGCAAGGAATAGTTGTTATACCTGGATCACCAAGTTTCTTTGGAACCTTACCATTGAAGGAGTAATTAGCAAGCAAAGTAGAAATCTCCTCATTAGGAATCTTCCTTTTATTAGAGACAATATCCTTCATATACTTTGAATAAGGAGGCAATTTAATAGCATCAGTCAAAGGAATTTGCCAGAATAAAGGTTTCATCCACTCACAAAACTTGTTGTAGTGTTCCTCCTTCTTTGACTTGTGTTTCTTACCTGGAAAAGGCATAGGTTTCTGCACCCAAGGTTCTCTCTCTTTACCATGTTTATTAGCAATAAAATCTTCCTTTGTGTACCTAGTGTTCTTAGTGTGTTTTTCAGGTTCTTCCTCAACTTACTCCTTATCAGGAGACTCATTATTATTACCACTCTCAGTTTCAGCATCAGAGACAAATATACTATTAGGATCTACAACAGGTTCAAGTGGTTTCTCTACTACTTTATGTTTCTTTTTCTTCGTCTTACGAGGACTACCACTATCTTCACCTTGTTGGGAATCCTGCTCTATTCTTTTAGGTGTCCTTCAGGATATAAAGGATCTTGAGTAGTTGTACCACTCCTAGTTTTAATTCCATAAGCATGTTTATCTCCTGAGGCATTAACTAGCATATCCTTTTGTACTATGACAAGTTGATCAAGTTGGGTTTGAACCATTTGAAAGTGTTGATCAAGTTCTTTCTACAATATCTTTCAAGTCATGGATAGCTCTAGAGTTTTCCAATAAATGATTCTGAACTTGTTTATTAAAATGACCTTGTTTAACAATAAAAATGTCAAGTTCCTCTAAGCATTGATGAGGAGGCTTACCATAAGGAATATCACCTTCATCAAAGTGTTGGAGAGAGTGTACCTCAATAGTAGATGAGTGGGGAATTGGCTTACATAATTCTTCAATAGCAGGTAGATTCTTCACATCTTCAGCTCTAATACCTTTCTCCTTTAGACACTTCTTAGCTTCCTTCATCACTTCATCATTTAATGCAATAACTCCCCTCTTCTTTGTTGTTGGTGTTGGAATTGGTTCAGGAACAACTGGTTCAGGAGTAATAGGCTGTGTGTATTCGGTTCGGTTGAAGTCCAATCATCATAATTCTTGCTTATCTTGTTCATTAATTCTTCAAAGATCGTAGGAGTCCTTTTCAAAACACAATTAACAAAGCTATCTAGGTAGGTCCTAGAATCATCAGTTAGTCCATTATAATAAATATCAAGCAACTCATTCTTAGGTAATGGACATCCGGATATGCATGAATCAAGGAACAAAATCTTTTCCATGACTCGTGCAATTTCTCTTCTTCCTGTTAAAGTCAAAAGTCTCGCAAAGCAGCATGTCTAGCACTAGGAGGAAAATATTTATGGAAGAAAGAAGCAATCAAGCAATCGGGGCTATCAATGGAACCATGAGGTAATCTATTAAACCAAGCCCTAGCTTATCCTTTTAGTGAAAAAGGGAAGATCTTAGCAACAAAGTACTTGCGCATCTTAAAATCATCAGAGAACAAAGCACTCATAGTAGAAAGCTCATTCATATGAGCCACAACACTCGTTTTCAGTACCACAAAAAGGTTCTTTCTCAACAATTTCTAAATAAGATAAATCAAGAGATAAATCATAATATTTATACTTCATATCTATGGGAGAGGTGGCAAACTTAGGATCATAGGACTTCTTAGGTATAATAGTATGTATAGCAAGGAGATTATTAATAGCACTATCACCATGTGTCTTTCGGCACTCTTCAACAAATTCATCAGTGAGCTCTATGTAACCATCATTAATATCAAAACTTTCACTAGACTCAGGGGAGATAATGGTAATAAATGTCTTCACTAGGAGTTTCGATTTCCTAGACTAGCCATAGTAGCATCTAGAAAAGGACCTAATGAACCACTCGCATCAAGCAGTAGAAGTAACATCATGAGTATCAAAAGCGTTGATTCAAAGTAGTAGTCGTGTGTGTAGCATGAGCATGTGGTGGTGGTGTGACAAGCTTACTTATAACAGATGGTGAATCAAGACTAACAGAGGTGTTTAGGACTGTACCTCTTCTTGTAGTGGATGGTAAAATAGGGAACTTTCGATCACGATACTTCCCCATGATGAAAGAAGTAGCAGTGAACAATAGTAGATCCAAGTGAACTTACAAATAAAGCTATGCTCCCCGGCAACGACGCCAGAAAATAGTCTTGATGACCCACAAGTGTAGGGGATCGCAAAATTCTTCGCGGGTAGTATTACCCAATGTATTGATTCGACACAAGGGAGACAAATAATACTTGCAAGACTTAACAACTGAGTTGTCAGTTCAGCTGCACCTGGAAATAGTTCTTGCTCACAGAAGTTTATCAGTAGCAACAATTTGTAGTAGCAACAACAAAGCAATAGCAACAGTGAAGCAGTTGACATGGTTATACCCTACGGGTACGTGACTTCAAAGATACCGTCCAGTCAAGGAAGGCCCACAGAGACATGCGTTGGCCCATGAAGATTTTCGGTGGCCAAGTCCCATGACGTCTTCGGATCCTTGGAGAGCAAGACTAGAGGAGATAGGAAATTCAAAGGGATAAAACCCTAGAACTTGTAACCGACTAGGACTATGCCCGGGACCTGCCTAAGTCTATATAAAGGCTAGGAGGGCACGCCCTAGATCTCTCGACTCATACTTTCGCACACGCATCCACGCCAGATCGAATCTGCGCACCCTGTAACCTTCGGTTCTGCCGTAATTAAGAGCGCAAGCAGAGTAGGGTTTTTCCCTCCGGGCCTCGAACTGGTAAATCTCGTGTCCCCGGTTGCTTCCGTTAACCGCACGATCTCCAGCATCCCCATCTTCTCCAAAACCCAAGTCCATAACAATGGGCATTGGAGATTAAACCTCAATTGGCGCCACTGTGGGAATCGGGGCTGTGATTGTCTTGTCGTGACGGTTCCGACCCGATCGATTTACAACTCCGGGCGACGGAGAATCACCTCCTCTTGGCACTTTTGACTTCACCGCACCGCCGCCACCATGAAGGATTTCGAGCCCGTAGGCGGATTCAAATTTTGTTCGGGAGCTTCGCCTGTGACAACCGGCACCTCCGCCTCCCTGAGCGGGTGCCCGTGCCGTCAATCAGGCCCGCTTCATGGGGTCCACACCCCGTGCTACGCACGTCACCATCGATAGATGAGTTCTACAGCAGCAGCAGCTGCAACTCCGATCTGTGCGATCCACCTTCGGATGAAGGGACCTATGCTTCCGGATCCGAAAGCTGCGGCAGCAGCCGACCAATCTTCAAGCGCTATTTGTGCGCCGCAGTCATCCAAACCAACGAGGAAACACCTAACCCGCCGACCAATCGAAACAGCGAAAACGACGAAAACAGAAGAAGCCAGTCCCCCCACCCAACAGGGAAAGCAACGGCCATGTCATCCAACTTAGCAAAGAAGGATGGGTCCAGTCGCCGTCTGCCGCAGCGACATCGCCTTACCTGCAGACGCCTACGTGACCTGCGATGGCATACCACTACCTCCTCATCGAGGAGCACAAGAAACAAGTCAAGATGGAGACGCCGACAAACGCAAGCAAGCAGCCTCCGAGTCTACGGCGCCTTCAAGTGCGCTCCGCCATCGCACCCGGCTCTAGCACAAACGGAAACAAGGGAAATAAGCACCGCTCACGGGTGGAAAACATGGATCCCAAGGAGCGGCGCGACGTGACCCGCACTCTACACACATCGTTCATGGATATGGATGCCGACGGCAACATCATCCCGAAGACGCCACAAGCTGCGATCATGGCAGCCATCACAGATCTCGCGGCTCACCCACCTCCGGAGGGGGACCCGAAAAGGGCCATGCATAGGTCCGCACTTACTGGACTAGGACTAATCGGAGCTGCGCTCCACGAGGACGCTCCTGCGGAGCCGAAGAAGAAAGCTCTGGCCAGGCGCGACCGGAGTCCCACCCCCTCATCCGAAGAGGAAGAGGAGCACAATCTTCCTCGAAGGAAGAAGAGCTCGCACCGCCATAAACGCGACTACGACGCCCGAGACAAGCTTACACAGCGCAAGATCGACAAAGCACGCGCTAAACGCGCATGCTCGTCCGAATCTGAGATGGATGAAGACGAAGGAGAACTCTGTGGAGCTCGATGCTTCAGCAAATCCGCTCGGCGAACACAGATGCCACGCAACTTCAAGCTTCCTTCGGATACTCCAAAGTTCAACGGGATGCAGGATCCAAAGTCCTGGCTCAGTGACCATCTGTCATCCGTCAAGCTTCACGGAGGCAACAAAGAAACCGCCATGCAATGCCTTCACCGCAATGACGCGGGCGCTGGTCTTAGCAGCCTATCATCGGGATCCATCCGTTGGGAGGAGCTCGCCAGCCTTCATCCGAAATTTCAAAGGCACCAGCAAGAGGCCCGCCTCAATCGAAGAGTTGCGAGCCTGCACTCAGAGAATGGGTGAATCTATTCGCTCATACATACTACGCTGGTCTACAACCAAGAACTCCGCAGCACACATCTCCGAAGAGCGGGCCATCGATGCCTTCAGGGACGGCGTCAAGCGCCCAGACTTCAAGGAGGAACTTGGGCGTGTCAAGCCCAAGACACTCGACCACCTCATGGAGATTGCCAACAGTTGGGCAGACGGCGAAGATTGCATCCAGCGAGTGTAATCAGATGAAGAGGACGACTACGGCCGAAGACGCGAACGCCGCAGCAAGAGGAGATCACGCGTCTACGAGGACCGCGACGGACCCGACATGGTCGCGGCCGGCTACGCCAACCGCCGTAACGACAACAGCAACAATAGGAGGATACCGGCGGAAACTTCCGACAACGACGACCAACGCAGTCGTGGCAACGCCGCGACCGCGACAACGGACCCTCAGCATTCGACAAACTTTCGGGTCCATGCACCATCCACTTCTACATCGACAAACAGGATGGCAAAAAGAAAGCCATCCACATGCTCAAAGACTGTCGCGAGTTCCAGAAACTCAGCGAAGGCATGGTGCAGATGAGGCAACAAGCTCCAATTCCTGCGTTCGGAAACGCACCTGCGCCAGGTGAAATAGCACATGGAGCTCCTCCACCGCCGCCTATTGGAGGCCCAAATCAACCAGTCGCACCAGCGCAAAACAACGCCGGGGTCGCATACCCCCCACCAAAAGGAGCACTAAATATGATCCAGAAGGGACGCCCCACAAACAGGGTGCAGAAGAAAATCACCCGACAAATCAACTTGGCCGTGGCAACTCCGCCTGCAATCCCTGAGTACCTCAGTGGATCGGAGTCCTGCATCACATTCACTGCTGCGGATCACCCTTGCCAGATCCTCGCCCAGGTCATGCTGCCTGGTGCCGGAGGCGCAGATCGAGGCTTGAGATGAGTCGCTGCTTCATGGACGGCGGCGAAGATCAACCTAATGTTCGCAAGCACTCTAGCGGCTATGCGGATCCCGCAATGCAGCCTGGAACAATCAGACACAACGTTCCACCGCATTGTCCCATGGAAAGGCATATTCCCCCTGGGCAAAATAGGGCTCGATGTCATCTTCGCGAAGCCGGACAACTTTCAGAGCGCCTAGAATTCAGTGGTGGATCGCCGTCGCAATACCACGCCATCTGGGGCGGTAGCATTCGCAAGGTTCCCGGCCCCACACTACGCATACCTACTATTCAAGATGCCAGGACCAAGGGGCATCATCACAGTCCACGGGAGCTTCACCCGATCGGACCAATGCGACAGGGATTTCAACAAAATCTCCCAGTCTTTTGGCATGCAAGACGAGCTTGTAAGGCTCCGCGAGGTGACGGACAATGGGCTACCCCCAGTCACAAGGCAAAACGCACCTGACATGTCCTTCGACTCCACCGTCAACACCAAGAAAGTGCAGGTCCATCCGACGGAAGCCTCCAAGACGGCGCTGATCGCCAATGACCTCAAGATCAAGAAGGCGGTCGAATTCCTCCATGAGCGCTGAAATTACCTCTTTGGTGTCCTGCGACATGCCAGAGTTCCTGTGAATTCGCCGAGCACGCACTCAATGTCTTTCTAGACACCAAGCCTGTCAAGCAGTCCATCCGAAGACTGTCGGAGCCACGAGCCGAAGCTATCGGCAAGGAAATCAACAGATTACTCGCAGCAGACTTCATCCGGGAAATAAAGGAAAGCGAGTGGCTGGCAAACACGGTGATGGTCCCGAAGAAGGACACGGACATCCTGCGGATGTGTGTAGACTTCACGTCACTAAACAAACACTGCCCAAAGGACCACTTCCCTCTTCCTCGGATCGACCAGATCATCGATTCGACTGCAGGTTGTGAGAAACTCTCCTTCCTCGACGCCTACTCAGGCTATAACCAGATTCGACTTATTGTCGAAGATCAAGAGAAAACGACGTTCATCACACCGTTCAGAGTATACTGCTACAACACAATGCCCTTCGGGCTAAAGAAAGCGGGTGCCACGTACCAGCGATGCATGCAAGTCTGCCTCAAGGACCAGATCGGTCGCAACGTCCAAGTCTATGTCGACGACATAGTAATAAAAACCAAGGAGGCTAGGACACTTATCGACGATCTCCGCGAGACGTTCGACAACCTTGATCGCTACAGGATCAAGCTCAATCCAAAAAAGTGTGCCTTCGGCGTCCCCTCGGGTCAGCTGCTCGGGTACTTCATCTCTCAACGAGGGATCGAGGCGAACCCGAAGAAAATCAAAGCCATCATGACAATGGAGAAGCCGAAAAACCTCAAGGGTGTTCAGCAGCGAGGAGAGAAGCACTAAGGTGTTCATCACCGCATGGGCGAGAAGGCCCTACCATTCTACTACTGTCAAGGCGCACAAGTTCGAATGGACACCAGAATCCAACGACGCATTCAAAAGCCTCAAACAGCTCCTCTCCACCTCGCCTGTTTTGGTCACGCCAAAGGAGCGCGATCCCCTGCTGCTGTACATAGCAGCCACACACCAGGTGGTCACTGCACTGGTCGAACGACCAGAGAAGGCAAGACCCACGGGTCCAGCGCCAATTTACTACCTCGGAGGTACTCACTCAACAAAACAGCGGTACCGCGACTACTGAAGTTAGCCTACGGCGTGTTTATGACGGCTCGATGATCGAGCCACTACTTCTGGAGCATCGTGATGGTCGCCAATGAGGCACCCCGAACAAAGATCCTGAATAACCCGGAGGCCACAGACGCGCGGGCCCTGTGGAGCATCGAACTATCACCCTTGGACATCGTCTACGAGAAGCGACACGCAATCAAATCTCAAGTCCTTCCAGACTTCCTGGTACACTGGATGGAGCTGCAACTGCCTGACACCCCAGATATGTCACAGTCCTGGACAATGCATTTCGACGGCTCCAAGCGCGAAGCAGGAGCAGGGGCAGGAGTCATACTGACCTCCCCGCAAGGTGACAAGATGAAGTACGTTCTTCGGATGAAATTCAGAGCCTCCAACAACGAGGCCGAATACGAAGCCCTCATCCATGGCATGAAGATGGCAAAAATATGTGGCGCAACGCGCCTGGTCATCTACGGTGACTCCAACCTTGTCGTACAGCAGACGATGAATGAGTGTGACGCACACGCCGAAAACATGATCGCATCGCGCCTATACAACGCACTCAAGGAGAATTCGGCTGCGAACTTCGCACGTTGGAAGAGAGCAACGAGGAGGCCGATAGATTCGCCAACATCGGCTCCACTTGCGAAGGTACCACCGGTGTGTTCCTAACAGATCTGCGTGCCATCCATCAAGCGGAAATTACCCAAGGATCACCCGAAGAAGCGTAACACCGGGGCTACGCTACCCGAAGGTCAAGAAGGACCAAAAGTTGATACCGAAGTTGCCATGGTCAACCTGATGCAGGTCATGGCAGTCGAAGAAACTTGGACACGTCCATACCTCCAGTTCCTGATAAACGTAGAATTGCCTGACAGCCCGACAGATGCCCGACGCATATCTCGTCGGTCAAAAGCCTTCACCATCATCAACGACGAGCTGTACAAACGCAGCATTACGGGTGTACTACAACGGTGCGTCACCATCGACGACGGCAAGACCATACTACAAGATATCCATGAGGGCATCTGCGGCCACCACGCAGACAGTCGCTCCCTTGTCGCCAAGGCTCTACGAGCAGGATTCTATTGGCCAACGGCCATGAGCGACGCGAAGGACATTGTCCGAAGATGCAACGGGTGCCAACGGTTTGCCGACAAACCGCACGCACCTGGGTCCGAACTTCGACCCATACCCATAGCTCGCCTTTGCCCAATGGGGCCTCGACATGATCGCAAACCGCCAAAGTCCTCGAAGGGACACGTCTTCCTCCTGGGTCGCAATAAAAATTCACCAAGTGGATCGAGGCCATGCTACCACCAACCGTAAGGGCAAAACCGCTGGTCAAATTCTTGAATCCATTGTCTGTGTTCGGCATCGCAAGCATCATCACCGACAACGATTCGAACTTCATTTCAAGAATTCCGTGACTTGCGAAGGCCTCGGGATCAATATCACGTATGCCTCAAAGGGCACACCCGCAAACAAACGGCAAGTGGAAAGGCCAACGGCCTAATCGGCGCCGCATCAAGAAGCGCCTCATGAGCTCACTTGAGCACAAAGTCGGAAATCGGAAAAGAGCTACCGTCCCGTGGAGCTTACGACCACGCCAAACAGCTCCACCGCCACACACCGCTTCTTCATGGTACACGGAGCCGAGGCTACCGGCACGCCATCAGCTCCACGAGTCGTCACACAATAAGCCGAATCCACGCTGCACTCGAAGATGCCGACACACTCGACGAAGCACGGATATAGCAAAGCTAGATCACGTGTACCAAAGAAAGTCTCCGAACTACCATAGCCTTGACCGCCCAAGGTCCTTCGTCAAGGAGACCTCGCCTTCGGCTCAAGCAAAAGCGACCGAATAAATTCAGTCACCATGGGAAGGACCCTATGTCATCACCGAAGTCATCCTGTGGCGCTATCGCCGAAAGCACGTGGAGTCTAGAGTCGCATACTCCAACCCATGGAACATCTCGCACTGGACGATTCTACCCGTAGCAACCTACCCCTTTACTTTCAATAAGGCTTTCACCAAGGCTACTCGGCCAACCATGTACCTCCTCCATTACGATATAAATAAAGCTAAATGTCTCGCCCCCAACCTTCGGTTGACTATTTTCTACAACTTTACTACATGCTACATACGCACTCGGGGGCTCCCCCCACCTCACGATTTCATCGACTGAGGACCAAACGTGTACACTGAGTAGGACACGCCGTGCAAACAAAAGGGCACGATTAATCAAAGCACTGCGTGCTCACAAACAAGCAAACCTTTACAACAAAGGGCACAAAACGCCCACCGCAAATATACAAATTTTACATCTATCTGTTTATTTTCAGGTCCTACCTATTCTGAAAAATAACCTGAGCACGCTGCTCAAACAAATCTACAATCTGTTCGGCATACTGCCTTACAGCCGCGAACATGCGGACGCATGTTCCACTCGCCACCATCTGGTCGAAGAGGTGGCCCAGTTGCCACAGCAGCCAAATCTACGTTAGGGCGGTGCACCCTCACAAGAGACAAGGCAACCTTCACCCCTACGACGAGCTGCTGCCGCACCAGCTCCTTGACATTGCTGGCATTCCGAAACCTCGACATAAGACCTGCGAGGGTCGTCGACACGACATCCAAAGGAAACATCACGTGCAGCACCGAGGAAAGTGATGTCTGCACCTGGCGGAGCACCCGTGAAACCTGATAGACACGATCCTGCACCGTCGCCAGAACCATGGCGCGATCGCGATCCATCCAGAAGAAGCCACCGGCCTCCATGTCCTGTTGAGCCAAGCAATTGACTCGAACAACGATACGCTCCTTTTCTTCCCTCGGAGCAATATTGGCACCTGCGACAACCGCACAAAACAAGAATAAGGCCAGCAGGCTCACCCGAAAAATTGAGCTACAACCCGAAAGAAGGATCAACTTACATTGCAGCTGCTCGGACAGCCGACCCAGCTCCGCCATCAAATACTCCTCTTTGGCTGCACCACGATATGCCTTGGATTTCCAAACGTCACACCGCCAGAACCCAAGCAAATCTCTCTCCAAGTGCACGCGATCTCAAGAAAAGCGAAGTGAGGAATCATCCAATGATGGTCGCAAAGGCCTTTCGGATGAAGTGTCAACTGGTCAAGACCAAGGAACCTATAGCAGAAAAAGAAGGCACATACGGACATTCACCAAGGATAGAGCACAACCTTGAGGAATTCATTAAAATATATAAGGTTACCATGGCACAAGGATGGTACTAAAAAGATATTTACAACAAAAGAAGACTACAAACTACCCTACGCCTACTATGCCTAAGGTGCAGGACATCGAGTCGCCTCGTAACCGCATCGCTTAGTGGCTCGCCGCTGCCGCATGATGCATACTCGCATGCAAGTCAATGAGCTTGGGCCCATATCGTCTGCAGTGAGCGGAGTAGGCGGCGGCTACCTCGGATCCATCCGCAGCCGCATCCGAGAAGTGATTGGGCAGGTCCAGCTCCGCCTAGCCGCCATGGCCATCGCCAGCCCGACGACGCCGATGCCCTTCGCTTCGCGCTTATGCGCAGCGCTCGCCGACAGAGCTCGCCAGGCATCCACATCTTCAAGGGTTGCGCCCTTCGAAGAGCTCCCGTAGAAGCGACCAAGGACCTCCTTCGCTTTGGCAAGGAGTTGACGATGAGCGCAGGCGGTCTTCGACCGCCACGGTGGCATCATCTAGACCACTCCGTGCTCCAGAGCACTGGTCGAACTCGATGCTGCGGCATCTAAGACAAAAAAGAAAAACATGAAGAAAGGCAGCATAGAAAAGATCCAGAAAAAAACAAGTACAAAGCTTGTACTCACCGAAATAGCCTTGGCAGACCATGAGCTTCGCCACCTCTTTTCACGAGCAGCCGAACGGTGGCCAGCTCCTCACGATCTGCGCCTCTGCTGCAGACGCTTTCGCTGCTGCCGCTACCCAGCTCAAGGCGCCTTTAGCACCAATGGCGGCTGTCACTCCCGATTGGCCAAGGCTCTTTTTAAGAGCGTCGACCTCACGGAGAGAGTCGTTATGCTCCTCTACATTTAAGACAAGCAAGTGTCAAATAACAGGACCAGGATAAACAAGAGAGGTACTAAAAGGCAGACGGATACCTTGAAGCTGCCGCAGCTTCGCCTCCAGCGTCAGGTGCTCCTCCACCAGCCGCTTGGCCTCTTGGACAAAAGGCTGTAGAAAAAGGCAATAGCAGTAAGAATAGGACTTGGGGGCTACGCCCAACACAAAGAAGCAAAAACAACATCAGCACACGAAGACACTCGGGGGCTCTCCCCGTGACAGGAAGCAGAAAACTTACATGCTCCGAAGGAGAGCCTGAAGGCCCGCCTGCGAAATTCTGAGGCGCAACCACCAGCCCCTCCTGCACAGGAGGAACTGGAGCGGCGCCACCCGAAGTCGCCACCATCTCAGGAGGAGGCGACGCAATGTTCGACTCCCCCATCATCTCCCGCGCACCATCACTAGAGCCGGAAGATTGCTGACTCTGAACCAATCAACAGGGTGCAAAAATCATGAAGGAAAAGGACAACGGTGCAACAAGAAAACTTACGCCCAATGCGCCAGTCGAAGATAGGAGAAGCCTTCGGCCCTCTTCCTCTTTCTTCTCTTGCTTCTTCTCCTCCTTCTTTTCTTCCTTCTTCCGCTTTCAAGCAAGGGCGCAATGTACCGCACATGAATGGCAAGAAGGGAGAGGAAGAACCCCATGAACATAAACATGACGCCAAGGCCCGAGGATTTCGGGAGTCGAGGCATCCGAAGACTCATTGGAGCTCGTGATCGCTTGGCGAATGGTCCTCACTCGACTTCGTCGGCATCCTCCATTGGAGATCACGACGCAGCTCGGACACGGAATCCACCACTTCATTATCCGGGCATTGGATACCTTTTCGCAACGGTGGTGCCATGCCCGGCACTTTGAAGCTCTGCAAGATGACAAGGAACTTTGTTAGCAAACAAAGGAAAAAATACACAGCCGACAAAAACAAAGGGGAAGTACTACGTGCGCAAATCTACACCTTCGGTACAGCCAACGTCGAAGAAAAGGGAGGAGTCAGCGACTTCCCCAGGATTTCTTCGTCGGCCTTGAACTTCAACAGCGCGCGAAGAGCCTTGTCAAGTTCCACCTCGGAGATTTTCTCACTCGAAACCCTCGTCGGATCACGACGCCCAGAATAAAGAAACATCGGGTGCACCCTCGCTTGGAGAGGCTGCACCCGACGCTCAAGAAACGTCCGGATGATGTCCACACCGTTCACCTCCTTCTCAGGAATCGATTGGAGATCCTCCACCCGACGGTACAGGGCCTCTATCTCCGCCACCTCACCATCTAAGATTTGGTTTTTCCAGGATCTTTTCTTCTCAATCAATTGGGAGGGGTCAAAGGGAACAAGACCAAAATCTTGCCCGGGTACTACGGAGTCACGGATATAGAACCACCGCCTCCAAGATCGGATGATTCGGACATGGAAAAGGAAAAGAATTGCAGATTGGGACTGAGGGAAATGATGAAACCCCCAATGGGATACACACCATCCAAAACAGATTGCCTCTTCACGGAATAGAGCTTCCGGAAGAGGCCAAAGTGCGGCTCAATGCCAAGCCAGCACTCGCAAAACGTGATAAAACAAGCAATATGGAGAAGAGAATTGGGAGACAGATGATGCAGCTGAACCCCATAGAAGAAGAGCAGTCCACGAAGGAAGTCATGGACTGGATACGAAAACCCACGCAAAACGAAGGCGACAAACATAACCCGGTACCCAGATGGGGGACGGGGGATTACCTCATTACCGGGGAGTTTAACGGCCTCCCTGTCCTCTGGGATCAAGCCCCGCTCGCGTAGCTTGCGGAGATCGCTCTCCCGCGTCTCCGATCGCCGCCAGCCGCCATCGGTGACGCGAGCAGCGACGGTGCCCTTCTTGCCTGCGGCGGCGCTGGTCCCAACCGCAGATGAGGACTTCTTTGTTGTCCCCATGGCGCTACGGCGGTGGTGGCAATGACAACGCAGAAAAAACAAAGGAAATGTGGAAGGAAAGCTCAGCGCACAACAAGAATCGCTCAAGAACAAGGAGGCAGTGAACAGATGAACTGGTGCGGTGAAAAACAAACCACGATTTCACCAAGGATTACAACAGCGAAGACGACACACGCTGGCCGTCCATCGAGAAGACCTAACGCCAACGATAGATCTGGCCGTACACGTGCCAACACCACAACGAACCGTCGTTACCACGCCGTCCACTACGCGCGGAAATCGAGGAGATGCCATAATCATCTCCACGCCGCGCATGACTGGTCAATTCAAAGTCACAAAGTGGGACCCACGCTTCGTCCAGTCAAGTCATCTCTGGCGTAGCAGACGCTTGAGGTCATCAATCGTCAGCACTGACGTCATCAAAAGCTATACTAGCACCAACTTCGGCTCCACACCTAAGAGTATTCACTCGAATCTACGATTCGACTAAATACTCGGGGCCTACTCCTATCAAGAGCGCTGGCCGCGCACCCGACAGAACAAATGATGGCAAATTACTTCTCTGAGTCCTACGTCGAGTCTACGACTCCACTACGCACTCGGGGGGATATTCCCATAGGGAGGATGGATTCAAGCATCCGAAAATTTTCGAGTCCTGCGGACTTAACGACAGAAACAATGCTTGAATTAAAGTCTCCGTTCGAGTTCACGACTCAATGACACTTGGGGTTACTCCCATAGGAGGCTGGTCGCGCACCCTATGAAATCTTCTCGCGATATTCGGATCAGACGCAAAAACTTTTGGCAACTTTGCCCCAACAAAACGCCGAGTGAGCGTCAAACTCCTAGGCCCAAGCACCTCCGAGGTGATAAATGTTGATGCGTCTGCGTGACGCAAAGATAAGACCTACAGATATCATCCGATGGCCTCGCAACACACCGATCGCGCTCGCTAGTATGAACTGCATCACAGTGGCGATGAAAAATCCCGTGACGTTGGGTACACCAATTAAAATCACCGAATTCCACTCTGTAAGTCCTCCGCGGCCGAGTTGAATTACGCCAAGATATGTTCCAGGGTTAAGGGGACCCGAACACGAGGAAGATCGTGTTGTTTCGTCCTAAGACGCTTAATCGACCTCGATCCGTCGGGTGAGTCGCACACGCATCAACAATCCCTACACATATACTATTAACATATAGCTTCTCCGAAGGATGGAAGAGTCCTCACGAATCACGATTCGACCGATCACCGGGGCTCGACATGGTTATACCCTACGCACGTGACAAAGATACCCGTCCAGCCCAAGGAAGGCCCACAGCACATGCGCCCGCCCATGAAGGTTTTCGGTGGCCAAGGCCCATGACGCCTTCGGATCCTTGGAGAGCAAGACTAGAGGAGATAGGAAATTCAAAGGGTAAAACCCTAGAACTTGTAACCGACTAGGACTATGCCCGGACCTGCCTAAGTCTATATAAAGGCTAGGAGGGCACGCCCTAGATCTCGACTCATACTTTCGACACGCATCCACGCCAGATCGAATCGCAGACTCAGAACCTTTGGTTCCGCCGTAATCAAGAGCGCAAGCAGTGAGTAGGGTTTTCCTCCGGCCCGAACTCGGTAAATCTTGTGTCCCCTGGTTGCTTGTCTATTAACCGTGCCACGATCTCCAGCATCCCCATCTTCTCCAAAACCCAAGTCCATAACAATGGGCATTGACGAGATTAAACCTCGTCAGCAGTAGCAATAGTAACATCAACGGTAACAGTAGGATTCGAGTGCGGTAAGCATAGAAATGGATGGATGAGCGTTGCATGGACGAGTCTAAACATGTAACTTCAAGAACTACGGCATTGCATATAAATAATAACAAGCATCCAAGTACTAAACAATCCTAGGCATGTGCTCCAAATATAGTCATACGTGCTCGTAATGAGAACTTGCACAACATCTTTTGTCCAGCCAGACCGTGGCAGCGGTGCCACTAGGGAACTACTGGCAATTAAGGTGCTCATTTTAATAGAGCACCGGAGCAAAGCATTAACACTCCATGAACACATATGATCCTCACACCACATCCATCCCCTCCGGTTTTCCCAATTATTGTCACTTTGGGGCCTTTGGATTCGGACAATGATATGTGTACACAACTTGCAGATAAGATCATAAACAATACTATCATAATGATTCAATAATAAGTTCAGATCTGAGATCATGGCACCCGGGCCCTAGTGACAAGCATTAAGCACAACAAGTTGCAACAAAGTCAAATAACACTAATAGAGATACTAGGCACTATGCCCCTAACAGATCTTATTAGATTACACGATAGAACTCATCCAATCCCTACCATCCCTAAGCCTACAGCGGGGGATTACTCACTCATGGATGAGGGAAACATCGGTGGTTGATGGAGATGCGTTGGTGATGACGATGTTGATGATCCTCTCCAAATTCCCTGTCCCGGCAGGGTGCCAGAACGGAGTTTCTGGATCTGAATCTTGGTTTCTCGTGGCGGCGGAGCAGAACTCTTTCTGGAAAACTATCAAACCCCCCTCTGTTTTTAGGTCAGAAGGCAACTTATAGACGCGGAGAGGGGCCAAGAAGCTGCCTCGGGTGGCCAAACCTCCCCCAAGCGTGGGGTTAGTGGGCCCGCGCCTGGGGTGGGTCTGGCCCCCCAGGCCTCCCCTCTGTCTCCCCTTCTGGCTCCGTGGATCTTCTGGTGAAATATAATTTTTGGCATATTTTCCGGGATTTTTCCTGATAGTTCATTTTCTGCACAAAAACAAGACACCAAGGTAATTCTGCTGAAAACAGCGTCAGTGTGTGTTAGTTGTATCCGAATCACACAAGTTTAGAGAAGAAACAATAGCAAAGTGTTCAAGAAAGTAGATATGTTTTGGACGTATCACCTCGCGCGAGAGAGGAGCAGCTCTATCACCATACGCTCTTCGTCGGGGTCGTTGGCGTAGTTGTCGGTGGCGACCACGCGATCATGCGGAGGGGACAGTGTGCTCCACTCGTCGGAGGATGGAGGAGTGGGGCCACGCGAGGAGCCCTCACCGGCGTGTGTGTACCTACGAACGGTGGGAGTGGACGGAGAGATTGCACGCGACCTCGTGTTGATGCCTGAGAGCACTTCGTTGGGAACCCCAAGAGCAAGGTGTGAAGCAGCACAACAACAAGTTTTATCTTAGTAAGAAACCGAGGTTATCGAACCAGTAGTAGGCAGGAAACGCCACACAGGTGTTGCAAGCAACGCGGAGACCTGCACAACACAAACTCAAGACTTTGCCCCAACTAATCAGTGAGGTTGTCAAGCTCACCAGTTTGCTATAACAAAGGATTAAACGTATGGTGTAAAAGGTGATGATGGTTTGCAGCAAGTAAACAGTAACAATGGAAGATGTATCAATGGTAAAGATTGGACTGGGGTCCATAGTTCAATAGATATGCTCTCCTTAGATAAATAACATGACATGAAGGTTAAACAAATTACAGCAGGGCAATTGACTAGAACTGAGCAAGGCATAACAATGCAATACCAGACAAAAAGATCCTATGAGATTCAATTGGTCAATACAACAATATACATAGACCGCCATCCAACTGCATCTATGACTAGTAGTCCACCTTTAGGTTATCATCCGAACCCTCCAAAGATTAAGTTGCAAGCAATGACAACGCTTAAGCAAAATGTGTAAGGTAAACAATCTACTTGTTGTATGAACAAGAGACCGTTGTTTTCTCCCTAGTGGCAACAACACATCTACAACCGAAGAGATTTCTGTCAATTTCCTTCAAAACTAGAGGCATGAACCCACTATCGAGCATAAATACCCCCTCTTGGAGTCACTAGCAACTACTTGGCCAAGATAGCTACTAACAACGAAGAGCATGCAAGATCACAAACATAACAGACATGATAGAATCATAAAGACAAAACCATTAATCAATTTGACATAGTAATCTCAATATCCATCGGATCCCCGCAAACACAACATGCATGATTACAAATAGATTAGATCTTGATCATGAACGGAGCTCACAAGATCTATACATGAAAGCACAAGGAGGATATACAACCATCTAACTACTACGTGGACCCATAGTCCAAGGTGGAACTACTCACGCATCATACCGGAGAAGAAGGCCTCTGGGATGATCTCCTCCGCAGGGTGGAAAACTTCATCCCCGATCTAGGGACGATGGTGGCGGCGGCTACATACAGCTTCGTGGAGTTTTGATCGGGTGCCTAGGGTTTCTGCATCAGGGGCTTCTTATAGACGAAGAGGCGAGGCTGGGAGGCAACTAGGGGGTCCTAGGGGGGTTTGGCCTCCCTGACTTGCCTCTCCGTCTCTCCTATGGACTTCGTGTCACCCATGGTAAAATATTGACTTTGGCTTTTGTCCCGTCTAATTCCGGGAATATTGATTTTCTGCCTTTCTGGAACCAAAAACAGAAGAAAACAGACAACTGGCACTGTGACAACTTGTTAATAGGTTAGTTCCAGAAAAGGTATAAAAACACCTCAAAAGTAAAGACAAAGCAATGCGAAGTAGATACTAAACAAGCGTGGAACATAAAAAATTATAGATACGTTTCCGACGTATCACCTCGCCGAGCGCCATCCTGTTGCCACGTACGCGTGGAGTGATTCCGGGAGAGAGAGCTAGCGGTTCGTCCACTTGAGCGCCGCGTGCTTCTTCGCCCCTCTGAGCGAATGAACGCCCGGTGCACCTCATCGATGTACCAACTACCATGGCGGTCGCCATCGCCCCCGCCTCCGGATCTCCTCCCCACCCTAAAACTACCGCTGCGACACATCTTCGCTCGGATCTGGTGGCGGAGTCGCGCACAATTGCTCATCAGAGCTTGTGCTCGCAGCGACGGCGCTAGGGTTATGGCGGTGTAGAAATAAGGGTTTGTACCCTCACTTGCGCGAGCCGCCAATATTTGTATCGACCGATCCTCGCACTAAACGGGCCACAGTAAAAGTGAGTACGGGCTGGGCTGCTTTTACAGGCTTCACTAGAGTGAAGGAGATGTAGCGGGCCTGTAAACTTGCCAGAGTTTTATAGTTCCCGGTTGTTTACATGCTTGTTAGAGATGCGGGACCCGTATAACCGCCGAAATTGTAAAATTCCGATGGATTTGCAGGCCCACATGAAATCAGTCACTCTAACGGAGCCCGTAAATCAGCCTGACCCATAAAGTTACAGTGTCCTGTTAACCACCCGCGTCGACCTATATAAGTAGAGACCGCGTCGGCGAGTGGGGGTCCGAACCCGTTCTTTCCGCATGTCCCAACCCTAGCGTTGTCGCCGCCAGCTCCAACTCCGGCAAGAAATCGCGCCCGCACCCGAGCGAGATCAATGCCATGTATTTGCGTAGAGGTAGCTACGGGGTAGGCAGAGGGAGATCCGGAGGAGAGGCCGGCGGCGACCGTCCTCCGCGCCGCGTCGCCGACTCCGCGCATGCCAGGTTTGTCCGTTCAAAGGGCGCGAAGAAGCACACCGCCCTCAAGTGGGTGAACCGCGACGTGTCCCCGCCGTCGTCTCGTCGTGCCTACGCGCCGACGTGGTGGCTGGCAGCAAGGAATGACCGGCGCTGCGAGCAGCTTTCCGCCAGGTACACGCACGCCGGGGAGGGATCCTCGCTCGTCCCAGCTCCTCCCTCCCCTCCCTCCTATGATGGCTTCAGCTCGTCGTCCCCTTCTCCAGCGACCGTCGTAGGCGCGGCGGACTACGCCCACGACAGCGACGAGGGGCGCATCGCCATGGAGCTCATGGTGCGCAAGTCCGAGCTCGTTGTCGCCATGGAGCTCGACATCGAGTGGGCCAAGCAGCATTGGGCCATCGCCCTCGTCGAAGCGTGCAAGGCCAGGGAGAGGGAGGCGACACGCACCACCGTTGTCAAGCTCGAGATGGCCGACCTCATCGACCTCTCCGAGGAGTGAAGCTCCCGCCGCCGTGCCGCCACGTCTTGGAGCTCCCGTCACCACGCCGGGGCTCCAATTGTACGGATCACCACCGTGTTCCTCCCCTATTAACGCGCAAAAGTAGAATTGCTGCTTTTAATACTAATTTCATGAGTATGTGATGATCTGGACGCTGTTCGTCGTCGAATTTTGCCGCGAGTGCTAAATTTTAAATTATCAGTTTTATTTTTTTAAAGGAAATGCGGTAGGGGAAACCCCTACAGCGATTTTTTGTTTGAAATAATAAGAACCCAGGTCTGCATCCGTGGGGACATGAACCTGAGTGGCTTGATTGTATGTCCACATCCCTAACCAAGTAAGCTAGACTCACTTCTTAGTTATCAGTTTTGTTTTATATGCACCGTTCTCCGTGACCGATTTTCAGAACTCTAAATTGCGAGTTTATACGCCTGTATCGTGTGTTTATAGTTTCCGTTTTTTCAATCACGGTTAGAGCTTCTCTTAGAGTGGAGCTTCTCTTAGAGTCCACTACTCTAAGAACATGTACAATACTAGATACTTAAGGTGCGTAGAAAAATGAACCTGTTTTTGATTAAGCACGGACGGATGCTTATTTTAGACGCCTCACTAAGCATCTCTCTAATATAAATAAGCACCTGTGCTTATACAGATGCTTGGTTTATTCTTGTGAACACGAGCCTTAGCACCCTGTGTTGTACATGACCTAACACGGTTCCTAACGACGATTTTCACAGCAAACCTGAGCGCACGTGAAGCGGAAATCAGACAGAGCACGCGACACAGCTGCTGCGTCGATCGACCGCCCATTCCTCTGGAGTCTCGACCCAATGGGCCGCTCAAACGTGCAACTAAACACAAACTTAATTAACCCGCGCGTCTCTGCTGCAGCCTGTAGGGCGTAGGCCACACTCGGCCGGCGTGGTCAGAAACCTGAAACTGAAACTTGACCCCATCCCAAAGGCCATCGCCGCGAGCGGCTACGCCAGAAGGCGACGCTAGCTGCAACGCAAAGTCAACACCGTCGCGGCGGCCTCTCTCAAACCAGAGGGCCGGGGCGGCGGCTTGGCATGACGCGAATGATCATGTTAACTACCCCACTGACAGCCCAAAGGAGCACGGCGATGTGTACGGCGTTCACTTGTTCAGAGATCACAGTTTTCTCAGCGCCTCGCTGCCAATTCCCTGCTGATTTATTTCAGCTCTTCTTCTCGCACGTACGTACGCGTCAGATCTTTGAGGGAGACTTGTCAGATACTCGGATCCGAAACTCAGATCCCTTTCTTCCTTTGGTAGAGTACTACTCCGATCCATGATAAGACACATCGCACAGCATCGACACGTACGTACTACAAAAAGGCGAGGGCCGCTTCTCGTTATCATCATCACCACATTCTATCGCTGCTGGCTGAATTACACGCATAAGTGGTCGGACGGACAAAAAGAAAGAACGAACGAAACAAAAAAGAACAAAAACACGTACGTGTGGTCTGAAAGAAAGAGAAAAAAAAATGTACACGACGCGCGATCTACAGGGCTTGGGCTACCAGGGCTTGAGGTCGTTCTCCTGTCCGGCGCTCCAGTCGAGCACCTTCTCCCCGGGCTCCAGGAACGCGCCCTTCGCGTGGGGCAGCTTGCGCGCGAGCCCGTTGAGCACCTGGTCGAAGGCGTCCCCGGGCCTGGCCGCCGGCTGGTGGAACAGCACCGCCTGCTTCATGGCCGGGCTCGCCAGCAGCCGCTGCTTCCGGAGCACGTCCTCGGGCGGCACCGAGGCGAGGATGGAGTCCAGCCGGGGCACGTCGGCCTCGGCCACGAACACGCTGATCTGGTCCCAGGGGATGGCGTCCGCGAAGGGGAGCACGATGTCGTCCGCGATGATCACCGGGATGCACCCGAACACCACGGCCTCCACCAGCCGCGGGCTCCAGGGCGCCCAACCCAGCGGGCACAGGCAGAAGATGGCCCGCTGCATGTCCTCGTAGTACGTCGACGGGTGCTCCGACGACATGTCAAACAGCGGGTTGTCCTTGAAGTTCTCCCACACCGACGCGCGGGCGCCCCTGCGTTTTAAACACATGGTCAGTTTAGCGTTTGCAGCTGCATCCACCAATCCACCATGGACACTGATTACGGTGCGCATTGCCGTTGTTACCTCGCGTAGTAGCCGCCTTCGGGGTCGTTGCCCATGTCGTAGAAGAGGCCGCGGAAGTAGGCGAAGATGGACCGCGGCGTGCCGGGGGAGATGAGGTGAGCCTGCATCTTCTGCGGGTTGGCGTAGGGAGGGATGATGATGGACCCGGACTGCATGCACGGATGGTTCCTCTGCCCGAACGTCTGAACCAGAGTCGCACGACGGAGCACCGGCAGGATCCCCCTCTGAATCGCCGTCTCCTCCTGAAAAAACAGGAACAACAGATTTTTCATCACTATGCTTAAAACACAAAATTCAGTCTACCTCTGCATTGCTGCACATGGAATCCAGTAGTGCTGTATAACTATTTTCAACAGAGGGCAATGCAGTGGTGCTCTACATAATCTTTACCTGGTAGTGGAAGCATGCCCCAAAGTCATGGGGAGCGAGGAAGAAGTGGTCTGCCCCCTCCGTTCTGTTCCAGTAAGGCCACGTCGCCGCGATGTACTGGACGGCGCTCCTCATGATCCGAGGAGCCCTGTACGGCAGCGGGAACCCTTGCTGCGTCAGGTCGCACGTCACGTACACCGGGGTGTAGAACCAGTCGGCCTCCTCGGGGTTCAGTGTCCGCACGGCGCTCGCCAGCAGGAACTGGTGCATGAAGATCTCGGCGGCGAACATGTGGTACAGGCACCGGTTGTCCTTCTCCAGCAGGTAATAGTTGTACTTCCTCGGCATCTCGTAGATGAAGACCTTGATCTTCCCGACCGGGTCGTCTCCTAGCACGTCGCCGGCGTGCCCTGAAGACATTCATCATGTTAATTTGGCAATCAATCGAAATGTGCATCATTTTGTATTACTTAAAAAAAAACACCAAAGTTGCAACGACACGTACCAAACAAAACAACTGCAAAGCTTAGCCTGGGCAGAAAGAAACCAAAAACAGAGCTAACCTCCAAACCAAGCAAAAAAGAAGAAAATATCCTAAGCTAAGCAATCAGACAATGCATTCATGTCTTGAAATGTGCACGGAAACGGTACTCCCTCTGTTCGGGATTATAAGTCCTACGCGCATACCTAGGTTGTTAATTTGACTAACAAAACATAACTTATATCACTTTTGCTTCGGTCCCCCCCCCCTCCTCTCCCCCTTCTTTCAAACTTTGATAAACAAAAACTCGATACCGATTGTTTAGAGGACCGTACGAACCCATCCGAATTCCGTATGGTCCTTTTAGACGTATACTCACCATATATGCATACTCATATGTCTGTGGAAGGAGAAAATTGAAAGTTATATAGCAGCAAAAAAAAAATTAAAATATGACATGCAAAGACGTAGATCGCGATAATGCAAGGTGGGATCAGCCGACCGAAACATGGATTATACTCAGTTCAACCAAGTACACATATACGGAGATATACGTGGCCTCGATATGGATTTAAAACAGCCCATGCATCTTAAGTTTAAGGGGGACCGAAGCACACCTCAACTTATATATCACAAAAATTATACCATTAGAAAATATAATCTCTAAAGTTTCTTTATACTATACTATTTATGTTTTGTTTCTCAAATTAGCAACCTAGTTATCCGCGCGGGACTTATAATCCCAAACGGAGGGAGTACCTTTACAGTACTAGTTTCAGTATTCAGTACCATCTACGTACAACTTGATAAGGAGGGAACCGTTTATGCAGAGACCAAATCACCACTTGTGGAAGAATATAGTTGGTGTAAAATGACTGATCAGTTGTGTTAGCTAACAAAGTTCAACTACTACAATACCTGCCCTCATATAATTTTTTTCTTGCACACACATCGAAATGTACGTCATTTTGTATTGAAAGAAGAACATCAAAGTTGCAAGGACACGTACCAAACAAAACAACCGCAAAGCTTATCCTGGGCAGAAAGAAACCAAAAACAGAGCTAACCTCCAAACCAAGCGAAGCAAGAAAATATCCTAAGCTAAGCAATCAGACAATCCATTCATGTCTTGAGATGTCCACGAAAACGGTACCTTTATACAGTACTAATTTCAGTATTCAGTACCATCTACGTACAACTTAATAAGGAGGGAACCGGACGAACATTTATGCAGAGACCAAATCTCCACTTGTGAAACAGAATATAGTTGGTGTAAAATGACTGATCAGTTGTGCTATCTACTAACAAAGTTCAACCACTACTTCATTACCTGCTCTCATGGTACCAAAAGGAAAACCAATCCATGTCAATCAGTTCCCTTTTTAATGATAACTAGCTAAATTTCACCCCCTTGTCAATAACCAATTTGGTGGTTAGCACGTCAGGTTCAACGGAAGAAAACAGGCAAGGGAATCCGTGCTATGATATCCATCAGCTAGCGGAGTGAGTGGACGGCCAGTGCTGAATCTAGCTTGCTTTATGAACCATTTCCGATTTTCCATTATCCCCGTACACTAAAACGCATCCGATAAAGCAAATCGTGCGGGTTAGGTACAGAGCCGCGGTAGTGCTCATCGCAAGAAATGCCAATAATGGCACATATCCATTCCGCTTGATCCCCCGAATGAGTGAAGCAGCAGCAGCACTAGGGAGGCGTGGCCGCGAAGAAGAGCGTGCAGAAAGGGGAGGAGATAGCAATCATGAAGGTCCGTAGGATCACGGGGAACTGTGGGCGGTTAGCGACGAGCATGCATGATGAGCGTGTCCGGAGCCATTTTGATGCAAAATGTACTGATGCAGGTAGGATCACGGGGGACTTGAGAATTCAGTATCCACCTACCAGCATCTACGGGTTTGTTTGCTTGCTTGCTGAATTGGTGATTACTGCCGGTACTACTTGGTTGCCGGTACAGTGTATTAATTACAGTGGGCGTCTGTCAGGTACCGGGCCGGCCGGCTACATGGTGGATCGCAGGGAGCTCGCCGGCGCCAATGCAGGCGGCATGCACGACTGGTCCCGGCCAACAAGAAGCAGCCGCGGTTTGCACGTACGGGGCTAGTTCAAACCAGAGGTCGCACGCAGGAATGCGTATGCTGCAGAGGAAAAAACTGGATTTAGAGCGTGGTGTCGGTGGGATGGGATGGCGCGGATGCAGCTAGGCAGCTAGGATTTCCATTCGGTTTGAGCGGCAGGCGGCGGCATTGCGGGACACGGCGGCGGCGGCGGAGCCTTGGGAAATCTGAATCTCGACGGGGCCAATTTCGATTTCCCGTGTCCGGCTTTGTCGCGTGGGTTCTGACAGGGGGAATTCAGGACAGAGGACCAGGAAGAAGGAGGAGGGGGAGACAGGGGAGAGGGAGCGGGTTACCTGAGATCCTGGCGTGCTTGTGCGGCGGCGGCGCTGCCGCGACGAGGGCCGCGCAGCAGCAGGCGACTACGGCGGCGAGCAGGACCGCCGCTGTGGCCCCCATTGGTCCTGCCGACGCCGTGGTCCGCTCCGGGCCGCAGGCGTCGACGACCTGCCCGGCCCCGGCGCAAATTAAGACCGAAGTAGCGCCGCCGGCGCAGGTGTAGGGCGCCAATTGAGGTACCGCTGCTGCTTTCTTGCTTGCTTGCTAGCTTGCTATCGGCAGCAGGATAGCCGCTGTCGCTTGCCCAAAGGAAACGCGCCGCTCTGGGTCGTCCCCGTCGTCGTCGGTGCTGGTGCACTGTCCCTCTCACTCGCTGAAATCCGGGAAGTCTCTACCGATGATGGAGGAGCGTGGTGGAGATAAAAAAAGAAGACAGGGTGACCAGCGGCGGCGGAGGAGGAGCGGTGCTGCCGCGGTGAAATCTGAGGTCGCGGGACGAAGCGGTCAAGGTGACGAGCGAGCGAGCCAGTGGGAAATATATACTACAGCTCCGCTGCTCCGAATCCAAAGACTTGAGCAACGCACACGGCGAATGACCGCGGGTCTCGAGTCTAGAGTCTAGACTCTAGAGGGGTGGTGGACAAGAAAAGAAACAGAGGAAGAAAGAGAGAGCGAGGGAAGCACGCGGGCGGGCCGGCGTTGGCGTGAGACGGAATCAACCGACACCGTTTTTCTCCGTTTACTACTACTGCCGCGTCTCGCGTCCTCTGCGACGCAAAACAATCCCTCCTCCGCCTCCTCCTGCTTCAGATCATGGACTACTACTAGTGATAATGGATGTGATGCGATGCTTAAACTTTTCTGAATTTTATAGACTTCTTTTTCCCCTCCGGCACGGCGTGGCGCCAACCACGTTGTTGTGGTACTAGACTAGTAGTACAGCCGTGCCGGTAGCATCATAGGGTGATTGATTAATTAAGGAAAGCGGGATGGATTATGAGGGAGTCACGAGGGTGCATGAGGAGGAAGGGTCATGATCTGGTTCCGGTTATTTAACTGCTCCTCCCCCCGTCCTTTTGGCTTGGCCGTTGGCCTGGCTCGCTAAAAGCATCTCTACCATCGCGGTACTGCAAAAACATGGAGTGCAGCGGATCGTAAACCTAATTTGCAGTATACAAAACGCGGGAACAGAACAAGTACATTAATTCAAACTGTATATTTAAAAAACATCATAAATTCTTGTCAGATTCATAAATAGAGGAAGTTTTTATCATCCAGGTCTACATAGGTTTAGCAAAAGATGATTCCGCGCCCTCAATCCAGACCTCACCTAGCATAGCAAAAAATGATGTTGTGCCAGTCGCGCGCTTACTCCTCGGCGTTGTTGGTGTCGTTGTCGTAGTCATCGTTGGTGAATTACTCATCGGGGTAGTCGGCTTCGAGGGCCTTGAGCCGCGCCAGGTGCTCGCGGAGGGAGGCGACTGGCACGACGAAGATCGCGCGCCTCCGCCCTACGTGCGAGGCAGCAGTGCTTCCTGCGCTGCACGATGTCCATGAGTGTGGTGCATAGGAAGTTGAACTTGGCCTCGTTCACCAAGAGCTCCCCGTGCTTGTCGTCGGCAGCGGGCTCGCGGAGACCGACAGAAACGCGCAGATTTCGGCCATCAAGAGCTCCTCGGCATCATCCACGACAGGGTCGGCGGGCAGCGGCGGGGTCGTGCGGGTGTGCCGAAGGACGTCACGGTCGTGTCCCTGCTCGGAGAAGCACTCGCGTTTCTCCTCCTTGAACGGTAGCGTCGGGAAAGCTCGCATCCTGGAGCTCCCGCCGCGGTCCGGAGAAGCGCGGACGTGTGCGTCCAAATCAAGCTTCGATTGGCCTGCCATAGCAGATGGGGAGTGGGCACGGGGTTGAAGGCAGTGATGTGTTTTTCGACGGCGGATGTGGCTGGAACGGGAGAAGTGGGCGAGCCCCCCCGCCTTCTTCCCCCGTGATCAATATATATGCGAGACGAATGGGCCTCGATATAAATACCGCAATTTTTTTGTAGTATTCGGACTTTTACGATATCTAGAAAGACTATTTTTAAGTCTCGATACGGTATATCAATCTAAAAATTTAGGTATCGATCAATTAATATACGGTAGTCTCAATCACGCAGGCATCCACGCAGGCAAGGCAGGCAGGCAGGCGCGCGTGACGCCGGAGCAGGAGCTGGGAAAGGCAGGCGTAAAGTAACATGGGAAAAAATATTGTTGAAAAAAAAAGAGGAAAGCATGTCTGCGTGCCGTGCCGTTAGGTGGGGGCGGTTGGGTTAAAGAAATCTAATCATGTGACGGTGATGGTGACGAGCCTGTGATGCGCAGCCCGACAGCCAGCCAGCCAGCCGAGGCCGATCGATATCGCAGGCAGGGCTGCGGGCAATGGCATGCAGTGCAGCGCGGAGCAGGCAGAGGAAGGAATCTCGCACCACGTTGCGCTTCTGCGCTGCGCTCCTGCTCGCCCTGACCTGTCCACCTGGCTCGCAGCGCGCGGCAGCAGCGGACACACTTGGCTGGCCGGTCTCATCCATGCATTGCGTGCCGTGGCAGACGACGGTACGGTGCCACCACCAACCGATGCTGCGAGCCTGAGTTTTTACTTCCGGATCAGGCGCGATTCAACGACCCCCGTGTCAGGGTCAGGGCCCGTCTCCCTTCACGTCCGGTTGGGTTCAGCTCCCCGTCGCTATAACTCCGACCCGTGCTGCTGCTCGTGTGCCGATACAATAGGCGCCCGTTTCCGTTTCGGTACGCCTACGTACGTACAGTACGTACCATCTCTGCTCGAAGCAACGGCGATCCAATGCTCCGTCTCCAGGCAGGCGAGCGAACGCGTAGGAGTAAAACGCACGGCTAGCTGCCTTGCCGGCCCCAAGCACCCTACCCTCCCGGTACATGCGTACATCTTGCTCGCCAAGTTGCCATTATATTCTTCCGCGAACCCATCGTGTACGCTGCACGCAAAACCCACTGCCATTGTATCAAAGCTAGCACACCAATAGCTTGCTAGCTGGTTAAGTTTCCTACTACTTCCTCAGTTCAGAAATATAACATGTTTTAGGTTAACGAAGCTAATATATCTAGATATTTTTTAGTGTGTAGATTGAAAGATGTCTAAATACATTTACTTCATAAACCTAAAACATTCTATATTTCTAAATAAAGGGAGTATATTCGTACAAGTCATGTATAGTATGGCTAAGACCTAAGAGTAACTCAACGGTGCCCGCCAATTCGGCCCAGCCGAGTTGGAAATGGAGACTAAATTTAGCCCGCACCCGTGGCCCTCAACCACTGCCACCCTAGATTGGACTGTCCACCGATCCGTTCGGCATGCCTTTGTCGTCCCCAGCAAGCAGGAGTTGAGCTGGGGCTATGGGCGACCCACGCCACGCTCTAAAGGACACATCAGGCCATTATGCTAGCCACACAAACAACCCGCACACGATGGCTCCGCCTCCTGATGACGGGAAAGCGTCGCAATCATCGTTTTCCGCCAGTTATGCCACCGTTTTCCGTCGGTTTTTCTACCATTTTCCATCGTGTTTTCTCCTTTCAGTCAGTTCCGCCACCATTTCCTGCCATGTTTTCTCCTTCCCGCCTATTTGCGTGCTCTCCTGCCGGAATGACTGCCTTGCAACAAAAAGGCGCGAGCCCATGGATGACCGGCGCACCAGCAAACCGCAAAACCAGACCATGCATGGCCTTCACCGAACCACTTGGGCGATTCTCTCTAGTATATGTGCGCCTTGGAGGCGCATCGGGCCGTCACCACAAAAGACTTCAACTTCAGCAAGTACTACGGACAGGTGGAGGCGCTCGTCGACCTCCGGGATCTCGAGGAGTCCTTCCATGCAGTGCACCGCACCGTCGATGATTTGAGGGAGGCGCTTGCCCTCTCTCATGAACAACGGGTGCATGAGCGTCGTGTGCGCCCAAGGCTTCGCCCAAGAGCCCTACCACCGGTAGACTAAGGTGTTGGTGGAGTTGGACGCTTATTCCAGGAGGGCCATGGACTAGCCCGAGTCCTCGTCGGCAGCGGTAGGAGCAGCAGTGGTGGCGGAGCATACAAAGAGGAACTGTTGCGACACGAGGTCGTGTGAGGATAGGGAGCGCCTATCCATGACGAGACACCAGTGGAAGGAGAATTAATGAAGGAGAGTCTCTGCAGCCCCTTCCCATGTTTCTTATAGCAACACCATAGCCATCTAGAGTCGTCCGATCTACTGCTTTGACTGCCGCCTGGGAGCAAAACGTCGCACCCCACTAACTACCCCGTGCGAAAATAGAGGAGACCATTATCATGCCCCGGTTTCCGCGCATCGTGTGATCAAATTAAGCTCAACCGTCACGCACGCCGGCTAAGGCCTTTCACAATGGATTGTATCTTAGCACGGTTTTACAGGAGCAATTAAAACATAATGGTCTCCTCTATTTTCGCACGGCTAAATAGTATACAATGCATTGTTTCTTAAATGAAGTCTCTACATTTAATGATTTAGAGGACATGCATGCATTTGATTGGCCTAACCATACTTTTTCCTATGATTTCGTGTAAGAGGTGTTTCTTAGCAGATACTCATTAACTATAGTACCACATAGGCAAAGTGTCTAGGATACACCGCTAAAAAACACTTATTATGAAAGGCCTAATATTCGCCGCGGGGCCATTGCGGACACGTCCCATTAGCTGCTTAGAGCAGCACTCTGAGTACTCAATGTCATCCTTGACATCAGTTACACTAAGCTACTTTATCGAGTCCTTTGAAGGATTCGACATCGTTTACTCATGCCCGCAGGTGCATGGCCCAAGTGGATTACCTTTTTGGATGAACACAGCGCTTAGTGATGTATGCGCGCATGCTTAGCTACAAGTAGCCGAACGCAGCCTCCGAGGCTACTCCCATCCAGATCGTTGGTCGCGGACCCAACGAAAACGAAAACATTATTTGATATTGTAACAAAACGAGCCTATGCATGCCTATAAATAGCCGAACACAGCCTTGGGGACTACTCTTATCAGGAGCGCTGATCGCGCACTCAATAACTTGTCTGCCGCATCGACTTCCTTCGCAGTGTCGACACTTGGGTCCTCATAGTCGTATACCGCGTAACTGATATGGGGTCGAGTGCGTGAGACTCCCAAGATGACATCCACTATGAAAATATAGCTGGGTGCCACGTCTACGACGCGAAGGTAAGACCTGTAGAAAGTCTATCGGCCTAGAAATCATATTTGTTGCGCTCTAACAGATTCTCATGTCTACCGTGTGATAAAAATCCTGATGGACACGTTGAGTACCCACTCACAAGATGGAGTTTGAATCGATAAGATCTCCGCGACACGAGTTAAACTACCCAGTATTTACCAAGTTCGGGTCTGGGGACTTGAGCTTTCTGTTTTTGCCCAAAAGCAATTAACTAGTCCTGATCTGTCGAGAGCACCAAACACGTTAAGCCATTACCCCTATGTCTACCGAACATTTAAAAGCGTGTGAGCCGTTGACCTGATGCACTCTCGGGTTATTGATTTCTTCTTGTGTGACTGTCGACTGCGACCCTACGATACATGGCCTATAACTTTGAGTCCGTACTCGAGCCTACGACTCGACTAGTCACTCGGGGGCTCCTGAAGCGGGTATATCAAGTCCATCCCAACTGGAAGCAGACGTGATGATTGACTAAGGACAGCGAAGCCCAAGACGAGCTGACACCTGCGAAGTCTTGGAGGCCCATATTCCTGGCGCATGGAGTAAGAACAAACCCTCAGCTTGTAACCGACTCAGTCACGATACTGAGACATAGACTCCCATATAAAGGCTAGGAGGGGCCGCCGAGGAGGATCTCTGAAGCTTAAGCATAATCTGCCTTAGAAAAGATCCAATCTACACCACAAGAGCAATCACGACGACCTTCTAATCCTCTTTAATAATCAAGAACATATAAGCATGAGTAGGATTTTCCCTTCGAAAACATGAACCTGGGTAAATTGTGCATTCCCTCTTGTTTGTTAGCCGACGAATCCACCAGCGTCCTCTTCATCCCTAAAACCTAAGTCCATCAATCATGGATATTGCTGTGGAGACCCCATGTCAATACGGTTATGCGCTAGAAATTATTTATTTTGCGTCGGCATGTTTCGCAAGAGCCTCACTGATCTAGGGTCCATAGCCGGTGTGTCTCCTTGAGGGGTCTCTCTCGGACGAGCAGGGTTTAGGTCCCAAAAGCATTCATTGGACTGTCTTACGTACTACGCTTCCTACGAGCCTCCCTCGGCACATGATGTCGTGCATCGCGCTTGACGTCGAGGGTACACGGTGACATGTTCATGCAAACAACAAACTAGTTACATGCAAGATCTACCGTCTTAGATATAAATCTACTGTGCATGCCCCACAGAAACATAGAACTAACGCCCTAGGCACTCATCATGGAGGGCTTACAACCATGGATGATGAGGTGATGGAGCACTTATGAATGGCATCATTGTAGGATTTTGATATAGCATGGGCTCTTTGCTTAATGTTGGATCGTCTGCGTATAAATGTCTAGAACGTGGGCTAATTGTTGAGCTAGACGCTAACATATAGTGGGTCGCACTCTTGATATATGTTATGAATTCTGGGTATATTACTGGATTACAACCCGGACCCAATAAAATAGCTAGACTATTACAAGATGTAACACCTTCGTCGCAGCCACCGATTGATAGCCTTGATCCCGAGAATGATTTCTTCCACACCTGGTCTTCTCCTTAAGTAGAGGAGGTTAGTCTGCACCGTGAAGACCTTGCTCATGGGCGGAGCGAAGGTGAATCTTACCGTCCTGGATAGCCGTGGAGGCGCTCTGGTTGTATCAGTGAGCGTCCCCCGGGGGATCAAATCCATGGATCCCCCGGGTCGCAGCCGTCCGATCTGAAGATTTTTGATCGTCTGATCAGATCATCTGTCTCCTCTCCCGTTTTTGCTTTCATAAATTCGAATGCAGCAAACCTCAATAGTGATTGTAGCAAAAATGATTCACGGAACAAAACAAAAAATAAAGATCTCGCCGAATACCTCACCGGGATCTTGCCGGATACATCGTAGCAAAAAATTGGATGCTATTGTAGCAAAACTTGACCCTCCCAAAAGCATCGCCCGATGGACACGCGTCCAATGCTGAAGGCGGGGGGATGAGAGCGCTGGATCCCCGACTATTAGTTAGGGTTTTTCCATATGAGAAAGAGAGAGATGACAATGAACGGTTTTGTGGCCCGCCTGTTTCCGAATCACCCATGGACCTGCTATCACGAGAAAGGCCGATTAGGTGTTTCACCGAGACATGTTGTGCGTTGCTTTGAGCTGTTATAATTGTTGTTGAGACCAACTAGTCTAGAATCATCACGGTAGATCTTTTCCTATAAAGATCTAGTCGAAATCTAAGAGGGAGAGGGAGATCGGGAGAGAGAGAAGGGCAAACCTTAGGTGCGGCTCGAGGAGCCCGAGCCGGTGGCCATCGGGGATGGCGACGGCGTGAGCGTGGGTGAGGGAGGCGGTGGCATCGGTGGTGCTTCCCGTCACTCTACGCGAGCCCTCGATCGGAAGGGCGTGGGGAGTGGCGCACGGTCAACCTCGTTAGTTGTTCCACCGGCCCCCACCTCTTTAATATACACGTAGGCGACAGGGGCCCACCAACCAGGGAGGTTGGGCGTCCCCGATCAGGACGTGGTCAAGGGTACGGTCGAGCCGTTGGGCTCGATCGTGTGGAGATCAACCTTACATTCTCCCCCTTGATGTTAACTTTACTTTTAACTTTATACTTTACTTGTTTTATCACGGATCGATACATAGAGCATGTTTCATCGTCTCAGCTCAATTGCCGATGGAATCATACAACCAATACATACTTTTCTATTTTGAAACAAATCCTGTTACTTTTAGGCCTCTGTAGTCCAGGAATCATAGGCTTTCCATTAAACCCATGCCGAATATGTGTTCCTTGAACACATTAGGTGGTAAGCCTTTCGTTAGCGGATCCGCAAGCATATCCTTTGTCCTTATATGCTCGAGATTCATAGTTTGATCCTGGACTTTGTCCTTCACAACATAATACTTTATATGTATTGACTTTGTAGCATTACTCGACTTGTTGCTGTGAGCATAGAATACTGCGGGCTCGTTGTCAGAGTATATCTTCTAGTGGCCTGCTGATGCAGTCTACCACTTTCAAGTCGGGTAGAAATTTCTTTAACCATAACGCCTGTCCCATGACCTCATAATATGCTATAAATTCTGCATACATCGTAGATGATGCAACTATTGACTGTTTGGCGCTTCTCCACGAAATAGCACCTCCTGCGAGAGTAAAGACATATCCTGACGTGGACTTTCTGTCATTTTTATCTCTCGCAAAATCTGCATCTGAATACCCTCTTATTTCTAGGGAATCGGCCTCTTGTATGTTGCACATAACGCAAAGCTTTCTTTACCATCTTCCAGTGCTCTATGCCTAGATTCTCTTGATATCTACCGAGTACCCCGGTGATAAAAGCTAAGTCAGGACGAGTGCACACTTGTGCATATTGTAAGCTTCCAACGGCCGAAGCATATGGTACTGACTTCATTTGATCGATCTCATATTGGTTCTTTGGACATTAGAATTTTCCAAAACTATCACCCTTGACTATGGGAGCAGGTGTGGCATTACTCGCAATCATATTGTATTTCTTTAGAATCTTTTCCCAATATGCCTTCTACAACAGTCCTAACACTCCATTCTTTTTATCTCGGGGAATTTCTATGCCCAAAACATAAGAAGCTTCACCAAGGTCTTTCATGTCAAAATTTGAAGACAAGAACTTCTTTGTTTCTAGTAGTAGACTGACATCGCTGCTAGCAAGCAAGATATCATCCACATACACAATTAGAAAACTGTATTTCCCACTTTTAAACTTTGCATAAATGTAGTTGTCCTCAATATTCTCTTTAAATCCAAATATTTTAATTGTATCATTGAACTTTAAATACCACTATCTAGAGGCTTGCTTTAACCAATAAATGGATTTCTTTAGGCGGCATCTATGTTCCTTACCCTCCATGAAAAAAAAGCCTTGGGTTGTTTCATGAATACATTTTCTTCTAAATCTCCATTTAGAAATGTCGTCTTTACATCCATTTGATGCAACTCTAAATCAAAATGTGCAACTAGTACCATTATGATTCTAAAGGAATCCTTACATGAGACCAGAGAAAAAGTCCCATTGTAATCCACTCCTTCTCTTTGCGTAAAGCCTTTTGCCACAAGTCTTTCTTTATACTTTTCTACATTCCCATTGGAGTCATACTTTGTTTTGTAGACCCATTTGCATCCCACTATTTTGGCTCCTTTAGGAATTTCCTCTAAGTCCCAAACATTGTTGGAACTCATTGATTTCATTTCATCTTCCATTGCCTCTACCCACTTGGCTGAGTGAGGGCTTCTCATGGCTTCTTCATATGAGGTGGGATCACTCTCCATAAGAACTATTTCTGTGTTGTAAACTTTGTAAATTTCTTTAGAAATGGCTGGTCTTCTTTCTCTTTTTGACCTTCCGAGTTCATCAGACTCTTGCTTATTTCGTGCCTCAGGTTCTGGCACATTTTCAGTATGTGGCTGTTCTGGCTCCCTTTCGTGCTCAACAGTGGGTTAAGGCGTCTCCTGATGGACAGGTTCCGAATCTTCTCCCATTGTTGTCACGTGTGGAGTCACAATAGGTGTCGGCACCACAACCTCAGGGGTTGTAGATGGTGGCACAAGAGGTATCAAGAAAAATGGCTCCTAAGTCATCAGATTAGGTGCATGCACCCTCTTCTCCTCAAGATCAATTTTCCGAGCTACCGTGATCCCTCATCAATTCGTCCTCCAAGAAGATTGCATGTATCGTTTCTACAAACTTTGTGTATCTGTCAGGATAGTAGAAAAGATAACCTTTTGATCTATCTGGATAGCCAATGAAGTGGCAAGACACTGTTTTGGGGTCTAACTTTGCAATGTTTAGATTGAAAACTTTTGCCTCAGCTGGGCTCCCCCAGACCCTCAAGTGGCGCAGAGAGGGGACTCTGCCTGTCCACAACTCGTACGGTGTTTTGGGCACCGACTTACTTGGCACTCTATTGAGAATGTGAATGGAGGTTTAAGCGCCTCCATCCATAATCCCAATGAGAGGGTGGAATAGCTCATCGCTGCGCACGATATCCATAAGGGTACGATTACGCCTTTCAGCTACTCCATTTTGCTGAGGTTCGCCCGACATAGAATACTGGGCGACTATTCCATTTTCCTGTAGCAATCTTGCAAAAGGTTCAGGTAATTGACCATATGGAGTATGCCGACCGTAGTACTCCCCCACGTTCAGACCGGACTATTTTAATTCTTTTATCATGCTGATTTTCTATTTTAGCTTTGAATATTTTAAATTTATCCAATGCTTCAGATCTTTCTTTAATTGGATAAATGTAACCATATCGGAAGTAATCATCTGTCAATGTTATGAAAGAATCATAACCATCCACACTTTTTACAGGAAATGGTCCACAAATATCAGGGTGGATGATTTCTAGTGTCGCTGTACTTTGGTTTGTATCCTTTTTTATTTGCTTTACATACTTTCCTTTGATGCAATCTATGCATTGTTCGATATCTGAGAACTCTAACGGATGAAGAATGTCATTTTTAACGAGGATTTCTATTCTTCTCCTCGAAATATGGCCTAGTCTACAGTGCCATAACTTCGATGAGTCATGAGTTCGCTTTCTTTTCTTTTGTTTACACAGAAAACACTTTTTCACATAGTGATAACAAATAAAGCTCATGGTGAAGCAAAGCAACACCAACATACGCATTATTAAACCATATGTCACACTTTCCATGTCCAAAATAACATTCATAACTGTCTTTATCAACACATGACACACGTATTGAGTTTCTGTGTAATGAAGGCTTTTAGTCTTTTCTATGTACCATTTTTCTGGGGACATGCTATAATTGACAACAAAGGTGTCAAACTGTTGAGACAGTGAAGACATCACCAAGTGAACAAGGAGTGCAGCCTTTATCTCCAAAACAGCATCCATGGGCTTAAGGTTGGCTGCCATGTTGCTCATCCGGAGTCTCTTATGCCATTTACACCTCCAATGTACCTTTCTGTCACCAGCTGTTTCAGCAGGTGGGGCATATGTCTTTTGAAGAACCAGTGAACTGGCTCTTTATCTTTTCTATAAACTCCCATGCAGAAGCACACTTTGCAATTGAGCCTGCATTAGCGTTCTCAATTGTGTTCTTTATAAAAATAATGCAACTTTTGTTGATATTAAACATCTTTTTGTTCTCTAAGGTATATGCCATCTCATGGTCCCTTTTCTTTTCATCACATGCAACATCATCATCTTCTCTTCTTTAAACCACAATGATGTGTAACCATAACAACAATTGCATGCATTAATCCAACGTTGGTATAAATTAAAACATACAACTATTTATGCAATTAAATCTATATCACCGTTGGGCAGATAATAGAGATAAATGCACATATTATTACAACAAAACATGATCATGTTATTAATAACGTTGGTCATATAATAACAGAACCATAATTGTTTCAATAATCACTTTAACATACTTTTAAAATTTAATTATCACTTTAAACCTTTAATAAACACTTTTAACTATTTACATAGATAAATGCACCTTTTAACATAAAATAACAAATCATGATCATGCTATTAATAAAGTTGGTTATATAAAAACACAATCATAATCACATTTTCATATCACTTTATCACATCTTTTGAAAATTTAATTATCACTTTATTGCATTTAAGCAATTGCCTTTAACTATTTGCAGCGGAATAGGAATACAAAATTCATGATCTTTTATACTTTACAGAAATATTTTTGTTACTATTGAATTCTCTAAACAAATTTTCGTTGGAATAATTTGAGTAAAAAAAACTGTGTGAAAATTTGCTCAAAAACTAAACAAAAAACATCAAAAAACTGTTCTGTAAAAATAAACAGAGAAAACTCTCTAGGTGGGTCTTTGATTTACAATTTTGCGGCCCACAGCCCGCCCGCTCGCTGGTTTACGCGCCGCTCGGTGCGTTCCTTTGCGGCCTGCACGACCCAGCCCAGCAACCTCTGTCGGCAGCGCCTGGTGGCCTACGGCCCGCCTAGTCTTGCCGCCGCCCAACCCTGGCCGTCGGATTAGATCCGACGGTCTCCCGTGCGTTTTGCCAGGTCAAAAAATGACCCCCGACCTGGCCCCGTCGCAAAACCCTAGTCCCACATTTCCCCCACGCGCTCAACTCTCTGTCCCGCTCGTGGCGGCGGCCGGAGCCACCGAGCACTCGCGCCTAGCGCCCCGCCGGCGACAACACGGAGGCGGCTGGCGTAGCTTTCCCCACCTCCCCTCTCTGTTTCTCCTCTTCCCCACCTCTCCAGCTCTGTCACGCGTGGAGGAGCCGGAGCACCCGCTCGGTGCGGTGATGCAGAGGAGGCGGCGTCGTTGCTGGTCCCTTTGTCGGTCGCGCGTTCCCCTTGCGGTGAGCATGCTGCCGTCGAACGGGCTGGCTATGGTGCCTTTTGAGCACGACGGTGGTGCCTTTTGAGCACGGCGGCGGTGAGGAAGAGAAGACCCGATGGCCCCCTTCCGCCCCTTCACGCCGGTGTTCGCGTGGTGCCGCCCAACGTCGGCGGAGCCTTTGCCCCGAAAGGGTCCTCCTTCGGTGGCGAGGCAGGTGCCCCCTCCACTGCCATGTTCTTCCTCCGATGGCTCGGCTTGCCGATGCCCGTCGTTGGAAAGGAACGGCGCGGCCTCACGGCGGCGCACTTTACCGGCGAGCACGAGGCTACCAGGTGAGGTATTTTCCCCCTTCTTCCCTCTTTCTCTGTTAGGGTTAGGATTCGGGATTTCTTTGCCTTTTCTTTTCAGGATTTATCAATTGGGGATGAACTAGGGTTTGATGAATAAAACTTTTTGGTGATTTATTTCTACCAGAAAAAAATCTAGAGCCTAGAATTGCTCTGATACCAATGTTATATTTGTTGTTGAGACCAACTAGTCTAGAATCATCACGGTAGATCTTTTCCTATAAAGATCTAGTCGAAATGTGAGAGGGAAAGGGAGAGGGAGATCGGGAGAGAGAGAGAGAGGGGCAAACCTTAGGTGCGGCTCGAGGAGCCCGAGCCGGTGGCCATCGGGGAGGGCGACGGCGTGAGCGTGGGTAAGCGAGGCGGTGGCGTCGGTGGTGCTTCCTGTCACTCTACGCGAGCCCTCGATCGGAAGGGCGTGGGGAGTGGCGCACGGTCAACCTCGTTAGTTGTTCCACCGGCCCCCACCTCTTTAATATATACGCAGGCGATAGGGGCCCACCAACTAGGGAGGTTGAGCGTCCCCGATCAGCACGTGGTCAAGGGTACGGTCAAGCCGTTGGGCTCGATCGTGTGGAGATCAACCTTACATGAACATCTATGCTCAACGGCACATGTAGGAAACGAAGCAACCCAAATTTAAACCCTGTGATGACCATGATTAGTGGCAGGTAAAATTAAGGTGATGTGCAAAGAGCGGAAAGTATGTGGTGGAAGTGGAGGTAGTTTAGAGAGAGTAATCTCGTAGTCCCTCTAGGTGGTGGGTTCTTATCGAGATACCCTTTGTGGTACGAATGATTTGCAAGTGGAAGATAGCTGCGAAAAAGTGGCGCTCGATGTCACGCTCGGAGACGCGCTCGAGGAGCAATCATGGCGGTTCCCCGGCGTTCCTCGGCTCGTGCCGTCATCGTCGCGCGGAATTCGAGTCGTCTCGACCTGGCACTGTTCCGACCCCTTCCCTTATTCATCGGGCACGCGTCGGAGGGTTCGGACAGGGTCCACTTCCCCTCGGGGAGGGCGGCGTACGGGAGTTACCAGCATTCACTGACACCTTTCCCCTTCCTACCCACTCCACCACCCTGCCGACCACCTCGATTTCGCTGCTCTCGACTCCGCTCTCGCGCTTGCCGCTCTCGGCTCCAACCTCGCCTGTGACTTCGCCTTCTCCGTGCTCGACTACACCATCGCCCCCGTCCCTGCTGCGGCTTCCCTGCCTTCCACTGGTGAGGAATCTCGCGGCGCGGCGTCTGACCCTGGAGATTCCAGTCTATGAAGGGGAGAATGAGCCGGGTAGCGGCTCGACTCCTTGCGGGGCGGAGATTGGAGGGCTTCTCGGAGAGATTGAAGCGCCAGGATGTTCCTCCCCTGATTACAGGAGCCGTCCTTCTTCAGGCCGTCGATTGGGGGGAAAAGGACTTCGGCAAGCTCGCCATGCAAGAGAAAATCTCGCGCCCCTGATGCCGGTCTCTGGTTCATCGACTCCTTCTTCGACTTCGCCGGCCTCGACAAGGGGGTTGGGGAGGAGTCGGCGTGCTGGCAAGCGTGCGTTGGGGCGCCCCCGCAAGTTCGACGTCGACGTCTAAAACCCCGTTCAAGCCCGTCGAGGGAAATCAAGTGCCCCTGCGGTGGCGGGGAAGAGGAAACGTGGTCTCCCTCGCGGATCAACGAGCAGGAGTTTGGCTTCACTGTTGGGTCCATCGTCATCGACGCCGGGAGACAAGGACATCTTCTCCATTCCCCTGCACCGGCAGGCGAAGTTCTCGTTCGGGATGCGGCGCGGGCAACCACAGTGGCGCCGGCGAGACTCGGTCAACGTGGGGGCTGTGATGTGTGCCCACCTGGAGGAGGGACAAGACATGTGATGAACACCTCGACGCTCGGTCCAGATCCACCTGGTCTTGCTTCGACACTCACGTGTGCTGGCATGGAGGAAGAAGCTGACAAGTCCTGGAGTTTTTTCTTCGGACAATTGTGGGAAGACTAAGATACCCCTCCTAGGGTTTGGTTGGCTACTTCTACACCACCCTCCCTTCGTGTCTGGATCCAGAAAGAGCTCGTTCAGTCCCGTTCCTTTGTGGCGGCGGACTGCTTCCCCCTCTCTCCAGGTGATGAGCCAGATCTAAGCGCCACTCTCTCTCTTAGTGCTGAGACTTGGAATATCCATCCAAAGCCATCGTTCAAGCAGATTCTGGAGGTTTGCAATATGGATGAGAAGGGTAGAGGCAGGGGAAGAGGTCGTGGTGGCAACAACAAGGGGGAGCAATGGCTGCAACAGAAACCACCTCAACAACCTCCTCCTTTTGGTTTTGGTTACCAGCATCCTCCCATGCCACATCAAGCTCAGATGATGCCTCCACAGTATGGATCTTATACTCCTTTTAGCTTCCCTCCATGGCAATTTGGTCAGCCCAATCCTGCTTTCCAGGGGCAATTCACTGTGCCTTGGCAACAACCTCCTCTGGTTTCTTGGCGGTGGATGCCTCCCGACTGTGCAATCTTCCACTCAAAAGCCTCGGGCGGATCTTCTCAATGGGAAGAACCAAAAGCGAAAGTTAAAGAAGTCGCAGGGTGATGATGCTAAGTGCATGGAGGTGCCCAGTCTGTTCTCTCGATTCTGGGACCGAGTTCAAGATAAGTTGGATATCTATGCTGAAGTTATTTGCTACAACTGTGGGGAGCCAGGACATCACAAAGTTGCTTGCTCCTCCCCTAGAATTTGTTTCATTTGTAGCTCTTTAGATCATGAGGTTGCAGCTTGTCCAGTGAAAAAACAACCTCAGCAGATTGCTAAGTTTGTTGGAAGTGCGACAGTGCGGGTTTTATCATATTGAGCTGCCTTACATGACTTCTGAAGCTGTCCCTCCAAAAAACATTGGCCTTGTGTATGTTGATCAGGGGAGTATCTCTAAAGAGGAACTCTATCAGAACCTTGCTGCTGTTTATAGAACCAATTGGCCTTGGAAGATCAGATGCCTTGATGAATGGTCCTTCCTGGTGAAATTTCCACCACATCTCAAGGTTGAGGAGATTGCTGGTTATCCTAGCTTTGGGCTGCCTAAGGAAGGTGTTTTTGTTAAGGTGCATGTCTGGAATGGGGCATTGGACTACTATGCTGAGTTGCAGGATGTTTGGCTTCAAATTAAGGGTCTGAATCAAGCCTCGTGCAAATGGACAACTCTCATGCATTTTGTCACTGCTTTTGGTATCATGCAAGATGTTGACCGGTATGGCATCTTCAGATCCTTCTATGAGACAGTTAGAGTTAAGATCAAGTGTAGGGACCATACTAGGATTCCTGCCTCCAGAATATTTGAGGTTAATGGAGTCCTTTTCCAAATTCACTTTGTTGTGGAAGGGCATGCAAGTGTGGTTAATGTTGAATATGAAGACCCTGATAACATTCATCCTCCTAACCCTGATGAACATGAGGAACAGCTTGAGGATCAACCTCCAGAAGCCAAGAAAGGCTCTGATAAGATGGACACTGATGCCAGCTTGGGTGGTGATAAGTCCTCCACTACTCCCACCCAGCAGAAAAGCAAAGACCTAGGGAGCTCAAAGCAGAGGTCATTGGCTGCATTGGATGATAAGATCCAGGAGGTTACTAGTTGTTATGGTCTCAATAGCCTTATACCTGTTTGCTCTAGCAAGCTTGTTCCTATTGTTGATGAGGATTCCATGGCAAAAACCAAGGTTCTGGATTGGATGCAGGGCATGCATACTGAGGATGCATGTGTCAACCTTATCCAGGAAATGGATTTAGCCAATGAAAACTCCTTTTACTATGAGGATCCAGATATGGAGCTTAGCCAAGAGGACTTGGTGAATCAAGAACCTGAGAAAGGAAAAGACAAAATGCAAGAGAAGAAAAGCAAGTGGGCGACTTTTATTGGTACAAGACAGAGTGCTAGGTTTGCTGACAAGGAAGGGAAGACTATGCTGCAGAAAGCTCAAGAGATTACCATGAGGAGGAATCTGGAAAAAACTACTGCTTCTTCTTCCAAACTGAAAGGTATTGCTCAACAAAATCCCTTCAACACTATTGCTACTAGTAATCTTGTTCTGATGGCTAACATTGTTGGTGTTGCCATCCCTAGTCTTGAGGAATGCTCCTTAGTTATTTCTGTTCATAGTAACAATGCTCTGCCTTCTTCCTCTGTTTCACTTTCTCCTAGTAGTTCACTAGGAGTAGAAAGTTATGAGGATGATTTCCCTGATGCTATGGGTTGGTCTGTAGTTGGTAAACATAGGCGGGGCAAGCACCCCAAGAAAAACAATCTTAAATGAATTGTGTCTTTTGGAATCCTAGGGGGATTCAAGCCCCTGGTAGAAAAACTGCACTTATAGACCTTTTTTCAAAGAGACATGCTCATTATGTTGGTTTCCAAGAAACTAAGAAAGAAACCATTTCTTGCAATTATTTGAATTCTCTAGTAGAATTCACGCTCTCGACTCGCTCTGCCAGCAGCTCTCGACTCCAACCTCGCCTGCGACTTCGCCTTCTCCGTGCTCGACTACGCCATCACCCCCGTCCCTGCTGCGGCTTCCCTGCCTTCCACTGGTGAGGAATCTCGCGGCATGGCGTCTGACCCTGGCGATTCCAGTCTATGAAGGGGAGAATGAGCCGGGTAGCGGCTCGACTCCTTGCAGGGCGGAGATTGGAGGGCTTCTCGGAGAGATTGAAGCGCCAGGATGTTCCTCCCCTGATTACAGGAGCCGTCCTTCTTCAGGCCGTCGATTGGGGGGAAAAGGACTTCGGCAAGCTCGCCATGCAAGAGAAAATCTCGCGCCCCTGATGCTGGTCTCTGGTTCATCGACTCCTTCTTCGACTTTGCTGGCCTCGACAAGGGGGTTGGGTAGGAGTCGGCGTCTTTAATAGCGTCGTTGGGCGCCCAAGAAGTTCGGCGTCGCCTAAAACCCCGTTCAAGCCCGTCGAGGGAAAGCAAGTGCCCCTGTGATGGCGGGGAAGAGGAAACGTGGTCTCCCTCGCGGATCAACGAGCAGGAGTTTGGCTTCACTGTTGGGTCCATCGTCATCGACGCCGGGAGACAAGGACATCTTCTCCATTCCCCTGCACCCAGAGCAGGGGAAGTTCTCGTTTCGGGATGCGCTGGCAGTGCAACCCTGGTGGCGCTCAGGCGAGACTCGGTCAATGTGGGGGCTGTGATGTGTGCCCACCTGGAGGAGGGACAAGACAGGTGATGAACACCTCGACGCTCGGTCCAGAGCCACCTGGTCTTGCTTCGACACTCACGTGTGCTGGCATGGAGGAAGAAGCTGACAAGTCCTAGAGTTTTTTCTTCGGACAATTGTGGGAAGACTAAGATACCCCTCCTAGGGTTTGGTTGGCTACTTCTACACCACCCTCCCTTCGTGTCTGGATCCAGAAAGAGCTTGTTCAGTCCCGTTCCTTTGTGGCGGTGCTTCCCCTCTCCAGGTGATGAGCCAGATCTAAGCGCCACTCTCTCTCTTAGTGCTGAGACTTGGAATATCCATCCAAAGCCATCGTTCAAGCAGATTCTGGAGGTTTGCAATATGGATGAGAAGGGTAGAGGCAGGGGAAGAGGTCGTGGTGGAAACAACAAGGGGGAGCAATGGCTGCAACAACATCCACCTCAACAACCTCCTCCTTTTGGTTTTGGTTACCAGCATCCTCCCATGCCACAGCAAGCTCAGATGATGCCTCCACAGTATGGATCTTATCCTCCTTTTAGCTTCCCTCCATGGCAATTTGGTTGACCCAATCCGCTTTCGAGGCAATTCAACATGCCTTGGCAACAACCTCCTCCTGGTTTTGCTGGCCAGTGGATGCCTCCCCAGCAAGCTGTGCAATCTTCCACTCAAAAGCCTCAGGGGAGCAGATCTTCTCAATCTGGGAAGAACCAAAAGCAGAAAGTTAAAGAAGTCAGTAAGGGTGATGATGCTAAGTCTGGAGGGTGCCCACCGTCATTCTCTCGATTCGGGACGGAGTTCAAGATAAGTTGGATATCTATGCTGAAGTTATTTGCTACAACTGTGGGGAGCCAGGACATCACAAAGCTGATTGCTCCTCCCCCAGAATTTGTTTCATTTGTAGCTCTTTAGATCATGAGGTTGGAGATTGTCCAGTGAAAAAACAGCCTCGACAGATTGCTAAGTTTGTTGGAAGTGCAGCTTCAGGTCTGGGGTTTTATCATATTGAGCTGCCTTACATGACTTCTGAAGTCGTCCCTCCAAAAAACATTGGCCTTGTGTATGTTGATCAGGGGAGTATCTCTAAAGAGGAACTCTATCAGAACCTTGCTGCTGTTTATAGAACCAATTGGCCTTGGCAGATCAGATGCCTTGATGAATGGTCCTTCCTGGTGAAATTTCCACCACATCTCAAGGTTGAGGAGATTGCTGGTTATCCTAGCTTTGGGCTGCCTAAGGAAGGTGTTTTTGTTAAGGTGCATGTCTGGAATGGGGCATTGGACTACTATGCTGAGTTGCGGGATGTTTGGCTTCAAATTAAGGGTCTGAATCAAGCCTGGTGCAAATGGCCAACTCTCATGCAGTTTGTCACTGCTTTTGGTATCATGCAAGATGTTGACCGGTATGGCATCTTCAGATCCTTCTATGAGACAGTTAGAGTTAAGATCAAGTGTAGGGACCATACTAGGATTCCTGCCTCCAGAATCTTTGAGGTTAATGGAGTCCTTTTCCAAATTCACTTTGTTGTGGAAGGGCCTGCAAGTGTGGTTAATGTTGAATATGAAGACCCTGATAACATTCATCCTCCTACCCTGATGAACATGAGGATCAGCTTGAGGATCAACCTCCAGAAGCCAAGAAAGGCTCTGATAAGAGGGACACTGATGCCAGCTTGGGTGGTGATAAGTCCTCCACTACTCCCACCCAGCAGAAAAGCAAAGACCTAGGGAGCTCAAAGCAGAGGTCATTGGCTGCATTGGCTGATAAGATCCATGAGGTTACTAGTTGTTATGGTCTCAATAGCCCTATACATGTTTGCTCTAGCAAGCTTGTTCCTATTGTTGATGAGGATTCCATGGAAAAAACCAAGGTTCTGGATTGGATGCAGGGCATGCATACTGAGGATGCCTATGTCAACCTTATCCAGGAAATGGAGTTAGCCAATGAAAACTCCTTTTACTATGAGGATCCAGATATGGATCTTAGCAAAGAGGACTTGGTGAATCAAGAACCTGAGAAAGGAAAAGACAAAATGCAAGAGAAGAAAAGCAAGTGGGCGACTGTTATTGGTACAAGACAGAGTGCTAGGTTTGCTGACAAGGAAGGGAAGACTATGCTGTAGAAAGCTCAAGAGATTACCATGAGGAGGAATCTGGAAAAAACTACTGCTGCTTCTTCCAAACTGAAAGGTATTGCTCAACAAAATCCCTTCAACACTATTGCTACTAGTTCTTGTTCTGATGTCTAACACTGTTGGTGTTGCCATCCCTAGTCTTGAGAAATGCTCCTCAGTTATTTCTGTTCATAGTAAAAATGCTCTGCCTTCTTCCTCTGTTTCACTTTCTCCTTGTAGTCCACTAGGAGTAGAAAGTTATGAGGATGATTTCCCTGATGCTATGGGTTGGTCTGTAGTTGGTAAACATAGGCGGGGCAAGCACCCCAAGAAAAACAATCTTAAATGAATTGTGTCTTTTGGAATCCTAGGGGGATTCAAGCCCCTGGTAGAAAAACTGCACTTATAGACCTTTTTTCAAAGAGACATGCTCATTATGTTGGTTTCCAAGAAACTAAGAAAGAAACCATTTCTTGCAATTATTTGAATTCTCTAGTAGGAAATAGGATGTTTTATTGGAAAGATCTTCCTGCTGTTGGTTCTGCTGGAGGCATTGTGGTAGGAGTAGATTTGGATTTCTTTGAAGTAATTAGTTGGCAAGTTCTTAATTTTTCTGTCTCTGTAATTTTCAGGATGAAGGCCAAAGACACTATAATTAGGATTGTTACTGTCTATGGTTCTTCCTATGAGGACAAGAAAGAAGAGTTTATCTCTGAATTACATAGTCTTTTTGTTGATTACTCTGGTCACACAATCATTGGGGGGGGGACTTTAATTTGGTTAGATTTCAGTGTGACAAGAGTAATGGCAATATTGATCATAAATGGAGTGATAAGTTTAATGCTTGGGTTGATATTTGGAGCTTGCTTGAAGTTAAGCTCAGTAATAGGAAATTTACTTGGGGGAACAATAGAGAAAACCTGATTATGTCTAACATTGACAGGGTTTTCTGTAGTGTTGAGATTGATCAAATGTTCCCCCTTGCTGCCATTAGGGCTTTATCTAGGCTGGGTAGTGACCACACCCCTATTCTGTGGGAATCTGGGTGTGATGACAAGCCCAAAACTACCACTTATAAATTTGAAAAGTGGTGGCTCATGAGAAGTGACTTTAAAACTCTTGCCATTGCCAACTGGTCCTTGCCCACTAGGGGCAAAAATGCAGTTGATATCTGGCAGATGAAGGTTAGGATATTTAGGTCTTGGTCTAAAGGTTGGAGCAAGAATATTGAATCTGAACTTAGGAACCTTAAGAAAGACCTCATGGAGGAATATGATTTGCTTGACATCAAGGCTGAATCTTCAGAGCTCTCTACTGAAGAACATGCAAGACTTAAACAAATATATTCTGAAATGAATTTGCTTTGGTTAAAAGAGGAAATCAAAGCAAAACAAAGATCTAGAGATAGGGATATTAAAGAGGGGGGTAGAAATACTGCCTATTTTCATGCTGTGTCTAATCAGAGGAGGAGGAAAATGCTTGTACATTCCCTTGATGGACCTGATGGGGCTGTTCAAGAGGAGAGTTCTATGATGCAAATTGCTACCTCCTTTTATAAGGATCTCTTCAGAAAGGAGGAACCCTGTGGTTGCACTCTTTCTGATGATTTCTTTTCCCCCAATGAAAAGATTTCTGATTCACAAAACCAGGCTCTGGAAGTCCCTTTCACTGAGGAGGAGATCAAACAAGCTGTGTTTGGATCCTACTCTCATGGGGCCCCAGGTCCTGATGGCCTTCCTTTTATTTTCTATCAGCACTTTTGGGAAACTATTAAAACTGACCTTACAGCCATGTTTACTCATTTTCATCAAAATAAGTTGGATATTTACAGACTGAATTTTGCTATACTGACTCTTATTCCCAAAGAGCCTGAAGCTAGCAGTATGAAAAAATTTAGACCTATTAGCTTACTTAATTATGTCTTTAAGATTTTTACTAAAGTTTTAACCAACCGTTTAGCTTTACTTATGAACTTTATAACTTCCTGCAATCAATCTGCTTTTATCAAAGGTAGGTTTATCTTAGAAAGTGTTGTTAATGCACATGAAGTTATTCATTCTATCTCTCATGATAAGAACCAGGGGCTTGTAATTAAATTAGACTATGAAAAATCCTTTGATAAAGTTGATTTGGACTTCCTCCTTGATCTCCTGGCTAAAAGAGGCTTTAGTCCCACTATTATTTCTTGGATTAGAGCCATTACTCATGGAGGGTCTGTGGGGGTCAAACTTAATGATTCCATTGGTGATTTCTTTGTCACTGGAAAGGGTCTTAGGCAAGGAGACCCCATTTCCCCCCTTTTGTTTAATCTGGGGGTGGATGTCCTAACCAGGATGCTTATTAAAGCATATAGTGCTAATTTGATTAAAGGCCTCTACTCTGACTTATACCCTGGGGGGGGGGGTCATTTGTTTGCAGTATGCTGATGACACCATTCTTTTCTCTGACAACAACCCTTACTTTGCTACCAACTTAAAATGGGTACTAACATGTTTTGAGCAAGTATCTGGGATGAAGATTAATTACTCCAAAAGTGAGTTCATTCCAATAGGGCTGGAGGATTCTGATGTTGCTCTTTATTCTAATATTCTGGGGTGTGCTGTTGGCCATTTCCCCATTAAATATTTAGGTATCCCTTTACATTATGAGAAGCTTAGGAGGGAGGATATCCAACCTCTTATTGACAAAATCCTTAAAAGGATAGCTGGTTGGAGAGGGAAGCTACTCTCCTATGCAGCTAGAGTGATTCTCATTAAAACATGCTTAGCTAGTATCCCTGTCTATTTGCTCTCCTTTTTTAAGTTTCCCAAATGGGCCTTAGACCTCATTAACTCCCAGATGGCTAACTGCCTTTGGAATGATTTTGAGGGACATAGGAAACTGCATTTAGCTAGTTGGAAACTAGTTTGTAGAAAAAAGGAGTTTGGAGGCCTGGGGATCCCTGACCTTGCTAATGTTAATTTGGCACTTCTTGGGTCTTGGATAAAAAGATATACCAAGGATGAGGGTAAGATCTCGAGATCTATACTTGACTCCAAATATGATACTTGCAACCCCAACATTTTTTGTACTAGGCAGGTTGGGGTGTCTCAATTCTGGAAAGGGGTCCTTTGGGCCATTAATAGTGTTAAATTTGGTTACAGATGGCAAATTGGAGATGGTTCTCAAGTCAGGTTCTGGGAAGACACCTGGTTTGGAACTTCCCCTTTGGCTGTGCAATTTTTTGAAATTTATGTTATTTGTAATGAGCACAACAAAACTGTTCAGCAGATTTAGGATGGCTCTTCTCTTAGTCTTACATTTAGGAGGAATTTTAATGGTAATCTGCTAAGTCAGTGACTTGAACTGGAGGCAATTGCTTCTGGTCTCTCCCTTAATTCCAATACTGATGCTTTGATTTGGCAGTATGAAGCCAATGGAGTTTACTCCACTACTTCCCTTTATGCTATCATCAATTTTGGGGGTGTTATTCCCATTTATATTCCTGTTGTTTGGAAGCTTCATGTCCCACCTAGGGTCCACGTCTTCCTTTGGTTATTAGCTCATAACAAGTTAATGACTAGAGACAACCTAAAAAAAGACATCTGAATAAACCTGAGGATTGTGTTTTCTGTTCTGAAAATGAGTCTATTGACCATCTCTTCTTCCAGTGCTTGGTTGCAAAACAGGTTTGGAACATCATCTCCCAATTTTTTGGCTTGGCTATTGGAAATGATTACCTGTCTGTAGCTAAGAACTGGATTTTGAACAAAAAGCATGCTGTTCTTAATTCAGTGTGTTCAGCTGTTCTTTGGTGTCTCTGGAAATTCAGGAATGATCTAATCTTTAATGGTCTTCCTTGGATTAACTTACATCAGGTCCTGGGAAAGATATTGACCTCAGTAAGACAGTGGAGGTTGATTTTCAAGGAGGAGATGTTGGAAAAGGTGGAGGAGTTCTGCACTCACCTCTCTAAGATTCTGGCCTCGCCGTTCGCTCCATGACCGGTCAAGGTGAATGTCAAGTGAAGGAAAGGATCTTTCTGAACCGTCGTCGCCGGCGAGCAAAAGAGTTGCACGGTTGGGGACCTGGGCTACAAACCTGGGCTACACCAACCTCCACACTGGCAGCTGCTGTGTTTCCCTCTCCTCCTCTGTAACTCTTAATTAGGCTGACGCTCTCTGTTATCTGGGATGTCTCTGTGTGGCTTCCCCCTGCTTTACTATCTGTTTTAGTTACTAGTTTGCTTTGAACCTCATTTCTGTAAGGTGTTACTTTGTACTGAACTCATACCTGAGTTTCACTCCAGGTTTCGTTGATTTATCAATGGAACCGGGGACGGGTCCCTATTGATCTAAAAACTTCTTGCGAGTTATAGAAAAAAAAAACCTATGATACATCCATAGAGACGTACAGTCAACCAAACATGCACTACATGTACAGGGACTATGAAGTACGGAGTACTTTGTTTTTTTTTTTATCGGAAAGGAACGACAGGGGAAGATTAGGGATCTATTCTCGTATGATATCACGTTATGGCTGTAGCTAGCACTAGAAAGTCCGGGAACGGACCAAGATATTCCCGCCCGCCCGCGGTTAAGGTCGACAGGCGACCATTTAATTCGGTGATCGAATAGTGGATCGGGACGTTTTAGAGACACGGACTGCGATCGTCCAACATATATATATATACAGTATGCCAGTCAATTATTCACTAGTGTCTCGAAACAAGCTTGTATTTTCTAGTGCCGGTTGAGTTTGGCAAAAAGGATATTGCGGTGAGGGTGGATCGAACACCCGACCTTCAGATCTTCAGTCTGACGCTCTCCCAACTGAGCTATCCCCGCTTACAAAACAGCAACTTGTTATCACACTAATGAGAGCGAGCCACTATGGCGATGATGATTAGATCCGACTCGATATGGGCTCAAAATTCCCGGGTATGAGAGCCACACCAATCTGGCGCGGCCAATGATATTCATTCATCCACCACGGCCTGATACAGTTATGACCCATCGTTGGAGAAACTTCGCCTTACCTTTCAGTCCACCAAGCGTCCATCACTACTCTTTTCTTTGTTTTTAATAAAAACAAGCGGCGCACTTGATTTCTCGATTAACAGCACTGATGGTGGAGGTCACCATCCAAAAAAGAAAAAATTATCAAAATAAAAACTTAACCTAGCTTCATTTGTCACGTCCCCATGGCAAACAGAAAAAAACTCAAATCCCCGCCCCATTCTGTGTTCTCCATCTTCCTTTTTCCCTTCCGAGAGCCTGCAGACTCCAAACATACGGCCACAGACAAGACTTTCGTTAATTTAGCCCCCGATGATCACAGCCGAAACCAAGATTGGCATGCCTATGCTTTGCACGTAGGCCAAACACTTGCTTCACCTGGCACATCTTTAGGACTTTGTGTAAACAGAAATGCACCCGCCCCTCTCCCAGTTTGCAAAGAATTATGCCACATTTTCACCAAAAGTAGTATGAGTAGTAATTTATTTGAAATCTCAATATTTTTTTTTGCCGGTAAAACCATTGATATATTAAGCAGAAAGAGTTATATCACGGTCAAGTTCTAGCAACCGGACAACATCATCTGGTCCAGAACTTAACCAGGTTATAGTACGACACTGTACTCTCACAAAGACTGCAAGGGCATCGCTAACTCTAACCTGCTTACAATCAACTTTGACAAAGACACACTCTCTATTTAAACTAGCTAACCTCTTAATCTCATTGATAAGCTGAACAACCTGAGATCTATCAGTAGCCGGAGAATTGATGGCTTCAATCAGTACCGTATAGTCCGATTCCACAATAATTGGAAATTGAGAGACTTGTAATGCAGAGTTTAAACCTTCCAAACACGCCATTGCATCAGCTTCCAGTGGGATTGACAATTTTGTAAATATGTGCATGACATGAATATAGAGTTACATTCCTCGTTCCTCAACACCATACCAACACCCGCTGCATTATTGCATGTGCTAAACGAGCCATCCACTACAGTTTCATCCAGCCCATTTGTGGTCTTGTCCAATCCTCCTCCTTCCTCGTCTTCGGTACCCATTGCTTGGTAGATTCAGCAACAAGAGGCTCCTTCCCTTTCAGAATGCTCGACGTGGTTTTTACTTTAATGTCATGGATCAGCTTCAAGTACCCACAGAGAAAACGCTTCGAACCTTCCACGGTAGGCAGAGGTTTAGCATGTGTTGCTTTATTTCTGGCATACCATAATCTCCAAGTAACGAGAAGGGTGCCATCCACCATATGCCTGGGGAAAGATTGGAGCACCATCTGGAACCAATTATCAGAAGGTTGATGTAGCATTTCCACAGTTAAAAGCGACTAGATTTTCCGCATCGTTTCCCAGAGCGCCAGGGCATGGGGACATCCGTGCAACGCATGCAGATCATCTTCCGGGGCGGCACCACAGATTCTGCATTGACCAATAACATTCATGTGGCGACGACGCTTGTTTTCCTCGGTAGTTATTTATACATAACTAGCTGAAAACCCGTGCTTTACTACTGAATAAAAAAAGAACCAATAATAAAAAATTAAAAACCCATAGACTTGTAGCCTGAGTCTGCTTAGATTAATTTTTCTACCACTCAAAAACTTAATGGTTAGATGTTGAAAAGATTAAGAGAGGAAAAAAGAAATCTAAAAAGCCTAATTGGAGGCTTATGTGGGGCATACAGAAATGGCAAACAATGAAAACGGAAAATAAAATCATAACGGGGAACACAAGATTTAACATGAAAAATCTCTCTAACAAAAAGAGAGAAAATCCACAATCGTCAGCCAACGAAAGTTTACTATATGAGAGTATTTACACAATGCCGGGATTGTAAGATGCGAATATCCTAACCAGCGACTTACAATAGGTATATCTAACGGTGAAAATCTAGGTCTTCAACGATCCATACCGCAGGGGGCTTTGTTCCCTACCCCTCACTCCTAGGAGTCCCTGTTGGGCACGTTATGAGCTAAGTGCACTCGGCCTAAGCATCTAGCAACGGGTCTCGCTATGCTCATCAGAAGTTATCCTCCTTAATGTATTTGTATCAAATTTCAAAAAAAATATGGTGACCACGTCTTGTGTTTGAACCCAAACATGAACTACATACTGGGCCAAACATGCATTCTAGAACTTAACATGTAGATGAACAATAACAACTCCAGAAAAACGTCTGAGATATACTATATGTTCTACACCGTATGTAGATACATATAAATCTAGAAAAATCGGTAACACCCTTTTTCAGAATGGAGGGAGTAGAAATTCTGAATTCGTGATTAGTAAATGTAATTTACTTGAAACCAAAACACTACGAAACTTCTTCTAGATTTAGAGTTCCTTTTCATGATATTTAACAAAACTAACTTTGACACAAATAAATATGTATATTCATGTGAGTGTTACAAATAAACCTACCAACATTGGATTCTTCCTTATTAATCTGTGGTAATGTATAACATTTGATTTAATCAATTATTTTCAAGAGGTAGTCCTCAAAAAAGTATACATGAAACAATACTTAATATATGCTTGAAACCGAGTGCAAGAAATTTTTATGGCTAACGTTAAACTTATATAATAAAAAGATTGTATATCAATACTTGTTTGAATTATTACGTGTTTAATTTTCCTAAATACAATAGAAAGTTTTAGTGGTTACGAATCAGGGCTAAGACTATGTTTTGGAGTTGCAGAAAAATAAGAATGTTTAGTATAAAGAATTAGGGCTAACACTATGTTTTGTAAGGCCCTATGGCAAATACGGTGACATCTTCCAAAAGCTCTAAGCTCCCCGAAATTACAAAGTCGCGGTCGCTCCACCGTTGCCGAATGTATTTGGTCCTACTTGTCAGCGTAAATCGGCCGGGTCGACTCGTTCCATTGTAACGCTATGTCGGTTCGGTCACCAGGTTCCACCGCTTTCTGCCTAAATTAGAAAACCTCACGTAAAAAAGGTCAAACCTCTTTTGCTCCCCCATGGAACGCAGCCCCACAACAATCCCATCCCCCAGTCAATCCCAGCACCGCGTCCACCCACCGCAAGGCTTGCTGAGCCGCGCCGGATTGGAGAACACCCGCCGTGCCATCCCCACTTACATCATTCAAATGTTGTCACATGATTTTAACTTTGCATGATTGTAATGTGATTTTCACCATTACATGTGTAAAGTTGATGTTTGTGATTTTAAAAGTTGCGCATTACAAAAGACAAATGAATCAAGGAGTCAAATGCCATCAAGATTCATTTGTCAATCGTATTCAAACATATCGAAGGTGGTTGATTTTGTGACATTGTAGGAAAGCACGGGCTTTTCTGATAGTTAATGTTATGATTTTAGTTCAGAATTGAAGTATGGTCATGATAAGAATTATTAAATTCGAGGTGGAGTGTGGCGTGGTGGCTCTCGGTCTCCACGGAGCCCGGTTTTTGAAAATTCATAAACTTGCAATTCAAAAGGTTTCAAATAATTCTGAAAAAATACCCAGGTGTAGGTAACTATGTGATCTATCACAGTGTATGTTTTCAGCTCCAAATACTTCATATGTTTGGCTTAGCCAAAATGACAAATCGAGTTTTGTGTCCCGGAACACAATTCATCCCTTGCTAGGGTACGAGCACTTCCTTCGAGATATCCCTGACGCCACCGCTCACCCCAATCTTCATCTCTTCCTGGTTGTTGTCAGTGTGAAGTAGAACGATACAGCGGGCGCGATCGTCAGATTGGCCACCACAACAAAAATGACCTCCCCCATCGCTTCTTCGTCCAGACCAAGGCCACGAACTTGTCTACACTTCAGGTGCCTGGCATCATGAAGCCGATGGTGGTGAAGCAGCCGCAGATAAAGCAACAAGTCTGCAGTGTGTCGCTGGAGACTGCAGGCTTCTGTGAGTTCGATGTCTAGCTGGAGATGTTTGAGGGCAAGGTCTACTTCATGAAAGGCTGGCAGGATTTCGCCATGAAGATCAAGTTTTGGGTTGGCCACGTGGTGGCGTTCAAGTTCATCAACAAGCAGAACGGTTTCAGGGTGACTCTCTTCCGTGCTAACACCACCACGCATGAGTTAATCACATGCGAAATGCTGATCTGATCTGTCATCCTCTCTAGGTTATGAAAATGTAAGTACCTATCGGGTGGCATGGGATGCACATGTTTATGAACTAACCCCTTTGTTATAGACATGTTTCTGTGATATGTATGTAGTATTTATGTTCCTATGTGTGTTGCTAGTGTTCATGTGTGTGATATGTCGGAAATGTATCTATAATTTTTGATGCTCCATGCTTGTTTAGTATCTACTTTGCTTTGCTTTGTCTACACTTTGAGGTGTTTTTATATCTTTTCTGAAACTAACCTATTAACAGGTTGCCACAGTGCCAGTTGCATGTTTTCTTTTTTTTTGGTTCTAGAAAGGCAGAAAATAAATATTCTCGGAATTGGACGGGACAAAAGCCAAAGTCAATATTTTACCGTGGGCGAACCAGGGCGGCCAAACCAGGGCGAGACAAGACGGAGAAGCAAACCAGGGCGGCCAAACCCCCCAAGGCGCGGCCAGGGGTGGGTCCGCGCCTGGGCAGGGTGTTCCCCCCTGGTCGCCTCCCGGCCTCGCCTCTTTGCCTATAAGAAGTCCACGATGCAGAAACCCTAAGTACCCGGATCAAAACTCCACGAAACCTTCTATAGCCGCCGCCACCTTCGTCCCTAGATCGAGGGGATCTAAAGTTCTTACCGGCACCCTGCCGGAGAGGAAATCACCCCGAAGGCCTTCTCTCCAGTATGACGCGTGAGTAGTTCCACCTTGGATATGGGTCCATGTAGTAGCTAGATGGTTGTATCTCCTCCTTGTGCTTTCATGTATAGATCTTGTGAGCTCCGTTCATGATCAAGATCTAATCTATTTGTAATCATGCATGTTGTGTTTGCGGGGATCCGATGGATATTGAGATTACTATGTCAGATTGATTAATGGTTCTATCTTGATGATTCTATCATGTTTGTGTTGTTTGTGATCTTGCATGCTCTCCGTTGTTAGTAGCTATCTAGGCCGAGTAGTTTCTAGTTACTCCAAGAGGGGGTATTTATGCTCGATAGTGGGTTCATGCCTCTAGTTTCCAAGGGAAGTGATAGAAATCTCTTCGGTTGTAGATGTGTTGTTGCCACTAGGAAGAAAACAACGATCTCTTGTTCATGGAACAAGTGGATTATTTACCTTACACACTTTGCTTAAAGTAGTTGCCTGTTGCTTGCAACTTAATACTGGAGGGGGTTCAGATGATAACCTGAAGGTGGACTTCTAGTCATAGATACAGTTGGATGGCGGTCTATGTATATTGTTGTATTGCACAATCGAATCTCATAAGATCTTTTTGTCTGGTATTGCATTGTTATGCCTAGCTCAGTTCCTGTCAATTGCCCTTCTGTAATTTGTTTACCCTTCATTCCATGTTGTTTATCTAAGAAGAGCACCTCTAGTGAACTATGGACCCCGGTCCAATCTTTACCATTGATGCATCTTCCACTGTTACTTGTTTACTTGCTGCAAACCATTATCTTCCACACCATACGTTTAATCCTTTGTTACAACAAATCGGTGAGCTTGACAACCTCACTGATTCGTTGGGGCAAAGTCTTGAGTTTGTGTTGTTCAGGTCTTAGCGTTGCTTGCAACACCTGTGTGACGTTTCCTTCCTCCTTCTGGTTCGATAACCACGGTCTCTGCTGAGGGAAACTTGCTGATGTGGTCTTCACACCTTACTCTTGGGTTTCCAATGAAGCATCCCACGACAACACTAGGTACACGCCATCAAGCTTTTCTGGCGCCGTTGCCGGGGAAGCTAAGGACTTCTTCACAAGGGGAGTCCTCCACTTCCTTTCTCTTTACTTTGTTTTTAGTTTGCTTAGTTTATTTTGCTTGGTTTTGTTTGCCTCTCTTTAAAAAAATCAAAAAAATATTCTAGTTTGGTTTGCTTTCTTTATCCAAAAACACAAAAAAATTAGTTCCTGCTCTAGCTGCTGCTGCTGTTTTTGGCTTGCCCACCTTTGCCAAAATGAACACTGCTGAGAACACCAAGTTGTGTGACTTCACTAGCACCAACAACAATGATTTTCTTAGCACACCTATTGCTCCACCTGCTCCTGATGCTACCTTTTTTGAAATTAAGCCTGCTTTGTTGAATCTTGTGATGAGAGAGCAATTTTCTGGTGCTAGTTCTGATGATGTTGTTGCCCATCTCAATAACTTTGTTGAACTTTGTGAGATGCAAAAGTATAAGGATGTAGATGGAGATATTATTAAGCTCAAGCTTTTTTTCTTTCTCCTTGAGAGGAAAAGCTAAAGAATGGTTGCTATCCTTGCCTAGAAATAGTATTGATTCTTGGACTAAGTGCAAAGATGCTTTTATTGGAAAGTACTATCCTCCTGCTAAGATTATATCTATGAGAAGTGAAATTATGAAATTTAAACAACTTGATAATGAACATGTTGCTCAAGCTTGGGAAAGAATGAAATCTTTGGTTACGAATTGCCCCACTCATGGACTTACTGCTTGGATGATTATCTAGACTTTTATGCAGGTTTGAACTTCTCCTCAAGAAACCTGTTGGATTCAGCTGCTGGAGGTACCTTCATGGACCTCACTTTGGGAGATGCAACAAAGCTCCTTGATAATATGATGGTTAACTACTCTGAATGACACACTGAAAGAGCTTCACATGGTAAGAAGGTAAATTCTGTTGAGGAAACCTCCTCTTTGAGTGATAAGATTGATGTTATTATGGCTATGCTTGTTAATGGGAAAGCTCCTCTATATCCTAATAGTGTTCCCTTAGCCTCTTTGGTTGCTCAAGAAGAGCAAGTTGATGTGAACTTCATTAGAAACAACAATTTCAACAACAATGCCTATAGGAATAATTTTGGTGGTAACAATAATTATAGACCATATCCTCCTAATAATGGCAATTCCTATGGAAACTGTTACAACAATGCTAGAAGTGCTCCCTCTGAACTCGAATTCATGCTCAAAGGCTTTATTAGTAAACAAACTGCTTTCAATAAAACTGTAGAGGAAAAACTTTTAACTATTAAGAAAAACATATTCTCTTTGTCTGAAGCGCAGTCCTCCTTAATTAATAAAATGACCGCTAAACCTAAAACCATGGAAAGTACCTTTGCTGCCACTCAATCCATACAAGTTACTATTGATGAAAATGTTAGGCTGTTAGCCCAACTTCATGCTAAGTGGGAAAGAGAAGCTGAAATTGATAGAAACAATAGTGTGTGCACCATCACTAGAATGGATACCACTAAACCACAAGAAGTCTCTATTCCTCCTCCTACTATGTCAAAGCCTATTGAGTCTACTACTAGTGATGCTAAGTTTGAATTTGATATAGATGGTTGCAATATTTCTAAAGTGATTTTGTTCCTGCAAAAGCTTGCTAGAAGTCCTGATGCTAGTGATATGCATGTTGCTTTCACTAAACATATTACAGATGCTCTTGTTAAGATTAAGGAAGAGAAGCTAAAACACAAAGCTTCTATTCATAGGAAAGTAGAAGATAGTTGGGAACCCATTATTAATGTGCAAGTGAATGGCTTTGATCTCAAAGCTTCATGTGATCTTGGTTTTAGTGTCTCTATTATGCCTAGGAAGATTTATGAAATGCTTGATTTGCCACCTTTAGAAGATTTTTATTTGGATGTCCCACTCAATGATAATGCTAATAAGAAACTCATGGGGAGTATTAATGTTGTTCTCATTATGGTTAACAATGCTTATGTCCCTGTGGATTTCTATATTTTGGATGTTGAATACAATGCTTCTTGTCCTATTACTTTGGGAATACCTTTTCTTAGAACAATTGGTGCCATCATTGATATGAAAGAAGGCACCATTAAATATCAATTTCCATTCAAGAAAGGTATTGAACACTTCCCTATGAGGAGAGAGAAGTTGCTTTTTGCTCCTCCTTTGAAAGCAAGGTTTGATGTTAATGCATCTCCACTTGAAAATACTTGATTCTTCTTGCTTCTTGTGCCTAACTTAAAGGCGTTAAAGAAAAGTACTTGTTGGGAGATAACCCAAGAGTTTTCTTGAGTATTGGAAGTTATTACTTCAATAATGACCTCTCCTGATCCTTTTTGTTTGCTTTTTGTGCCAAGAATGACCTCTAATGAGAGGGAAGTAATATTTGGGGAGTTGTTGTCCCGAAATAGATTTCTATCCTCCACAAAAAAAATTCATGAGGAGTCTCTGAAACTCGGATTGAGCTAAAAATTTATGAATAAACCCCCCAGTATGTTAGCTAACTTTAATTAGTTCAATACTTTTTTATTTGAACAACAGAAGATCTTTGAAAAAACCGGTTTCTACCTGCTGGTCTGTTTTGATAGATTTCTGCCATTATTTGCATTTGCTTCTTATTGATTCCTTTTTGAGTTATTTTTTGGGGAATTGAGATTTTTGAAGGAGTTTCTACAGTAGCTTGTGTTTTTAGTGAAAAGTCTTGTTGTTCTAAAGATTTGCCTAAAGGTCTATTATCTTTTGAATACGCTAATGTTGCTAATGAAGATTGTGTGAAGGAAAAAAAATTAGGTGTAGAGGGATGCTGTAATGAGATGAAGAATGGACAAAATCTTAAGATTGGGGATGCCACCCCGGTGTTACCCCAAGAAATATCCAAGAGGTACAAGCGTCAAAGCTTGGGGATTCCCAAGGCATCCCCTTCTTCATCAATAAAAATCTCAGGTTTGTCTAGACACTTTGTTTTTATTGTTTCATGCACTATTGTGTTGTTCTTGGAGCATCTTAGTTTTTGTTTGTTTTGCTTAGGTTATTTAGTTTGCTTGAATAAAGTAGTTTGGACCCCCGTTCTCGTTGTGTTGTTGCAAATAAGTTGCTTGGTGTTGGAAAGGAGTCGGAAGTTCCTGCTTGAAAGTGCAAGAGGAGCTTGCATTGACTGTGACTTAGACTTTAGCATGAGATGCTAGGTGTTGTTTTGACCTTATGCTTAGTGATTATTGCTATAGCATGTCTTGTTCCAAACAATTGGGATTGCTTAGTGTGCCTTGAAGAAATTATGTGTTATTTTAGCATGCAAAAGCATAGTATTGAGGTATTCTCCTTTGATGCTTTGTTTGGGTTGAATTGGCACATGCTCACACCATGTTATGACTATGAAAAGTCACCATAGCCTCTATGATCATCTAGTCCTTGACTTGTAGTACCACTCTATGCTTTGATTAGTAATGCTTTGTCGCTCTGCATGATTGTGACCATTATTGCTCTCTTAGTTGGTTGCTCCCAGTATGTTTCTAGCCTCCACTTGTATGAGTAAGCTCTACTCATGCTTCCAACTCCCAAGAAACCAAGTTATTCCAAATTGTCTACTGTAAATTCCTATGCATGGTGTGTTACACCATTCCGAGTATATTCTTATTTTCAGCTATCTTCCAATTTAAAAGTATTTTGTTATGTGAAAACTTAGTGATTAAAGCCCTTACAAACTTGATGGCACACTTTGTAACACCCTCAGAATCGGACCTATGCAAGTTTAGGCAAAATTCACCAAACCCGCATAGAAACGATTCAAAGGTGCCCACCAGGCACTTTCGTGCGGGTGGAAAACGAAGTAATAACATTACACAACAGTCCTCGATGGGACCCACAGAACAGATATATATAACGGCGACTCAAAGAGCCAAGAATACAGATATAATATACAAAGATCCAAATCACCTTGAAACGACATAGCGTCCAGCTACGGACAAGATGCAAATGGGGCTAAGAGCCCTGAAGAATAACCAATGGCGTCCATAACCCTGCCGAAGCCAAGCGGAAGGGTAACCACTTAACGGCGTCGATCTCAAAACACCTTAACAAAAGGGTGCCGACAAAGGCAAAGCAGAAAACAAAGAAGGAGCGTCGATCACGAGGCAAGATGCAGCGAGGCTAGAATTGGCGGTCTCGCCTACAAAGGTATGGTGGTGGCGGCAGCGGCAAAGATACACTAAACAACTCAGAGACTCGATACAATGGGCGGTTATCGAGGGGTAAGAAAGACCTATTCGGATCCAACACAAGCTAACACCAAACAAAACCTTTGGCGTTTCCCTCGAGACCAAACGAGGAAGTCAACCGAGGAACTCACACTTGGCAGTTTACTTGTTCGCTTATAGTTGCACTTTACTAGTCGTTTAAATAATCGTCCCGATAAGGTAGCGGTGGGCACTTTTAGTTAACCATTCCGTTATAGTTGTAACTCTTACTAATCGGTGCGATAGCATGGGATAAACCCAAAACCCAAAGTTGTTGGTACTTTTATTCAGCCAATTCGTTGTAGTTGCAATACTTACTAGTCATATACAATTGTATGGCGACAACCAAACAAGCAATTGTGGGCGTATTATTAGCCATTCCGTTATAGTGAGGCTGATTACTAGTCATTGTAAGTCAAATTTATAACAATAAACTTTAGTTATGCTTGTCTATGATCGAGAATCTTGTGCTCCAAGTCGTCCATAACATGACACGGCTTTGAGAAAGTTTTACCCGGTGCACCAATAGCAACACACGCTCGATCAACCTCGGAAAACCAAATCAAAACCCAACGAGGCTTTCACGTGAACAATCACAGATTCAGAAATATTTGAGGCCACCCTTAAGTAGAATCCATAACGAAGCTAATCCGACTCGAGACGGCCTCAAGGTTTGTGGGGCGGCGATGGCATGGAACCCGAAAGTGTGGCTGGGCTTGTCGATACCACGTAAACGGGTCACAATTCCTAAACGATACAGTGCCCCTCGCACAATCGTAGAATAAAGCGGTAAAGCATGGCAGAAATACAGATCGTAAATAAAACCTCAAACTAGTTTGTGGCCCTAGAAATAAGACTGAATCAAGCTCGCTCGGGTCCCATATACCTCCCGGATGTGGATAGCGCGCAAAAACAAGGAACAGGTATCAAGTACTCGGGGTCTTACGGGACACAAGTGGGCGTTCGGAAACCAAATATTATCTATCACCCACCGATGCCTCTGCTTATTCAATTTTAGTTGTTAAACAGAAATTTAAAGTGACGATAAGTAAAACTAGAATCATCTCCAACATCATCATGCGGCAATACATCAGCAACTGTGGCATATGGCGACACACATCAGCACTTGAGCAAGCAACTACGACGCGCAAGTCCAACTATCTACCAAACAACAGGTAATAGGATGTGTCCAAGGCAAATATATAGGGCTGCAAGGGATGTCGAGGGTACGGAAACTAAAGCATCGCAACACGTATAGCGATAGAACAACGGGAGGAACAAAACACTATAAAAGTAAGATAGGTAGAAAGAGGAGATGCTCTTTGAAAACATTGTTGAAGGGTTCCACGAAGATCGGTGAAGCTCACATCAACTCAACGGCCTTATCCGCGAAGAACCAAAACACTAGAAGAACACCGGTGCAATATTTAATACAACGGTAAGATCGGCATGATGCATGCATGATGGATGACAGGCAAGGTGCGATGCAATTAGGTCAAGATTAAGCGGAACCGGGTCCCGACAATTAATTGGATGGTTCAAGTTATTTAACTACCCCAAATTAAATGGGGTTTTAACAAGGCAAGATAAGATACCGGTTCGCTACACAAGTTTAAATGAGGCCGATATGAGACTAGATTTGCCCGCATATGGGCCCCATATTTAATTATTAGGTGAATCGGCATAAGGCCCCCAAACCACAGATATGCATGCGAGATAATGATTTAATGTAGCAAGTTGTTATTATATGATAAAGTAGGGTTTCGGGAAGGTTCACACATTAGGGTTCTCGACGATCTTGGGGGTTTCCGGGGTTCGGGGTTCGGTCTCGGGGTCCAGGGTTCGACGGGTTCGGCCTCGGCGGGACGTTCTCGGATATCGGGAGTAGATCTTGTTGTCCTGGCATCCGTGAAGTAGAACTCGTAGTCCGTCTTTAGTCGGTGGCGAACTTGGTTCCGGGTCGGAGTACTTATCGCACATGTGGCCTTCGGGTTCTATGACGATGATCTTGTAGTGCGATGTCGGGGTCCCGAAATCCATGAAGAGAGCCTTGTCGCCCTTGGGTGAAGAACATGTCATCCCGTGGGTTCGTGTAGAAGTGCTCGACGATCCATGACGGAGGTCTTGGCGTTCCGGCTTCAATTGTCGATGGCGAACTTGCTTCGATATCGGGGTCTTCGGAAGATCTTGGCGGAAAAAGGACCGAGACTTGACGATGCAAGTGCTCTTGCAGCCGGGAGACGATCTGCTCTGTGTACCACGGATTTTGTTCAACGGTTACTACAGCATCACACCACCAGGACACGTCCACCCACAAGCACAGGAAAAACTCGAGCCGATATGATCGAGGACAAGACGGCAGCAGAGAGCGGGGTAGGGGCCACGTGGCCTGCCGACGAACCACGAGGAAGATAGGACCAGCGAGGAGGGCGCCGCGGCTGCTTGCGGCCAGGGCGGAAGCCCGCCTTCGTCGTGCGGCCAGGAGACGCTGGGCGACTCTGGCGGCATGACCAAGCAAGGAAGATGGGGAGCGACGGGAGGGCTTGAGCGGTCGCCTGGCAGCTGGACAGCGGCGGGAGGCATCTTGGCGGAGAGAAGGCGGCGACGCGCGGCGCTTAGGGAAAGGCGGAGGAGGGAACGCGGCGAGGCGAGCGAGGAGGGCGCTGGGAGGTGCGCTGGTGGAAGACGCAGCGGGCGTCTTGAGTGGTGGCGGGCGCGTTGGCGGTGGCCGGCCGGGAGGTGGTGCAGGCGATGGCGGGCAGGCGTGGCAGCCGGCGAGGCGGAGGGGCTTGGCGGCCGCGGAGGGAGGCGAGGCGGGCATGGCGGGAGCTGAAGTGCGGGCAGCAGCAGCGAGTGGTGGTCTGGTGGTGGGGCCAGGGTGGGCGGGCTGAACGCGCTGAGGAGGAGGCGAGGCGCCCGGCGGAGGCGAGGCGGCAGCGAGAGGAGGTAAAGGAGCAAGCGCGACGATCGGAGAAGAAGAACAGGGAGGAAGGGCGCGAGGCGGTTCAGGAGGCGGGCCTGGGTGCGTCAGGGGTGGGGCGGGAGGAGGTTGACGGGTGAGTGCATGTGAGAGAGGGAGAGAGAGAGGGTTAGGCTAGGTGGCGTTTGTGAGTGGTTGAGGGTGAGGAAGGTGAGGTGGCATGTTTGATTGGGCAGGGTGATGTGGCCAAGGGGTGGGGGTAGAAAACTGGGTAGCTCTAGGATTAAAGGGTGGGTCTGGTTGAACCGATTCAAAAACCCGGGGGTGGTCGTTCGGGTCGAACTGGCCCGTTCGACTGCCCCCACTAAAAACAATTTAATATTTATTTTATTTTCAAATATCTTTGTAACTAGTTTTAGACAAACAAAATATCCGGAACATCCGGGGGTTGGCATTTGAATAAAAGTTGGGGCGTTTTAGAAACCAAAACGGGTTTGCGAAAAATAGTTTTGGCAAACAATGCATGATGATGACGATGCAATGCACAAATTCAACGCGATTTTCTAGTAGTGGTTTTGCGGGATGCCACAATTCGACACCACTAACAAGGGATCTCGCCCTCGAGATCCGCCTCATGGTACCGGAAGGAAGGTCGGCGGTCTGATACTTCTCACTTCGTGTAGATCCTCGCGGCATCACTAACGAGGGTTCCTTATTTCTTGAAAGCGACACCACCAACAAAGGATCGTTGCTCTCGATCGTCGAGAGCACTCCGGAACAAAAGGTCGAAGGTAGAGGTATCGCAAATAAGGCCACCCCTAACTACCGTGGACGGAGTAGAGTGCTGGATCCACTGCGGCGGGGTACAAGAGCGGATGATAAAAGCAGTGGTAGGGTAGCTAATCCATCCCGCACTCAAACCATTGCTCTGCACACGAATAGGCGGATTAAGCAACCAACTCTCGGAATCAGACTGAAGATCTTCTTAGAGGGTATCCTAACAAAGGAATGCTGCCACAGAGATCATATGAAAGACACACGGATTAGGTTTCGCGATAGTTCCATTGGCATGAACAACACGTGCTCAAGGTCGACTCCAACTTCACCAAAGCTCGTCCTTCTCATATGTTTTCCAACGACACTGATATCCGGCAAGGAACTCACATAGATAAAGATCTCCAGAACAAGAGATTGGATGAAGGGTACAATGACAAGTTCTTGATTGATGATCGTAGCACCTCCGTTACAAAAGGGAGGAAGAGAACCTCAAGAAGGTCTGACGAAACCCAACCACGAGAATTCTGGACTCGAAGAAGGAGAAGAGAGCGGATTCAAAACACGTAGAGGTAAGAGGGCAATGAGAGGGTAAGGAGTAAATTAGACCTATCGAGAACTATCCAAACGATTTTCAAAAATAGTGTTGGCCTACTTGACCGTTAGCTAGGTTATCCTGAAATTTGGACTTGTGGTATCGCTGCTTGAGCTCGATACCACTCAGTAACACCCTCGAATCGGACCTATGCAAGTTTAGGCAAAATTCACCAAACCCGCATAGAAACGATTCAAAGGTGCCACCAGCACTTTCGTGCGGGTGGAAAGCAAATAACATTACAACAGTCCTCGATGGGACCTGAGCAGATATATATAACGGCGACTCAAAGAGCCAAGAATACGAATATAATATACAAAGATCCAAATCACCTTGAAGCGACATAGCGTCCGACTACGGACAAGATGCAAATGGGGCTAAGAGCCCGAAGAATAACCAATGGCGTCCATAACCTGCCCAGGCCAAGCGGAAGGGTAACCACCTTCGGCGTCGATCTCAAAACACCTTAACAAAAGGGGTGCCGACAAAGGGCAAAGCGTAAAACAAAGAAGGAGCGTCGATCGAGGCGATGCACGGCGAGGCTAGAATTCGGCGGTCCTCGCCTACAAAGGTATGGTGGTGGCGGCGGCAACATACACTAAACAACTGTAGAGACTCGATACTGGCCGGTTATCGGAGGGTAAGAAAGACCTATTCGGATCCAACTGAAGCTAACACCAAACAAAACCCAACTGGCGTTTCCCCTCGAGACCAAACGAGGAAGTCAACCGAGGAACTCACACGGTTGGCGGTTTACTTGTTCGATTATAGTTGCGGCACTTTACTAGTCAGTTTAAATAATCGTCCGATAAGGTAGCGTGGGCACTTTTAGTTAACCATTCCGTTATAGTTGTAACTCTTACTAATCGGTGCGGATAGCATGGGATAAACCCAAAACCCAGCAGTTGTTGGTACTTTTATTCAGCCAATTCGTTGTAGTTGCAATACTTACTAGTCATATACAATTGTATGGCGACAACCAAACAAGCAATTGTGGCAGTATTATTAGCCATTCCGTTATAGTGAGGCTGATTACTAGTCATTGTAAGTCAAATTTATAACAATAAACTTTAGTTATGCTTGTCTATGATCGAGATCTTGCTCCAAGTCGTCCATAACCGCGGACACGGCTTTGAAAAGTTTTACGGCGGGGTGCACCAATAGCAACACACGCTCGATCAACCTCGGAAAAACCAAATCAAAACCCAACGAGGCTTTCACGGTGAACAATCACAGATTGAAATATTTGAGGGGCCACCCTTAAGTAGAATCATAGCGAAGCTAGTGACTCGAGGCCTCAAGGTTTGTGGGGCGGCAGAACATCGGGAACCGAAAGTGTGGCTGGGCTTGTCGATACCACGTAAACGGGTCACAATTCCTAAGCGATCAGTGTGCCCCTCGCACAATCGTAAATAAAGCGATAAAGCATGGCAAATCTGGGATCGTAAATAAAACCTCAAACTAGTTTGTGGCCCCTAGAAATAAGATGAATCAAGCTCGCTCAGGGGTCCCATATACCTCCGGATGTGGATAGCGCATAAAAACAAGGCAATTATCAAGTACTCGGGGTCTTACGGGACACAAGTGGGTTGAAACCAAATATTATCTATCACCCACCGATGCCTCCTTATTCAATTTTAGTTGTTAAACGAAATTTAAAGTGACGATAAGTAAAACTAGAATCATCTCCAACATCATCATGCGGCAATACATCAAAGCTGTGGCATATGGCGACACACATCACTTGAGCAAGCAACTACGACGCAAGTCCAACTATCTACCAAACAACGTAATAGGATGTGTCCAAGGCAAATATATAGGGCTGCAAGGGATGTCGAGGGTACGGAAACTAAAGCATCGCAACACAGATAGCAGTAGAACAACAGGAGGGAACAAAACACTATAAAAGTAAGATAGGTAGAAAGAGGGAGATGCTCGCCTGAAAACATTGTTGAAGGGTTCCACCGAAGATCGGGGCGAAGCTCACATCAACTCAACGGCCTTATCCGCGAAGAACCAAAACACTAGAAGAACACCGGGTGCAATATTTAATACAACGGCAGAAGATCGGCATGATGCATGCATGATGGATGACAGGGCAAGGTGCGATGCAATTAGGTCAAGATTAAGCGGAACCGGGGTCCCGACAATTAATTGGATGGTTCAAGTTATTTAACTACCCCGCAAATTAAATGGGGTTTTAACAAGGCAAGATAAGATACCGGTTCGCTACGCAAGTTTAAATGAGGCCAAGATAAGGCTAGATTTGCCCGCATATGGGCCCCATGTTTAATTATTAGGTGAATCGGCATAAGGCCCCCAAACCACAGATATGCATGCGAGATAATGATTTAATGTAGCAAGTTGTTATTATATGATAAGGTAGGGTTTCGGGAAGGTTCACACATTAGGGTTCTCGACGATCTTGGGGGTTTCCGGGGTTCGGGGTTCGGTCTCGGGGTCCAGGGTTCGACGGGTTCGGCCTCGGCGGGACGTTCTCGGATATCGGGAGTAGATCTTGTTGTCCTGGCATCCGTGAAGTAGAACTCGTAGTCCGTCTTTAGTCGGTGGCGAACTTGGTTCCGGGTCGGAGTACTTATCGCACATGTGGCCTTCGGGTTCTATGACGATGATCTTGTAGTGCGATGTCGGGGTCCCGAAATCCATGAAGAGAGCCTTGTCGCCCTTGGGTGAAGAACATGTCATCCCGTGGGTTCGTGTAGAAGTGCTCGACGATCCATGACGGAGGTCTTGGCGTTCCGGCTTCAATTGTCGATGGCGAACTTGCTTCGATATCGGGGTCTTCGGAAGATCTTGGCGGAAAAAGGACCGAGACTTGACGACGATGCGATGCAAGTGCTCTTGCAGCCGGGAGGAGACGCATCTGTTCCAGGTACCACGGATTTTGTTCAACGGTTACTACAGCATCACACCACCAGGACACGTCCACCCACAAGCACAGGAAAAACTCGAGCCGATATGATCGAGGACAAGGCAGCGAAGGCGGGGTAGGGGCCACGTGGCCTGCCGACGAACCACGAGGAAGATAGGACCCAGCGAGGAGGGGCGCTCGCAGCGGCTTGCGGCCAAGGACGGAAGCCCGCCTAGGTCGTGCGCCGAGGCGAAGGCGACTCCTGGCGGCATGACCAAGCAAGGAAGATGGGAGCGACGGGGAGGGCTTGAGCGTGGCGAGAGCAGGCGACATGGGCGGCAGGGAGGCATGCTGGCGGAGAGAAGGCGAGAAGGCAGCTGGCCTTCCTTGGGAAAGGCGGAGGAGGGCGCGACGGGCGGCGAGAGGGAGGCTGTGCTGGGTGGAAGAGGAGGCGGCGAGTCTTGATGGTGGCGGGCGCGTTGGCGAGGTGGCCGGCGGGAGGTGGTCTGAGGCGATGGCGGGCGGCGTGGCAGCCAGGCGGAGGAGGGCCGGAGGGTCTGGGCGGCATGGAGGGAGGCGAGGCGGGCATGGCGGGAGGCTGCGAAGTGCGGCGAGGCAGGGCTGGCGAGGGGTGGTCTGGGTAGGTGGGGCGCTGGGGAGGGAGGGCGGAGGGAGGCGGGAGGCGCCGGAGGCGAGGCGGAGCCGGAGGAGGTAAAGGAGCAAGCGCGATCAGTGAGAAGAAGAACAGGAGGAAGGGCAGGCGGGCGTTCAGGGGAGGCGGGCCTGGGTGCGTCAGGTGGGGCAGGGAGAGGAGGTTGACGGGTGAGTGCATGTGAGAGAGGGGAGAGAGAGAGGGAGGGTTAGGCTAGGTGGCGGTTTGTGAGTGGTTGAGGGTGAGGAAGGTGAGGTGGCATGTTTGATTGGCGAGGTGATGTGGCCAAGGGGTGGGGGTAGAAAACTGGGTAGCTCTAGGATTAAAGGGTGGGTCTGGTTGAACCGATTCAAAATCCTGGGGGTGGTCGTTCGGGTCGAACTGGCCCGTTCGACTGCCCCCACTAAAAACAATTTAATATTTATTTTATTTTCAAATATCTTTGTAACTAGTTTTAGACAAACAAAATATCCGGAACATCCGGGGGTTGGCATTTGAATAAAAGTTGGGGCGTTTTAGAAACCAAAACGGGTTTGCGAAAAATAGTTTTGGCAAACAATGCATGATGATGACGATGCAATGCACAAATTCAACGCGATTTTCTAGTAGTGGTTTTGCGGGATGCCACACACTTTATATTCTCTGCCCCTAATAAATTTGAACCATTGTGTCGTCTATGTTGTATATGCTTGCACTTATACGTTGGAATTAGCAGAACCGTGCTATCACGGGAAACGTTTTCAACATTGCACTTGTACTTTGTACTCAGTTGATATCATGCTCTTTTGTCTATGGATGTCACCGGTGTGAAATAAAGAGGGAACCTGTAAGTCCATGGAGTGTGTATTTTGTGTTAGAGAAACGCCTGTGCCGCTAGCCTAAGCCATGCCTAATCATGGTGGAAACTTGCAGCATCACCATAGTGAGCTATCTATGAAGCATCCTCATTAAAAAGCTATGCATATAGTAAATAAAAAGATCACTGAGATGCTCATTGTCTGCTTTCTTTGTCATTTTGGTTATGGGATAGCTCCTATACCATGTGCAAGGGGTACCCCGTTGGCGGTTCTCTATGATACACATGTACCTACAATGACAAGAACTTACAGATGACTGAAGTTGAGTAGCATGAGGTGTGTCCCTCGTATTTAAGGGAATTGAGATTGCCAACTTATAATTTATCAAGCATATACTCCATAGTTTAGTTCACTTTAACCTTAATCACTTCAAGATGCTTATGATAGGGGCAATGAGGGCTGAAAGCTAGCAAGTACCATCATTTTTGGAAGCTCTTTTTGAAACTTGAAATCCCTGCTTCCCTTTATAAAGGGCCTTTCTTCCACCATTATTTGAGTCTCCACCTTCTACCTTTAGGCACCATTAAGAGAGCATAATTGTCATTCTGTGTGCAGTGTCCCAAAACTTATTGATTGATGCATATTGTGATATTACTTGTTCTTGTGCTACTTGTTTCTAGTCACCCTTGTGAACTTTGAAGGTGTCCTATGTATTTATTTTCTACTCTATGAGGGACAAGTTGATTGCCACTATGCTATGTTTTCTGTGTGTGAAACAAACAAACATTTTTCAATGCATGTTATTCATGATCTTTCTTTGTAGCCTTTCATGTTGCATGTAGAGTTACTATGTACTATTGTTAGAACTCCATCTTTCATGCACATGTTTAGAGTTCTTTGATCTCAACTTTCAACGTTTGCAAATGGTTTGATCTTGGTTTTGATGGTGCATGTCACCTCAAAAATTATTCTTTTTATCACTTACCTACTCGAGGATGAGCAGGAGTTAAGCTTAGGGATGCTTGATACGTCGAAAACGTATCTATAATTTTTGATGCTCCATGCTTATTTAGTATCTACTTTGCTTTGCTTTGTGTATACTTTGAGGTGTTTTTATATCTTTTCTAGAACTAACCTATTAACAAGTTGCCATAGTGCCAGTTGCATGTTTTCTTCTTTTTTTGGTTCCAGAAAGGCAGAAAATAAATATTCCCGAAATTGGACGGGACAAAAGCCAAAGTCAATATTTTACCGTGGGAGACATGAAGCCAGAAGACGAGACGGAGAAGAAAACCAGGGCGGCCAAACCCCCCTAGGCGCGGCCAGGGGTGGGCCCATGCCTGAGCAGGGTGTGGCCCCCCTGGTCGCCTCCCGGTCTCGTCTCTTCGCATATAAGAAGCCCCCGATGCAGAAACCCTAAGTACCCGGATCAAAACTCCACAAAACCTTCTGTAGCCGCCGCCACCGTCTTCCCTAGATCGGGGGGATATGAAGTTCTTCCTGGCACCCTGCCGGAGAGGAAATCACCCCGGAGGCCTTCTCTCTGGTATGACGCGTGAGTAGTTCCACCTTGGATATGGGTCCGTGTAGTAGCTAGATGGTTGTATCTCCTCCTTGTGCTTTCATGTATATATCTTGTGAGCTCCGTACATGATCAAGATCTAATCTATTTGTAATCATGCATGTTGTGTTTGCGGGGATCCGATAGATATTGAGATTACTATGTCAGATTGATTAATGGTTCTGTATTGATGATTCTATCATGTTTGTGTTGTTTGTGATCTTGCATGCTCTCCGTTGTTAGTAGCTATGTTGGCCGAGTAGTTGCTAGTGACTCCAAGAGGGGGTATTTATGCTCGATAGTGGGTTCATGCCTCTAGTTTCCAAGGGAAGTGAAAGAAATCTCTTCGGTTGTAGATGTGATGTTGCCACTAGGAAGAAAACAACGACCTCTTGTTCATGGAACAAGTGGATTGTTTACCTTACACACTTTGCTTAAAGCAGTTGTGTGTTGCTTGTAACTTAATACTGGAGGGGGTTCGGATGATAACCTGAAGGTGGACTTCTAGTCATAGATGCAGTTGGATGGCGGTCTATGTATATTGTTGTATTGCACAATCGAATCTCATAGGATCTTTTTGTCTGGTATTGCATTGTTATGTCTAGCTCAGTTCCTGTCAATTGCCCTGCTGTAATTTGTTTATCCTTCATGCCATGTTGTTTATCTAAGAAGAGCACCTCTAGTGAACTATGGACCCCGGTCCAATCTTTATCATTGATACATCTTTCACTGTTACTTGTTTATTTGCTGCAAACCATTACCTTCCGCACCATACGTTTAATCCTTTGTTACAGCAAACCTGTGAGCTTGACAACCTTACTGATTCGTTGGGGCAAAGTCTTGAGTTTATGTTGTGCAGGCCTACGCGTTGCTTGCAACACCTGTGTGACGTTTTCTTCCTCCTTCTAGTTTGATAACCTCGGTCTCTACTGAGGGAAACTTGTTGTTGTGTTCTTCACACCTTGCTCTTGGGGTTTCCAACGAAGCGTCCCACGACAACACTAGGTACACGCCATCAGTGTGTTGTGTGGTAAGCTCACCATATATGAAAGTGGTTACTGTATCTTGCTTGTGTGTGCAATGAGAGGAAACCGGGAGACACTCAAACAACCATTTTTTGCATTTGCTGAAATAAACAGGTATCCAAACAGACTGTAATTTTGGTCCAACTGATGCGACCCAACCTTCTAATCGGGCTGCAAATATTCGCCCAAATCGCATTCGAAATTGGCACTGCCCACCGCAGCGCTATCAAGCCGGCCCGAGAAGTGGCTGCAGGCTTCCAAACGCGCCCTTTGTGAACACGAAACAGAACGAATGCTCCCCAAAAGCAATATATGTAAACTAGTAGAATATCCGTACGATGCCATGGGTTTAATAAAAAATGAAAGATAAACAAATATGCTGAAGGGCTCTATTTATTATGTTAGGTCATTCCTATGATTCTTCCTACTATTTCATGGGCCTCGTTCAATCCTACCACCACACAAATCAAAGCATTATCATCTAAAAAAACAGTACAACTCACAAATACATTGTTGGAATTTTGGCCCAAATATTCTAGCCCATTTTCTATTTCAATAATTCCTGAAAATCCTAGAGGCCCATGTGGCCCATTCATGCAAGGCAAGAGGTGGGACAAATGTTTAGTCCCACATTGCTAGTTGAGTGGAAGTTGGACCAGCTTATAAGGTGAGCTCTTCTACCACTTGGTAAAAGGATGAGAAGGAGAAGGAGAGAGTTCCACACGCGCGCTCCTCCTCCTCCTCGCTCGCCACGCCACGCCTCGCCTCGCCTCGCCTCGTCACGACGCGCGCGCGCGCCGCGGGTTGCGGGAATCTCGCCGAGCCGAGCTTTATTTTGCCACGCATGAATGGTATATCAACAATTTTGGGAAAGCCGATGCATCGGCTCTTTGAGATACATTGCTATCGGCTCCTGGAGCATCGACTTATACGAAGGTGAAACGTTTGCTTTAAATGGACGTTTAATACGAGTTAAATGTGCCTGCTCGTTTCATCTTCTGCACCGTCTGCCTTCTCCTCTGCGCCTATAAGAGAGAGAGGTCGCGCCTCCTCTCAGTGTCTTTATTACAAACCTTGCCTCGAGTTCGAACTGCGCTACTTCCGTCTTCCCATCCGTCTTGCGGCGTGCACCATGAGCGGACATGAAACCTCGAGACCCCGCCGCTTGAGTCACATGACGGGAGAAGGCGATAAGGTTTTGGGGGCGCTATCGAGCGACTCTTGGCGCGTCACGGGCTCCCTCACAGATAGACGTTTTCCCGGCGAGGACTTCTTCCCGACATCGGCACTCTCTTCCTCGACGACATGACCAATGACGGTTCCAACACCGGCGGTTCTACTTCATCTTGCCGTGTACAACCATCTCAATCTTGTTACGATTCTATCGAGTTTTATGTCTTGTAGTTTGTGTGGCTATATGCCTTATTTTGTTTTCGCTATTTAACATGATTAGTATATTACCCTTTATTCTAGTCATGTTTTATCTAGCGTTTATTATGGATAATTCGCTTGGTAAATTGCTCTTTTTCTCAACAATCCAAAAACCTTATTTCAGGCAATTTGCCCCAAGTGGCTTTGTTGCTTCTGAAGCCACATGTTTGAAGGTGTGAATTACAAGCGGTGGCGTCGAGAGCGATGCTGCAGTTTCAAACCATGAGCTGCTATAACGCCATCTATGGCGCACTTTGAGGAACTTAATCCCGCTCGGGAAGGCGTTCAAAACTTGATACTACTTTCAAGGCTGCCTTGATCGGCATCCTTGGCGACAATATTGTCGATTCATATCATCATTCAGCAATGGCAAAGATATGTGGGATGCTTCGAGAAAATTTGGAGTCTCGATCTTTGGCGATGAGTATGTCATGGAACAATTCTATGACTACAAGATGATTGATGACCGCTCCATTGTGGAGCAGGCTCATGAGATCTGATCACTTGCCGGGAGCTTGAGCACTTCACTTGTGTGTTAATGGACAAGTTTGTTGCGGAGGCATCATTGCCAAACTTCCCGATCATGGAGGAATTTTGCTACTTCTCAAGCACAAGAGACAAGAGTTCTCCGTGGCGGATCTCATTGGTACTCTTGATGTGGAAGAGAAGGCGAGAGCAAAGACACACGCGTGCTCGAGGTACCGAGGAGGTTCTAATGCCAACACAGTGCAGAAAAGGAACTTCGACCTTACAAGTTCAAGAACAAAGGCAAGTTTGATGACAAAGGAAAGTTCGATGGAAAGAACAAGGCCTCACGGTCTACCGACTTCAAGAAGAAGACTGATAAGAGGAAAGGTGCTTGTCATGTGCGGTGATCCTAATCATTGGGCTCTGCTTGTCCCAACCGCTTTGACAAGCGCCAACATGGGAAGAGCAGCAAGGCGCTAATGTTGTCATGGCGACGTTGAGATGAAAGATGTTGGGTATGGTATATTACCTCTTGTTCTTTCATTATGTCATTCTCCTGATTGGTGGATTGACACGGCGCTAATGTACATGTCATTACGATATTTCCATGTTTTCTTCATATCGTTAGAGGACTCAAACCGTCTTGATGGGGAACGGCTCGCATGCTTACATTCATGGTGTTGAATGCGGTCGATCTGAAGTTCACTTGGGAAAGGCTGCGCTGAAGAACGTGCATCATGTTCCCTCAATTAATAAAAATCTTGTTAGCGGATCTCTTACGTATCGAGATGGCTACAAGATTGTATTTGAGTCCAATAAATTTGTAATTTCAAGTATGGAACCTTTATTGGTAAAGGCTATGAATCACGGAGGCTTGTTCCGCTTATCTCTGTCGGACATTTGTAATAAAGTTGTTAATCATATTTACACAAATTGTATCGGCACTCGTCTTTGTCATATTAATTTTGGTTGTATGGCGACTAGCCAAAATGAATTTAATCTGATTTCTCAAGCATTAAGGGATCTAAGTGCCAAGTCTGCGTGCAAGCTAAACAACCTCGCAAGTCACATACATTGCGAAGTGAGAAATTTAACACCACTAGAGCTCATACATTACGATCTTTGTGAGATGAATGGTGTATTGACAAAAGGTGGAAAGAAATATTTCATGACTTTGATCGATGACTCTACGAGATATTGTCATGTGTATCTTACGAAATCAAAAGATGAGGCTTTGAGTTTCTTCAAAATCTATAAAGTGAGGCGGAAAATCAACTTGATCGAAAGATTAAGAGGCTTAGGTCGATCGTGGTGGAGTATTTTTCCAACGAGTTTGATTCTTTTGCGAACATGGTATAATTCATGAGAGGACGCCTCCCTACTCACCCCAGTCAAATGGAGTAGCCGAAAGAAAGAACCGTACTCTAACAGATTTGGTTAACGCCATGTTAGACACATCGGGTCTTTCTAAGGAATGGTGGGGGGAGGCATTATTGACCGCGTGTCATGTCCTAAACCGAGTTCCCACAAAGAACAAAGAAATTACTCCATTCGAAGAATGGGAAAAGAAAAGACTAAAACTCTCTTACTTACGTACTTGGGGTTGTTTGGCAAAGGTTAATGTACCAATTCCCAAGAAGCGCAAGCTTGGACCAAAAACCATTGATTGTGTTTTTCTGGGCTATGCTTTCCATAGCATTGGTTATAGATTCTTGATAGTAAAATCTGAAGTACCTGACATTCATGTCGGTACAATCATGGAGTCGACTGATGCGACTTTCTTTGAGGATATATTTCCAATGAAGGATAAATCTAACTCATCAAATCCGGAGATACCTAGTTCATCTAATCAGGAATTTGCTATATTCTCTGAACCTATCATTCCGATTGAACACTCTGAAAGTCCTAAGGAGGATGAAAATGAAATTCCTAAAAGGAGCAAGAGACAAAGGACTGCAAAGTCTTTTGGTGATGATTTCATTGTGTACCTTGTAGATGACACTCCCACTTCCATTTCAGAAGCTTATACATCTCCTGATGCTGACTACTGGAAGGAAGCTGTTCATAGTGAGATGAATTCCATCTTAGCTAATGAAACATGGGAGATCACTGATCGTCCTTATGGGTGCAAACCTGTAGGATGTAAATGGGTGTTCAAGAAGAAACTAAGGCCTGATGGTACTATTGAGAAGTACAAGGCAAGGCTTGTAGCCAAGGGTTATACCCAAAAGGAAGGTGAAGACTTCTTTGACACTTACTCACTGTAGCAAGGTTGACCACCATTCGAGTACTACTTTCTGGCTGCCTCACACGGTCTTCTCGTTCATCAAATGGACGTTAAGGCGGCTTTCCTAAATGGAGAGTTGGATGAGGAAATCTATATGGATCAACGGATGGTTTTGTAGTAAATGGTCAAGAAAGAAAAGTGTGCAAGCTCTGAAGTCTTTGTATGGTCTCAAACAAGCACCTAAGCGGTGGCATGAAAAATTTGATAAAACCTTAACCGCTGCAGCTTTGTTGTAAACGGCGACAAGTCGTATACTATCGCCATGGTGGGGTGAGGAGTCATCCTTTGTTTGTATGTTGATGACATATCGATTTTGGAACCAACCTTAATGCAATTAAGGAGGTCAAAGATTTCTTATCTCGTTCCTTTGAGATGAAGGATGCGGGAGTCGATGTTATCTGAACATCAAGCTTTTGAGATGATGATGGTGGGATTACATTGCTTGGGTCCCACTATGTGGAAAAGATTTTGAGTCGTTTTGGGTATAGCGGCGTCAATTTTCTCCTACACCATATGATCCTAGTGTGTTGCTTCGAAAGAATCGAGGAAATGCTAGAGATCAACTAAGATACTCTCAAATTATTGGCTCGCTTATGTATTTAGCTAGTGCCACGAGACCTGACATCGCCTTTGCTGTAAGCAAACTCAGTCGATTTGTCTCAAATCCAGGAGATGATCACTGGCATGCTCTTGAGAGAGTTATGCGATATCTAAAAGGCACTGCGAGCTATGGCATACACTATACCGGGTATCCAAGGGTACTAGAGGGTTATAGTGATTCAAATTGGATATCTGATGCTGATGAGATAAAGGCCACGAGTGGATATGTTTTCACACTTGGTGGTGGCGCTGTTTCTTGGAAGTCTTGCAAGCGACCATCTTAAGGTCAACTATGGAAGCAGAACTCACGGCACTAGACACGGCCCTTTGTTGAAGCGAGTGGCCGTGAACTCTTGATGGACTTACGTGGTTGAAAAACCTATACCGCAATTCCAATGAACTGTGATAATCAAACTGTGATTATTAAGGTGAACAGTTCTAAGGATAATATGAAGTCCTCAAGACATGTGAAGAGGAGATTGAAATCTGTCAGGAAAATGAGAAACTCTGGAGTTATTGCATTGGATTATATCCAAACATCTAAAAACTTGGCAGATCCTTCACAAAGGGTCTATCACGCATAGCGTGATAGAAAATGCATCGAAGGAGATGGGTATGAGACCCACAATTTGAGCTTTCCACAGTGGTAAACCACTCTATGTGATCGGAGATCCCGTGAATTAGAATTGGGAAACAAGCTGTTGGTTAGCTGAGAGGAAAGTATCCCTACTTTAATAAATACCACTCCATAAAGATGCAATACTTTCCTATTTCGCATGGCAGGTTGATTTATTATCTTAATGTGTTCTAAGTGGCTTATCCTAAGCAAAGATGTTGTCCTGAGAACATCTTTTGAAGAACACACCTATATGAGTCTGATTGTTAAAAGCGTCATGATCTATGAGTGGGGTGCTCTCTAATAAACTCATGAAAGGTCATGGAGTATGACGTATAAGCTCCACCCGCGGGGAAGTCCCACGGTAGCCCAGTATCGGTCAAGACTTCGTGTGAAGCTAGATTGCAGCAAACTTGCAGTTCAAGGCATAGTCCACTGTACAAGTCGCAACCTAGTGTAGCATAGAATTCTAGGTGGAAGTTTAACTTAAGAGTCTCCACTACAGTACCGGTATATAAACAGTGTTTTGGAACCAAAGGCAGATTACATGTGCCTCTGGGATCTGGTGGGGGATTGTTGGAATTTTGGCCCAAATATTCTAGCCCATTTTCTATTTCAATAATTCCTGAAAATCCTAGAGGCCCATGTGGCCCATTCATGCAAGGCAAGAGGTGGGACAAATGTTTAGTTCCACATTGCTAGTTGAGTGGAAGTTGGACCAGCTTATAAGGTGAGCTCTTCTACCACTTGGTAAAAGGATGAGAAGGAGAAGGAGAGAGTTCCACACGCGCGCTCCTCCTCCTCCTCGCTCGCCACGCCATGCCTCGCCTCGCCTCGCCTCGCCTCGCCACGCCACGACGCGCGCGAGCGCCGCGGGTTGCGGGAATCTCGCCGAGCCGAGCTTTATTATCGGCTCTTTGAGATACATTGCTATCGGCTCCTGGAGCATCGACTTATACGAAGGTGAAACGTTTGCTTTAAATGGACGTTTAATACGAGTTAAATATGCCTGCTCGTTTCATCTTCTGCACCGTCTGCCTTCTCCTCTGCGCCTATAAGAGAGAGAGGTCGCGCCCTCTCGTGTGTCTTTACACAAACCTTGCCTCGAGTTCGAGCAACTGCGCTACTTCCGTCTTCCCATCCCGTCTTGCGGCGTGCACATGAGCCGGAGAGGGCCTCCGAGACCCCGCCGCTTGAGTCACATGCGGAGAAGGCGATAAGGTTTTGAGGCGCTATCAGTAGCGACTCTGGCGTCGTCACGGACTCCCTCACAGATAGCGACGTTCCCGACGAGGACTTCTTCCGACATCAGCCTCTCTTCCTCGACATGACCAATGACGGTTCCAACACCGGCGGTTCTACTTCTGCCGTGTACAACTTCATCTCAATCTTGTTACGATTCTATCGAGTTTTATGTCTTGTAGTTTGTGTGGCTATATGCCTTATTTTGTTTTCGCTATTTAACATGATTAGTATATTACCCTTTATTCTAGTCATGTTTTATCTAGCGTTTATTATGGATAATTCGCTTGGTAAATTGCTCTTTTTCTCAACATACATACTTCCTCCAATCCATATTAGTTATCGCAGAAATAAATGTATGTAGACATGTTTTAGTGCTAGATATATTCAATATAGTAACAATTAATATGGATCGGACGGAGTATATACTATCCCTATGAACCTTCTTTCCCCCGGTCCCCTTGTAAACAATCCTCCTTATCCCGCTGTCAAGACTCACCTCTCCTCCTTGAAACAGGCTTTACGCCCAGCTTTATAAATAAAGCAATGACCATTCAGAGTACAAACACTCACCTCTCTTACCGCTAGTATATGTGTATGTAGCCCGATGATAGTCCACTGCGACACCGCCGCTGTTCTTGGATCTCAACTCTTCCAAGCAGCATATATAATCTCAGTCAGTGGGTACATCGGTTGTGGCTATTTATATGCCCACCAATCACACATTTGATTAACAGACCTTGTCGCATGAATATTAATAAAATATCATCTATACTTGCAAGATAATTTAACAACAATTTAGGGTCCTCCGTATTATATTTGTTCTAGCCAAACAATAAAACTTGCAACTGTTTCATGGCCTCATGATGCTTATCTTCTTGTATTTCCTCCGCAATCTGTTTCACACATACACATGGATAGACCAAGTAAAAGGATGAACTGATTAAACCGAACACAACAATTTCTTGGAGCAGCGAAAGTTTGACCACCAAGCTATGTTGCTAGAAGAATCGATGACAAAGAACACCTTTTAAGAGACTGCGTTGTTTTAGGAAGACGCATTGCACATGAAAAAGAACAATTCATCTGCCATCCCAGGACACATCTGAAACGGTGGAATCATGACATAAAAGCTGAATTCTAGATACTTCCTAATTCCTTTGAACGTCATATCTACAAATCATGTCCAGGTTCATCAAGGGGAATTTGGCCATAAATTTACTGCTTGGGTCGAGAAATAAAAGAAACTTGCCATGTCTCTGGGGATGAACTCAGAGACCACTAATGCAGACCGGAGTTGATGTGGTGCACTTCTTTTCATTCTTGGCCGGCTATAGGACGGAGGTGAGAGCGTTGCAGCATTCAGTATCTCTATAACCTGAAAGGAGCTAGTAAAATCAGAGTCGATTATAATAACAATGGTGAAGAACTAATACAGAGATAGATATATTTGACTGAAACAATAACCTGGGATTTTGTGAGGTTGAATTCCTTCTATACGAGCTCGTTTGTCTGAATCTTGGCGTTACTGAATACCTTTACATTGCTTTCTAAGGACAATGGAAGAATGTGTAGATCATCAGTAACCATTAAGTTGCGAGACCGGTTCCTGACATATGCTTCTCCCTTGTGACTTCTGCCTTTTGGGGATCTTGGATCACACTCATAACGAGGTGTTGTCGCAATTGTTATAATCAAACACGCCTTTCTTTTTACAACTTCCAATTTTCACAACACCGCCATTCTTGAAGCACCAGAAGCAAATTTGATTCAGGCTCACCCACCGACGCCCACTGGCCACTGCAACCGGCCGGGTGAATGCACGCGCGCGCTTTGTGTAATTCTAGTCTCGGCCAGTGTACTTGTGCTGTTGTGCATTGGCAAAATAAGTGCTCGAATCTGGCCCTAGAACCCCCCGAGGCTTTTTTTTTTCTGGGAGGTAACAGCCTAACAGGCACATCCCCATTCATCATTCAGAAACATGTGCGTGAGGAAACATTTTAGCTGTAGGATTAATGCCATGAACGACTCCAGTGGGGGATCTGTTCTGTCCAGAAATGCACCCGCCCCTCTCCCAGTTTGCAAAGAATTATGCCACATTTTCACCAAAATTAGTATGAGTAGCAATTTATTTGAAATCTCAATAGTTATTTATGCATAATCAGTTAACCAAGTCAGAAAAAACCCACGCGTGAGTAAATATGTCATAGTAATCTTGTGGCACACCCAAACAATCGGTAGGCAAATAAACTGAAACATCATGGAGCTACCAATATGGTTTATTTTTTATTTTTTGACGAAAAGCAACGTCAATGCTGTTTTCATTCATTAAGAGGGATAAAAGAGTACAAACGACTCAATATAAACACCACTCCTATGGTAGCTCTTAGCACGAATATGGTACTAATAATATGAACTCTCTTATACTATAGCCATTTCTATACATTTAATGTAACTATATGGATAGAGTAATACATGTAGTGGAACGTAATAAAATGAGAAACTGGAGGATCTTATTGAAGCTCTTCATTTGGAAATTTCCTAAAAAGCTAATTATAGGGTTGTAGAAGAGGTTCTTGAATCTGATCAGGCATCTATTACTGAACTTGTTGAAGAGATGAAACGAATGTAGGTCGGGTTTTTTATCAGAATTAGGATGTGTTCTAGGAGAATAAAACTTTGATGTAATAAGAGAAGAAAATGAAATGACGTTGAAGATCTCAAAGAATATCACATTACTGAAACGGCAGACATACACATCAGCAAGCATTAGAAGACACATCTCTCTGGCTCAGGACCCTGGACAAGAGGTGCGTTGTTAAGCTTACTTGATTATTTTCCCCACTACAGATTGGCATCTATATAGCAGTATAACACAAAGGTCATTATATATAATTACTATATGATCCACCATCACCTACAGCAGTAGCAGTCTAGCACTAGGGTAACAAAAACAAAGGGAACCATGTCATACATGGAAAGGTAGGCAGGCACATCGCCACAAAAAGAAGCAAGGTAGTAGGAAGTAAGGAGCTTTACAATTGACAGTAATGGCTTGGCTTGGCTGGCTGAGTTTACTCATCACTCATCAGTCTTCTCATCCCGATTCTGACTGAACACCATCAGCTCATGGTGCCACGCCGCTACCTACCATGGCTTCAGGTCGCCCTTGGGGCCCTGGGTCCAGTTCAGCGCCTTCTGACCCGGGGTCAGGTACACACCCTTGTCATGCGGGAGCTTCCGCGCCAGACCGTTGAGGATCTGGTGGAAGGCGTCTCCAGGCTGCGCGGGCTGCGGGAAAAGCATAGCCTGCTTCATGGAAGGGTTCGCCAGCAGCCTCTGCTTCCTCAGGATCACCTCCATCGGGATGGATGTGAGGATGGTGTCCAGCTTCGGGACGTCGTCCTCCGCTATGAACACACCGATCTCATCCCATGGGATGGCATCAGCAAAGGGCAGGACAATGTCGTCCGCGATGATCACCGGGATGCACCCGAACACCACGGCCTCCACCAGACGGGGGCTCCATGGGGCCCAGCCAAGCGGGCACAGGCAGAATATGGCACGCTGCATGTCCTCGTAGTAGGTGGGTGGGTGGTCCGTCGAGATGTCGAACAGGGGGTTGTTCTTGAAGTTCTCCCACACCGATGCACGGGCGCCTCTGCATTTGCATATAGCAGGTACGTCAAGACTTTTGTGCCCCAATAATTCATTAAGAATGATTACGAGGTACTACATATCTCAGATTCTTACCTTGCATAGTAACCACCCTCGGGATCATTGGCAGTGTCGTAGAACAAACCACGGAAATACACAAAGATGGACCGCGGGGTCTCTGGAGGAACAAGGTGAGTCTTCATTTTCTGGGGAGGAGCATACGGTGGGATGTTGATTGAGCCCTCCTTTAGGCAGACATGATCCTTCTGCCCAAAAGTCTGGACAAGCGTAGCACGGCGAAGCAATGGAAGGATTCCACGCTCAATTGCCTTCTCTTCCTGAACAAGGAAAGCCAAATGCATATCAGAGAAGGATTCTACCTAGAACAGCATGCAGTTTCTTTCCAGATATAGAAGAACGAAGGCAGAACACGCTACATAAGTGAATGGGCAGTTCTAGAAGTCTGTGGATGTACATGTGTGTAAAAGTATGTTCATTTTATGTTTCACGAGTAATACTACATAATAAAAGATTCAGGTTTTCATTTGTGCTCTATGCCTCACCTGGTAATGAAAGCATGCCCCAAAGTCATGTGGCACGACAAAGAAATGATCGGCACCCTCTGTCCTGTTCCAATATGGCCAGTGCGAGGAGATAAACTGAACTGCACTTCTCATGATCCGTGGAGACTTGAAGGGCAAGGGATGGCCCCATGGAGTGAGGTCGCAGGTCGTGTACACCGGAGTGTAGAACCAGTCGGCCTCCTCCGGATTCATGGTCCGGGTCGCGCTCGACAGCAGGAACCGGTGCATGAATATCTCCGCGGCGAACATGTGGCTGAGGCACCTGGAGTCCTTGGCCACCATCTTCTTGTTGTACTTGGTGGGCAGCTCGTAGATGTACACCTTCAGCCTGCCCACAGGATCATCCTCCAGCACGTCACCAGCACTACCTGAATTTCCACCATAACCAGACAAACCAAACGTGAGAACTAAGACAATTGTAGCTAAAATACAGAGTTATGGAACAGTTTTAGGCTTTGAGTGAGCTGTTGCCCAATGAACATTACACGAAACGTGATAATTGAGCACTGCCACAGCACAATCATAGCTATAAGACAGAGTTAAGGAACAGTTTGAGACTTCGAGTGAGCTGTTGCCCAATAAATTGCCACGAAACAGACAATTTAGATTCGTTTTGATTTTGCGAACGGACAATTTAGACTCGAGTCCAGGATCAGCAGAGGTTTAATAATGTCTAAAGTTGGTAATTTCGGCTGGTTGAGGCCGCCCCTTTGCTTATTTACTACAGTACACGCGCTCCTCGTGTGGGAACATGCGGAGCAGAATAAAATCTTATCGGTGTTGTTTCGAGATCTTGGCACGAACAACTGATGGGTTCGTTATGGCATCGCAGGCTGGTCTAACAGCCGCAGATCTCATGCCGCCGGCCTTCTTCCCCTACTTTCAGAGGCTCAATCGGCAGGATTCGAACGCGCTTTCCCCGCCACCGGAATCAGATCCCAGCGACCAAAACATGACGGATTTTCTCAGATCAATGAAACCACACAGCAGGGGCATTGCTCTAGAATTCTAGCGCACTCGAGAACATCCAATCCGGCGAGCAAGGCGAAGGGAAATAGTACTACTCTACTATAGAACAGGAGAAGCTGAAAAGGAGCATTTTTTTGGGGGGTCTGTACAAAAGAATCGCGCGAGCAAACATACCTTCGATCCTCTCGGTATCCTGCGCCCTGACGACGACGTCCGAGCAGGAGAGGAACAGGGCGAGCGCCGCCGCCAGGGCCAGCGCTACCCGCGGCTTCCCCATCCCCACCGCCACCGCCACCCTCCCGGTCCAAGCTCAGCGCCAAGAGGAAGGGAGAGGAACCGAACTGGTGTCTCTGCAGATGAATCTGCTGCTCGACGGCGAGCGGGGAGGCTGGGTGGGGGGGAGTCGGAAAGGAGAGGAGAGGGGTAGGGTGATAATAATGCGGGCGGAGGTGGAGGATGGTGGTGGGAGCCGCGTACCGTCTCGCCGGCTCTCGGTGTCAATGATGCGCTAGCTGTCGGCGGAACAGGTTTGGTGGGAGGGTTCACCTCCCTCAAACAAAGCGGAAGGAGTACTGTACTCGTGCACACGATCGCGTTAATCCAACACCCGGTATATCCGTTAATACGCGTACCATAATTTACTTTCTAAAAAGTTAAGAAGAAGGTTAACTATATATTTTTGATCATTTTTGGGTTGTTGATAGTCTTTTTTTTACACCATGTTGTCAATAGTCTTAGGCCCCGTTTGATTCATAGGATCTCAAAACAAAGGAATAGGAATAGGAATAGGAATTTCGTAGGAATACATGTGAAAAACTATAGGATCCAAGAACACGGGAATTCTTCTTTGGTGGTCGTTTGAAATGAAGGAAAGAAAGAGTAGAGAAATTTATACTTTGATCTGCCATCACAGGAATTGTCATGATTAATAAGCGTGTAGATAACGAAGCGTCAGTACATATCTTGCAGGCGTTAACTGAGCATTAACTTTGAGCTGCCTAGTTCCATGCAAAGGATTGAAAAAAGAGCTCAGATTGGATTCTTTCCTTCCCTTGTTTTTCATGAGAATCTGGTTGCAAAGGAAAAATTCCTTCATTTTTCCTTTAGTGCATTCCTTTGAATCAAATGGTGCTACAGTGCATATTCCTATAGGAATAGGAATCCTATGCTTTTCCTACAAAAATCCTGTGAATCAAACAAGGCCTTACTGTATTGTGGTTTGGGTGAAAACATGTCATTTGTTGTCGATAGTCCTGTTGTGTTTTGGGTTGTCCATGAAGTCCCCTTGGTACCACTTTGTTGTCAAATAGTCATGTCGATAGTTTAGTTTTGTATCTTGGGTGTGAAGTACATATGCAATGCTCAAAACAATATCAAAAACTCCCAATTGCGATCCAAGATTGAGCACATGTAAGAAAAATAAGCAAAAAAAAACTTCCAAACACCGATTACAACACACATGTGCTTGTTGACACGCACTGCCACGGCACATACAAACCCACAAAAAACGTAAACTAATGACCGACGTCGCTTAGTTTGAATATGTCAGCACCACCGACGCCTCACTAACAACGGGAGCCGCTTCCAAAAGAAAAAAAAAAACCCTCTATGAAACACATATATTGTTTGATTTCTAGCGTGCCGAGCGAGACTCAACCACCGTCCTGTACCAACCATAAGTTTGTTACCGCTTGCTTAATTTTTTTGCAAAGAAATAATAATGCAAAAAGTTGCATAAAGAGTTTAAACGGTTAGGTAAAGCGGCATATAGTAGTATCACTGAAACAAATAAATTTTCAATCGGTTGAAACCAAAACGGAGCTCTATTTGGATCGAACTCCACGCAAAGTAGACCACGGAGTCTGGAAAGATTTTCAATCCTAGCAAACCAAAGAAGATCTATAGGAGAAATTCTTAAGCGACATGGTCGCTTGCTCGTAGTAGTAATCTGTTGAAAGAAGGGTAAATATTATTCTTTCTAACAAGAGAGGATGTGATAATATGCTCACTTAGCAGGTATTGAGATACTGATAACCACCAAAGAACCTTTTTTCTTTTAAGACGAATCGTAAACCATCATAAAAAAAATTACAGTACGTAAATGTTTTCATCAAATTTTAAAAGATTCCTGTCGCGCGGGATCGTGTTTGTGTAGAGTTTTGTTTGGACCACCAGACAATATCATCTTGCTCGTAGCAATCCAAAGTAGAGTATGCGGCATCTATCGAGGTATAGCGTACTACAGTACATATTTCGTGAGCTCCTAGTAGTATATAATTCCAAGTGTTGTTTTTTTTATGTTGACACGACGCGCAATAGTTTGTTTTTTTCCACGAACGTTTGTGCATTTGCCGAGGGACAATTAATCATGTTGTGCAGTGCCGTACTACAAGTTTGCTTGCAAACACTACTCCTCCCCTAGAACGGGCCGAGGCCTCGCTCGATGGATGGATGTGTCGTGGAGCGGTACGCCATTGGGCTGGGTGTTGTGTGGCGTTGCGTGTGAAAGGGCGGTTGGATTAGGTGAGCGGCAAGGAAACAAAAGTTAGGCTTTTTTCAGGCGGACGGAGACGATCGATCGATCAATCAATCAATCAATCAGGCCCCGGAACACGCGGGAGATGAGATGAGATTACCGCCTCTAATCTAATCAGACACCGACGCTTTTCTCGGAGTATTTAGGAGGGACCGAGGGAGGGGGGTGTCTGTCGGTGGGAACGGGACGCATGCTTGCCGCGCAATCGATCCTCCCATGACATCCAGATACGGCTGCGTTGCGTCCTCCCACTTTGACTCGGAGGGGAGAGGAGGGGAGCGGAGCGGACGCGCGAGCGGCGGGGCACTGTCGACTGTCATCGCGTCTCCTCTCCGTCCTATCGCTAGCTCGCTCGTCACTGTCGGCAACTTAACTTACCTGCTGCTATAGTTAGGTATAGTACACTACTACTACTCCTCCCTTCATTTTAAAATATAATTTTAGCTTTGCGAAACAAATGAATCTAGACTTGTTTTAGTGTCTAGATTTACTCTAAATATGAGTAAACCTATGTACTAAAATAAGTCTAGATATATTTTCTTTACAAACCTAAAACATCTTATATTTTAAAACGGAGGAAGTATGCTCCAGCAGTAAGAAGATCTCCACGTCTCCCACCGTGTGTTGACCGGCCCGTACGTTAGGCCATCTCCAGCAAGACCAAACAAAGCGAGCTCACGAGAAAAAGGCCACCCTGTAGCCTGATATACTTATATCTAGACCGAACCGAGACCATTAATACGAACCGCCAAAGGGAGTATATAGATGCGTGTGAATCTAAATAAATCAAAGCCATTTATTTCGGGCAGAAGAAGTAGACAAGAGGACAAATTTTGTCACTCAGCTACAATACCAAGTTCAGATTTTATAAACCAATGAGCAATGGACAACACTGACCTAACCAGTGGGCAGACCCAACATCATGGCTATTTGACAAAGAAAATTAGAATTTTATGTTTACCCATGCTTTAAATATTTTTAGGTCCGCTACCGGATCTAACACCTTTTTTAAAACTTTTAAGCAATTTGATGGATTGCATAGTCCGTGGTTTGCACACATGGCGATGCAACGAATATTTTTTTCTGGAAAGGTTTTTACAATAAGTATAAATCAGAAATAAGGAATACTCTAAATTTCAAGTCATGTAAATTAGGTAACACGGGTACAATGATTACATAGAAAAAATATACAAAAAACAATAATTCTTTATGAATATTACGCAAAATCTTTGTGTTTGATGGTTTCTTTGAATGTGGTGCCACATGTGTAAAATCATTGTGACGCTATCCACTAACAACTTCCATCAGAGAGAAATACTAACAGACGGACCCTGGACCGTCCCCTTTCTCTCGCGAACAGAGCAGAGGCGATTTTCTGGACCTCACCAGCCAATCCACCGCGTACCCCGGTGAGGCCTGGTTTCCTCGTCCTCCGGCTCCGTGGCGGGGAACCTTGTCTCCCGGGCTGTATATATGGTAGGGTTTGTTAGGTCCCCAGCTGGCGGCGTCGTCGAGGTGGAGGCACCACCGGAGTGGGTTTTGCCGTCGACCTGTGTTCCCTCTTGCGGCGATGCTTCTCGGAGCGTTGGCGTGGCGAGGTCGACTTCCCTGAGCTCGTGGATCTCCGGATCTTGCGAGTTCGTCAAGCTCCAAACGGATCCATGTCGGCGACGGATCTAGACCCTGGAGATGGCGTGGAAGACGAAGATGCGAAGACTTGCGGCAGAGCTGAAGGTCCTGGGTGTCAACTCTTCGGAGTTGGTTCGTCGGCGACTTCCCGGCTGCCATGGAGCTGGCTCCGGTATCCAAGGTTTGCGGAGCAGAGGCAGCGGTGCGCCACCGGCGCATCTAGCTCTCCAGCGAGGTCGGGATCTAGGTGGAGAAGAAGAAGTGCCTTTGTGTTATTTTTCTTTTTCCGTGGATCTCTCTGTAAGAGCAAGTCCTGTTTAATATATATAAGTCTTTCACTCGAAAAAAAAACTACCGTCAGATAGAGAGACTAATGGTAACCGGTTTAAAACCTGAAAATCATCTCGGTTGGACTCAGAGCGGACGCGCGAGCGGCGGGGCACCGGCCTTGTCGACTGCCATCTCGTCTCGTCTCCTATCGCTAGCTCGCTCGTCGCTGTCGGCTACACTACTACTATACTTAACTTACTTGCTATAGTTCGGTACGTAGTTAGGTGTACTTAATAACTTAGTACTACTTGCTACAGTCCAGTAAGAAGAAGAGCTGGACGTCTTCTTCTTTCCCATGTTGACCGGCCTGGACGTCACGTACTCCCCCCGCAATTTCGGCAGAGTTTCTTGGGTGGAAATATGTGTTCTGTTCAACGAGCTTTAAACTCACCGTTCAAAGAAATTTTTGCCTATCAGCTATAGCCCGAGTTAAGAAAAAAAGACAAAGTATGATAAATTTGGAGATTTGAAAAGACGCATATTTAGATCCACACCTTTGTAATCTTTGTGTAGCTCAAAATACTTTTTTCAACTTTTTTAGAACTTGTAAATGTGATTTTTCGGATTTTTTCTAATATACCAGGGTCATTGGAGCCAGAAATCTCCACCCCGACGCTATCCACTAATAAGCTCTGGCTAGAGATAGATAGATAGATAGATAGATAGATAGATAGATAGATAGATAGATAGAGAGGGGTAAAGAGACCAGTGGTAATTAACTGGTTTATGAAATTGAGCAATTATCGTACGTGTGGTATTCAAGTTGAGGAAGTAAACCACAATAGATGTCTTTCACATACAACTAGAAAAATAATTTCCCTTTTGAATGGCTGTTCCAAAAGAACGTACTATTTCATTGTTAAAATATTTGGAAGAAAAATCTTTTTTTTTCCATAGTACACTCTTATTCTTTAGCAAGTTATTTCGATGGCATATTTGAGTACAAAAAATTGTCTTCTTATATCGAGAATTAACATGCGGTTGGATAGTTAAGGGAGTAGTTTTAGGCCTAGCCCACCGGCGACCAAACCATGTGTATGACATCATGTGTATATCTTGTTGATACGGAACATCCTTTCGGCGGGAGGTGACATTCCCATTGATAGTGAGTTGTTCACGGTGGCTTCCTAAATATTGACGCTCAGTGACTATCTTCTGTTGTGCATGGTGCACGTGCATGTATGTGTTTGTCGCGTGTTGCTAACCAGATTAATACATGATACAAAATATAATTGCAAAAAAGTTAAGATTATTACTAGTATCGCAACAAAGTTACGTACACGAACACGATGCCAAATTTTCTTCTTCCTCTTCCTCATGAAAGTGTCCAGTTCATAGACCGTTTGTTGAATTTCTTTGCCCCCTATTTTAGTGCAAGGCCTAACAAAAGGTGAGCCCATGGCACAAAAGTCTCAATGACGCAGACTCTCATTTTTTTCAAAAGAGCCAACAAACGTCTGTTGGCTAATTCGGTCACATGTCCAAACGGTCACATGTCCAAACGCTTTTGTTTTGCTTAATGAATTGGCAACATTTGGACAAAGACTGCAGCCGGATGCCTAATCATTACTCCAAGTGTCAGATCACTCAACCAGACAGGCCACCAAAAATGAGAACTCTTAATAAAGCCAGGTTACCAAATGAAACCACTTTATAAGCCAGGCTACAGGGTGGAGCACTTTTACAGTAACCAGACAAGCGTAGAGGTCGACACATTTTCGTATGTTGCTTCCTGTCGCAGTTATGTACTAGGTCAAGATCAGGCCTAACATTTTTTCTTCCTGAAAAGGATGTAATTTATCAACCCGGGAAGTACAAATTAAGCTAATGGGAGGCTCGGTGAGACAGTGACCCACTGTATTCGAAACTACTACTCCCTCCGTCCCAAAATAGATGTCGAAGGTTTGTCAAAATTTAGATGAATCTATATATCAAATAGTGTCTAGATTTATTCAAAGTTTAACAAATCTACGATATCTATTTTAAGACGGAGAGAGTACTAACAATGCCAGAATCATGGTAAAATCTGCACCAGCTGTCAAAGTTGGTGGATTAAATGACCAGCTTATAGCACAGGGTCAAGTTAACTGGGTAACTACCGGCAAAAAATAATTGACTGGGTAACTTAAACATTTCCGGTTTTCTAAGGAAGGTCTAACACAAAGGCCTGACGTTGACTCCAATTTATAGAAGAGCCAACAAACATCTGATGGCTAATTCAGTCACATGTCTGAACATTATTACTCGAGAAATCAACAATGTGTTTTTACAAAGACTGCAGCTACGTGCCTAGTTGTTACTCCTTCGAATCTCCAATCACTCGACCAGACAGTTTCCAAAATGAGACGGCGTTACTTCTTCTTACAGCAGCTCACCTCTTCTGAGCTGTTTCTCAGGGATACAAAAACTCAGAAAGTCAGAAGAAGACATTTTCGCGATGTGGACGCTACCCGTTCAGAATATGATGAAATGCATCCCCTGCTTGAGCAGGCTGCTAGAACTGCCTGATCGAAGGGTTTACGAGAAGTCTATGGTACGGATGTCAGGATACTGTCCAGCTTCGAACATTCTCCTCGGAAACCATGGGATGGCGTCTACGAAGGGCAGGACAATGTCGTCTGAAAGGATCACCGAGATGCAACCGAAAAGCACAGCTTCCACCAATCTGGATCTCCATGGAGCATGGACCAATGTGCACAGGCAGAACACAGACCTCTGCATATCTTCATAGTATGTGGAAGGGCGAAAATGGATATGAACGGTGTCTCCAGCAATAAGGTGATTTTGCATTTTCTGCGGAGGCGCATATGGTGGACTTGTAAGTTGTAATGGGGCCGTCCTTCATACAGACATGGTTCTTTTGTGGCACTCTGAACTGGTTCTTTTGGGGCCGTCCAATTGCTTTCTCTTCCTGAAATAATATAGTGGAAGCACTTGTTACAGCATGATAAAAAATGCGTTTAACTAACCAACAAGGCTCACAGTATGTCAGTCAGAAGAAAAATATTGGGTGAAACGGCAGGTAGTTATTTTCAACTATACGTCTAGTTATAAATCTGAAGAGTAGCCTGTCATTTTTTCAGAAAAGAAAATGAATCATTATCAGAAACAGAGGGCCAAAGAACATGTGCAGACTGAAGTCATTAAGCCAGACTGGCCTATTCAGAAACATAGATCGATAATGAAACTAGCATATATAGTATTAAGATGGTTCATTGTCCCCATGTGCTGTGCTGCAACTAGAGATGTCCTATTTGCTCGGAACAGATGAGTACTAAACAATTGCTTAGCATCTAGTGTTAAGTTAATTAAATAAGATAATGTGGTGGAATCTGATGAAGGGAGATGGACATGGTGGGACTTGATTAAAGACGGTGCAACGGTGATGAAACTGGTGCGGCGGCGTAGCAATTGTGAATAAAATTCGAAACTCTAAAGGAAAGTACTCCCTCCGTTTCAAAATATAAGATGTTTTAGGTTTGTGAAGAAAATATACCTAGACTTGTTTTAGTGTGTAGATTCACTCTAAACCTAAGTGAACTTACATAAAAAGAAGTCTAGATACATTTGCTTCACAAAGCTAAAACATCTTATATTTTGAAACGGAGGGAGTAGACACTAAGACCAGCAACTTGACTCGATGATGCTGACAAAAACTCAACGAAAGATTACGATGGCCTGGAGGTTTGGACGTGATGATCTAGCCTTAATTTTCTTTGGCTTTTTCGTGAACAATCCGTTATGGAAAACAATTTCAATTTAAACTACATATAACTTGAAAATTTCACTGAGCAACCTTACACTCCGATACCAAACGATAGAAACTTGGGTGTCCCGATCTTCTCATGAGAAAATACTCCTTCAATTTAGGCGGAAATAGACCTTGACGAATCGACTACATCGAGCAGCAGATGGTGCACTTTAGCATTCACTGAACTGATTCCCTAGAGGTTACTGATGGTGCTGGAAATCATAATCAGCCTGACCAGAAAGGTCTCATCCATGCAATAATAGTTGGGTTCCAAAGATGCTTAGTACAAGAGGTCTAATCACTGCAATAATAGTGCTGGAAAGCATTGTCAGCCTGACCACAAAGGTCTAATCCCTGCAATAATAGTTGGGTTTCAAAGGTGCTTAGTACAAGAGGTCTAGCCGACACCCACGCCTATGGCCAAGAATAGAAATAGCTAATTCCCAATCTAGCAAAACCCAACGTTAACGATGCCCTAGGGGGTATTTAAGGAGGACCTGAGGGGATTTCAGCCAGCCATGGAGGGGGTGACTGAATCCAACTCTAGGCCAGTTTCCTCCCTAAAATATGAACTCTAAAAACTGCCTAATTGTTGTGGTCCGAAATTGCATGGGCTTGGCCCCCAAAACAAGCCGGTGCAACACTTATAGATAACTATGGATGGAAAAGGAAGTGTCTCCTCGAATAATTCGTCTATACCTTCATGCATCGGTATGGTGGCTTGGAAGTTCTGAAATCTCCAGTTAGAACACCATCTTCATTCCTCTCGCTTGGCCATCTCCATGTGTGTTCATGCTTCAATGCTTGTCCCTGTCGTCCATGCTAGATTGTTCATTCCTAAATAATACAAACACATCTGAATAGGAAGCATCATATTATCACGAATATTAGGAATAGTTCATAGGAACGAAAGCACCTGGTAATTGAGTTGTGCTTCTAGTTAATGGCCCTTGTATTTCTTGTACTTGAGTATGTGTAGCTGTAGGAGCAACAGGTGTAACTGTACTAGGGATGTCCTCATCGAGATGAGATGGGAAGTATTCTGCTTATACTATCCTAATATCATGGTACTATAAGATTTATTTACTACACAAGTTTAGAGTTGTGAAAATAAGTAGACAAGGATCACATTTTGCGAGTTTTCTGTAGACTTCAAATGAAAATGATAAATATTTCCTATTTTGTCAAAAAAAAATAAAACCTTGCATCATGTTAAAAAATTGAGAATCATTCCCTATTTAGCCACAATTTACAATATATTTAAGGATCTTATATCATATGATTTTGTTTTTGTCCGTGGCAAACCACATGCATTTTACTAGTCTAATTACTAAAAAACTTAACCCATAGCCTATGATCACTGAAATTGAATCCATGCTCGATCCACGACTAATATGTTTGGATATTGCAAGTGGCTTATAACTCACGCATGCGGGTTGGCTACGGTGCCCACAGATCAATAGTCATTACAAAAGTGTAGCAGGAGAGAAGATATGTGACAGGCCACCTACAAGTGAAATCAATTAAGAATTGATATTCTCATTTGCTTAAGAATTTTTCATTTCTAAGCCTACGATGTTGCACGCCATGGAATTATGACTGCACAAAAAAATTGTCACAGCCTTCTAATAACAATATCTGAAATGTGCAATTACCCGGTATTATTCGATAAATAGTAAATGGTCAAAATTATTGACTCAGATACATAAACTTCTTAGATGGCTTAATAATAGAAGGTTTCATTTGTATATTACATAGCCTATTCAGCATTCATTACTCAGGCCGAGGCATAAACTGCATCGTTAAAAAAACCAAAATAACAGCAGAAAAAGTATGTAGAAAATATTGTCGCCATTTATACCTTCAAAATCAGTAACAAAGGCCTTTAAGTTGACTCTAATTATCAGAAGAGACAACAAGCATCTTATGGCTAATTCAGTCACATGTCTGAACATTATTCCTTAAGAAAACAGCAATATTTAACGTTTATTACATAGCCTATTAACGGTTCGTTACTCAGACCGAGGCATAAACTAAGTCATAAAAGGACCAAAATGACGCCACTAGCAGTATAAAAATATATCAGACATTTATACCTTAATAAGAAATCAGCAACAAAGAGGCCTTACGTGACTCCAAATTTCAGAAGAGACGACAAGCATCTGTTGGCTAATCCAATCGCATCTCTGAACATTATTCCTTAAGAATACAGCAATATTTACACAAAGACTCTGCAGCTACATGCCTTGGTTGTCACTGTCAAGTCTCTAATCACTCAACCTGACAGGCTCGAATGAGATGGCAATGCTTCCTACATCAATTCAAATCTTTTCAACTGTTTATCAGGTATACAGAAAAAGCACGGAGGAGGAATAAAAATCATTAACCAGATCATGCACCAGAACATTACTGACAAAGTATATGCATGTTTAGCCATTGGAAACCACAAGCCTGTGTCAAGATAACATCAAACAGTCGACATGATTGAAATCTTGTAATTCTCATTATGATATCCACAAGTGCACAATTGTTGACATTTCGTCATCTAATGAAGAAGAAGAAAAGAGACAAAGGTATATGGTATGATAGCTATCAGCAAAGAAGATACGGACATGTACATTTGACTTATGGTCAGCACTATGCAACCATGGTGGTATAAAGGCGCAAACTATATCAGGTTTGTAAACATTTCTTTTCAAAAAGGTTTTTATACATCTCTAAGCCGCGAGAGATGTTACCAAGGCTTCAGGTCACCCACCGGGCCAGCGGTCCAGTTCAGGACCCTCTCGCCAGGCTTCAAGAAGACATTTTCGCCATGCGGAAGCTTGCGAGCAAGCCCGTTCAGTATCTGATGGAATGCATCTCTTTCTTGAGCAGGCTGGGGAAACAGCATAGCCTGCTTCATCGAAGGGTTCGCGAGAAGTCTTTGCTTCCTCAGTATATCATCTGTTGGTATGGATGTCAGGATACTGTCCAGCCTCGGAACATCCTCCTCGGAAACAAATACACCAATATCCTCCCATGGGATGGCATCCGCGAAGGGCAGGACAATATCGTCTGCGATAATCACCGGGATGCAACCGAAAACCACGGCTTCCACCAGCCTGGGGCTCCATGGAGCCCAGCCCAATGGGCACAGGCAGAAGACAGACCTCTGCATATCTTCATAGTACGTGGGTGGGTGATCGGTTGAGATGTCAAACAGCGGGTTGTTCTTGAAGTTCTCCCAAACAGTCGCACGAGCACCTCTGTAGAATACATAGAAATGTCAGATCAGCAATACAATAAGAGGGAATAACAGGATCTATAGGGCTGATTGCATTGTTGTTTGACAGACGACAATTACCTCGCATAGTACCCACCCTCAGGATCATTGCCCTTGTCGTAGAACAGACCACGGAAGTATACGAAGATAGATCGAGGTGTGTCTCCCGAAATAAGGTGATTTTGCATTTTCTGTGGAGGCGCAAATGGTGGAATTGTGATGGAGCCATCCTTCAAGCAGACATGGTTCTTTTGCCCAAAGGTCTGAACCAGTGTGGCACGCTGAAGCAAGGGAAGGATTCCTCGCCCAATTGCTTTCTCTTCCTGAAATCATATGGAGGACTCTTGTTACAGCTAGAAAAAATTGTGTTGGAATAAGCAACCAGATAGTCTGTAAGTCAGAAGAAAACATGGTATGACATGGCAGGTACTTATTTTCAATTGGAAAGTTTATCATGAATCTGAAGAGTAGCCAGACATCATAATTATTTTCAGAAAAGAAAGAAATCATTATCTGAAACAAAGGGACAGTTGGACAGAACATGCGCAAACTGAAGTACTTAAGTCAGAGTTGTCCATTCATAATATAAGCATAAATAATGAAAGCATCTTGATGCCCCATTGTCCCCATGTTCTTTGCTGCAATCAGATATGCCCCAGTTGTTCAAACCCATGTACTCAGTACTAAACAATTGCTTAACATCTAGTACGTATTAAGTTAACCAAATAAAGAAAAGGTATGCAACAGCAAGGATTTGCACTTGTGTCTGTACCTGATAATGGAAGCAAGCACCGAAGTCATGTGGCGTGACAAAGAAATGATCTGCCCCCTCCGTCCTATTCCAGTAAGGCCATTTCGTGGCGATCAGCTCAATCGCGCTGCGCATCATTCGCGGAGACTTGAATGGCAAGGGGAGACCCGAAGGGGTGAGATCACATGTCGGGTACACAGGTGTGTAGAACCAATCCGCCTCCTCCGGATTGGTGGTCCGGACAGCGCTCGACAGCAGGAACCGGTGCATGAAGATCTCCGCGGCGAACATGTGGTTCAGGCACCTAGGGTCTTTCTTCAGCAACTTCTTGTTGTACTTTCCAGGGAGATCGTAGACAAACACCTTGAGCTTCCCAACAGGGTCATCGTCCAGCACATCACCAGCACTTCCTGCATTTTGTTGGCCACAGGACATCCATCAGTTTTGCCCAGAAGCAGAGGAAGGAATATGCCAAGCTTGAGAACAGGATCAACATAGCACTCTGATTGAACGGGCTGTATTGTAAGTAAGCAAGGTGCAGGTCTAACCCTATGCAAAATGGCATGAATCATGATATGCACCAGGCAAGGTGCATGTCTTGACCACATCAACAGAAGTGTCAATAGCATCAGGGTTTACAATCAAAGATGGTTCGAATTGAACCATAAACTGAATAAATCATCTGGGTGTATTCAACCTATGACTTCAGGGTGGAGAACTCTAACCCCAATCAAATCAAATATGAAAAAAAGGCACAATTAGATGCCAAAAAGGCTTCTTTAGCAGCTTTCCCAGATGAAGGACACAAAACAGCCTTACAGAAATCAAGCAATTCGAGTTGCAGAAACTGACAAGCTGTGGCTATCAGAAAAAACAAGGCCCCCTCACCTGAGATCCTCTCTGTCTGGTGGCCCTGCTGGGCCTCCGCCGCCACGAAGAGCGCCGCCGCCGCAAGAACGGCAAGGGCAGCCAAGACCCACCTAGCCATCGTCTTCTCCTCGATCCCCACAAGCTACTGCCCCTCTCCCCAGCACCTGTGTCTCCTCTCTCTCTCTCTCTGTCTGGTTCTTGCCTCAGCAATCGGCAGGGCTAGTTAAAGAGGATTGGGGCAGGAACCTTTCCGGGAATTCCTTGTCCTACCAAGAAGCGTTTGGTGGTGGGGGATGGTGAGGGGCGCCTTTCCTAGGCTTCCTTTCTTCTCCCTCCTCTACCCCAGAGAGCTTCAAGAACAATGGATCAGGAGGAGTTCACGCATGTTTACTTCAAGGGAAGGAAGCGAGGGATTAGTATTTGAGCTAGCTCAGGGAAGGTAGGGGAGAGCTGTCTGGTGCTGATTCTTTTTCTCCCCCTGCTTCCTGCTACTACTTTCCTTCACTTTTTGTACGCACCAATGATGAGCTGTAGATTAAGTCTAGAATGTGATGTGGTGTGTTTCCATGGTCATGGAGGTTTGGTGAGGGGCTACCTCAGCTCAGCTCCATCAGATGCCAGGTTACTTTCCTCCGTCCACACCAAACTTGGACATTTGACCTCTCACTTGTCTTGTTACCTCAAACATGTCAACTCTCAACCCTTGTTCTTTAGTGTGTAATTAGCTCTCTCTCATACAGTATTTTTTCGATAAAGGGCGTTTTATTACTTAGAGTTTAAATATTACATCCGGCCTCTGTATAACTAGGATGCACACAGCCGCCAAAATCCAGCAATCCGAACATAAAGGAATAATAAAAAAACATAAGCGAATTACATATCATAATGAGAAATTGTAAAACGCCTAAGTAGCCGAAGGTAGGTCAATCCGCAGATTATGTTGCCAGCCATATCGGGTGAACAAATCCCGCGCCGTGTCCTCCAACCGCGTACACGACTCCGTGAAAAGCATGCGATAATCCGCACGATGAAGTGTCGTCCAACACCGAAGGGTGCCAGTGCATCTGTAAATAACCTGCAGAAGTGAACTGTTTGTATCATTAAATACTTTATCATTTCTACATAGTCAAAGCGACCATATAATGGCAATCGCTCCTACCCGAAGAAGTATCTTAAACTTGCGATCTACACCGTGTAACCAATTCCCAAATATATTGGCAATACTACTCGGTGGATACAAGCCAGAAGCTGCTTGGGTAACTGACCATATAGATCTTGCGACATTGCATTGGAAAAATATGTGTTTTATTGTCTCGTTATGCTGACAAAATGTACACCTAGAATCCCCATGCCAATTCCGCTTAAGAAGATTATCTTTAGTAAGGACAACCCCTCGACGGAGATACCAAGCAAAGATTTTATTTTTAAGAGGTATCCTCATCTTTCAAATCATCCTATTATCTAGAAAAGGTAAGACTGGCTGAATTAAGGCATTGTAAAACTGAGAAGGAGCCATTCTCACTTAAATTCCATCGGAATTCGTCATGCCCAGCTGACAGTTGAACATCTGTTAACCGATGTAACAACATGATCCAAGAGTCAAGCCTTGCACCAATTAAGTTCCTCCGAAAAGTCACATTAGGGGGGAATAATTCTAGCACTTTGGCGATCGTTTCCTCCTTATATCGGACAATGGAATACAAAGCACGATATTGTTCACGGAGTGAAGTGGTACCAAGCCACTTATCCTCCCAAAACCGTATCTGAGAGCCGTCTTTTATTGAAAAAGTACCAAAGCGGAAGAAATGTTTCTTCGTCGCCATCAAGCCGGCCCAAAAGTAAGAATCACGAGGTCTCTCATACAGTATAGTCTCATTGTTTGGTACGTAATTAATTGCTACTGATTTGGTTCTCTGATGTTCTAGTTATTCGGTATGAAATTAATTGCTACTGTGTTTGGGTCTCGAGTTTCTTTCTCCAAGTCCCCTCTGTCACAGTGCTTTCTGCTACAGTACTAATTACTGATTTGGTGATTTGGATTGGTTTCTTGCACATGGGATGAATGGAAATATGGAATGGCCGGCCACTCATTGTCACGCGTCACATCCATTTTTAGCTCATAATATTGTAGCCAGCTTCTTACCCCACAAAAACTGAAAGAGAAGAGCGTAAAGTTCCCCCCAGAAAATGAGATAAGGAAAATGCTACGATTTAAGTTTCAAAACTTATGTTGTGACACTTCTATTTTATAAATTTGCAGGTTAGTTTCAGAAAGGGGTCACGGTTAAATCCGCCCTACCAAATCGCTGAGTGGTACAACGTAGATTTGAGAATCGGTCTGGATAAGTTTCGAAAACCCGATCTACTACTGTTGTTCCATCTTAAGCGTCATAGATTTGTTTAAATTCACTTGTATCTATACACTAAAACATGTTAAGGTACATATGTATTTAGACAAATCGGCGATCTATAATATGGAATTTGGGTCTTTAGTTCCTTGCTTCGAGTCTCTTTTTGGCAAACTGTTTTCTCCTTGTAATATGATGGTTTGGACTGTTCCACTTGCACATGGGATGAATGGACTGGCCAATCCACTCATTGTCATGTCTTATGATCCATTTTTGGGTGATAACAATTGAAGCCAATCCTTCTCTTGTTGTTAATGCTTTCCAATAAATAAAAAACTAAAAGAGAAGATCATAAAGCATTGGTGGGTGATCAAAGAGAGAAGGGACCCAGATGAGTACATAAATTGTGCACTTACAAATCTTTGGCGTTGCAATGTGAGCCGGAAAATCTCACTTTTTATTTCATTTTCCGTTCTTTAGGACATGCATTATTTTGCTAACCTTTCTTATATAACAATGTTACGCTAACCTCTCACTTGTCTTATTACCTTAAACATGGCAACTTTCAACTCATATCTCTCTTTCTCTTAGTACTACTATATGTAATTAGCCCCTTATCATAGTCTAATTGTTTGGTGTGTAATTAGTTGATACTGTGTTTGGATCTCTCATGTCTAGTTGTTTAGTATGTAATTAAATGTTACTACTGTGCTTGGGCCTTCGGTTTGTTTCTCCCAGGCCCTCTGTCACAAAGTGTTTTCTGCTAATTAATAATGTGGTGATTTGGATTGTTCTAGTGCACATGGGATGAACGGAATGGCCACTCATTGTCATTAGTCATCATCCATTTTTGGCTAATAATAATTGCAGACAAAGCTTCTTGCGGTATTTATTTTTCTGCACATAAACTAGAAGGGAAGAGCATGAAGTCTCATCAAAATGAGAATGCTACAAGCTAAGTTTTAAAACTTATATTTGTACCACTCTTATATTTTTTATAATTTTTTAGAGAAGGGTTCTGGCTCACCTAGGTTCCACGAACCGCTCTACCAAATTGTGACGGAGGTACACTGGCTTGGAATTTGAGAAAATATAATGGCTAGGTTCAAAAAAAAATCCGCTCTAGTGCTATATTTGGGTCTTCCGTTTGTTTCTTCGATTCCCTATGTGACAAACTGTTTACTATGATGCTTTGGAATGGTCCATTGCACATGGGATGAACGGAATGGACAATCCACTCATTGTCATGAGTCATGATCCATATTTTTGGGTCCTAGTAATTGGAGCCAAAGCTTCTATTGTTAATGCTTTCCACTCAATGTTATTTATGTACAAAAAAAAAGAGAAGAGCATAAAGCATTAGTTGGTGATCGACAAGAGAGGGGGACCCAACCCAAAGAATACAAGAACTGTGCACTTCCAAATCTTCAGCGTACCAATGTGAGCCCCTCATTTTAGGCGAAAAAATCTCACTTTTTATTTTCTTATCCTTACATTAGGTCATGCATTATTGTACTTCTTACTTTTATTATTTTATGAGTATTTTATTATCAAAAAAGATGTTCTTTAGAAATCCCTGGACAGGAGAAGAGAACCACCGACGCGTCTATGATCCATGTGCTACAACTCAAATAGTCAATTGTTGTTCTGAACTGATAACGAGTAGAGGCTTCCATGTTACTGCGAGCAGATGAGACGAATCAACGCGGAGTCAGCTGGCTTCCTGGCTGTCTGTTCCTTTCCCATGTGACCATGTCAACACGGAACACACACATTGACACTGTGACTAGCTGGGCGAGACAAACTGAAAGACTATTGTCGTGGGTGGATAATCCCGAATTGGATCTAAAATTGACGGGTTAATGTGAGCTCTAATTCCGGCAGATGCCTGCCATGTACCATCCATGGAGGATGTCCTGTTTGGACGGCATATGTTTGTTTAGTAACCTCACGCTTCTTTTTCGTGAATAAAGCTCACTTTTCAACCTTAAAAAAGGAACCGCAAGCACCGTATATTTGGATAGGCATCGCGTGAATAACGTTTAACTGTGTCACCGGCGATTCTGCAGTGTCTTAATGAAATACGAGTGTTTCATTAGAACATTTTTAACGGCATTATGTAACTTACAACCATATAACTTGCTTACTTGCAAGGTGCACCTTTAGCAGAAACCCGAATGGAGCCCTTTGAAAAAACAGAAATATTACTTTTACACTTTAAACAACAACGAGTATGCATATACATCTTGTGCGTTCGATTGTCTTCACATACTATGTGATCTACATAAAGAAGACAAACATGAAGACCAAATTCGAGTTTTTTTATTCCTTTAGAGCCACATTTTGTGATTTTTGTGCAGCACGAAAAACATTTTTTTTAACAATCTGGAGTGTTCCCTTGCACACGCGGTGAATGGAATGGCCACTCATTGTCAAGATTCACGATCCACTTTTGGTTCATAAAAATTGCAGCCACGACATCTTACCGAATTCTTTTTCTTAGAAAAAAGAACTAAAAGAGAAAAACATACTGCATTAGTTGGTGTCAACAAGAGAGGGGACCCAATAATCCAAAGAATACATAAATTGTGCACTTCAAAATCTTCACCAAAGCAATGTCGGTCTTTATTTTCTTTTCCTTTCATCAGGTCAAGCATTATTGCACTTTATTTAGAAAATATAGTCGTGCTTTACAAGTTCTTGGACAAGGGAAGAGACCCACCGACGCGTCTATCATCCATGTGCTGCAACAGCAATAGTCAATTGCTCTTCCTAACTAATACCGAGTAGCCTTCCATGATTGTACTGCACGTCTGCAGATGAAAGGAATCAACACGGAGTCAGCTGTCTGCATGTCCGTTTCTCTCGGATGTCAACACGGAACATAGTACAAGTACAACTAACTGGCAGGAGGGTGACTATGGAGGACTATGGGAGCGGGTGGGCGATGGGCACACGTTTCAGATAGAAGGTTGCGTCCACATCTTATTATTTTATGCCGTATTTTTAAGTTTTCAGAAAACGGTAAAGTATATGTGCAGGCTTCTATAGACATATTTTCGGATGAAAATTGATAGATGAACAAGAAATAACATAATCCATGTCCATGATATATTTCAAATCTTTTGAAAACTTCAAAGAGCGTGCGGCAAGGTGTACGGGCACGATAGTAACCAGTAACCTCAACCAAAAGTGTATTTGGCTCCCGACCTCCGGCGCTTAAAAAAATAATTCAGAATTCATATTTGTAAGTTTCAAAAGAATAGCTACCTAAACTTGGATTTTTTTATGTAACTTAAGTCTAGGGTTTTGGAATTTTAATAGATTTTGTAACTTTCAACCAAAATCCGGTCAAAATATGAAAGTTAAGAAAACTTGAGAAATTATGCTACCTTAATCCAAATTTAGTGATGAAACAAACTACTGGAAGCTTTTAAGATTTCATAAAAAAACTTGCATTTTTTAATTAATTTTGGCTGAAAGTGAAAGTGAAAAATCCTAATTGTTCGTTTCAAGACCACCAAAGCACGAGGGTACTGAAACCCGAAGTACAATGTATACCAAGAAGCCAGTGTACAAAATATACTGAAACCAAAAAACTATGAAGTACCAGTTTTGGAAATAAAAAATATTTCTCCAAACCTCTCAATATGAGATCTAGCTTTTAGGATGTCAAGGAGCTCAAAAATGAAAATGGTTTGTAATTTGGATGAACGGTTCTCTAAATATTTGGTTATGAGTTTCCAAAAAAAACTAAAAAAGGAAAACTTTCGTGTCATCCCTGGCCCCCATTTTGCTTCCCCTTGCGCCAAGTGACGAGTAAGGAGACATAGGTGGGCTTAATTTTATATAGATAAGTTATATCTTTAGTGTCTAGATACATGTCTATTTAGATGAACTTGAATCAATTAATTTTTTAAAAAGAGAGTACAATTGATATCCGAGTTAGATATATAACGATTATCTATGGAGAAGAATCTCCGTCCGTGCCCAATCCATGAGTTGGCCCCTTAAATCGGGAGGCCCTATATGCTGCCTTAAGCTGCGCTGATGGGTCATGTTGTACAATCTCCGCACATGGGCCGGCCCTATGTCTTTTTTGTTAGTTTTCTCTTTCTATTTTTTGTTGTTCTTTCTGCTTTTTTGCGTTTTACAAACCATGGACATTTTCATTTTTATTCTTAAAAAATATGATTTTTCAAAATCTAATAACTTTAAATCTAATTATTTTAAGATTTGTTTTTTTAATATGAACAATTATCAAATCTGGACATTTTTTTGAATCTAAATATTTTTCTAATTTTAAAATTAAAATATTTTTAAATCTAGTCATTCTCTAAGTTATACAGTGTAAACATATAAAAATTAAGTAAAGGAAAAAATAAAAAAACGAAAAGGAAAAGAAAATAGAAAATAGAAAAAAGCTAAAATAGGCCGGCCCATTGTGGAACGAGGCGGAGGCGCGCGGCGCGAGACTCCTGCGCTGCAGTGAACGGTGTATAGGATTTTCCACTTAAATCGCGGGTAGTAGCATTGATATTTCTCAATCTCTCAATCTATGTCCCGATATCCTTGGATACCGAAATCAATTCGCATGGACAGCTCCAATGCGGGAGGTTATGTTGACGGGCCATTGACCCAACTGGACTTACCTTTGTTTTGGGCTGTATTAACCCCGATAGGGTGCATACACTGCCGAAGTCCCGGCCCGGAGACCTGCAGTCCAACCCCTCCACTCAATCAGTACTTCAGACAACACACGGCGGCTACCTCCTCCGGGGATATTACTTTCGACCCTTCCAAATCCGGAAGCGGTCACCCGCGCGCCGCCATGGGCTTCCAGGACGCGCCGAGCGGCGGCGGGAAGCTGTCCCTCGCCAGCGTGGGCTTCGCCGGCGCCGGAGTCGCTGCAGGGGGAAGCGGCGGCGGCGGAGGCTACAAGGAGCTCCTCGTCATGGCGCTGCCCAAGGACGACGGCCTCGACGGCACCAAGGTCACGGAGCTCCTCGGCGCCGGGCTGCCGGACATCGGGGGGTCCGTCAGGGTAAGCACCCAACTTTCATCCGAGCATGTATATTATTAAGCTGCCGTTGGTTACTAAGAGCGGTGGTAGACGTGGCAAATCGTGGCGACTTTTTTTTTATTTTTTGCGTGGCTAATATTCTGATCTGATTAGAAGGGTCGAATGGTGCTCTGCTCTGCTCTCCTCCCAATTGGATGGATGCGTTCGTTTGGTTCGGTTTAGGATATTTTATGCAATGCGTTGTTGAAGGTATCGTTTTGCATTTCGTTTTACGCCCCGTGAAAATCCCTATACAAGGGGATATCTGTTAGCTCCACAACATTTTACATTCATTAGGAACATTCATCGTTTCTCACGTTATTATGTTCAATTATAGTTTCTTTTCGTATCTTGAACATTTCTATTGTTGAAATTATGTTTATATGTGAAACACAAATGAGGCATTACTACTTTTGGGATCATATTGATGCATACAGTCAATGTGCATGTGCTCTGTTGGCTGTTTTCATATTATTACCTTAGCCGGATATTATTTGGTTCCTGAAAAGCCGGTCCTAGAGTTTTGTTTTATATTTGATCGAGCAAACTTGTTTCTACACTTAGATACCTAGGAAAGGAATTTAGGTTGTCTTCATGATTGGTTTGGACAAAGGTGTTCCATTTAGCAGATGGAACACCAATTGCCTTTTGAAGCTTCTTATGTTCACGTGTCTGGAGGCGTGCACATCTGATCTTGCTCCAACTACCAAATTGGTGTCATGTGCAGAAAAAAAGCCAAAACTGACTTTATCGTGATTTTGCTCTTGTTCGAAAATTTTGTCATTGACTACCTTGCAAAGGGTAAACTTTAGTTACTATCTGTGTGCAGGATTTGGTCACTGGTAGGTGATAACCTCACGTCAATAAAATAAATATTCTTATTTAAGACCGATTTAGCTACTCCCTCCTCAATTTATTAGGCTTTGTAGAAATGGCGCTGTGATTTAGGTGATTAGGGATTGGCTGCATGCCAATCTTAGGATTGGTGGGAGCGTTTTAGGAGGTCAGCTATTGGTTGCATGTCAGTAGGTATTAATTAGTGCTAGATATCAGCCTAACTCTTGAGATTTTTCTAATTTTTTAGTAAGCTAAACTGAGAAGGAGGGAGTATAACAAGACACGAAGAGTTTTCTGATAGAGTCTGTCCTTATCTTATAGATACACAAGATTTACTAGTTGTGTAATCATTCCACTGGCGTTGATGGTTTACATAATGCTGTTGCTGTACTTCCGCAAACCTACAGAATTCTCAGCTAAACAGTGTATAGAATGGAGAATCTTACTATATCACATTTATCACAACGTGCAGCTATACTACGCGAAGTAGTTGGTGGGGGGCTTTCCTCCAGTAAAAAATCCATACATTTTATGTCATAATTCTGTACATTTTATGATGCTGGTCATGGATTCATGAGCAATCGATTTGAGATTCTTTTTTTACCCACTGCAGGCATTTTTTAGGAGTAGAGAGGTTAGAGAGTTTGCCAGTGGGGCCTTAGCTGGTGCAATGTCCAAAGCTATTCTTGCTCCTCTTGAGACTATCAGGTACTCAACTTTACTGGTGCAGAGTTTTGTTCATTTATCCATTATGAAGTGTGTAATTTTACTCCTAACTTACTCAACCTTGATATTTTAACTTTTTTATACAGTATTTGCTTTCTCATATGAGGCTACCACATGCACTTGGAGATCTGATGTGATGCCAAAAATCAATTGCCCAACAAACTGGCATTAGCATCATATCTCTTCTACATTATATTGTGATTTCTCTTTTCTTTTCAACTTTTTTGTTAAACCATTTTAATTTTGTCAAAATACAATTGATCCAGTAAGCTGGTTTCAGAAATTTGATAGGAAACTGAGTACTAAATCTCAAACTAAAAGTGATAACATGTAACAACCTTGACATACAAGCTAAGTTTCTCGAGAAAACCACCTTAGTGATGGGCTGCAAAATTTCAAGGCCTGCTGAGTTGGAAGTTGGTCTTTAAGATATCTTTTAAGAAAACAACTTATGCTTCTCCATGCAGTTTTGTCACTTTATTGTACCAACATTTAACCATTTTTCTCCATTTAATTTTAAAGGGGGAAGTTCAACTGCTAAATTTTATAATCACATTTTCATGTATAGACATGTTAATATGTGCAGTGCATAGCAAAATTAATTTGATTTTCACCGAGCTATTTGTTGTTTAGGTCTATAACTCTTACATGTCGAAGGCTAATTTCCTCCTGTATTTTACAATGGAGTGTTATAATGTATCATTATGTTACAGGTTGAATGCTAATTAACCTGTTAAATAAATTTATCGCAGCATAACATCCTGGTATGTATTTAATTTCAGGACAAGAATGGTTGTAGGTGTAGGATCGAGACATATTGGTGGTAGTTTTGTGGAGATCATGGAACAAAATGGGTGGCGAGGGCTTTGGGTGGGCAACACAATCAACATGATCCGCATTGTTCCAACTCAAGCAATTGAGCTCGGAACATTTGAGTATGTAAAAAGGAGCATGAGAACAGCACAAGAGAAATGGAAAGAAGATGGATGCCCAAAGATACAACTTGGCGATATGAAAATTGAGGTCCCACTCCACTTGTTATCTCCAGTTGCTATTGCTGGTGCGGCTGCTGGAATAGCTGGCACATTGATGTGCCATCCTCTTGAAGTTATTAAGGTAATTGCTCATTGACAGCCAAAACTTTTTTTTTGTTCACTCGTCTATTCTGTACTTGCTTATGTGTCTCACAGTCTGTATGTTCTATGACAGGATCGTTTGACCGTCGACCGAGTAGCTTACCCTAGCATTAGCATTGCCTTCAGCAAGATATATCGAACTGAAGGTATCCGTGGTCTCTATTCTGGCCTCGCCCCGACACTAATTGGGATGCTTCCATACAGCACATGCTACTACTTTATGTACGACACGATCAAGACTTCATACTGCCGCCTACATAAGAAGAAATCCTTGAGCCGTCCTGAGCTACTAATCATTGGAGCATTGACAGGTAAAAGAAGATTCACCACCGCCCGCGACTAACTTCATTCATTCACCACCTTTCAGTTAGTTGTTGCACATATCTTAATATCCTTTCTGAATTCACGGAAGCCAATTGTTGCCCAGACAAATAAGTTGGAGCTTCAGTAAGTACAAAACCAGCCTTGTGATTCATGTTTCGCCGTTAAAACTTGCAGGTCTGACCGCGAGTACAATCAGCTTCCCGCTGGAGGTGGCGAGGAAGCGTCTCATGGTCGGCGCCCTGCGAGGGAAGTGCCCGCCCCACATGATCGCCGCGCTGTCGGAAGTGATCCAGGAGGAAGGCCTCCTGGGGATCTACCGCGGGTGGGGCGCGAGCTGCCTGAAGGTGATGCCGAATTCAGGCATCACCTGGATGTTCTATGAGGCGTGGAAGGACATCCTCCTGGCCGACAAGGACAAGGCCCGCAACGACTAGTCGATCTCGAGTTGCTGGACAACGCCCTAGAATAATGCTGTTCCGTGCTGTGTGGGCAGCGTGGGAGTTCTGATCCTTTTTCAGTTTTCGAGCCCCGCTAACACCTGCTGGAGCTTGTAATGTTTAGATAGAAGGAGGAAGACGCCGTGTCGTCTTCTTGAGGCCGATCATGACTGAGAGGGCATTTGTTCGCTCTTCTAACTCTGGATACCTGGCATCCGATGCTTCTTGTTGACGGATGGTATTAATTCAGGAGGCTTCAGCCTGTTTGATTAAAAGTTGACATGATTTGGTGCGTGGTGTTGCACCGAGCAGGTTCTTTTCAGCTGTGTGAGGATGTTGCTGCTGAACGATAGTGTTTGTCTCCATCGTGTCTGCACGGGCAGGAACATGAAAATCCTTGGTGGTTGTAGGAAAGATGATCATTTCGTGTTACCAGATGCGCAGAAAGCTCGGGCAGCCATGTTTTCATCAGACACAAAGATATGAAGATGAATATTGGTCCATCCTATCTGCACAACGCCCTAGAGTAATATTGTTTCGTGCTGTGTGGGTGTGGGAGTTGTGATCCATATCCCCTTTTCAGTTTCCTCCCTCAAAAAAATCCCCTTTTCAGTTTTCGAATCCCTCTATCTTCCACCTGTGCCAGACGACCGGAAATACTAACCTGACAAACTTTCGGCGATCGGAGTAGTACTCCCCGTTCATAATAACTGATTTGTCAAGTCATGGAAATACAATTTTCTAATAGAGACGGCCTTTGTTGCACTCCTATGTCACCACAAAAGGAAAACCGTTCGCCGTTGAACCTGAATGCAGCCAAGCTGAGCCATCCTGGGGTGTTTGGTAGCCTGTATGCTTTTTTGGCTTAGTTGGACAGTGCTATGGCCGACACTGTCACACTCATACAAACGTTGAGCCACTTTTCGCTTATCGTTTAATAGCCTGTAGTTTTAGAGGGTGTATCGATTGAGCTATTATATCCATGTTGTTAGGTTGTCTGCATTGAATTTGAACGTCACATTAATCTATCTGTACACCTAAACCGTCATTAGAGTTAGTGTTCTTCGTGTTCGTCTGCTAGTGCGGCAACTGTTTCGGCGACGGACGACGGCGCGGCACCTTCTTCAGAGGCCCTAGCGACGGACGGAGTGTGGGAGGACACGGAGAGGGCCGCCCGCTGCAGCTCTTCCGCCTGCCCAACCTGGGCTTCCATAGACTTTCATCTTCAACCTTAGTAAGCTACAGATGAATTCCTACACCTCCACCAGAACGAAAAACTTCGAACACGAGAGTTGTGGAGAACATCATGATCAAGCTATACCTCAAACGACCACCTCGAACAGTTGAATCTGTGCGGCGAATTTGACAAAATTCTCCCAAAAAATTACAACTTTGACCATAAGATACTGAGCACAAAACTCGGTGCGAATGGTTGGAATGGAACCCCGTTGTCGATGCTCATCTTTTTCATGTGAAACTTGTTTTGAATCCAAGCATAATTGTGTTGATTACAAGTGGATATGTGAGAGCATGTTTGAGGGTGGAGAGAAAAGCCCTTTATCCCCCTCAGGTACAAGCTACACAGAACAGGTAGATCTTCGGAGGGATCCCTAGCCTTACGTCAGCACGAAAAACTTGCAATATGAGAGTCGTAGGAAACAACAAAATCAAGCTACACCTCAAAGGACCCTTCGAAAGATTGATCGTGCGACAGATCTGAAGAAATTCCTCCCAAAAAGCTCCAAGATGATACGAAGCAAGAACCTCGGTGCCGATGGCCGGAATAAAACCTTACCGTCGATGTGCCTCTTTTTCATGTAGAGGTTGAGTTGATTTGGAGCATATTTATGCTAATCTCAAGTGGTTGGGATGAACATATTTTAGGAGAGGAAAGAGAAAAACTAGTTTAGGAGAGGAAAGAGAAAAAACCATCGGACGATTACCTGCAAAAATTACATCGTTGGGTGCTTTAATATCCATGCAATGGCAGACTCCACGAAAACAATCAATCTAAACGTTATCGTTGATCTGGCGGTAGGCTGCTTTGAGACTCGTGCTGACACAGAGCAAACTCGTATGCACGACAAATCGGACCAATTTCGTTTTTCTAGCTGCCCAACCCTCGGCAGCTCTCTACTTCCACCAGCTAGTCCTCCAGCGCCAGCCCCGCCAGTGACGAAGTGCAGACAACATTGACTGGCTGCGTGGACTTGGGTTGACTGGACTAAACGGAGAAAATGTGACGCTGCCTGCAGTCCGTGGAGCGCATGCACGATGCCACGTATGTACGCACGGACTAGTTAAAATGTACTCCCTCCGTTTTAAAATATAAGATGTTTTAGTTTTGTAAAGAGAATGTATCTAGACTAATCTTAGTATATAGGTTCACTCATGTTTATAGTGGATCTACACACTAAAATAAGTATAGATACATTCTCTTCATATAACTAAAACATCTTATATTTTAAAACAGAGGGAGTACATGTTGGCTGTGGCTGCTGCATTGCTGGTTCGTGCGAACTACAACTTGTGAGCTTCCGTTGAGTTCTTGTTGCAAGTGAATTCCAGCAGTCGTATTAAATTTTGGTGTTGTAAAAGCCGTTTGCAGCTAAATTCGTTTTTAGCATACGCATGTTGATTTGCGTTTCACCTAGCGCTGCATTTTACAGCGCGTACCAAGTAGATTCACGAGACGCTGAAAAATACAGCGCACAGCCCGTATACAAATCCGCACAAAAATGTCTAAAACAAAGATCAACACAAAGCCAAAAAAGTAACCTAAATATAGACTAGTAATATATTACATAGAACATAGTTCAAACAAATGGTGTAGAAACTAGTTTGCAATAAAAACGCGACGGAATCGTCGTCGTCCTCCTCCTCCTCCGTCAAGGACTCCACCGGTGTCGACAAGAACTGGTCTAGCCGGCGTTCGTCGTTGTCAATCGTCTGCGGGCCGGTATGCTGCGCCTCAACGAACGCGTGGCAACATGCCTTGTCGGCCGTCCTCGCCCGACGGCATGCCTTGCGCTCCTCCTTTCTCTGCGCGTAGAAGGCAACCTCGGCGTCAACGTCCTCCGGGAAATGGGCAGCCCACTCCGCCCTCCCACGCTCGTCCTGCTCGGCGTGGTAGAGGTGCCGCTTCTCCTCCTCGGTGACGAGGCGCGACAGCGGCGTGAGCATCTCCACCTGCTCGCGCGTCCACACGTCGTGGAAGTTCATCTGTGTGCGCGGGCGACCGAGGCGCCACGCCGCCGCGTCGACGCGAGCGTCGCCTCGTGTGCCGTCTTGATCTTACCGAGGACTATGCGGTCTCCACTGGCGTGGATGTCGGAGTAGTACGTGCCGTTGGGGCGTGCACGCATCCTGCGGTAGCCAGAGGAGTTGGGGCGACACGGCGGCATCTCGGCGACGGCGTGGGTGCTGGATTGCGCGGCGGCGGCTTGGGGTGCTGGACTGTGCGGCGACAAGCTTGTACTGGACGGGCTGCGAAGCAACGCGTGGAAGAGAGAGGGGAAGAGGAAAACTTTACGGCAGTTGAGGGGCGCGCATTCGGTTTATAGCGCGTGCGGCAGCTCGCACCTAAGACTCGGAGCACGCGATTATGCAAAATGCCCGCGCGTGTTTTCTCGTCTGTGCTGGAGCGCCACGCTGCCTTTCACGCGCTAAATTAGCGGGTTTTTAGGCAGTGGCCGCTTTTTGAGGGCCACAAGCGGAAACCAACCAGGCAAGCATCTTTGGATCGTTTGGTAGAGTACCAAGATGCACGTTACTTTTTGTAACGATAAACTTGAAATTGGAGCCTGGTTTAGATGCTTGCAAACATATTAGAAATTTCTCAAAACCATGACTATTCATGCTTGGGTTTTAGAAAACAATAACCAAAAATGATATTTTTTCGGGAAAATCACAACTTTCACCAAAAGCTGTTTCTAAGAACCCTAATGATGTGGCTTAGTCCATTTGATAGCGCTTTCCAAGAGTCTAGTTTCACTAATTAGGTCTACCAAAATGGTCATGCTGGTCACCGCGACCGACCATTTACTCTACCTCCCAACGCGTCTGAAGGGTTTCGCGGCATAGTAAATCAAAATTTTCTACGGAGCGAACAGAGGGAAAGCCTAGATCTAATCTAGGAGATGCAAACAACGAGAGAGATTGGATTAGATCTTCATACCCTTGAAGATTCAGGTGAGCGAACGTCGGGCGTGGGTGATGTAGTCGCTTCTTCTCCTCGTGATCCGATCCGATCTAGCACCACAAGTGGCGGTGCCTCCGTGAGATGCACACGTGCGGCACCTCGGCGTCTCCTCCTTCCTCGGACCAGCAAGTATGGTGGAGAGATAGATTGGATCTACAACACGGCGTGGTGTATATGGTGGAGAATTTCTGCGGCCGCTTCTACAAGCAGTCGGGAGGAGAGAGGAAGCTAGCAAAGCTGCTAGGGCTTGGAGGAAGGTGTGTGTGTGGGGAGGACGCACCCTCTATATATAGAGGCGGCCAGCCCTGCCCTCCTCCAAGCCTATCTCTAGTTTAAACAATTTAAACTCTCCTTATCTAGAAATCATATCTCTAGTTTAAGCGATTTAAACTCTCCTTATCTAGAAATTCTATCCGAGATTTAGGCAGTCAAATCTCTCTAGAATCGGCTGGGCCCTATGGGGCCTTGTGCCCCGCCCAATGCCAGGACACTCCCTCATAGGCCCATGCCCCTCCCGGAAGGTGGGGCCACGTTGGTCCCCTTCGGAAGGTTCTAAAGCTTCCAGACAATACCGATTAACGGAACAATTCGAACTCCAAAAACTGCCTGCCTTATATGAATCTTATTCTCCGGACCATTCGGAACCTCTCGTGATATCCGGATCCCATCCGAGACTCGAACAAAAATCATAAATCAATTATCCAATCTATCCTAGCGTCGAGATCGTTAAGTGTGTGACCTGGGTTCGAGAATATGCAGACATGATCTTCTATCAATAATCAACAGGAGTGCAGGCACCCATATTGACTCCCACGCATTCGCCGATGATCATATCGGATGAACCACGATGCCAGGATTCAATCAATCCCATATATATATTCCCCGTCTCGCGATATTTTACTTGCGAGATTCGATCGTCGATGCCGTCATACCTAGTTCAATCTCGTTCACGGCAAGTACTTTACTTGTTCCGTAATCCGATATCACTTTGTGATTAACTCCTTAACCACATGCTTGCAAGCGGTGTTGATATCGATTACGAGTGGGCCAGTACATCTCTTCGACTTGGGAGGACAAATTCCATCTCGATACATACAACCCAATGAGATACTTTCCGATCACGAGACACCTTTATGATCACCCTCTCATAGGATGACGTTTGATGACCTCAAAGCTTTCTTCGGTACAGGAGTTGCATTATCTCATGGTCTAAGGAATACAATATTTGACATAGGAAAAGCTTCGCAAAGACGAACACGATGAAACGATCTAATTGCTCTGCTTTGTTTGGGTCTATCCACCATATCATTCTCCCAATGATATGATCTCATTATCAATTGACAACTCATGTCTATGGTTAGGAAACCTTAACCATCATTGATCAATGAGCTAGTCCATAGATGCGTACTAGGGACACGGTGTTGTTTACAAACCACACAAGTATTAAAGTTTCCGCTTAATACAATTCTAGCATGGAATATAAACTTTATCATGAACAAGAATTATAATAATAACATCTTTATTATTGCCTCTAGGGCATAATTCCAACAGTCTCCCACTTGCACTAGAGTCAATAATCTAGTTTACATCTGGCAACAATCTCACACCCATGGCACTGAGGTGTTGATCATGTTTTACACGTGGAAGAGGTTTAGTTAGTGGATCTGCGACATTCAGATCCGTATGTACTTTGCTAATCTTCAGATCTCCATCGCTATATAATCTCGGATTATATGAAACTTCTTGATTGATATGCTTGGTCTTTGGATGATATCTTGGTTCCTTAGCGAGTGCTATGGCGCGATGTTGTCACACAATATCTCCAGTGGGTCCAATGCACTTGGAACCACCAAGCTTCGATGATGAAGTTTTGATCCAAACTCCTTCACTTGACGCTTCCGTGACCATGTATTCCGCTTCCTTTGTAGATCCCGCGATCACGCTTTGCTTGACTTCTCCGACTCCAGCTCCTCCATTCAAAATATAAACGTATCACGTCGAGATTTAGAATCATCCTTGTCGGTGTCGAAACTAGCGTCGACGTAACCTTTACGACAAGTCGTTCATCACCCCATAGACTAAGAACATTTCTTTAGTTCTATTTAGGTACTTTAGGATGTTCTTCACGGTGTCGATGTTCCACTCTGGATCACTTTGATATCTGCTCGTCAAACTAAGAGCATTGGACACATCGGTCTAGTACACGGCATGGCATACATGATGGAACCTATGGCGAGGCATAAGGCACTTTGCTCATAGCTTCCTATCATTTACGTAGCTAGACCGAGCCTTGCTCAATATCTTACGACAACATGCCTTTGAACCTTTCTTTGCCTTATCCATTACGAACCTTTTGAACTTTGTCTAGGTATGTACTCGGCTTAAAGCTATCAGGCGTCTTTGTCTATCTCTATAGATTTTGATGCCCAATATATAAGCGACTTCACCTAGGTCTTTCATTGAAAAACACTTGTTCAAATAACTCTTCACATCGTTAAGCATGTTGATGTCATTTCCGATAATCAATATGTCATCCACATACAGTACCAGAAACGTCACCGAGCTCCCACTCACTTTCTTGTAGATACAAGCTTCGTAGCAATTTGGAACAAATCCAAAACTCTTGATCACTTGATCAAAACGAACGTTCCAACTCCGAGATGCTTGCTTTAGTCCACAAATGGAACGTTGAAGTTTGCATACTTTATCAGCATCCTTAGGATCGACAAAACCTTCGGGTTGCATCATATACAACTCTTCATCGATGTTTCCATTGAGGAACGCAGTCTTGACATCCATCTGCCATATTTCATAATCATGAAACGCAGCAATTGCTAATAAAATCCGAATGGACTTAAACATCGCTACGGGAGAGAAAGTCTCATCGTAGTCAACACCTTGAACTTGTCGAAAACCTTTTGCGACAAGCGTGCTTATAGACGGTAACATTACCATCCGCGTCCGTTTTCTTCTTGAATATCCATTTGCACTCAACGGCCTTTCGGTCTAGGAGGATCCACCAAAGTCCATACTTGGTTTTCGCTCATGGATCCCAATTCGGTTCATGGCTTCCACCATTTCTCGAGTCTGGGCTCATCATCGCTTCCTCATAGTTCGTAGGTTCACCGTCTTCTACCAACAAGACAGTCAAGACAGGGATTCTTGGTACCACTCGGGAGGGGCCGCGACCTTGTCGACTGCGACGTTCGAGAGCACATCGTCCGAAGCTTCATGATCCTTGTCATTAGCTTCCTCTATTGTTGGTGCGGTGACCTTTGGAACAATTTCAGTCTTGCGCTACTCTCCAATTCAAGAGAAGGTTCAATAACCTCGTCTAGCTCTACTTTCCTCCCACTCACTTCTTTCGAGAAACTCCTTCTCAAGAAAGGAACCGTTCTTCGATAAACACTTTGCCTTCGGTTACGTGATAGAAGGTATACCCAATAGTTTCCTTAGGGTATCCTATGAAGACGCATTTCTCGCTTTGGGTTCGAACTTGTCGGCATCAACTTCTTGGCGTAAACCGCATCCCCAAACTTTAAAACGACAACTTAGGTTTAGCACCAAACCGCAGTTCATACGGTGTCGTCTCAGCGGTTTAGATGGAGCCCTATTTAAAGTGAATGCGGTTTCTAATGCATAACCCCAAAATGATAGCAAATCGAAGAGACATCATCGATCGGACCATATCTAATAGGGTTCGATTCGTTCAGACACACCATTGCTTGTGTGGTGTTCGGGTGGCGTGAGTTGCGAAACAATTCCGCTTGCTTTAAGATGCGTGAGAAAATCATAACTCAAATATTCGCCCCACGATCGGATCGTAGAAACTTAATCTTTACATTACGATGGTTCTCCACTTCATTGAAATTCTTTGAACTTTTCAAACGTTTGATTTATGTTTCATTAAATAGATATACCCATATCTACTTAAGTCATCGGTAAAAGTGAGAAAATAGCGATATCCACCGGCGTCGAAACACTCATCGGTCCGCATACATCGGTATGTATGATTTCCAACAAGTCCGTTGCTCGCTCCATCATCTGGGAGAACGGGTTTTGATCATCTTGCCCATGAGGCATGGTTCGCATCATCAAATGATTCAAAATCAAGAGACTCAAAGTCCATCGAATGGAGTTTCTTCATGCTTTTACACCAATATGACCTGAGCAGCGATTGCCACAAATAAGTAGTATTATCACTATCTACTTTGCATCTCTTAGCCTCAATGTTATGGATGTGTGTTTTATCCCTTTCGAGATTTAGAAGAAATAAACCATTCACAAGAGGTGCATGACCATAAAAGATGTTACTCATATAAATCGAACAACCATTATTATCCGATTGAAGTGAATAACCGTCTTGCAATAAACACGATCGAAATAATGTTCATGCTCAACGAGGCACATAATAACACTTATTAAGGTTTAAAACTAATCCGAAGGTAAAACTAAGGAGGCGTGCGGCGGCCATCACATCAACTCTTGATCCGTTGCCAGCGCATCGTCACCTCATCCCTAAGCGCCGTCTATTAGTAGCTCTGTTTGAGTTACAAATATTAGCAACCTGACGGTATCAAATACCGGGCACTAGCGAGGGCTAGTAAGGAAAACATCAATAACATGTATATCAAATATACCTTTGATGGTGCCGGCCTTCTTGTCCGCTAAGTACTTGCCGGACGATTGCTTCGATGACCCTTGTCCTTGCAATAAGCACTCGATTTCGGCTTGGGACGGACACGAGCTTCTTCTCGGCAGGGCATTACGCTTCCGCCGCCCTTCTTGAAGGGCTTCTTTGCTCCTACCTTTCTTAAAGGAGGGCTTGTTGACCATCAACGCATGATTATCCTTCTTGATGTCCACTTCCGCAGCCTTGACTGCGAAGAGCTCGGTGATCGTATCGATGGAACCAATCGATTATGAGTCACTACAAAACTTTTGTAGGCGGGAGGAGTGATTGCGAACCACTGTCAATCTTGAGATCCTCAGAATCGTGCATTCCAGTTGCTCAGGCGTTGAGTGTAGCCCGACATCTTTATGGCGTGCTCACTACGGAACTCCCTTCCTCCATCTTGCGATTAACGAACTTCTCGGAGATCTCATATCTCTCGAGCGGGCTTGAGTGCGAAACATGGTTTCAGCTCCTCGAGAATCTCAAAGGGCTCGGGATAGGTTTCAAAACGATTTTGAAGCTCTGGTTCCATAGCAAACAACATGGTGCTCTTAATCACACCATAATCATCTTTGCGCGACTGATAGACAGCTTTCTCATCGGTAGCGATTCTTGACAGGGTCACCTAACGCTTTACCAAGGACATAGTCCTTTTGTCCGCCAGAATGATTCTTAGATTGCGGAACCAATTGGTGAAGTTAGACCCATTGTTTCTAAGCTTTTCCTTCTCAAAAACGTTGAAGTTGAAGTTGGATTTGGCCATGTGATCTACGGTATTAGCAAGTACAATTTAGACTATGTTCATGATAAATAGTTCAACTTAATCAAATTACTAGATGAACTCCCACTAAATTCAACATCCCTCAAGTTGTTTAGTGAACACGATCCAAATTCACCACACCTAATCCGATCATCACAAGAAGAGATGTGGTTTCAATGGTGGACAACAAAGTGTCGATCATATCATTCATATGACTCATGCTTAACCTTTCGGTTCTTGTGTTAGAGGCCATATGCGTACATGCTAGGCTCGTCAAGTTAGACCCAAGTATTTCGCGTGTGCAAAACGGCTTGCACCCGTTGTATGTGAGCGAGAGTCTATAGCACCCGATCATCACCGATGCTTGGACACGACGAACTTCATAGCGGTGCATACTTGGGGAGAACACGGTTTTATCTTGATCTTTAAGTGAGGAATCATCTTATAATGCTACCGTCGCGATCTAAGCATAATAAGATACATAAAGGATAAACATCACATGCATATAACTTTATGTGACATGGTATAGCCAATCTTAAGAATGATCTCCATCTTGTGCGTTCGGCATGATCTCCATCACTCCACCATGATTGCCTCCACGAATAATAGCAACTACAACTATTGCTAACTACTTAGCGATAAAGTGAAGCTATTACATGGCGTATAAGAAGTTGACTCGCAGGTCATACACAATTATAAAGACAACCATATGGCTCCTGCGGTTGTGTACTCATCGACATGCAAGTCGTGAAACATTACAAAACATGATCATCGCATACAATATACACATCACATCTTGGGCCATACCATATCAGAAAACACTCCTGAAAAAACAAGTTAGACGCCTCTACTTTGTTGTTGCATGTTTTACGTGGCTTATGGGAGTAGATGCTAAGAACGATTCTTACCTACGGAAAGCCACAGCGGTGATATTATGGTTGCCAAACTCGTGTTAATCCCATGACAACTATAGTGAGAGCCGACATCCACCACCGCATGTGTGGTACAAGCCACACGTCAAGTCGAGCGGTCTCGCGAACGACGTCGGCGTAAGGTTGGCTGGACCGCTTCAATCTCACTATCCCGTCATAAGAAGAACACAAACAAGAGGCTTGCAGCAGAAAACATCAACGCCCGCAACAACCATGTTGCGTTCTACTCGTGAAACACATCTACGCATAGATCTAGCTCGATACCATCAAGGGTTTCGCGGCATAGTAAATCAAAATTTTCTACGGAGCGAACAGAGGGAAAGCCAAGATCTAATCTAGGAGATGCAAACAACGAGAGAGATTGGATTAGATATTCATACCCTTGAAGATTCTCACAACGGAACGTTCGTTTAACGTGGGTGATGTAGTCGCTCGCCTCCTCCTCGTGATCCGATCCGATCTAGCACCACAAGTGGCGGTGCCTCCGTGAGATGCACACGCAGACCTCGACGCCTCCTTCCTCGGACCAGCAAGTATGGTGGAGAGATAGATTGGATCTACAACACGACGGCGTGTATATGGTGGAGAATTTACTGCAGGCTTCGCCTACAAAATCGGGAGGGAGAGAGGAAAGCTAGCAAGGCTGCTAGGGCTTGGAGGAAGGTGTGTGTGTGTGTGGGAGGGGAGGCACCCCTCTATATATAGAGGGGCGGCAGGCCCCCCCCTCCTCCAAGCCTATCTCTAGTTTAAATAATTTAAACTCTCCTTATCTAGAAATCCTATCTCTAGTTTAAACGATTTAAACTCTCCCTTATCTAGAAATTCTATCCAAGATTTAAACGAGTCAAATCTCTCTAGAATCGGCTGGGCCCTATGGGGCCTTGTGCCCTGGCCCAATGCGTCAGGACACTCCCTCATAGGCCCATGCCCCTCCCAAGGTGGGGCCCGTTGGTCCCCTTCGGAAGGTTCTAGAAGCTTCCGACAATACCGATTAACCCGAACAATTCCGAACTCCAAAACTGCCTCGCCTTATATGAATCTTATTCTCCGGACCATTCCGAACCTCTCGTGATATCCGGATCCCATCCGAGACTCGAACAAAAATCATAAACCAATTATCCAATCTATCCTAGCATCGAGATACGTTAAGTGTGTGACCTGCGGGTTCGAGAATATGCAGACATGATCTTCTATCAATAATCAACAGCGGGGTCTGGGCACCCATATTGACTCCCACACATTCATCGATGATCATATCGGATGAACCACGATGCCAGGATTCAATCAATCCCATATATATATTCCCTTCGTCTCGCGATATTTTACTTGCCCGAGATTCGATCGTCGGTACCGTCATACCTAGTTCAATCTCGTTCACAGCAAGTACATTACTCGTTCCGTAATCCGATATCACTTTGTGATTAACTCCTTAACCACATGCGTGCAAGCGGTGTTGATATCGATTACCGAGTGGGCCCGAAGTATATCTCTCCGACTTGGGAGGGACAAATTCCATATCGATACATACAACCCAACAGATATTTTTCGATCACCTGAGAGACACCTTTATGATCACCCTTTCATAGGATGACGTTTGATGACCTCAAATCTTTCTTCCGGTACCACGGAGTTGCATTATCTCATGGTCTAAGGAATACAATATTTGACATAGGAAAAGCTTCGCAAAGATGAACACGATGAAACGATCTAATTGCTTCGCTTAGTTTGGGTCTGTCCTTCATATCATTCTCCCAATGATATGATCTCATTATCAATTGACAACTCATTTCTATGGTTAGGAAACCTTAACCATCATTGATCAATGAGCTAGTCCATAGAGGCGTACTAGGGACACGGTGTTGTTTACAAACCACACAAGTATTAAAGTTTCCGCTTAATACAATTCTAGCATGGAATATAAACTTTATCATGAACAAGAATTATAATAGTAACATCTTTATTATTGCCTCTAGGGCATAATTCCAACAGCGCCCCCCTCCTCCTCTTCTATTTTCAGCGGCTTCGTTCCTAAGCTAGGCCGCCCCCGAGCTTTGTTCGCCGGCGATGCCAGTTGGAGATGGAGAAGGGGTGGCGCCGGAGTAGCTAGGGTAGGTAGTGGTAGCGGCAGGGTGCCGGGAGTGGGCTTCATGCTCGTAGAAAGAAGAGAGGTTCGCGATTTGAGCAGCCAGATCTGCGGCCTAGGGTTCCTCGCCGGCATGCTTTGGGTTCTTGGTGGACGGGAGACAGCGGTGATGGGCATCTCTTTGTGGAATAAAGCTGTTTGCGGTGATCCTTTCGTTGAGATGCTACTCGATTTGGACCCTTCTCTGGACGGTCGTGGTGGCGGGGGGATTTAGGCGAAATCTGGCTGGCGGCAAAGCGACGGAGCGCCTCCGAGCTACTCCTGGGTGCTGGCGAGCGGCGTCAGGAGGTCGCCTGGTCTCTTTCCTCTCTCTGCTCCTGTGGTTGGAGTTGGAGAGGGGTGCGGAGGTTGCGGCGGCCCGGGCATAAAGCTCGGCGGCTTCTTGGCAGTGTGCATGGCGGCGTGCTCCTCCCCCTTCTCTTGGCCTACTGTGGCGGCAAGGGACAGAAGGGCGGGTAGGTCAAAGCGGAAGACGCTGCCGAAGCCTGGTGAAGCTGCGCCAACAAGATATTCTTCGCAGCGGTCCTATGGCCGTGTGGCTACCGGTCCGTTGCCCGTTCTGGCCGAATGACGGCTTAGGGTTTCAACCTCCACTGGAGGCCCCTCTCTCAAGCTTTGCACCGGAGCTCAACATTTCGCCCTCAACAAGTGGTTCGTCCCTGGAAAGAGCGACTTGGCCGGCCACACTTCTTCTTCTCCGGTTCAGGTAGCATCACGAGCAATAGACTTCCATGGTCTCGCCAATCTTGTCGGTTGGAGATCGCCAGAGTTTGGTGGCAGCGACGCCCAGGGGCTTGATTGCTTTCTATCTTATAGTCCTAAGGTATTTTCTGTAATTAAAAGGCCCTTATCTGTTTTTTCTAGTTTTGCTAGGGTGCTAAGTGCTAGGGGCCTCTTTGCATATTGTACCTGCCACGTGGTAGCTTCTTGGTCTTCTAGACCCATTTCCGTTCAAAAAATAATAATTAGGTCTACCTCGCAAAGGTGGTTGCTTTCTCTTGGTTTTTTTTCTAGCAGATCGGTCTATTCTTGAACCGAGTGTTTGGAAGTTTTCACATTTTAACTTTTGGCCAAATTAGTTAAAAATTCGAACTTCTCAAAAAAATATACTAGCAATTCAAGCTACATCTAGTGAGTAAACTGAAAATTATATATTTTTAGATTATAAACTAGTGAGCCACATCTAGTGAGTAAACTAGAAATTGTTGAGCTCTTTTCGGGTACTCGTTTTGAGGTTTTGAATTTTTTTAGTGTCTAGGATTTTTTTTAAAGCTTGAACTTTAAAAAATAAAAAATACTAGTAATTCAAACAACTTGCAATGAGTAAAAATGGAAAACTTATATTGCACTTTTCCTAGCCAAATTGAAATTTTGGTAGTTTTTTAACTTTCGGCCAAAATGCAATTAGAAGTTTATAGAAATATTAGAGAAAATACAATAACTCAATCCAACTTCACCGACAAAATGCAATTAGTTTTTGTAACTAGATATTTAGAATCTATGAATATTTTAACTAATGTTGGTTGAACGTTATAAAAAGTACGAAAACTTCGGACCGGTCGGTTCAAGTCATGTTCTAAGAAAAAAAAGGGAAACCAGCCACTTTTGCTACACGGATCCGACTAGTGGGACCGAACTATCGAAAATGCTATCAAATGAACTAAATCATGATAATTGTGTTGTTTAAAACAACTTATCACAAATGTTATAATTTCTTGGAAAAAAAAACTTTGATTGTGGTTTCATCAAACGCTAGCACCAATAGTTCTAGTTTGTGTAATGTGCACACTTTTGAGCTCTCCAATCGTTGTACAATATCGCATTTACTCAATATGTTTGGGGATATCGCAATAACTACTAATTTGAGTACATGCCAATAACTCAATATCGCAATACGTTTATCCCCATTATCTTTTGGAGATATCACAATATCAAGAAAAATATTGAGCAGTCTAATTTGAGTAGTACATGTCAATAATTCAATTAGAAATCAAGAAAAATAGTATTTATAAAAACATTTTTAACTGGAAATTTTTACTAAATTTGGGGATTTTTTGGTTGGTTGTTGAATTTTATTCATTTTGACTATTTGGAGAAAGCTTTGCATATATATATATATATATATATATATATATATATATATATATATATATATATATATATATAGCTCTCTTTATTCATTGTATTTCCTTTTTGTTGGGCGAAGAAAGTCCCGGCCAATAAACACATAGTACCAATTGGGCAATTACCAAACTGGCGAAGTTATCGCGATTGCTGACAAAAGGAGGCGAGAAAAAACGCAAGAAAACAAATGTGACCCACGCAGAAGAAACGAAGAGGTCCCTGCCCTGCACTCGCTCCCCTAACGTCTGGCCGAGCTTAGTGCGTACCAGCACTACTCGTCTCCCTCCTCCCTATCATCCTCCTCCACAGGACCACAGGTGAAGGCTCTCCCTCGAGTTGCGCCACCATCTTGCTCCCATCCGGCTATTCCTCCTCGTACGTGGTCACCGAGCTCCGTCCCGACCTCGCCTACCTCTCGTCGGTGGAGGAGCAGAGGAGGTCGATGGCGAGCAGCGTAGGGGGGGATGCTGGGGAAGGGGAGTGGCTCAAGGTCGCGGAGCTCAGGGCCATGGCGGAAGCCCAGGACCCGCGTGTTAAGGTACGCGCACATAATTGCTCTTTTGACGACACTTCGCTTCTTCTTTCTTTCATGCTCTGCTTATAACTTCTATCATAATCGCTGACAGTATGCGCAATTAACTTTTGTTTCGAAAAATAATTATCCACTGACCTGACCTCCACCTCAAGTTGAGTTGTGGTCCCTTTTTCCCGACCGGCTAGCTGGTCGATCTGCTTTTCTCCTGGACCACATAGAACAGCTGATCGCTATTCCGACCGGTTTATAATCTTTCTCTTGGTTTTAGTTCAAACCAAAACTAAAAAAACCAACACAAGAATAATAAAACGGAAGAAATACTACTCATGGGCGGAAATTATCGTCACTAACTAATATCATTAGCAGCTGATATCGCTTGATATCAGGACATGGATAAAACAAGTTGTAGATTTTTTTGAAACGGAGATATGATAACCCGTCTCTGCATCAAAATAGTACACATATATATTTTTATTTATTAATATTTAATAAAATCTTACAAATAAAATACTTTCCCGATCCAAATTAATTGTCTTGGACTTGTTTAAATTCGGAAGTATCTAGCACTAAAATAGTTTAGATACATTCGAGTATAGACAAATCCGAGTTAATTAATTTAGATAGGTCAATCCGAAGCCACCTCACTAGCTAACGAAACAGTCACAACAACTGCAACCTCGATGAGGGGGTGGCCAAGTCGGAGCTAGCCTCTTGACCTCACACCTACGCACATCATCACAAACCTCGAGGCCACATCCATGTGCCCAATAGCTAGTTGAGGGCATAAATAGATCCGAAAAATCATCAGCCCATCGAGACACACCCGTCATTGAATCCATGTTGAGTCACACAACTAATTCCCGCTATCGTTGATGTGGTAGATGCGACACCGCTCCACCTCTTGCCTCTTCCATCCAACGCTGATCACAAACGACGCTCTTAGAGAGAACGCGATACTACAACGCCGCCATCGTCTGATTCGACAGATCAGATCCTAGGGTCTCCCTCAAAGCAGTACGAGTGGGTCGACAATAGTTGCATGACGATGTCTTGATCAAGGTAATGGCGCAAAACACCGCCATCTCCCGCCATGACCGAAGTCGACTCGGTTTTCACCGAAGACTATGTCACCCCAACTCGCAGCTCTGACTAGATGATGGGTCTCGAGATCCGCCAAACCAGCCTCAAAACCGTCTGACCATCTCAGGCGAAGGAGATGACCACGACCGTCAGGCCTAGGGTCGCCGCCTAAGGTGTCCTTGTAATGCAGAGAAAGGCCAGGAGCACCTTCACGAGACACCACCGGCGAAGCCGGCCATATCAGAAGTGTAGGAGGGTGGGACAGCCGCATCTCATCGGCCAGTGCCCAGATCTTCGAGGTGAAAACCCTAGGTTTGACGTTCATTGGTTGGACTTAACATTGACAGATCTCTTGTCGTTTCCATGTTGAAGGGCTTCGTTTGGAGATTGCGCCGAGTTTCTTCGTGACGAAAATTTAAGATCGGAAGTTGGTTTGGATCGAGCAGTGACAATGCTAGCTAGTTCACTGTTCCCTTCATAAAGAGTCTTCTTTGGAGAACCTTTTCTGAAGTCTAGATGTTGCCATTGGTAGTGGATGTTTTTGCTACTGCGAGTTTTCGCCTCATTTGGGGCTTTTTATTTTTATTTATTTTTGCTTTTCTTTTACTTTTTTATTCGTTTGCCCTTGTGTATTTTTTTTTGAAATTCAATCGATCTATTAATAATTATTAACTACAATATAAATAAGCCTAAAAGTAATAATAATTATAAATAGACCAGGACTACATATACTAGCATGAGCCGAAGGCGCTGCCTTATCTCTCTATCAACGGAGCAGGACAAAGCTCGTCATAGTATAGCTTGTTATAGTAGACAGACGGAAGTCGCCATGCTAATACCCCAAAAGACCAACACACAAGAGTGGAGATAGAATAAGAAGGACCTTATTTTGACTTTATGATGTAGTTGTCGTGTCAACATCCTAGAAAAAGACACTGAAAATAGTCTAAAAAAATTAAACCTTCTCACCGGCAAGAGACCGCCCCTCTAAGGCAGCAAGGCCAGGTATGTCTGTAGACTAACTTTTGACATTATGTTTTTGCAGAGCTAGATATGCTTGGTACTAGTAATATGTTTCCTTCATCGTAAATAAATGTATAATAGTCTCTTTGTATTTACAAGGATGAACACAGAGCAAGGTCGAAAAGTTCTTAACATTGACTTAAAAAATAATTTCTCGGTCGCACGAGAAACATCAATACCGGTTTAGAAATGTGACATTGTCTGAGAAGTAGCAAATCCGCGAAGAAGTAAATTTGGTGCTGACTACGTGCAGGAGGTTGACAACATGACGCTCCGGCGGTTCCTGCGCGCGCGCGACCAGGACGTGGGCAAGGCCTCGTCGATGCTCGTCAAGTTCGTGGCGTGGAGGCGGGAGGCCGTGCCGGGCGGCGTGATGCCGGCGGATCAGGTGCGCGGAGAGCTCTCACACGACAAGGCCCGCATGGGCGGCGTCGACCGCACCGGCCGCCCCATCGTGTTCGCCTTCCCGGCCAAGCACTTCTCCGCCAACCGCGACATGGCCGAGCACAAGCGTACGAACACACATCTCACCCTGCTTCACTCGGATGACCATGTCTGCTTCATCTTCTCGATTAATAATCTCTGCAGGATTTCTGATCTACCTGCTAGACAAGATCTGCGGCAGGATCCCTCGAGGGCAGGAGAAGTTCATGTGCGTGGTGGACCTGAAGGGGTGGGGGTACCCCAACTCCGACGTGCGCGCCTACATCGCGGCCATCGAGATCATGCAGAGCTACTACCCGGAGAGGCTGGGCAAGGCGCTCATGGTCCACGTGCCATACATCTTCATGAAGGCATGGAAGATGGTGTACCCCTTCATCGACGCCAACACCAGGGCCAAGGTGACATGCAAGAACCAAGATTCATTGATTAGCAGTAAACGTTTACCCTCGATTCCATCTTTGCTTAACTGTATGTCGTCTGCGCCGCATGCAGATCATGTTCGTCGAGGACAAGAACCTGGACGAGACGCTGCGGCGGGAGATGGAGGAGAGCCAGGTGCCGGAGATATACGGCGGCAAGCTGCCTCTGACTCCCCTCGCCGACGACTAGCTAGCTTTTCTAGAGCTACTACCCGGAGTAGTATGTATTTCCTCCGTTTTAAAATAGGAGTATTATGTTTTAGCTTCTGTGAATTCGTACGTCTGAGAGTCTGAGACGGATATATATCAATCGATCCAGCTCTATGTACGGAGTAATTGTTTGGAAAATGATAGGACTCCCCGGGTCCTCGTTTCTTTCGCCTGGCTCCTGTATAGTAGGTTCGTTTCCCCGCACGCCACGTTCTTGTGTGGGCCCATGCCACACGTTTACTGTTTTGCATTTTTTTTAGGGCAGAACACACTTTATTTATTGATTAATAATGTTTATAGGGATAACATTCTCCAAAGGAGTATGAGCCAGCCATATGTGGCGGCCAACATCTAGGCCTAAAGAGCCAGCCATATGTGGCGGCCAACATCTATCTAGGCCTAAAGCATGTTTTGCGAGACAATGTGTCTCCATATTTGACACTCTTCCTTCGAAAATGAAAGAGCAGGAACCAAAAACCTTTGCCATTGCTCCAATTTCTTTTATGATACTTTCATTCCTTCCACCAATGCCTTTCTGGATATCCTCAATAACTCCTTTGCAATCAGAAGAAACGACCACTTTCTGACAGTACAAATCAGAGGCTAAAGCTAAAGCTTCTCTACAGGCCAATGTCTCCAATATTGTTGGATCAGTAACTCCAGGACAGACCATTACTGATGATCCTAAATAAAACCCAGCTTCACTTCTACAAACAGCACTAAAAGATCCAATGCCTGAATTCATGGATACTGCCCCATCCACTTTAATTTTCACATGGTCCACAGGGGGTGGAGTCCAAGAACGGCTCACACATGCTTGCTTCACTGCTTGCTGTTGGCGATCATCTTTAGGTTTTGAATTATTAAGCTCAGAGACGAACCGTTGCACAAATAAGTGTGTGGACATTGGCGACTGAAATTCCTCCTCATGTATAGCCTTCCGGCGAGCATACCATATCGCTCATAGAGTTACTACAAGGGAGACAAACTCCGAATGAGACAAAGAATCAATCATTGTGAATATCCATCTTTTCGCATCCGGTTCATTTGTCATATTCATATGCTCTACCATTTCCTCATCCGCTAATGCCCGGGCCTTTTGGCCATATGACAATCTAACGAGAGAATGTCTCCATGAGTCCTCCTACCACAAATCTTGCAAGAACTGGTAGTAGCCATATTTACGTGGTGCAATAGATCAGTGGAAGGTAGGGATTGTTGAGCCGACCTCCACAAGAAAACCTTAACTTTTACGGGACTGAATTGACCATATTTTTGTCGAGTCTTCTCGGCGCTTGGTGTTTGATGGTCCAGCGTTCCCTTCCAGCCATGCCTCCCTTTTGTACTTAGTTTGAACAAGCATCCTATAAGCAGATCGTACTGAAAACACCCCCTTCTTCTCATAATTCCATGACCAAAAATCCTTAACCAGACGGGTACATAGAGGTATAGCACAAATGTCATGAACATCCATTGGGAGAAAGAATCTTTCTAGCTTAGCACGGTTCCATGTAGCTGATGTGTGATCAATGAGCTCACTAACCCAGTAAGGCGGGACTTCAAGTGGATCTGTACTAGGTAGACAGACCACCGGCCTCAAATTGTGATCCCTAGGAATCCATTGACAATTCCATACCTCCGTAGTCTTGCCATCGCCAATTCTTTTTATCAAGCCCTGCTTTAAAACCTCCCTACCATCAAGGATTGATCTCCATATTGCCAAGGGTGAGCTCCCAAGTTCGGCCTCAAGGAAATCTGAATTTGGAAAGTACCGAGACTTAAGTAACCTTCCACTCAGCGAGTTAGGTTCCTTTAGAATGCGCTAGGCCTGCCTTGCCAACAACGCAAGATTGAAAAGCTCAATGTCTCTAAAGCCAAGACCTCCCATGAACTCCCCATCTCCTCTTTCCTGTGCTCCCGTGAGCGGCCATGAATTTCCTGGTACCAAGGCTCATTGCCAAGCTACGGCTGCCGTCGTGGGCCACACATTGGCCCATTCGAGCCCATAAATCGCTGACCACTGCGCCACGGTGCTCGCCTACCTCGCAGTCGTGCAACCACCACCGGCGACCTCCGCCATGGTCTTGCTATCGTCGCCATGCGGCTTGGGACGGGTCGTGGAAGCCCCTCTGCCTCCATGGGCCTGTAACCTACCGCGCGCGAGCTAGATCCGTCGGGCGTCAAGCGGCGACCGTGGTGCTTTTCCGTTGTTCTTTGGAGATGGATTTACGTGGAGGTGCTCACAGGAATTGGATCGACCAAAGGCTGCGACCACAACGCTGCAACTTGACCATGGTCTCGGTAAAGGCAATGCTACATATTGTGTCTGGTGTTGCTAACACAGTTTAGAACACTTGCTACTCTAGTTAGTCGGTGCTGCTACTTTTGTATCTATCTTTGCTAAGAGTGTTTTGCTAACTTAGTATATTATTTTTGCTATATATTTATATATTTTTTGCTACTTTCACACAATTATTTTGCTACAAATAATCTCTATGGTTTTGCTATGAGATCTTCGGCGAGAGTCTGCGATGATGTCTCCGGCGATGTTCCATTTGCTACATTAGAAAAAATATTTTGCTACAACAGTTTGGTGGTTTTGCTACATCCGTGGTAAATTTTTGCTACAATAGCATAACAGTTTTGTGGTTTTGCTACAATAGCATAAAATTTTTGCTACACGGTGTCCGGAGGTCTACCGGCGAAAGTCTCCGGTGAGAACTCCGGCGAGGTCGGGTTTGCTACATTAGCACAACTTTTTTGCTAAACGGTCGCCGGCGAACTCTCCGGTGAGGTCCAGTCTAATTTTCTATTTTCTAGGTCGAACCGTTTTTGCTACGTTGTAGCAAAGCGGGACTATTTACAGAAAAAACGAGTATGTCTGTAGCAAAAACGGGATTTTGAACCAAAAAGAGAGCACGTGGTTGGCTGGAGATCCGGAGAATAAAAAACACAAATCCCCACGAAACACGTAGTACTGCCCGTAATTGTTTCCCGTTGGCAAATTGGATGGTCCAACCCCACGGGACAAAAGCCGTTGGCCAGGTTGTGCCTATATATTTTACCCACTCGACCGATCGATCCATGTTTCCGTTCAGTTCAGTTCAGTTCACCAACGAGCTAGCCTCATCCCCCTCATCTTTATGATGACTCTGGTAGGCCATCTCGGTTCATTGCTCAAGTGCAGTCGAAGCTACGCCATGGCCGTTTCCGGGCCGGGCAGCTAATGTGAAGCGGCAGTACTCGGGACGGAAAATGGGCTGACCTGGCCGTGTGGCCTCAGGGCCAATTTGTGGCCCATATCATGAATAGTGAGTATCCACGCTGATCCAATAGGTATTTTGGGTCAACCTGATTTTTAGTAATGTGTGTTGTTTTTTCTTGTGCTAATTTTTTTTTTTGACATGGAACATAGTCATTCCATTAACTCAGACCGGCATAACTCTCGGACACGGCCTCGGTTACAACAGTAGGGTAATCCTCAGTCTAGAGACGTTGGGATACCATAGGTTCACACACACCCACTGCTGCCAGCTCATGGGATGGTTTATTACAAGATCGATGCACATAAATAACTTTAAATTCTATGAAATTTAGCCGGAGTTGAACTTTTATTTCTCTGAATAGAGCTCCCAGAGGTGCAACATCGTAGCTGTTGGAAGTCATAGCAAGCTTTAGGACTTGGCAGTCTGTTGCGAAAATCGGTCTTCCGATCCCTAGATGATCGGCAAGCTTGGCCGCTTGTAGCATTGCATGGGCCTCACCAGTGTTGGAGAGTGCTCCTGCAGCGGCAAATATAGGGACACCTTCATGGTCACGACCGATGCATCCCCAACCTCCTTTCCCCGAGTCTGATTGGAAAGCTCATCAGTGTTTATAATTACCCAATCACGCTCCGGTGGATTCCACCACTGTGTGTCAGCAGATGCAGGGGTTGTAGCTGAGGTAGTTGATGCCTTTCTCATGAACTCCGCTCATTCCCGTGTGTGCCTATTGACCGTGTGTTTGAATTATTCCACAGATAGCCGATGTTCAGCATGATTCACTTTATTTCGCTCTGTCCACCAGCCCCAGAACATGGCAACGACTGTCATCTTTTGCTCGTACTCTAGGGAGAACACTTTATGCAGCAGTTCCAAGCTTGATGTGCATTTTTGCAAATTCTGCTTGAGGCTATTGGGCAGAAGTGCCCTCTAGACCTTTTTTAGCTCGGGGCAGCGGAGAACCAAATGGCCTCCATCCTCGAAGAACCGATTGCAGAGAGGGCAACGCATATCCAATTCCACACGCTTTCGCTCAATATTTCTTCTTGTTGGTAGGTTGTCGTGTCCGAGAAGTGATGAACTTTTGGTGGGCAATCCAAACTCCAGAGGCGGTTCCAGATACTTTTCCTCCATGGGCTGCCACGGGATCCTTCCGAAGTTCCAGCCTGCCTGCTCTCATCCAATGCAACCGAGTGTACATGATAAGCAGATTTTACAGAGAATTTACCTTTCTCATCAAAGTGTCAGGCGTAGTGGTCTTCCTCCTGTTCGAAAATTGGGATTCGCAGAATGATCTCTCCATCAGCCGGCTCGAAAGTTTGCCTTACCAAATCTTCATCCCACTCTCCGGTTGCAGGATCAAGCAGCTGCTCAACCTTTGTAATTATCTGGTTTCCCTGTCTGTTTATCGGCCGTCTTGTGACACCATTTGGGATCCACCGGTCATTGCAAACTTGGATATTTGCACCATCTCCAACTCGCCAAATGATTCTTTTCTTAATTACTTCTAATTCTTTTAAAATACTATGCCATACATAGCTCATGCCAGCTGGTGGTTTTGCATTGAGGACATCCACCCCTCAAAATATTTAGCCTTTAGCACTCTGTTACAGGGGGAGTTTGGGGCTTGGATTAGCCTCCAAACCTGCCTGGACAACATCGCCATGTTGAAAGAGTGCAGATTTAGGAAACAGAGTCCTCCCTCCTCTTTAGGCATCGTCATATCTCCTAGCTGACCCAATGTGCTCTGTGCTCGTCAGATTGTTGTGCCCACCAGAATTTGCAAATCGCTTGTGTGATATCATCACAAAGACTCTTTGTTAGATCGAAACATGCCATGTTGTATGTCGGGATCGCTTGTGCTACGACTTTTATCAAGATTTCCTTTCCCGCTTTTGATAGAAACTTCTCTTTCCATCCTCTCATTTTGCTCATAATTCTCTCCTTTAAATAGGCAAAAGCTCTTGAGCGACCTCTGCCAACATACAACCGCAGGCCCAAATATTTCCCTCATGTGCTTTGAGTTGTAGCCTAAGAACTCCCATGATTGTTTCCTTTAGTCGTCAAGGGGTATTTGTGCTAAACATAACCGACGATTTGTCGCGGTTAATCATTTGCCCCGATACTTCTTCATACATCTAAAGGATGCAATTTATTTCAGCAGCTCCTTCCGTTGTTGCTTCAACCAGCAGCAAGGAGTCGTCCACAAACAGGAGATGATTCACACTTGGCGCTCTATGTGTGAGTTTAATCCCACTGATCTTCCACCTTGCTTCAGCATTATGTATTAGTGTCGAGAACCCCTTTGCGCAGAGTAAGAACAGGTACGGCGAGATTGGATCACCCTGCCGAAGCCCACGTGCAGGTATCACGGTGTTTGTAAGATTGCCATTGACCCTGAACCGATATGAGACAGAACGAACACACTTCATAAAATTCTCCACAAATGAGGTGCATATCCCCATCTGCAACATAGTATCCTGTAAAAACGACCACTCAACACGGTTGTAGGCCTTGCTCATGTCTAACTTGACTGCCATATAGCATTTTTCCCCGATCTTCTCCTCTTCATAAAGTGAGACATCTCATATGCTAGAATGGTATTATCATAAATGAGCCTCCCTGGTACGAATGCACTTTGGTTTGGGGAGATAAGTTCATCTAGGATGCACTTCAAATAGTTTGCCAACACTTTGGACACTAGCTTGTAAATGACATTGCACATGCTAATAGGGCGAAGATCTTTTAATCTTTTTGGGTTATGTACCTTCGGGGTGAGTAGTACCACTATTTCATTCCATCCCTCCGGAATACTGCCGCCTTGCAACATGCTTAAAACCTCTTGTACCACTGTGTCACCAACCGTTCCACACAAAAATTTATAGAAAATTTTCGGCATGCCACTGATACTCGTAAACTTATCTATAGTTTTTTATGCTCCATGCTTGTTTTGTATCAACTTTCTTATGTTTTATCTACACTTTGAGGTATTTTTATATATTTTCTGGAACTAACTGTGGCATCCCGCAAATCCACTACTAGAAAATCGCGTTGAATTTGTGCATTGCATGGTCATCATCATGCATAGTTTGCATAAAACTATTTTGCAAACCCCGATTTGTTTTCCAAACGCCCCATCTTTTTCAAACACCGAAAACCGGGTCCCCGGAATATTTTGTTTTGCCCGAAATCGGTTTGCAAAAGCCTTGTTTGTAATAATAAAAATTATAATTATTTTTAGCGGGGCGGTCGAGCAGGCGATTGACCCGACGACCGCCCAAGAACTAAAATCGGTCCACCCCAAACCTGCCCTCTAATTCCTAAACCTACCCTTTTCCTACCCAAACCCACAGCCACCTCCCTCCCTATCCACGCCACGCCTGGACCCCTCTACCCTCACCCAACCACAGCACGCCACTTGGCCCCCTCCCTCCTCTCAGCTCTCTCTCTCAACCGACCCCCCCCCCCGGGCCCCCCCCGCCCCAAACTCCCTCCAGCCACTCCCACACCCCACCGCTGGACCCACCCATGCGCCCACCACGCGGCCTCTCTCTCCCCGCAACCTTCTTCTTCCTCCCTATCGCCACCTTCCCCCCGCCCCGCCCCTGGCCTTCTAAGCCCCATGGTCCCCTCGCCGACCCTCCGCCTCCCTCGCCCGCTCCAGCGGCAGCCCGTTCAGCGACCCCTCTCCCCTGCAAGCCCGCCCGGCCCTCTCCCGGCGCGTCCTTGGCGCATCCGGCGACCCGGCCTTCCCTCGCCGCTTCCTCGCCACCGTCCGCCTCGCTCCCCCGCATCGCGCCCCCGCCCCGCATCCTTCTCCGCCTCCGACCTCCGCTCCGCGCGGCTGCCCTCTGCGCGACCTCGCCGCCCTCCACCGCCAGAGCCCGCGTCTGCCTTCTCCGCCCTCAGCGTCGCCCCGCCGCTCGCCGTCCGTGGCCGCTCAGCCGCCGCCGCCCCTAGCCGCCAGTCCCGCCGCCGGTGCGCGCGAGCTACCACCGCCACCGGAATCCTCTGCCTTCTCCGCATCCCGTCCCGAGCCGCGGCCGGCCCTCTGCAGCAAGCCGCCGCTCACCCTGAGCTCCGCGGCGCCGCCAACCCGCGTCCGCGCCCCGCTCCGCGTCCACCTGCTGGACCCTGAGCACATCTGCTGCCTTGCGTCATTGTCGGCCGACCGCCGGCGTGGGCCTTGCTTGTGTCTTGTTGGCAGTGAGGGTGGCATCGTTTGGTTTGCCAGCAACATAGGAGTCATGTTCGACATCGCGCCGTCGTCCTCTGCAAACCCGGCCCCGCGCGCCTCCAGGACGTCGCCTCCACGGGTCATCCACTACTCTGCAAGGACCCGCTCCCAAGATCGACACCGTCGCCGGGTCTGCGTCGCCCCTGCCGTCCCGAGCCTCAGGCTACAAGATGGAACTCGCAAGAATTGAACCCGAGGGTGCGACAAGATCTCCGGGCCCGATGAACCACGCCAAGCTCTTCTTCACGGAGGCCGAAGGCCGTTGTCCGAGACCCCGAAACAGATCCTCGGAACGACAAGTTCTCCCTCGAGGACGCCGAGTACTCCGCCCGAACACCAAGTTCTGCACCCCGGATGCCAAATCCGACCCGATTCCGGCGCCCGAAGCCGAGAACCCCGACAAGAACCACGCCATGGATACGCCGAGTTCGCCATCGTGGAAACCAAGGTCGTTGACATGGAACCGATGGACGCCAAGTACTCATTCTCGGATGCAATGCTCGAGAACCCGGACGATAAGAACATCGGCGAGCGACAAGTCCTTCCCCAACGCCATGACCGACAACATGCCCGAGAACCGGATGCGCCAAGACCCTAACCCGGGCCGAGAACGTTCGTCGAACCCGAGACGGACCACAGACCTGTCGAACCCCGAACCCCGGAAACCCCAAGATCGTCGAGACCCCTCAAAGTGTGAATCTCTTATCCGAGAACCCTATTTTATAATGTAATAACAACTTGATGCATAACAACTGTCATACTCGCATGCATGTCAGTGGTTTGGGGGCCTTATGCCGATTCACCTAATAATTAAATATGGGGTCCATATGCGGGCACTTCTAGCCTTATATTGGCCCCATTTAAACATGTGTAGCGAACCGGTTCCACCTGTTGCATTGCTAAACAACATTTAATTTGCGGGGTTCTAAATAACTTGAACCATTTAAGTAATTGTCGGGACCTCGGTTCCACTTAATATGACCTAATTGCATCGCCTCTTTGCCATGCCATGCATCATACATGCATCATGCCGTTCTTCTGCCTTAGTATTAAATATTGCATCCGGTGTTTCTTCTAGTGTTTTGGTTCTTCGCGGATAAGGCCGTTGAGTTGATGTGAGCTTCGCCCCGATCTTCGGTTGAACCTTCGACAATGTTTTCAGGCGAGCATCTTCCCCCTTTCTACCTATCTTACTTTTATAGTCTTTATTCCCTCCTGTTGATCTATTGCTATCTGTGTTGCGATGCTTTAGTTTCCGTACCCTTGATATACCGTGCAGCCCTCTCTTGCCTTGGACACACCTATTACACATTGTTTGGTAGATAGTTGGACTTAGCGTCGTAGTTGCTTGCTCAAGTCTTTGATGTGTGTCATATGCCACGATTCTTGATGTATTGCCGCATGTTGATGTTGGAGATGATTCTAGTTACTTTTCGTCACTTTAATTTCTGTTTAACAACTAAAATTGAAATAAGTAGAGGCATCGGTGATAGATAATATTTGGTTTCGAGCACTTGTGTCCGTAAGACCCAGTACTTGATACTGTTCCTTGATTTTGCGCGCTATCCACATCCGGGAGGTATATGGGACCCCGAGCGAGCTTGATTCGTCTTATTTCTTGGGGCCACAAACTAGTTTGAGGTTTTATTACGATCTGTACTTATGCCATGCTACTTTCTGTATTTAATTTGTGCGAGGAGCACCTTTGTCTTTATTTAGGATCGGACACGTTTACGGGTCGACAAGCCCAGCCACACTTTCGGGTTCCCGATCGTTTACGCCGTCCACCCAAACCTTGAGGCCGTCTCGAGTCGGCTAACCGTTCTGATTCTACTTAAGGGTGGCCTGAAATATTTCTGAATCTGTGATTGTTCGATCGTGAAAGCCTCGTTGGGTTTTGATTTGGTTTTCGAGGTTGATCGGCGTGTGTTGCTATTGGTGCACCCGGCGGGTAAAACTTTACGAAAGCCGTGTCGCGGATATGGGCGACTTGGAGCCGCGATATCTCGATCATAGACAAGCATAACTAAAGTTTCTTGCTCTAAATTTGACTTATAATGACTAGTAATCAACTTCACTATAATGGAATGGCTAATTAATACGCCCCATTGCTTGTTTGTTTGTCGCTTGCGACAAATGTATCGACTAGTAAGTATTGCAACTTCTAGCGAATTGGCTGAATAAAAGTACCAACAACTGCTGGGTTTTGGGTTTATCTCAAGCTATACATGTCGATTAGTAATTGTTGCAACTTCTAGCGGAATGATTAAATAAAAGTGCCTTGCTTACTTTATCGGGATGATTATCTATACGACTAGTAATTGCTGCGATAACCGAATAACTAAAGCGCCAGTGTGAGTTCCTCGGTTGACTTCCTCGTTTGGTCTCGAGGAAACACCGGGATGGGTTTGGTTTGGTGTTAGCTTGGGTTGGATCGAATAGGTCTTTCTCCCTCTCGATAACGCCGATTGAATCGAGTCTCTATAGGTTGTTTAGTGCATCTTTGCTGCCGCTCGATCCACCATACCTATGTAGGCGAGGACGCGAATTCTAGCCTCGCCGTGTCTTGGCCTCGATCTTGGCGCTCCTTCTTTTCCTTTGCCCTTTGTCGGCACCTTTTGTTTAAGCGGTTTTGAGATCGGCGTCGTTAGCGGGGTTACCCTTCCGGCTTGGGGCGGGGTTATGGGCGCCATTGGTTATTCTTGAGGCTCTTAGCCCCATTTGCATCTTGTCCGTAGTCGGACTCTATCGTTTTCAAGGTGATTTGGATCTCTGTATATTATATCTGTATTCTTGACTCCTTGAGTGTTGTTATATATATATCTTACATGGGTCCCATCGAGGACTGTTGTGTAATGTTATTACGTTTTCCACCCTTGCGAAAGTGCTGGTGAGCACCTTTGAATCGTTTCTATGCGGGTTTGGTGAATTTTGCCCAAACTTGCATAGGTCGATCGAGGGTGTTCTGATGGTATCGAGCTCGGATTGCGATACCTGAAGTCCGACTGTAGGATAACCTAGCTAACGGCGAAGTAGAAGTGTCAAAACTATTTTTGAAAATCGGTTGGATAGTTACGATTAGGTCTGAATTTATTCCTTACCCTGCTATTCTCCTCTTACCTGCGTGATTTGAATCTACCTCTTATCTTTTCTTGAGTCCGAGATTTCTCGTGGTTGGGTTTCCGTCGTACCTTGAGGTTTCGCTTCCTCTTGATAACGGTGTTGCTACATTCGGTCTTCATCTGCCGAGAATTATTAAATCGTGGTGCCATTCTTTGTTCCTTGTCGTGTTATCCGGTGTTTTCCGACGGCGACATCATCTACGCCAGATCCGGCCTTGATGCGCATCCTCCTTTGTTTAGAACCTCGCTTGTCGAGATCTTGATCGATTCGAGAATGGTTGCACTCTTTTCTACTGATTGTGCAGAGTAATAGTTTGGGTGCGTGATGGATTGGCCCCCATGCCGACTACCCTTTCTATTCGCTCTTGTACGTTGAAGTGGATGAGAATGCATCAGTTCCCTCTTTCCATCGAAGTTAGAGGTGGCTTTGTTTGTTGATACCTCTACCTTCGACCTTTTATCCGGAGTGTTCCTCGGCGATCACGGACAACGACCTCTTGTTAGTGGTGTCGAGGATCTACACAAAGCGAGAAGGCGGAGAAGCCGACCTTCTTTCTGTACCATGAGGCGGATCTCGAGGCGAGATCCATTGTTAGTGGTGTCGGTGTGGCATCCATAAATCCACTACTAGAAAATCGCGTTAATTTGTGCATTGCATCGTCATCATCATGCATAGTTTGCATAAAACTATTTTGCAAACCCGATTTGTTTTCCAAACGCCCCATCTTTTCAAACACAAAACCGGGTCCGGAATATTTTGTTTTGCGAAATCGGTTTGCAAAGCCTTGTTTGTAATAATAAAAATTATAATTATTTTTAGCGGGCGTCGAGCAGGCGATTGACCCGACGACCGCCCAAGAACTAAATCGGTCCACCCCAAACCTGCCCTCTAATTCCTAAACCTACCCTTTTTCCTACCCAAACCCCACCTCACTCCCTCCTATCCACCTGCGCCACAATGACCCTCTACCCTCACCCAACCCACGGCCGCCACTTGGCCCCTCCTCTCTCCTCTCTCTCTCAGCAGCCCCTCACAGGCCCCACGCCCCTACTCCTCCAGCCTCCCCACCCCCACGCCCCCACCAGCCCCACCTTGCAGCCTCTCTCTCCCCGCAACCTTCTTCTTCCTCCCCATCGCTCAGCACCGCCTTGCCTTCCCCTGCGCCGCTTGCATGTGAGTCCCGCTCGCCGACCCTCCGCCTCCCTCCGCTCAGCTGGCTTGAGCCCGTTCAGACCCCTCCCTCCTGCAAGCCCGCCCGGCCTCTCCCGGCCGCGTCATGGCGCATCCAGCGACCCCGGCGCCGCTCCTCGCCGCTTCCTGCACCGTCGCCTCGCTCCACGCCAGCGCCCGCCCGCATCCTTCTCGCCTCGACCTCCTCCATGGCTGCCCTCCCGCGACCTCGCCCCCTCCGCCCGAGCCCGCGTCGCCTTCTCCGCCCTCGTCGCCCGCCTTCGCCGCCGTCCGTGGCCGCCGCCGCCGCCCGCCGCCGCCCGCGCTTGCGCGAGCTACCGCCGGAATCCTCGCCTTCTCCGCATCCCGTCGAGCGCGGCGGCCCTGCGACAAGCGCCGCTCACCACGAGCTCATGGCGCCGCCAACCAGCGTCGCGCCCGCTCGCGTCCACTGCTGGACCCTGGCCCCGCACATCTGCTGCCTTGCGTCATTGTCGGCAAACCCGACCGCCAGCGTGGGCCTTACGCTTGTGTCTTGCTGGCAGCGAGGGTGGCATCGTTTGGTTTGCCAGCAACATAGGAGTCATGTTCGACATCGCGCCGTCGTCCTCTGCAAACCCGGCCCCGCACGCCTCCAGGACGTCGCCTCCACGGGTCATCCACTACTCTGCAAGGACCCGCTCCCAAGATCGACACCGTCGCCGGGTCTGCGTCGCCCCTGCCGTCCCGAGCCTCAGGCTACAAGATGGAACTCGCAAGAATTGAACCCGAGGGTGCGACAAGATCTCCGGCCCGATGAACCACGCCAAGCTCTTCTTCACGGGCGAAGGCCGTTGTCAAGACTCAAACAGATCCTCGGGCGACAAGTTCTCCCGAGGGGCTTGAGTACTCGCCCGAACACCAAGTTACGCACCGGATGCCGTCCGACCCGATTCCGGCGAAGCCGAGAACCCCGACAAGAACCACGCCATGGATCGCCGAGTTAGCCATCGTGGAAACCAAGGTCGTTGACATGGAACCGATGGGCGCCAAGTACTCATTCTCGGATGCAATGCTCGAGAACCGGACGATAAGAACATCGGCGAGCGACAAGTGCTTCCCCTGAGCGCCATGACCGACAACATGCCGAGAACCGGATGCGCCAAGACCCTAACCCGGGCGAGAACGTTGGTCGAACCCGAGACGGACCACGGACCTGTCGAACCCGAACCCGGAAACCCCAAGATCGTCGAGACCCTCAAAGTGTGAATCTCTTATCCGAGAACCCTATTTTATAATGTAATAACAACTTGATGCATAACAACTGTCATACTCGCATGCATGTCAGTGGTTTGGGGGCCTTATGCCGATTCACCTAATAATTAAATATGGGGTCCATATGCGGGCGCTTCTAGCCTTATATTGGCCCCATTTAAACATGTGTAGCGAACCGGTTCCACCTGTTGCATTGCTAAACAACATTTAATTTGCGGGGTTCTAAATAACTTGAACCATTTAAGTAATTGTCGGGACCTCGGTTCCACTTAATATGACCTAATTGCATCGCCTCTTTGCCGTGCCATGCATCATACATGCATCATGCCGTTCTTCTGCCTTAGTATTAAATATTGCATCCGGTGTTTCTTCTAGTGTTTTGGTTCTTCGCGGATAAGGCCGTTGAGTTGATGTGAGCTTACGATCTTGATTGAACCTTGACAATGTTTTCGGTGAGCATCTTCCCTTTCTACCTATCTTACTTTTATAGTCTTTATTCCCTCCTGTTGATCTATTGCTATACGTATTTGCGATGCTTTAGTTTCCGTACCCTTGATATACCGTGCAGCCCTATATTGCCTTGGACACACCCTATTACACATTGTTTGGTAGATAGTTGGACTTGCGCGTCGTAGTTGCTTGCTCAAGTCTTGATGTGTCGTCATATGCCACGATTCTTGATGTATTGCCGCATGTTGATGTTGGAGATGATTCTAGTTACTTTTCGTCACTTTAATTTCTGTTTAACAACTAAAATTGAAATAAGTAGAGGCATCGGTGGGTGATAGATAATATTTGGTTTCGACGCCCACTTGTGTCCCGTAAGACCCAGTACTTGATACTGTTCCTTGATTTTTGGCGCTATCCACATCCGAGGTATATGGGACCCCACAGCGAGCTTGATTCAGTCTTATTTCTTGGGGCCACAAACTAGTTTGAGGTTTTATTTACGATCTGTACTTGTGCCATGCTACTTTACGTATTTAATTTGTGCGAGGAGCACCTGTCTTGTTTAGGATCGGACACGTTCTGTGTATCGACAAGCCCAGCCACACTTCGGGTTCCCGATCGTTTACCGTCCACCCAAACCTTGAGGCCGTCTGGTCGGCTTAGCGTTGCTTGATTCTACTTAAGGGTGGCCCCTGAAATATTTCTGAATCCTGTGATTGTTCGGTCGTGAAAGCCTCGTTGGGTTTTGATTTGGTTTTCGAGGTTGATCGGCGTGTGTTGCTATTGGTGCACCCGGCGGTAAAACTTTTACGGCCGTGTCGCGGATATGGACGACTTGGAGCACGATATCTCGATCATAGACAAGCATAACTAAAGTTCTTGCTCTAAATTTGACTTATAATGACTAGTAATCAACTTCACTATAATGGAATGGCTAATTAATACGCACCATTGCTTGTTTGTTTGTAAACTGCGACAAATGTATCGACTAGTAAGTATTGCAACTTCTAGCGAATTGGCTGAATAAAAGTACCAACAAGCTATTTGGGTTTTAGGTTTATCTCAAGCTATCATGTCGATTAGTAATTGTTGCAACTTCTAGCGGAATGATTAAATAAAAGTGCCTTGCTTACTTTATCGGGATGATTATCTATACGACTAGTAATTGCTGCAACGATAACCGAATAACTAAAACGGCCAACGGTGTGAGTTCCTCGGTTGACTTCCTCGTTTGGTCTCGAGGGGGAAACACCAGGATGGGTTTGGTTTGGTGTTAGCTTCAGGTTGGATCCCAATAGGTCTTTCTCACCCCTCTCTGATAACCGCCAGTTGAATCGAGTCTCTATAGGTTGTTTAGTGCATCTTTGCCGCTTCGATCCACCATACCTATGTGGCGAGGGCCGAATTCTAGCCTCGCCGTGTCTTGGCCTCGATCTTGGCGCTCCTTCTTTTTCCTTTGCCCTTTGTCGGCACCCCTTTTTGTTTAAGCAGGTTTTGAGATCGGCGTCGTTAGCGGTTACCCTTCGGCTTGGGGCGGGGTTATGGGCCATTGGTTATTCTTGGGCTCTTAGCCCCATTTGCATCTTGTCCGTAGTCGGACGCTCTATCGTTTTCAAGGTGATTTGGATCTCTGTATATTATATCGTATTCTTGACTCCTTGAGTCATTTGTTATATATATCTTACGTGGGTCCCATCGAGGACTGTTGTGTAATGTTATTGCCGTTTTCCACCATACGAAAGTGCCTGGTGGGCACCTTTGAATCGTTTCTATGCGGGTTTGGTGAATTTTGCCCAAACTTGCATAGGTCCGATTCTGAGGGTGTTACACTAACCTATTGACAAGATGCCACAGTGCCAGTTGCCTGTTTTCTGTTGTTTTTTGTTTCAAAAACGCTAGTAAAGAAATATTCTCGAAATTGTACGGAACAAAATCCAAAGTCAATATTTTACCGGAGCGAAGACAGAGTCCATAAGGGGTACAAAGAGGCGTCACAGGGGGGGGGGGGGCGACACACCACCCCCAGGTGCGGGTACACCCTAGGCCGCGCCAGAGCATGGTGTGATCCCCCTGGCCCTCAACCGACCTTGCCCCTTCGCCTATATAAACACCCCGAGGCAGAAACCCTAAGTACCCAATCAGAAATCCACGAAAAAGTTCGTAGCCGCCGCCATCTCCATCCCTAGATCGGGAGGGATCCGAAGCTCTTCCCGGCACCCTGCCAGAGAGGAGAGCTCATCCTAGAGGCCTTCTTCATCACCATGTCAGCCTCCAGAGTGATGCGTGAGTAGTTCATCCTTGGACTACGGATCCATACAGTGGCTAGATGGTTGTTTCTCCTCTTTTGTGATATCATGTTTAGATCTTGTGAGATACGTTCATTATCAAGATCATCTATTTGTAATCCTACATGTTGTGTTTGTTGGGATCCGATGGATATTGAGTACTATGTTAAAATTTATTATTGATTCTATCATGTCTATCTTATTTGTGATCTTGCATGCTCTCCGTTTCTAGTGGTTACTCTAGCCAAGTAGTTGCGTGTGACTCCAAGAGGGAGTATTTATGCTCGATAGTAGATTCATGCCTCTAGTAATCTGGGGGAGTGACAGGAACCTTTAAGGTTATAGATGTGATGCTGCTACTATGGAGAAAACAACAATCCTTTGTCCAAGGGCAATTGTATTGTTTACTTTACACACTTTGCTTAATGCAATTATATGTTCTTGCAATTATTTGTTCTTGCAACTTAATACTAGATGTAGTTGGATTACAGTCTATGTATTATGTTGTAATGCCCAAACGAATCTCATAGAAATCATCATGACATGTACATGCATAATTATGCATTCTCAATCTGTCAATTGCCCAACTGTAATTGGTTCATCCAACATGCTATTTATCTTATGGAGAAACACCTCTAGTGAACTGTGGATCCTGGTCTATTCCTTTCCATTGATATTCTGATACGTCGGAAGCGTATCTATAATTTTTGATAATCCATGCTTGTTTAGTATCTACTTTGCTTTGCTTTGTCTACACTTTGAGTTGTTTTTATATATTTTCTGGTACTAACCTATTAACAAGATGCCACAGTGCCAATTGTTTGTTTTCTTACTTTTGGTTCAAAGCGAAAATCAATATTCTCGAATTGGATGGGACAAAGCCAAAGTCAATATTTTACCGTGGGAACACGGGCGAATCTGAGGCGGAGGGAGCCTGGCCACACCCCGGCCACGCGGCTAACCTAACTGCGCTTTGAAGTGCGGCCCTGGTGCCCCCTGCCTTGCCTCTTCACCTATAAAGATCCCCCGATACAGAAACCCTAAGTACCCGATCAATATTCCATGAAACTGTTTGTAGCCGCCGCCACCATCGTCCCTAGATCGGAGGGATCTGAAGCTCTTCCCGGCACCCTGCTGGAGGGGAGATCATCCTGGAGGCCTCTTCTTCATCATGCCAGCCTCCGGTATGAAGTGTGAGTAGTTCCACCTTGGACTACGGGTCCATGTAGTAGCTAGATGGTTGTATCTCCTCCTTTGTGCTACCATGTTTAGATCTTGTGAGATCCGTTCATGATCAAGATCATCTATTTGTAATCATGTATGTTGTGTTTGCGGGGATCCGATGGATATTGAGATTACTATGTCAGATTGATTAATGGTTTTGTCTTATTGATTCTGTCATGTCTGTGTTGTTTGTGATCTTTCATGCTCTCCGTTTCTAGTAGCTATCTTGGCCAAGTAGATTTTAGTGACTCCAAGAGGGGGTATTTATGCTCGATAGTGAGTTCATGCCTCTATTTAATCTAAGGGAAGTGACAGAAATCTCTAAGGTTGTAGATGTGTTGTTGCCACTAGGGAGAAAACAACGGTCTCTTGATCATGGAACAAGTGGATTGTTTACCTTACACACTTTGCTTAAAGTAGTTATCTGTTGCTTGCAACTTAATACTGGAAGGGGTTCAGATGATAACCTCAAGGTGGATTTCTAGTCATAGATGCAGTTGGATGGCGGTCTTTATATCTTGTTGTATTGCCCAATCGAATCTCATAGGATCATGAATGTCTAGTATTGCATTGTTATGCCTTGCTCAGTCCTATCGATTGCCCCGCTGTAATTTGTTTACCCAGCATGCCATGTTTGTTTATCTTAAGGAGAACACCTCTAGTGAACTATGGACCCCGATCCAATCTTTACCATTCATACATCTTTCACTGTTACTGTTTACTTTCTACAAACCACTATTACCTTCCACACCATATAGTTAATCCTTTGTTTTCAGCAAACCAGTGAGATTGACAACCTCACTATTCGTTGGGGCAAATTCTTGAGTTTGTGTTGTGCAGGTTTACAGTTGCTAGCAACACCTTTGAGTCGTTTCCTTCCTCCTACTGGTTCGATAACCTTGGTTTCTTATGGAGGGAAATTTGTCGATGTGCTCATCATACCTTCCGCTTGAGGTCTCCCAACGAAGTGTGCACACACTCATCATATTCCATCTACTGTTTACCGTTTACTGTTTACTTTCTGCAATTACCACAAGTAAGTATTATCTTCCACACTATATGTTTAATCCTTTGTTTTCAGCAAAACTGATGAGATTAACAACCTCACTATAAGTTGGGGCAAAGTATTGTGGTTGTGTTGTGCATATTCCAAGTTGCAAGCAACACCTTGGGAGTTGTTTCCTTACTCCTACTGGTTTGATAACCATTGTTCACTGATATGTTCATTTTTCATCACCATTTTATATCATAATTTGCCTCTATTCATTGATATATTTCATATTAAGAGGTGTTACTTATGTCTTTTCATCTCTTTTTGCATGTTGGATGATTCTTGGAGGATGAACTGCCGGAGTTAGGATCCTGATGGAAAAGGCGGTGTTTTGATGCAATTTAGCGAAGATCAGAAAAATACCAGAAAAACTACAGGAAATTATATTTTCCTAGAAGACAAAGGAAGCCAGAAGGGGAGGCGGAGTTGGGCCACAGGGGGCCCACACCCCCCAGGCGCGGGCCACCCTGGGTCGTGCCTACAGGGGGTGTGGACACCCTGTACCACCTCTGGCTCTGCCCTCTCGCCTATATCTTCTCCTCGAAACCCTAATACAGGCGGACCACGAGAAGAAGATTGCCCGCCTCTGCGTGAAATCTTGAGAGAAAGAGCTCTCCGACAGACAGATTTCTGTCGGGGAAATTCCTTCCCAAAGAGGGGAGATCGTCGCCATCAACACCATCATCAAGCTAGACTTTATCAGGATCTTCATCATCATCCACACCATCATCTCCACCAGTACCATCATCTCCACTCATTCCCGCTGTAACAATTGTGTTGAATCTTGCATAGTTCTTAGGGGAAACTTTCCTGGTATTGATTACTATTGTAGTTGATGCTTGTGAGTGGAACCATTGAATTATTGTTTATGTCCAGATTGTTATCCATCATTATATCATATCTGATCTTTTTACATATGATGTCTCGTGAGTAGTTCGTTTAGTTCTTGAGGATATGGGAGAAGTCATGTTGTTAGTAGTGGATTTGTGTTGATGTATTATTCCATGGTTTAATATTTAAGTTGTGGTGCTATTCTTCTAGTGGTTGAAGGGTTTAGCGGCATAGTAAATCAAAATTTTCTACGGAGCGAACAGAGGGAAAGCCAAGATCTAATCTAGGAGATGCAAACAACGAGAGAGATTGGATTAGATCTTCATACCGTTGAAGATTCGCAAAGCGGAACGTTCGTCGGAACGTGGGTGATGTAGTCATACTCGCTTCTCCTCCTCGCGATCCGATCCGATCTAGCACCACAAGTGGCGGTGCCTCCGTGAGATGCACACGTGTAGCACCTCGACGTCTCCTCCTTCCTCGGACCAGCAAGTATGGTGGAGAGATAGATTGGATCTACAACACGACGGCGTGGTGTATATGGTGGAGAATTTCTGCTGCAGGGCTTCGCCTACAAGCGATCGGGAGAGAGGAAGGTAGCAAGGCTAGGGCTTGGAGGAAGGTGTGTGTGTGAGGGCACCACCCTCTATATATAGAGGGGCCAGCCCTTGCCCTCCTTCAAGCCTATCTCTAGTTTAAACAATTTAAACTCTCCTTATCTAGAAATCATATCTCTAGTTTAAGCGATTTAAACTCTCCTTATCTAGAAATTCTATCCAGATTTAAGCAGTCAAATCTCTCTAGAATCGGCTGGGCCCTATGGGGCCTTGTGCCCCCAGCCCAAAGCGGCCAGGACACTCCCTCATAGGCCCATGCCCCTCCGGAAGGTGGGGCCACGTTGGTCCCCTTCCGGAAGGTTCTAAAGCTTCGTACAATCGATTCCGGAACAATTAGAACTCCAAAACTGCCTTTGCCTTATATGAATCTTATTCTCCGGACCATTCCGGAACCTCGTGATATCCGGATCCCATCCGAGACTCGAACAAAATTCATAAACCAATTATCCAATCTATCCTAGCGTCAAGACACGTTAAGTGTGTGACCTGTGAGTTCGAGAATATCAGACATGATCTTATATCAATAATCAACAGCGGTGCAGGCACCCATATTGACTCCACACATTTATCGATGATCATATCGGATGAACCACGATGCCGAGATTCAATCAATCCCATATATATTCCCTTCGTCTCGCGATATTTTACTTGCGAGATTCGATCGTCGATGCGAGTCATACCTAGTTCAATCGTTCACGGCAAGTACTTTACTCGTTCGTAATCCGATATCACTTTGTGATTAACTCCTTAACCACATGCTTGCAAGCGGTGTTGATATCGATTACCGTGGGCAAGTATATCTCTCCGACTTGGGAGGGACAAATTCCATCTCGATACATACAACCCAACAGATACTTTCCGATCACCTGAGAGACACCTTTATGATCACCCTCTCATAGGATGACGTTTGATGACCTCAAAGCTTTCTTCCGGTACCAAGGAGTTGCATTATCTCATGGTCTAAGGAATACAATATTTGACATAGGAAAAGCTTCGCAAAGACGAACACGATGACACGATCTAATTGCTCTGCTTTGTTTGGGTCTTATCCACCATATCATTCTCCCAATGATATGATCTCATTATCAATTTACAACTCATGTCTATGGTTAGGAAACCTTAACCATCATTGATCAATGAGCTAGTCCATAGAGGCGTACTAGGGACACGGTGTTGTTTACAAACCACACAAGTATTAAAGTTTTCGCTTAATACAATTCTAGCATGGAATATAAACTTTATCATGAACAAGAATTATAATAATAACATCTTTATTATTGCCTCTAGGGCATAATTCCAACAGTCTCCCACTTGCACTAGAGTCAATAATCTAGTTTACATTTGGCAACAATCTCACACCCATGGCACTGAGGTGTTGATCATGTTTTACACGTGGAAGAGGTTTAGTCAGTGGATCTGCGACATTCAGATCCGTATGTACTTTGCTAATCTTGATCTCCATACGCTATATAATCTCGGATTATATGAAACTTGCAGTTGATATGCTTGGTCTTTGGATGATATCTTGGTTCCTTAGCGAGTGCTATGGCGCCGGTGTGGTCACACAATATCTCGATGGGTCCAATGCACTTGGAACCACGCCAAGCTCGGTGATGAAGTTTCGATCCAAACTCCTTCACTTGACGCCTGCGGCAGCCATGTATTCCGCTTCTCTGTAGATCCCGCGATCACGCTTTGCTTGCAGCTTCTCCAGTCACTCCTCCATTCAAAATATAAGCGTATCACGTAAGATTTAGAATCATCCTTGTCGGTCGAAACTAGCATCGGCGTAACCTTTACGACAAGCTGTTCATCACCCCATAGACTAAGAACATTTCTTTAGTTCTATTTAGGTACTTTAGGATGTTCTTCACGGCTGTCGATGTTCCACTCTGGATCACTTTGATATTTGCTCGTCAAACTAAGAGCATTGGACACATCCGGTCTAGTACTGACATGGCATACATGATGGAACCTATGGCGAGGCATAAGGCACTTTGCTCATAGCTTCCTATCATTTACCGTAGCTGGACCGAGCCTTGCTCAATATCTTACGACAACATAGGCCTTGAACCTTTCTTTGCCTTATCCATTACGAACCTTTTGAACTTTGTCTAGGTATGTATTCAGGCGTAGAGCTATCTGGCGTCTTTGTCTATCTCTATAGATTTTTATGCCCAATATATAAGCAGCTTCACCTAGGTCTTTCATTGAAAAACACTTGTTCAAATAACTCTTCACATCGTTAAGCATGTTGATGTCATTTAGATAATCAATATGTCATCCACATATAGTACCGAAACGTCCAAGCTCCCACTCACTTTCTTGTAGATACAAGCTTCGTAGCAATTTGGAACAAATCCAAAGCTCTTGATCACTTGATCAAAACGAAGGTTCCAACTCCGAGATGCTTGCTTGGTCCATAAATGGAGCTGAAGTTTGCATACTTTACTAGCATCCTTAGGATCGACAAAACCTTGGGTTGCATCATATACAACTCTTCATCAATGTTCCCATTGAGGAAAGCGATCTTGACATCCATCGCCATATTTCATAATCATGAAACGCAGCAATTGCTAATAAAATCCGAATGGACTTAAACATCGCTACGGAGAAAGTCTCATCGTAGTCAACACCTTGAACTTGTAGAAAACCTTTTGCGACAAGCCGTGCTTTATAGACGGTAACATTACCATCCGCGTCCGTTTTCTTCTTGAATATCCATTTGCACTCAACGGCCTTTCGGTCGCTAGGAGGGTCCACCAAAGTCCATACTTGGTTTTCGCTCATGGATCCCAATTCGGATTTCATGGCTTCTAGCCATTTCTCAGAGTCTGGGCTCATCATCGCTTCCTCATAGTTCGTAGGTTCACTTTGTCTTTTACCAACAAGGCGGTCGAGACAGGATTGCCGTACCACTCGGGAGACCGCGACCTTGTCGACTGCGACGTTCGAGCTTGACATCGTCCAAGCTTCATGATCCTTGTCATTAGCTTCCTCTATTGTTGGTGCGGCGACCTTTGGAACAATTTCAGGTCTTGCGCTACTCTCCAATTCAAGAGAAGGTTCAATAACCTCGTCTAGCTCTACTTTCCTCCCACTCACTTCTTTCGAGAGAAACTCCTTCTCAAGAAAGGAACCGTTCTTTGACAAACACTTTGCCTTTGGTTACGTGATAGAAGGTATATCCAATGGTTTCCTTAGGGTATCCTATGAAGGCGCATTTCTCGCTTTGGGTTCGAGCTTGTCGCATCAACTTCTTGGCGTAAGCTTCGCATCCCCAAACTTTAGAAAGCGACAACTTAGGTTTAGCACCAAACCACAGTTCATACGGTGTCGTCTCAGCAGTTTAGATGGAGCCCTATTTAAAGTGAATGCAGCGGTTTCTAATGCATAACCCCAAAATGATAACGCCAAATCGGTAAGAGACATCATCGATCGGACCATATCTAATAGGGTTCGATTCGTTCGGACACACCATTGTCTTTGTGGTGTTAGGATGGCGTGAGTTGTGAAAGCGATTCCACTTGCTTTAAGATGCGTGAGAAAATCATAACTCAAATATTCACCTCCACGATCGGATCGTAGAAACTTAATCTTTCTGTTACGATGGTTCTCCACTTCATTCTGAAATTCTTTGAACTTTTCAAACGTTTCAGATTTATGTTTCATTAAATAGATATACCCATATCTACTTAAGTCATCGGTAAAAGTGAGAAAATAGCGATATCCACCGCGCGTCGAAACACTCATCGGTCCGCATACATCGGTGTCACATCCCAAGATTTTCCAGATCTTGTAATGTGAAAATAAATTAATAAAATAAAACTTTGTTTGATTTTTAGAGCCAGAAGAAACTTTTTGAATTCAATTGGAAATTCAAACCCATTTGAATTAAAATAAACCTAAAAAGATATAAAAAGATAAACATTTAATAAAAGGAAAATAAAAACATTTGGAAATACTATTTTGAAACAATTAAATGAAAAGATTTGTTTTCAAATGAAATAGAAGTTTTATAAATAAAGATTATTTAATAAAGGCAAATTAAACCTTGACCAAACTTTGGGAATTAAAAACGTTTAGTTTTGAATAAAAATAACAAAGGATTATTTAAAATAAAATAATAAGGAATTAATATCAAAATTTATTAATGAAAGGTTTTACTATTTTAATTAAAACATCAAGACTTATTAAATTGTTTAAAATAGGTTTTCCAAGTAATTTATATTCTCTAATAAAACCTACTAAAGTGTTTTGGCTTTATTTTAGATTTCAAATAAATATCTCAAATAAAATAAATCCTATTTTGAAATTAATAATGAAAGTCTGTTATATTAATTAATAATGGACACTAAAATAAAAGGATATTTTGTTTTAAAAACAAATTTCCAAAATATTATATATTTCCCAAATTAAACCTACTAATTTTGTTTTTGAAGATATTTAAGTTTCGAATAAAGATTTTAATAATAAAATCAAACTCTATTTGATTTAATAACTAAGGCCCATTTTATGTAATTAATATTGGACCCTAAAGTAAAATAATATTTTGTTTTAAACAAGTATCCAAGTAATATTTATTTCCAAATAAAACCTACTGATTTGTTCTGAAAATATTGGATTTAAAATGGTGATTTTATCAAATAAATCAAACCCTATTAAAAATAAATAACTAAAGGTACATTTTATTTAATTATTGAATGGATCCTAAAATGAATTAAAATATTATTTTATTTTAGAATTTTGGTATTTGTTACTGAACAGAATCAAGTTCAAAAGTGTGAAGTGTGATGTTGGTTTGAATTTATTTGGTTGATTGAATCAAGTGTTTGAATAATCAAATCAGAAGATAAAATACAAAAGAATAAAACAAGCAGACAGAAAAAAAATAGTGCAAAGGCCCAGCCCACTAAGCCAGTCCAGCCCAGACTTCTCCCCTCCCCCGAAGCGTTACTTTTCTCACCCCAGAAGCAACCCACATCCTCACTGGCAGGTGGACCCCCCCTCGATTATTTTTCCCCCGACCCGGTGGACCCTTTCCTTGTTTGTCCTCCCCACCCGACCCTTCTCCCCCACCCTTCGCGGCCGTTCGGGCGGATTAACTCGCGTGTCGCCTTAATCACGCAATGAATCTGCCCTTGACCACGCAGGATAAATCGCCAGCACCCCTTCTTCATTTTCCCCCTGACTTCTTCCCCAGACACGCCCCCAGGCCGCCTCGATTTCGCTCTGAGCACCCTCGGCTCCGACGACCTTCCTCATCGATTCCGGCGACACGACACCGCCCCTAGCCTCCCTAAGCACACTCACACACTCTCCTAGCCTTGGCGCTTCTCCTGGCGCTTCCCACTCACCCGCGGAAGCCCCAGAACGTCGGCAACGACGACAACCGTCATCGCCACCATCTGGTTTCTCCGACGAATCCCTCCCCGGTAAGCTAGACCACCCTCTTTCCTCGCGTTGATGCTAACTTGTCAGGGAACCGCGCACGAAGCTAACCCCATTCTCCGTTCCCTCTCCCGTGCCTTGTAGCAACAACCCCTTTGACGCTGAGCGAACGGCGAAGCGAACTCCGGCGGCGATTACTATCGCCCATGCACCCTCGCCTCCTCGAAACCACGTTGAGCATCAGCGTCGCTCCACGAACCGGTGAGCTTCCTCCTCTCCCTCGCTTCTGCGCCGCCCGGCGCCCGTAACTGCCGCTCGCCACGGTAACATATCGCCGCCCATCTGTGGTGGTGCCTAACCGTTAGATCGTCATCGTAGGCCACGATAGAATTTAATCGAAGCGGTAAGTAACCTCTGCGCTCCGCGATTTAACAATCAACGGCGATCGTCGCGTGATCCAAGCAGTACCGGCGAAGGAAGCCGCGTGTCACCAGATAGATTGAAATTAGAATTTGAAATCAGAATTATTTACAAACTTCAAACCCTCATATCTTTTGATCCACACGTCCAAATTTGGCAAATTTTATATCAATGGATTCAGGAGAACAAGCCCTAGCCAACCATGGCCTTAGTTTGACAAATAGTATCTGATAGCTTGTTTGAATTTGCAGAAACATTTGTGTACTTGTTTAGAGTATAAAAATTGTTTAAAATTGAATTTAGGGATAAAACCTTTGCAAATTGGATTGTTGTGATCTTACTGACCCTAGGAACCAACCCTTGGTGTTAGAAATGATTTTTGTAAAATTTAGGTTAGATTACTTGACTTAGTCATTTTCTAGCCAAATAAAAGGAATAGTTTTTATTATAAAAATGTTTTTGTAAAGAGAACTTTGTGAAATGGTTTGATCAAACCTACTGACCCAAAACACCAAGTCTTGCAATGGCAACTCATTTGGTGAAACCTATAGAATAATGCCTTAATAATAATATTTCTACACCACATAAAATAACACTTTGTTTTGAAAATGGTTTTAAAGTGAAACCTTTAGCAAATGACTTGGCCACTTTAGGAAATGACCATTAGATGTACCCAAATGACTATGACCCACTAGGAACCACTTTTTCAAACAAAACAAAGCTTGGCATGCTTGCATGCATTTCTTTGACTTTGTTATTTATGTGTGTTGTTTGCTTGATTGGTAGATTGAGTTTGTGCCTTGCTTGATTGATTTGTAGTGACTTGAAGAGTGTGATTGTTGCAAAGATCAAGAAGAGAACCTATACTCTACCAAAAAGGCAAGTGATGCTTCATACTTTTGTCCCATTACTTCACTATGCATTAGAGATTTTGCTAAGTAAAACTTGCATGGATTTTGCTAAGTATAGACCTTGCTATAGTAGAACCTAGTAGATGAATCCTTAGTAGGATTTTCCTAAGTTAAGATTCCTACTACTACCAAGCTTAGCCTAGCTAATAGAAAACATGGGTGGAATATATATTCACACTATGGAAAAATATTCTAAAGTCTGAGGACTTGTGATTTTGTCTAATAAAACAACTAAGTTAATGAACCTCCTGGGTGGAATGGAAGGATTGGGTTACGTTGAGTGGTTACACAAGGCCAGGACCCTTGTGTATCTCACTTGTGGTATGCCACCCAGGCACAAAGAGATTTGAGATGTCAAATGTTGAGAAGCTTCAAGTGCAACCACATGGCAATATGGGCTCTGCCATGATCATATAGGTTGCAAGAACTTAGCCAAATGGACAGTGGGTGGTAGTGTTTGATAGGTTGGAGCGCGTCCATTTTGGTCTAAGGGAAGGCTTCTGAAAGATTTTGTCTTGGGAAACCAAGTCTTGTGGGTAAAGTGCACCACCTCAGAGTGTAAAATCTAAGTACTTAGCCATGTCCCCGGTAAAGGACAAATTGAGCATCAAGACATGGAAGCAATCAAGAATCTCATCATTCCAATTTCTAAATTAAAATCTTGTGGTTTGAACAAGGGTTTGAATTCTTCAATCATTGATGGAGAGATGGCTTGGTACAAGGATCTTGAAATCTTTGATTGAGGAAAATGGTTTTGCCAAGCATTTCAGTCTTTGATTGGTGGATGCCTTGGAAAGGATCTTCAGTCTTTGATTGGTATATGCCTTGGAAAGTAATTTGTCAAAACAAAAACTTAGTATTTTCAAAATGATAAGAAAAATTTATTTTGAGCAATGCAAGCCTCAACTCCACTTGGCCAAATGCATATAGATGATAGACTCCACTATATTACCATAGTATCACTTGCTAATACAATTCAAATGTATTGACCCTTTGTGGCTGTAACTTGTATGTTGCAGGTTTGATTGTTTTATAGAAGATTGATTGATTAGGATTACAAAGTCTACAACCAGCATTTTCCTGTGGCACTTTGAAGATGAAGGACCCCATGCTTATAGTTATTCCGCTGCAATGTAATGTAATAGCCAAATGAGCTATGAATTGATGTAATAAAATTATGTTATTCCTGGTTATAAAGTTATATTATGACCTTTGTTTCTTGATATTACATCTTAACTGTGGATGCTAGCTATTGATCCAGGGACTAGCATTGTAAAACACAGGAGGGATCAACCTTATTAGGTTGGGACCCCTACAATCGGTATGTATGATTTCCAACAAGTTCGTTGCTCGCTCCATCATACCGGAGAACGGGGTTTTGATCATCTTGCCCATGAGGCATGGTTCGCATGTGTCAAATGATTCAAAATCAAGAGACTCCAAAAGTCCATCAGAATGGAGTTTCTTCATGCGCTTTACTCCAATATGACCTAGGCAACGATTGCCACAAATAAGTAGTATTATCACTATCTACTTTGCATCTCTTAGCCTCAATGTTATGGATGTGTGTTTCATCCCTTTCGAGATTTAGAAGAAATAAACCATTCACAAGAGGTGCATGACCATAAAAGATGTTACTCATATAAATAGAACAACCATTATTCTCCGATTTAAATGAATAACCGTCTTGCAATAAACATGATCCGAAAATAATGTTCATGCTCAACGCAGGCACATAATAACATTTATTAAGGTTTAAAACTAATCCCAAAGGTAAAACTAAGGAGAGCGTGACGACATCACATCAACTCTTGATCCGTTGCCAACGCGCATCGTCACCTCATCCTCGCAAGCCGCTCATTCCGTAGCTCTGCTTCGAGTTACAAATATTAGCAATCGAACCGGTATCAAATACCTGTGCACTACAACGAGGGCTAGTAAGGAAAACATCAATAACATGTATATCAAATATACCTTTGATGGTGCCACCTTCTTGTCCGCTAAGTACTTGGACGATTATGCTTCGTGACCCTGTCCTTGCAATAGAAGCACTTCGATGTCCGGCTTTGGACGGACTGAGCTTCTTCTCAGGGCAACGCTTGCCGCCGCTTCTTGAAGGGCTTACTTGCACTTACCTTTCTTAAGGTGGGGCTTGTTCACCATCAACATATGATTATTCCTTTTGATGTTCACCTCGCTACTTTCATCTTAGCAAAGAGCTCGGATCATATCGGTGGAACCAATCTGATTGTGATCAACTACAAAACTTTGTAGCTAGGAGTGTCAATCTTGAGCTCTCGGAATCTTGCAGTCCAGTTGCTCAAGGCGTTGAGTGTAGCCCGACATCTTAATGGCGTTCTCACTAACGGACCTCCCTTCCTCCATCTTGTAGTTAAATAATTTCTTAGAGAGCTCATATCTCTCAGAACGGGCTTGAGTCTGAAACATGTTTTTCAGCTCCTCGAGAATCTCAAAGGGCCGCGAACTCCTCAAAACGATTTTGAAGATCCGATTCCATAGCATACAACATGACGATCTTAATCAAATCATAATCATCCTTGCGTGGTGATAAACAGCTTTTTCATCACCGTGCATCTATAGTGTGGGTGTCACCTAACGCTTTCCCAAGGACATAGTCCTTTCGTCCGCATGAACGAATGATTCTTAGATTGCGGAACCAATTGGTGAAGTTAGACCCATTGTTTCTAAGCTTTTCCTTCTCAAAGAAAACGCTTGAAGTTGAAGTTGGATTTGGCCATGTGATCTAAGATTTGCAAGTACAATTTAGACTATGTTCATGATAAATAGTTCAACTTAATCAAATTACTAGATGAACTCCCACTAAATTCAACAACCCTCAAGTTGTTTAGTGAACACGATCCAAATTCACCACACCTAATCCGATCATCACGAGAAGAGATGTGGTTTCAATGGTGGACAACAAAGTGTCGATCATATCATTCATATGACTCATGCTTAACCTTTCGGTTCTTGTGTTCCGAGGCCATGTGCAGTACATGCTAGGCTCGTCAAGCTAGACCAAGTATTTCTGCGCATAAAGCGGCTTGCACCTTGTATGTGAGCGAGAGTCTATAGCACCCGATCATCACGTGATGCTTGGACACGATTTAACTTTAACGGTGCATACTTGGGGAGAACACAGTTTTATCTTGATCTTTAAGTGAGGAATCATCTTATAATGATACCGTCATGATTTAGGCATAATAAGATACATAAAGGGATAAACATCACATGCATATAACTTTATGTGACATGGTATAGCCAATCCTCGCGCAATGATCTCCATCTTGTGCGTTCCGGCATGATCTCCATCACTCCACCATGATTGCCTCCACCACGAATAGCAACTACAACTATTGCTAACTACTTAGCGATAAAGTAAAGCTATTACATGGCGTATAATAAGTTGACTCAGGTCATACACAATTATAAAGACAACCATATGGCTCTGCCGGTTGTGTACTCATCGACATGCAAGTCGTGAAACATTACAAAACATGATCATCGCATACAATATACACATCACATCTTGGGCCATACCATATCACAGAAAACACTCCCTGCAAAAACAAGTTAGACGCCTCTACTTTGTTGTTGCATGTTTTACGTGGCTTATGGGAGTAGATGCTAAGAAGGATTCTTACCTACGGAAAGCCACAACGGTGATATTATGGTTGCCAAACTCCGGTGTTAATCCCATGACAACTATAGTGAGAGAAACTGACATCCACCAGCCGCATGTGTGGAACAAGCCACACGCCAAGTGCGGAGCCGGTCTCACGAACGACGTCGCGTAAGGTTGGCTTGGACCGCTTCAATCTCACTATCCCGCGTCATAAGAAGAACACAAACAAGAGGCTTGCATCAGAAAACATCAACGCCCGCAACAACCATGTTGCGTTCTACTCGTGAAACACATCTACGCATACATCTAGCTCTGATACCACTGAAGGGTTTCGCGGCATAGTAAATCAAAAATTTCTACGGAGCGAACAGAGGGAAAGCCAAGATCTAATCTAGGAGATGCAAACAACGAGAGAGATTGGATTAGATCTTCATACCCTTGAAGATTCGCACAGCGGAACGTTCGTCGGAACGTGGGTGATGTAGTCGTACTCGCTTCTCCTCCTCGCGATCCAATCCGATCTAGCACCACAAGTGGCGGTGCCTCCGTGAGATGCACACGTGTAGCACCTCGACATCTCCTCCTTCCTCGGACCAACGAGTATGGTGGAGAGATAGATTGGATCTACAACACGACGGCGTGGTGTATATGGTGGAGAATTTCTGCTACAGGGCTTCGCCTACAAACAGTCGGAAGGGAGAGAGGAAGGTAGCAAGGCTGCTAGGGCTTGGAGGAAGGTGTGTGTGTAGGGAGGCACCACCCTCTATATATAGAGGGGGCCAGCCCTTTCCCTCATTCAAGCCTATCTCTAGTTTAAACAATTTAAACTCTCCTTATCTAGAAATCCTATCTCTAGTTTAAACGATTTAAACTCTCCCTTATCTAGAAATTCTATCCGAGATTTAAACAGTCAAATCTCTTTGAATCGGCTGGGCCCTATGGGGCCTTGTGCCCTGGACCAAAGCGGCCAGGACACTCCCTCATAGGCCCATGCCCTCCCGGAAGGTGGGGCCACGTTGGTCCCCTTCCGAAGGTTCTAGAAGCTTCGATAATACCGATTAATCCTAACAATTAGAACTCCAAAAACTGCACTACCTTATATGAATCTTATTCTCCGGACCATTCCGGAACCTCTCGTGATATCCCGGATCCCATCCGAGACTCCGAACAAAAATTCATAAACCAATTATCCAATCTATCCTAGCATCAAGACACGTTAAGTGTGTGACCCTGCTGGTTCGAGAATATGCAGACATGATCTTATATCAATAATCAACAACGGGGTCTGGGCACCCATATTTACTCCCACACATTTATCGATGATCATATCGGATGAACCACGATGCCAGGATTCAATCAATCCCATATATATATTCCCTTCGTCTCGCGATATTTTACTTGCCCGAGATTCGATCGCTTGCAGTCATACCTAGTTCAATCTCGTTCACAAAGAAGTACTTTACTGGCTCAGTAATCCGATATCACTTTGTGATTAACTCCTTAACCACATTCTTGCAAGCATTGTTGATATCGACACGAGTGGGCCCAAGTATATCTCTCCGACTTGGGAGGGACAAATTCCATCTCGATACATACAACCCAACAGATTTTTCCGATCACCGAGAGACACCTTTATGATCACCCTCTCATAGGATGACGTTTGATGACCTCAAAGCTTTCTTCCGGTACCAGGGAGTTGCATTATCTCATGGTCTAAGGAATACAATATTTGACATAGGAAAAGCTTCGCAAAGACGAACACGATGACACGATCTAATTGCTCTGCTTTGTTTGGGTCTTATCCACCATATCATTCTCCCAATGATATGATCTCATTATCAATTGACAACTCATGTCTATGTTTAGGAAACCTTAACCATCATTGATCAATGAGCTAGTCCATAGAGGCGTACTAGGGACACGGTGTTGTTTACAAACCACACAAGTATTAAAGTTTCTGCTTAATACAATTCTAGCATGGAATATAAACTTTATCATGAACAAGAATTATAATAATAACATCTTTATTATTGCCTCTAGGGCATAATTCCAACAGTGGTGTCATGTGAACATGGACTACATGATACTTCACCGTTTATGGGCCTAGGGGAATGCATTATGTATTTGTCTACTAATTGTGGGGTTGCCGGAGTGACAGAAACCTGAACCCCCGTTAGGAAACCATTGCACAAAGGAGTGTAGGATCTCAGAGTTTAAGGTTGTGGTTAGGTTTATGTAGCACCCCGGATAAAACCACTACTAGAAAATCGTGTGTCTTATCTCTGTGCATCATCATAACATCAGCATGCATCTATATGTTTAAAACTATTTTGCTAAAAACCCTATTTTGTTTTCTATATTAATCCCCTCCCTTTTATTTCAAATCAAACGCCGGTGTTTCCGGATATCTCTGTTTGTATAAAAACAATTTACAAAAGCCTTTTAAAATAAAATATTAATAAACTTTAAATATTTTAGTGGGGGAGGCATCCACCGGCCAGGCCTAAAAGGCCCAACCGGCAGCCACCTACCATCCCACTAAAAAACCCTAATCCCAACCCTACCCAAACCCTATTCCCTATCTACTCCCATCTCCCGCCGCCACCCACACGACGCGCGCATCGCTACCCCCGCACGAAACCGCCCACATGCATGCTTCCCCCGCCACTCGCCCGCTCCCCTGGCCCCATTCCCGGCCCCACCTTCCTCATCCCCGCTCCCTCCTTATCGTTTCCGCCCTGGCCCACCATCCCGCGTTCGATGCACGCGTCGTGCACCCCGCGACTCCTTCCTGGCCACGACCCCCCTCGCCCACGCGTCCTTCCTCCCCTTTGGCAACCGCTACCGCCGCTCACCTCTCTCTTCCTCGGTCGCGTCTTCATGCCGAGCTCTGCCTCCTTGGTCGCCGACTCCGCCGCCACGAGCAAGGCTTCCCTCGTCTACCTCTACCGCTCGTACCTCGCCATCTCCCGTGTCCGCCCATCTCCGTGTCGGTCCTCGCATCCGCGATCGCCTTCTCCACCCTGACCAAGCACCTGTCGTCGCTGCTTGTTCCTCGTCGTCCCTAAGCACCTGCCCACGGTCGCATCTCGCTGGCCCACCTCCGCTCGCGAGCAGGGCCGCTGCACCCTACCTCGGGAGCTCGCCGCTGAGCCGTGTCGCCGGCCACCACCACCAAGTTCCGCGTCTACCCCCGCGAGCACAACGCCCCTTCGGCCTCCATCCCTGCAACCCGTCACCTCCATGAACCATTGTAGTTTGTCTCCAGCGTCGCGACTAATGCCGCGCTGTCTTCCTGCGACCCTCGCGTCCATGTTCTGCAGCCAAGAGTAGGAGTGTCACTGCCCTGCTTTTGTCAGTATTTATTTGTTTCCAAGGTCTGCTACACATCGAAGGATATTACACGTTGTACATCCGGTGCCTCAGGACTGTGATGTATGCTCGATGTTGGAAGTTGCTGCTGCCTTGAACCACCATGATTTCAGGTGGGTGTCTACAAGTGTGGGTGTCCATCTCCGATGCCAAGCGACAGGTGCTGTGTGGATCGCAAAGGTCGCCACCGAACAATCGAGGCTGCCAACCCCTCCCCCAAGTAACCCTCCTTCCCGGACTTCAAGGACTTCCTCACGGAGCACCAAGTACTCCCTCCCGGATCCAAAGACCATCAAGCCCTTCGTCATGGATCCGATGTCCGAGACCCCGAACCCGTCGAACCCTTGGTGACCCCAAGATCGCTGAGACCCCTCGATGTGTGACCCTTTTTTTCCGAGCCCCTATTTTATAATATGACACATACTTGTTGCATATAAAATTGCCATGCTTGCATACATATTGTCATGTGGTTTGGGGGCCTTATTCTGATTCACCTTATAACCAAATATGGAGGCTGTATGCGGGCGAATCTAGTCTAATATTGGCTCCATTTAAATTTATATAGCAAACCGATGCCATGTTTTGACTTGTTAAGACAAAATTTAAATTACGGGGTATCTAAACAACATGAACCTATTAATTAATTATCGGGGCCCCGGTTCCGCTTAATATGGCCTAGTTGCATCGCATCTTTGCCATGTCATACATCATGCATGCATCATGCCCGATCTTCTACCATAGTATTAAATATTGCATCCTCTGTTTCTGCTAGTGCTTTGCTTCTTCACGGATTAGGCCTATGAGTTGATGCGAGTGTCGACCCGATCTTTGGATGAAACTTCGGCAGCTTTCCAGGCAAGCATTCTCCCCCTTTCGACCTATTTTACATTTCTAGTCTTTACTTCCTCCTGTTGATCTATTGTTATATGTGTTGCGATGTCATAGATTCTGAACCCCGTTATACTTCCCTGTAGCCCTTATATTGCCATGGACACATCCTATTACATGTTGTTTGGTAGATAGTCGGCCTTGCGAGTCGTAGTTGCTTGTGCAGGTGATGCGTCGCGTCGTAGATCTTCCACAATTGTTGGAGTAATGCCACATGATTAATGTTGGAGATGATCATGGCTTTAATTACCGATTAATAACTAAAATTGAAGTAGGTAAATAATGCAGAGGCATAGGGGGGGCAATAAATGTTATTTGGTTTTTAACCGTCCACTTGTGTCCCGTAGGACCCCAAGTACTTGATACATGTTCCTTGACTATTCACACTATCCGCATGTGGGACCATGAATCCCCTTAGCCAGAGCTTGAGTCATATATTATTTCTTGTGGCCACAAAGTAATTTGGGGCTTTATTACTATCATGTACTTATGCCATGCTTTACTGCTTTATTTACGATTGCGCATGGAGCGCCTGTACTGTTTAGGTAAGCGGAGTGTTTTCGCGGTATCGACAAGCCCAGTCACACTTTCGGGTTCCTAGTCGTTTACATCCATTGACGCAAACCTCTGGGTCCGTTCCGGAGCTGGCCAACTTCATCGCGGGTAGCTTGGTGGGGTGGCCCCCTGAAATATTATATGAATCTTGCAATTGCTCTGTCGTGATGCCTCGTTGGGTTTTCATTTAGTTTTTTCTGAGGTTGATCGTGCGTGTGTTGCTATTTCTGCCCCCTGCAGGGTAAAACTTTCCGAAAGTTGTGTCCATGGTTATGGACGACTTGGAGCACAATATCTCGATCATAGACAACTATAACTAAAGTAGTGCTACAAACTTGACTATGTGATGACTAGTAATCGACTTCACCATAATGGAATGCAAATAAAAGTGCCAACAACTCCTGAGTTCTTGAATGTCTCATGTTATATGTATCTGACTAGTAAGTATCGCAACTACAATGGAGTGGTTCACTAAAAATGCCCACTGCTTATTATATCAGGATGACTCATGATATCTATATCTGACTAGTAAGTGCTGCAACTATAATGGAATGAATAAAATTGCCAACTGTGTGAGTTCCTCGGTTGACTTCCTTGTTTGGTCTCGAGGGGGAAATACCAGGATGGGTATGCTTGGTGATAGTTTCAGGTTGGATCCGAATAGGTATTTCTTATCCCTATCTGATAGTCGCCAGTTGTATTGAGTCTCTATAGGTTGTCTAGCGCATGCTTCGCTGCCGCTTCAGTCCACCATACCTATGTAGGCAAGGACCACTCAATTCTAGTCTTACCGTGTACTGGCCTCAGTACTGACCGCTCTTTTTTTCCTTCGCCCTTTGTCGGCACCCCTTTTGTTTAAGCAGGTTAAAGAACATGTGGGCCCCCATGTGTGGTTTTGGTAATTAATGACAATCTTTATGGACTAATGTGTGTATTAAGTTGCACTTGTAGGATTTGTCCATTGGCATCGCTTGGAGCTTGTGTCAGCTTCAAGGTCGATGAAATGAGAAAAAGATATGTTGTTCAAGCTCAAAATGCTCCATCTATAGAAGATCTCATGTTTGATGCTTGCCATCCTCGGTGATCATGGATCGATGATGTAGAATCAAGAAAGGCGTTCCATCTTGAGAAGGGCAAGATAGTCTACATCGAGCTCAAGTGGAATGCTCAAGGCAAAGGTATAATCTTGATAGGTTTTCCCTTTTGCCGGTCTCATGTTGTGTGTGGGAGACCGGGTTTAGGATAGATAACCGTACTATCAAGAGGGGCTCTCGAATGAGTAACTCGATCACATAGTTCGGAGAGAGCTCAAACCTTTGCATACTTGCATCATTATATTTGGTTGTTTTTTGGTCTTATCCATGTGAGGATATATAGCTTGTGGTAATATCCATAACAAGCTCTTGTTCATCAAAATCGGATCTTCCGTTTGTATCTTGCTGCGATTTTGATCTTGGCAGTTTTTTGGTTTCTCACCAAGTGAGGTATCGCACATTATTCTACTTGATATTTTATCACTTGGTGATAACCAATATTTATAGGGTAGCGTCTGTCATCCTCTATCCAACGCAATTGGAATCGGGTCAATCGGAGCTACCGTTCAAAAGTTATGACTGTTTGAATATTTGCCTATTTGGTTTATAAAAGAAAAAGGAAAAACTGTTTTCTGGGCCGAGCGGTAGTACCGCCCGGGTGGGCCGGTACTACCGACCACTACTGAGCGTCTTCCTCTTATCTTCTGCCTCACCAGGTACCTTTTTCACGTAGTACCGCCCAGGTGGGCCGGTACTACCGGCCGGCCCTGGAAAGATTTGCCCAGCGCCAGCCCATCTCCTCACGCCGCATCTCTATTTGCCATGCGCGTTGACCCGCCTCACCTTGCGCGCCCGGCTGGCCCCTCTCCCTTGCCGCTGCTGTGGCCCGCTTGCCTCATTGCACCTTCTTTGGGCCCCACGCTTTGCCTCATACAGCAGACGCATGATGTCGCTTAGCCTCGCTTCATTGCGCTGGATCTTGGCCCTGCCCACGCCGCAGCCGCCTTCTACCCCACGCTGCGCTAGATCTTGCAGTTGCCAGATCTGCCCACGTGCGCTAGCTGCCGCTGTGTAGTGCTGCTTCTCCATCTGCTGGCCCCAGCCGCTGCTTGCTCCTCTGCAAGCGCCACTACCGACCACCTTGCAGCAGCCGTGCGTTTTCCGCTTCTTTCTTTCGATTTCCTGGCACATGTGGTACTATCGGTCGCATCCGGTAGTAATCCGGTACCGCCGGTTCGTCCAGGAATTTCGCCCCAACGGCCAGATTTTGCCCGGTCCTTTAAATACCTTTTTCCCTTTTTCATTTTGGGTTGCTTCTTTCTCCTCCTTTTGTCTAAGCTTTGCCCTCATTTGCCTTACTCTTTGAGCTTGATTTATACTCACCCCTCCATTGATTCTTTCATATATTTGAGGGGTAGTTGGAGGTGATCTAGATCTACGTTTTGACCTAACCGATTCATCTCCTTGTGAGTGTATATTTGGAGATCTAGATTTTGGGGGATTTTGTGTCTCTCTTTGATTCCTCCTCTCCTGTTCCCCCAATAGCTTTACTAGCTTTGTTGGAACTTGAGAGTGAGGGATTTGAGCACCTTTGTGGTGTTCTTGCCATTTGCATTTGGTGCATCGGTTTGTGTTCTCCTCGGAGGATTTGGTTTGAGTTACTCATTGGAGCTTGTCCCTCTTGGGTTCTTGGAACCCTAGACGGTTTTGTGGCCTTGTTGGCATTGTGGACTTTTGTGGCATTTGTTGGGAGCCTCCAATTAAGTTGTGGAGAAGTGCCCAAACCTTGTGAGAGGTTCCGGTTGCCACCGACAAGTGCACCGATAGTGGAAGCGTGGATCGATCCCGTGTAGGGTTTCGTAGCATGGAAAACAAAAATTTTCTACCGCATACAAACAAACAAGCCAAGATCTATCTACTAGATTGTAGCAACGAGTCGATGGAATAACTCACCCTCGAAGATTCCAAAGTGTTTAACGAGAGAGGATTCTCGTGGGTGATGTAGTCGTACTCTTCCCGATCTCAAGATCGCGTAGACGATCCTTCCGGCGCTGCGTTCCGGCAGCGCTCCCGCAGTCGGTCACACGTTCGGTACTCGACGAAGACCTTCCTCTCCCTTGTTCCAGCAGCGGAGGTTGTAGCACTCTCTCGCGATTCCCAAGAAGACAACCGTGGTACCTGAAGTAGAGGAATCGAGGGCTCGCCTTAAGCCGAGCGAGTATGGTGGAGTATGAGAGAGCTCCTCGGCGATCTAGGGTTTATACACACCAAGGAGGAGGGGCTGGAGCCGGCTAGGTTCGGGGGACCCCAAGTCGGCTAGGGCAAAACCCTAGGTGGTGGCGGCTATGGAGGCTGCAGCTTTTCTAGGGTTTGAGGTGAGGACTTGTGTGTCTAGAGGAGGGAGCCCCCTCCTTATATAGGTGGAGGGCCGGCGCGCCAGGGAGGAGAGAGTCCCTCCAACTCGGCTTGGAGGTGGGCCGCCGGTTGGAGGAGGGAACTCCTCCCCAACTCGGTTTCCCACACCTTCCTCTTTTCCTCTTTCCAATTTTAGTCGTTTGACTTTTCGAACTAGCTATTTGACTTTTCAATTTAGGATTCAATTTAATCCTTTATTTGGAACAGCGAGGACACTTAGTACATGATGCAATCATTCCAATATGCAATGACACATTCATGTACCCCTTCCTCCGAGTCTGGGACATTAGGAACCTTCTAGAACATTCCCGATGAAAACACCGGAATCATTCCCGAACTCCGAAACGGGACTTTACTTATATGAATTTTATTCTCCGGACCATTCCGGATCACCTCGTGATATCCCGGATCCCATCTGAGACTCCGAACAACATTCGGTCTCTTTCTCATAATACCATAACTACTCAAACAACGTCGAATCCTTAAGTGTGTCTCCCTACGGTTCGTGAATTATGCGGACATGATTGTCGTGGTGGTGGCACGGCAGATGCCATGGGTAGGCTAAAGTACGGGGCCAATGGATGCTAGTGGGATCTGGGGAGGGAAGATGCAACTGTCTTTACACCTAAGTTGCCAAAGTGATGAACTTTATTTCTCTCTTGTTGGGTTACAAGGGCTCCTTGAGCTGTTTACAAGGGAACAATGTGAATCTCCCCAGCCTAACGTTGCCCAAAAGAATCGATCCCCCCTCAGGGTCCAAACCTCCCCTTATAAAGGGGTGCTTTGGGTGCCCTTAGGGCTGACGGGGCAAGCATATTCGTGGAATATGCTTGTCCCAAAATAGTAGTTCGGCGGCCTCCTTTCCCTGTCGCCCTTCTAATGACGGCAAAGTTCCAGCGGCCCCCTCCTGCGTGCCTCGGGCTCCAGGACTGTCACCTCCGTGACCTCCTTCTGCCCCTCTGACGCTGTGCATCCTTGTCTCTTGTGCTTGGCCCTGTTCTGATTCCTTCTAGCCTGCAGCTATAGTTTGACCTTGGGCTTCTCCTTCTCCTGCAAGCTTCGTATCACTCGGTCTTACCTTATGTTACTCGGCTCGTTCCTCACCTGCATGAAGATCATTTGGGTAACCCGGCCGAGTTTCTCATTAACTCGGCCGGGTAACCACTTGATACCTATACATGAGCTTCTCGCCTCCGCTCATCGGCCGACATAACCATGATTCGGCCGACCTAGGCCGTAGCTCGGCAACCAGACGGGGACAGTACCTCTGTCTTTCCCCGTCTCTGACCTACCCGAGGTTAATCCCCCGACATTAGTCCCCGAAGCTGGTGTGGCCCTGTCAATTACTTTGGCCGGGTTATATCAGCTTCATCACTTTTTTCAGTCCTGTTTCCGAGCTATGGCCACGTCCGAGGTTTCCTCGTTCCTTCCATCATACGCTACGTCCTACGTGTCACCCCATCATTGCTTTTCTAGTTTTTAGGTCCTTCTACAGTGCTTACTGACAAGCTACAGTGAACCCTGTACCTGCTGCGCCGCCGTCACGACGCCTCGTGTGCCGCTCCGTTGGGGATCGTAACAACCTTTCTTTGTCTGTGGCCGTTGGTGTGGCTCCATTCACCGTCGTGCGTTCGTGCTACTCCCACGATCTACACGGGTAACTGCCACACCCACGATCCCACTCCCCTGTTCATTGCTTGACTATAAAGTGGGGAAACGCGCCCGCAGGGTTCATCTTTCCCATTATCGCTCGCGTCCGCTCTCCTTCTTCCCTTCGCCTGCGTGTTCTCTTGCCGCTCCGCCGCCGCTCATCAGCCAGAGCCTCCGCCGGCGAGGATTCCGCCGCGTCGTTTGGCCTTTCTTGCCCGCGCTCTACGGCTGTGGCCCCGCCGCCGGTGAGTCCTCTCTGGCCATCCTGCCCTGACTTTGCCCTAGATCGATCTGCACCGTTTTCGTGCTCAGGCGACGGTTCCTCCTTTTTTCGCCATTGTTTCCGTGCTAAGTTCCGACGGGGCCTTGTAGCTCTAAGCTCTCCTCCGCCGCCAGTTTTTCCTCCGGCGATCTCTCCGGCGGACCTATGTCTAGTTCGTTTAGCGGTGCTCTAGTTGAGGACGATGGCTCGGCCCGGGCGGCGTGGATCGTGGCGGCTCTTCCCACGCACCGTGAGATTGAATGGCTCATCCGAACTCGGTGATTCTCGAGGTTTCTGTCGTTACCGGCGAATCCTCTCCGATTATCGAGAGGGCGGTATGTGGTTTTCATGTCTCACTTCGCCCGGTCTCCCTCTTAGCGATTTCGCTAGAGAATTCCTTGATTACTTGACCTTCACCGCACCACCTTCTGCGAACGCCATAGCTTCTTTCGCTTTTATCTCCGCTTCGGAGGGTTACTTGACTGTGGCGTTGCATGTCTGGTCGAAGTTCTTCCAGATCCGCTCCAACGTTGTTCCCGACAAATCTCTGCATCCTTCCGAGAAGTTGCTCACCCAATGTGGGGCGGCGTCTATTACACCTCGGAGGAAATCCGTGTTCCCCCGCGTCACTGGGTTGGAGTCGTGCAAGAAATGGCACAAGTCATTCTTCTACGTCAAGAACAGAGGGGCGGAAGACAAGATTCGGCTCCCTCCATTCTCAATCGGCCCGCCTTCCAAAGTGAACTGGCTCTATAATCCGAAGAAAACTCACGCCCTGGCCGAGGCCTTCGAGATTCGGCTAAAAGAGTTGATTCGGGCCGGGTTGTGCGGCGAAGACCTGATGGCAACTTTTATCAAGAGCGGATCCCCTTCCGGCGGTCCCACAAGCTATGCTACATGAGTGGTCCTCGACCCTAACCGAGTCTCGACCGTGGAGTTGGACAATTACCTTATTCATAAGCGGCGTCAGAGCTATCTTCAAGACGAGATGCACGAGGATTGGTCACGGGGTTAAGACCATTCACCATGACCGTCCGCCTCCTGAAGTAAGCCTAATCTCCATTACTCTATTTTTCCCAGTTTTAGAGATGGTTTACATGATTTTCCTCCTTGTTATGCAAGGTTTGCGAGAGAAACGAGGATGCCGAGGTTCTCTGACTCCTTGGCCCGCAGAGGAGTACCCGGATCCGGCAGCGACTCAGGAGTTCGTCCCTAAGTCGGATCCTTCCGGCTCGAGCTCATGGCAAAACTTCTGCGCAAGAGGAGGAAGGTGATTCGGACGAGGTCCAAATTCTTGAGGTAGTCGCCGCCATGCCTATTTCTTATGCATTTCCGGCTTCTACTTTCCCAGCTAATCCGGCCGGCCAGGTTCATGATGCCGAACCTATTGCTTCCCGGCCTCCCGTTACCTCGGGAAGCGGGCTCCTGCTAGTGCCTCGGAGGCGGTTCCTAAGAAACGAATAAAGAAATCCGCTCCGAATCCTCCCAGGCGCAAGACTATGCCCGGAGTTGCTGGGTAAGCTCTTTTGCCTATATTTCTTGTTTCTCTCTTTCTGTTTCTCATACCGACGAAACTTCTTTCTTATTTTTGCAGCGCTCCTCTGTCTGTTAAACCCGGCGGCCCTAGTATGACTAACCGTCCGATTCGGCCACCATCTCCTCCTCCCGCTGATGACACGAGAATTCCTAGTCCTATTCGTCCTGCTTCTCCCCCTGCTCCTACTACTTCGCCTGTTCGTCGTGATGCCCCTGAGACCTCTCCCATTGATCTGGATCCGATCCGGCCCTCCGATGTTTTCGTTGAGCCAGCTGTCCCCTCTATGGGCCCCAGCGTTACTATTGAGCCTCCATCTACTCCGGCAGTTTCTACAGTCATCCCGACCTCGGCCGAAAAGGTCGTTGCCCCGGCGCCTTCTGCGAGCTTATCCTCCGCTGATCCTAAGGACTCCGTCCCCACTTCGGAGACGCAACTTCCTGCTGATGCCTCTACTAAGGAGAAACGTGCTATTGCCGTCAAGACTTCTTCTCAGAAAGGTCTTGCCGGCTCTTCTCAGCCGAGTATCGCAGACGCGCTGCGTAAGGGAGCTGCATCTGCCAAAGTCACTGTTACCTCGGCCACTGGCAGCCAGCTTGCTCTTCATAAGAGCCCTGCGACTGCCATGGTCGGACCGCCTGCCCGGGGTAAAGTTTTAACTCGGACAGCTAGCGGGAACAGCCTTGGAGCGCTGGTTGAGTTTGCCAATAACTGGAATGCTGCTGATCAGTTTGAGGGTAATCCAGCCGACCAACCTTTCGACTTTTCCGACATCGTGACCGTTTGACCATGCTGCCCAGTTTATCATTGATACGAACAAGATGAATGCGGTAATTGTTTTATCTCCGAGTCTTAAATTATTTTCCAAATGTTATCATACTCTCTAGTCCCCGAAACTTGCAAGGAAATAACTTGTTGTATGCTTGTAAGTTTGACTTATTTTTATTTCTAAGATTTGTTAGTCCGGCCATCTAGTTCATAGTTTATTTGGATTTGATGTAGCTTTGAATTTCCACTCACCTAGAGCCGAGTTAAGTCCTTCTTGACTCGGATCTGGTATATCCTTGAATATCCAGCCACCTATCGCCGAACTAAGCTTTGTTTGACTTGGATCTAATTTGGCTTTGAATTTCCAGCCACCTAGATCTGAGTCAAGTTTTGCTTGATTCGGATCTATCTTAGCTTCGAATATCCAGCCACCTAGATCTGAGTTAAGTCTTGCTTGATTCGGATCTAGTTTAGCTTTGAATTTCCAGCCACCTAGATCTGAGTTAAGTCTTGCTTGATTCGGATCTAGTTTAGCTTTGAATTTCCAGCCACCTAGATCTGAGTTAAGTCTTGCTTGATTCGGATCTAGTTTAGCTTTGAATTTCCAGCCACCTAGAACCGAATTGAGCTTTGCTTGATTCGGATCTGTTGTAGCTTTGAATATCCAGCCACCTAGAGCCGAATTGAGCTTTGCTTGATTCGGATCTGGTGTAGCTTTGAATATCCAGCCACCTAGAGCCGAATTAAGCTTTGCTTGATTCGGATCTGGTATAGCTTCTACGTTTTGTTTTATCATTTTTCTCCCTTGCTCAGGTTGCACATGACCGACGGACCGCCGAGTTCCAGAGGTTGCTTTTCTTGCACCGCAAGCTGGAAGAGAAGTATGAGAAAGTTCTGCCCGTGGCAAAGAAGGCCGGTAAGTCAATAGTTCCTTGTCCTTATTCCCAACCTTCTCGTATACTCGTCCGCGGAATGCCATCTTACTTCTTGTTGAATAGGTAATATCAATAACCTCAATATCCGCCTTGAAAAGAAGATCAAGACCTTGGAAGGTTAGTTTCCTTTCTATTTTACTCCTTCTCCTTTTAATATCTATGCTAAGTTTCCTTATTGCGTTGGGCTGTGGTAAAGCCGAGTTGCAAGACTTTGCAGTGTCGCAACAAGATTGCGTGCCCATGCCTGACGTGATGCTGCATTTTTTAGAACAAAGCGCAGTTCATTCGGCGCAACTACAAGAAAAGGATGATGAGATAGCTCGCCTGAGATCCGAGGTGAATACACTCAAGCTCTCTCAGAAGTCCGAGCTAGAAAAGGTCGACCAAGAATTTTCCGAGGAAAAGAATCGGCTGACTCTGGATCTACATAAGAACAAAGAACTCCTCGAAGCTGCCGAACTTAAAAGTCGCGGTTTGAGCGAGGAAATTGCTCGTTTCGAGAAGAGTAAAGCTGCTTGGGCCAAAGACCTTCAGATAATGATGAGCTACATTCATCGTAAGTTATTTGTCCTGGCCGAACTATATATTTTTTCTTTGTCACCGCTGCTATCCTTTGACATGTCCATGTTTTGCGCAGATCACTTCCCCGAGGCCAAACCCGTGAGTTCTAAAGCTGTTCTTGCAGCTCGCGCTCGTCGAGGTGAACCTGTTGCTGTTGACTTTGAATATTCGATGGAGGACTTCTTGGTTGCCGTTGGTGCTGCGGTTGGTCCGATGAAAATCATGGGCCGGGACTTGGTGCAGGCCGCTATCCGAGCTTACCATGCACTCTGGCCGAATACCTCAGGGGCTCCTGATATCAACGAGGTCCAGTTATTGGTGACCAGGCTGAAGGCATCTGAGAGACAGTTGAGTCTTTGGAGAGAAGCTGCTGCGCGTGCTGGTGCCGACATGGCCCTTACTGTAATCATGTCATGGTATGAAGATATCTGTCTTGACATTCTGAGGAATTTGCGCACTGGATCTCGCTGGGTTGAAGATCCCACCTTTGTTGCTCTTCGGCAAGCTCGGGCTTTCCAGCTCGTTGAGTATGCCAACGTGCATACTTGGAATGAAGGGCCGAGTTTTCTCCCAGACCCGGATCAGGAGGTCGCGGGTGAAGGTGCTTCGGGTGATGATTCAGCTGAGGACGGGGAAGGTGAAGATGATTCGGCCACATCTGATAGCTCCAGCTCAAGCTCAGATAGCAATGGCGTCTGCGGTCTTCCTCCAAAGGCACCGGCATTCTCTCACAGCGTCTTGGCGCTCTGAACAACCCCGTGATACCGCCCGAAGTTATCCACTGGTCGGCGGATGGCGAAGCGACCTCGGTCGAAGTTCCTCCTACTTGAGTGCCCGCACTTGAGCAAGTGGTTGCCCCTCCAACGAACAACGCCTAGGTTATTTGCGATCCCTGGTATGCCGGGCGTACAATGTAGACTAAAAATTTGTCAACTCGTATGATTCGAGGTTCTTTCGCTATGCGTTGTTTGAGATTCTTGGTTAAGTGGATGTTCGTCCGAATTCTTGCCTTGTTGGCTCGTAATTTCTTCATCTTTCAGGGCTCAATTTTTGCCGTTATTTTGATGATCTTATCCAGGCATTGACGCTGAATAATTACTCCGTTGTGGAAGTAAGCAACGGTCGCTGGATCGTCGTTTACTATCCGGAACTTCCTTATATAAATAGTTTCGGATATGATTGCGTTTAGCATAGGTTTGAGGTATCCTATGGTAGTCTCCGAGTCATTGTTTTCAGATGCCGCAGCTTAAGTGTTAATACGAATTTGACATATTATATGATAGTCCCTAAGTCAATGCTTTGGGCACCAAGGTGCCTATTCTTAACATGAAAGGAACACAACATATGGCATTCCCCGAGTCACTGCTTTGGTCGCCAAGAAATAAATATACCATATGGCAGTCCCCGAGTTATCGCTCTGGATGCCGAGATTAAAACATATAATACCAAATAATCATTACATATGGCAGTCCCCGAGTAACTGCTCTGGGTGCCGAGGTTTGAACATATAATACCAAATAATCATTACATATGGCAGTCCCCGAGTAACTGCTCTGGGTGCCGAGGTTTGAATACATGATATGAAATAAATATAACCTACGGCAGTCCCCGAGTCACTGCTCTGGGTGCCGAGGTACAAATACATCATTGGTTTTTTGACCTTGAGATACAACACTATGAGTAAAATGGCCGAAGTAAAGCCACATTCCAGGGGCGCTTCGTTTCTTCACCAGCTTTGTTTGCCTTGCTCTCTCCAGGGGATTGAGCATCGATCAGATAATATGCATCGTTGTGCAATGCTTTGCTCACGATAAATGGTCCTTCCCATGGGGGTGATAATTTGTGCATGCCGGCCGTGCGCTGCACCAGCCGGAGGACTAAATCTCCTTCTTTGAATACTCTTGGATTCACTTTCTTGCTGTGATACCGCCGTAAGTTCTGTTGATAAATGGCCGACCGTGATAATGTCAACTCTCTGGCTTCTTCCAACAGGTCTACGGCATCTTGCCGAGCTACTTCATTTGTTTCAGAGGTTGTGTACTGAGCGACTCTTGGCGAGTCATATATTATGTCGGCTGAGATGCGGCCTGCCCGTATACCGAAAAGAATGGAGTGTAGCTGTTGACCTATTCGGAGTAGTTCAAGGCTCCATAACACTGGGATTTTTCGATCCAACATCCTGCCCGTTGCAAAGGTTCAACAAGTCGTGGTTTTATTCCGATAACACTAGTCCATTAGATCTTCGACTTGTCCATTGGATCTTTGGGTGGGCCACCGAGGCAATATCTAGTCTTATGTGCTTCTCTTGGCAAAATCTAGCGAAGGCTCATACGCAAAGTTCGTGCCATTATCCGTAATAATGCTATGTGGGTATCCGTATCTCAAGATGATATCCTTGAGGAATTTCACTGCTGTGTGCCCATCACACTTTTTGATTGGTTTTACTTCAATCCACTTTGTGAACTTGTCTACCATAACTAAGATGTGGGTCATTCCTCCTCTCGCCGGCTTAAAAGGTCCCACCATGTCTAAACCCCATACAGAAAATGGCCAAGTGATGGGTATTGTTTTTAACTCGGCCGACGGCATATGTATTCTGGTTGCATATCTCTGACAACCATTGCACTTCTTAACTAATTCTTATGCCTCTTTTAATGCCGTTGGCCAGTAAAATCCATGCCTGAATGCCTTGGCTACTAAAGCGCGAGATGAGGCATGGTGCCCACATTCTCCTTGGTGTATGTCCAGAAGGATTTCCTGACCTTCTGCGGAACTCACGCATTTCTGCAATATGTTCGTTACGCTTCTCTTATATAACTCATTGTTTATGATTGTATAGGCTTTTGCTCTTCTGACGGTTTGTCTGGCTAATACTTCATTATTCGGCAATGCCGCGTCTTTTAGATACGAGAATATAGGTTGCGCCCATATCGGCACTGCTCTTTCTGCAGTGATTTCACTGTCTATTTCCATGTTTTCTGCCGACGTATATACCTCGGCTTCCTCCATGATTGCTATTACCTCGGCTGTCCCCCTCTTTAGGGGTTCCGAATCTTTCTGCGGATCTACCTCCATTGGCGTATGACTTTCTGCAGAACTTGCTGGGATAAAGATTGATTCGGACTCTGGCGATGGGTTTATTGATGGTTTCCTGAGGTGCTCGAGGCAATACAGCGGAATTGATCGCCGAGTTGATCCTAATTTTGACAATGTGTCGTCATTTTACGCTTTCGTGGTATGTGGTGGAATTCACATCCTTCAAAATATCCACGACTTTACGCACATGGAATCAGATAAAGCCATATTAGCATCTAATCGTCCCAAGTGCCCGATACTTGTCAGATTACTAGATCCAGTCACCGTAACATAGGATTCGCGATTCCAATTTCTTTTGCCACCTTTAATCCATGGACTAGTGCTTCGTATTCAGCTACATTGTTGGACGGCAAAATGTATTTCGATACATATTTCAATTGATCTTTTTAGGCGAGGTCAAGACTATCCTGCTCCCAAACCGTTCCTTAGTTTGGAACCATCAAAATGCATTGTCCAATAATTTGGATCTGCAATGGTGGCTCAGATTGCACCTCGCCCGATCATTTAGAAAGTCGGCGACAGCCTGAGATTTGATTGCATCTCTTCTATCAAATTGTGGAGCATATGGCGATAATTCGATCGCCCATTTTGCTATTCGGCCACTTGCATCTTTGTTGTTCAATATGTCGGCTATGGGTGCCTCACATATTACTTTGATGGGGTGCTCTTCAAAGTAATGCTTAAGCTTTTTTGCTGACATATATACTCCATAGGCCATCTTCTGATAGTGCGGATAATTCTGCTTTGAAGTGGATAATACTTCACTTAGATAATATCTTGGCCTCGAATGACTTACCCTCTTCAAGTCGTTCCACTACAACCACAGATTAACTACTCGATTGGTAGCCGCTATATAAAGTAGCATAGGTTCTTTCGATAACGGAGAAGCTAAGATGGGTGTCGTAACTAGCATCTTTTTCAACTCCTGAAACGCAAGGTCTCGAGGAGTCCAATCGAATTTGTCCGACTTTCTCATCACCGATAAAGTGGCGATTTTTCTCCTAGCCGCATACAAATCGACTAAGCGAGGCCAGCAGCCCGTGAATTTTTGTACATCGTTCAAACATCTCGGCAATTCCATTCTTTCTATTGCTCTTATTCGTTGGATTAGCCTCGATACCTCTACCGGACACAAGGAACCCGAGTAGTTTTCACGCACGCCAAACGTGCATTTCTGCGGATTAAGTTTCATTCGAACCTTCGTGTTCGCGAAAGTTTGCCGTATATCTTCTAGCAAAGTTCTGCTCTCCTTAGTTTTGATGACTACGTCATCCACGTATACTTGTACATTTTTCCTATCGATCATGTAGGCATTTTGCATGCACCTTTGATACGTTGCTCGCATTTCTCGGGCGAATGGCATTGTGCGATAACAATAAGCCCGTGCACGGGGTAATAAATGCAGTCTTTATTTGATCGGCGGATTTAACGGTATCGGTGGAAACCGAATACTGGCGTCTACAAATGATAACAGCTCACAACGGCCGAGTCAATGACTTGGTCTATTCTAGGCAATGGAAAAGGATCTTTCGGACACGCCTTGTTCAGGTTAGTGTAGTCGATACACATTCGCCATACAATGGCTACATTGGGTCATCTTTTTCTTTTCTACTAGCACGGATTTGATAACCAATCCGGATAAAGCACCTCCATGATGAACCCGTGGAAGCCGAGCTATTTCATCCCTATTACTTTTCTCCTGTCTTGATGAAGCGGCGAGAGGTTGCTTCACCGGCCGTGCTCCTGGCGACGCGTTTAAAGAGTGCTCACTAACTCCCGGCACACCTTGCAGATCTTGAGTTGACCATGCAAATATGTCCCGATTCTCACGGAGGAAGTTGGTGAGCTCGCCTTCCTATTTAGCGTCAAGACCTGCACCAATAGTAACGGTGCGCTCTGGGAATTGCTCATCAATCTGAAATTTCTTCGTCTCTTTGGTCGGTTGAAAAGAAACACTGCCATGAGGGTTGGCCAGTGCCGGCATGCTTAACTGTGCTGACTGTGCGAGGGCTGCTACCTCCTGAATCCTTTTCTTTTCTCTTGCTATAACCAATGACTCGGCCAAATTTGACCCGGCCGAGGCACACTCCATTGACTTCTTGTAATCCCCTGCGACTGTTATCACCCCTTGTGGTCCGGGTAACTTCATTTTTAGATAACCTATATGACAGCTGCTCATGAATTTGGCCAGTGCGGGCCGTCCGAGTAGAGCATGATAACAACTTTCGGATCGACCACCTCAAATTCCAAATTTTCGCTCTGCGATTATCTCTTGTCCGAATAATACGTCCACTGGACTTTACCGATGGGCTCACATGAAAGCCGGCACTATCCCATGGAAAGTTGTCCTCGTGGTGTAGCATGTTCGTGATATACCGAGCTTGTGCATGGTATCTTTGTACATGATGTTAATATCGCTTCCATTGTCGATGAGTACTTTTGAGAATTTCACATTGATGCTTGGTCCCACAAATGTCGGATCCAACACAAGTGTGTATGATCTGGACTCGCATTATTCAGGGTGATCTTTCATGCTCCAAGTCATCTCTGATCGACCATGGCTGGTATCTGGCACGCTGGTACAACCGCATTCACTTCCATATGCCGCTGCCGCGCTCGCTTGTCTTCTTTGCCGCGTGAACACACAATAAGACCGGTGATGTTCCTGTAATCATTCGTCCGCATTTGCGGATTTATCCTTCCGCCCGCCTCGGTTCATTACTTGATGCCGCATCCCTCCGATCCGAGTTATCGTACCTCGGGAGGGGCGGCATCGATTCGTGGTATTTGCTCGATTAGCTGCGGTGATGTCTTTGTTGCACCCGATGGGGAGCTGAACTCTGCCGGTTCCCCATCGCATTTTTCATCCAGCGCATTGCCGGGTTGTATGATTGGCTGGTCTTGATGGGTTTGACGTGTGAAATTTACATGGCTGATCCAACATGGATTCAAACGTATACTTCGGCCTCTCTTGCCATTGCTTCTTTTGCTCTGGGGTCCATTGCCTCTTTCCATCATTTCTTGCGGTCCACTGTTGAGGTCCATTTTTCTGTCGTTGAGTTGCTCCGTGACTTCGATCTCGCTTCTGGCCGCCACAGGCGAATTATACCTATAATCCGCCTCTCTTCTCTTCTTCTTCCTCCGAAATCACGCCTAGATGACCCGCCAACTCTCTCGTGTCTTGGTCTTGTTGCTCACGATGATCTGCCGACATTAACTCCGGTTGGGTCACCCAATGCATAGGAGTCCGCTATTCGATAGTCTCGCCCGGTGGTCGGCATATCTCTCTGCAGCGTTGCAAAGACACCTGCTAACGGCAGCCTTTGCGCGAACCAGCGATCGCTTGCGATTCGATAACTCCTTCACATGAGTTTCTCAGTTACACCATCGAGTTAAAAACTCTCTCTGTTCATTCGCCTCTGCTTGCACATGGCTAGTTGTGGTCTATTCGGTCTCTTGTATGTGCCGGTAAAGTTGTTGAACATCTCTTGAAATCTAACCAGCTTGATCTCGCCTTTGGTTGATTATTCAACCATACCTGGCTGGTCCTTCCAACATCTGTGGGACATACCGCATCTTAGGTTGCCACCGCTATTTTCACCATGTGGCATAATCAATCAACCGATCTTGTGGCTTGGTACTTCCATTGTACGTTTTTGTGCCTCGCCAACGAAAATTTGGCAATGGTGGTTCGCCCATGATCCGTGGTCCAAAACATGCCGGACTGGTGGACCTTGCTCTTCCAATAGCTCGGACCGTATAACCGATCCGCTTTTACTCTTGCATCACTTGTCGGCAAGTCTCAGACAGATTCTATCTGCATCCCATAGTGATTATCTCCACCTTGGTTTGCATATTCTACCTCGGAATATCCATCATTATACCTCTCATTCATCCGATTATAACGAGCTGGCCTCACTTCTCTTTCTGCCGAGGCTCAGGTCTTGGTTGCGGATTGAGCGCACTTCTCTCCTTACTCGGCCGGGTTTGGTTTTCATGATTGTCTCTTGCGTTCTTTCTGCCGTGCTCCCCATTACCTCGGCCGTCTTTTCCATACGGCCGTGGTTTCTCTCCACTATTACCTCGGCTTGCATTGCCTCTGTTCTCATTCACCTTTCCGGCTATTGCGGGTCATATGGAACAATTTGTTTGTTCCTCTTCCCCGAGGTTACCGCTTTTCTTTTCTAGCGTTGTTTCGGTGAAGATGCCGCAGCAGCAGCAGGTGCTGCCCCGAATGAACCATCCGTGAAGCCCCTGGTCTTGCCGGGTTAGCTCTGAGCATTTCCTCATTTTGCTGGTTCGCGATGCGCACCAGCTCATTCACTCTTTCTTGTTGCTTCTGCCGAGCTTCCCCTGTTAACCCCTCTAGTTCTAATGCTGCGGCATTTGCCGCTCTTAGGTTTTTCGCCGGGGTATTGTACCTCGGCAAACCCAAATCGCCTGATTCGGCTCTGTGAGCTTCATGCTCTTTGTTAATATCATTCATGAGGTTCTTTCCTCTTAATCTTAGTTCGTCCACCCGCTCGGGTGCGATATCAAGCTTATTAGCTTTTGCATATTCTCTCAGGGTCCTGTTCAAGGATTCTCGCAGGGCTGATACTTTTTTGGCCTCTACCAGCACCTTTTGCCTGGTTTCCTCTAACTCCTCCTGAGCATTTGCCGGATCAAGTATCGGTGCTACAGGTGTGGTTAAGTTCTCTATAGTTGCCTGAAGAATGTTCTCTGGTCTCTCCAGAGGTGGTCCTCTCACCCTTGGTGCCTTTGGAGTGGTGTCATGTAGCTCGGCCGGGTTTGTCACCGGCGGAATTACCTCGGTGGTTTGCAATGTGTTCTCGCCATGACCAGAGCCTCTGCGGGTTCTCTGCTTGACCCGGCTAATCTTGCTCCCGCTTGTGTCCTCTGCGACCATCACCGACGCTGCCAGATGCTCTCTGACGGACATTCGCAGGCGGCTCGAGGTGGTTCCCCTGCAACAACAACCTGGTGAGGATAAATATCGGTGATGTCGACGCCAACGTAGACCCTGTGCTCGCCCAGGCCGATGAAGATCCCGTTGCGCGGGGGGGTTTCCCCCTGAAGCTCCCTGCATTGTCTCTGACATAGTCGCAGAGACCAAATCTCTGGACCAAGCCAGAAACAACGCGCACCGGGTGTTGATGAAGTTTCCGTCCGGATCACAACTCCATTAGCACCGCTTGCCCACTGGATGCGCCAATCGTGGTGGTGGCACGGCAGATGCCATGGGTAGGCTAAAGCACGGGCCAATGGATGCTAGTGGGATCTGGGGAGGGAAGATGCAACTGTCTTTACACCTAAGTTGCCAAAGTGATGAACTTTATTTCTCTCTTGTTGGGTTACAAGGGCTCCTTGAGCTGTTTACAAGGGAACAATGTGAATCTCCCACTTAACGTTGCCCAAAAGAATCGATCCCCTCGTGGTCCAAACCTCCCTTATAAAGGGTGCTTTGGGTGCCCTTAGGTTGACGGGCAAGCATATTCGTGGAATATGCTTGTCCCAAAATAGTAGTTCGCGGCCTCCTTTCCTGTCGCCCTTCTAATGACGGCAAAGTTCCGGCCCCCTCCTGCGTGCCTCGGCTCCAGGATCGCCACCTCCGTGACCTCCTTCGCCTCCGACGCTGTGCATCCTTGTCTCTTGTGCTTGGCCTGCTTCGATTCCTTCTAGCCTCAGCCTATAGTTTGACCTTGGGCTTCTCCTTCTCCTGCAAGCTTCGATACCTCGGTCTTACCTTATGTTACTGGCTGCTCCTCACCCGCATGAAGATCATTTGGGTAACCGGCCGAGTTTCTCATTAACTCGGCCGGGTAACCACTTGATACCTATACATGAGCTTCGCCCGCTCATCGGCCGACATAACCATGATTCGGCCGACCTAGGTCAGAGTTTCAACCGGCGGACAAGACTGCTCTTCCCCTCCTCGACCTACCCGAGGTTAATCCGACAATGATCGAGACACTTCTCAACAATAACCAATAGAGGAATCTGGAAATTCATATGGCTCTACATATTTCACGATTACTGCGATCGAATGAACCACTTACATACGATACCAATTTCCCTTTGTCTCACGATAGTTTACTTATCCGAGGTTATGATCGTTATCTCGCATACCTAGTTCAACCTCGTATCGATAAGTACTCTTTTCTCGTTCCTGATATGTGATCCCTTGTGAGCCAGTCACATGCTTGCAAGCTAATTGGATGACATTCCACCGAGAGGGCCCAGAGTATATCTATCCGTCATATGGATGGACAAATCCCACTCTTGATCCATGTGTCTCAACCAACACTTTCCGAACACTCAATGCCAACTTTATAGCCACCCAGTTACGGTGTGGTGTTTGATGTCATCAAAGCATCCATCCGATAAAGGTGATATGCATGATCTCATGGTCGAAGGAATTAGGTTACTATGTATCAGAAAGCATATAGCAATTGAACTATTGAAATGACTTGATCTTCATGCTACGCTTATCTATAGGAGTATGTCCACCATATCATTCTCCTAACGATATGATCTTGTTGTTGATAACATCTCAATGTTCATGATAGGGAAACCACAATCATTTATCAACCAACAAGCTAGTGATGTATAGAGGCTATACTAGGGACTTCAAATTAAGTTTACACATCACACAAGTATCAATGTTTCCTTGTTAATACTATTATAGCATGAATGTAAACATTTATCATAAACACAAAGATATAATAATAACTACATTTATTGTTGCCTCTAGGGCATATCTCCAACAGTCTCCCACTTGCACTAGAGTCATCTAATCTAGATTACATGGTAATATACCGAACACCCATGGCAGTTTGGTGTTGGTCATGTTTTGCCCTCGGGAGAGGTTTAGTCAACGGATCCGCCACATTCAGATCTGTGTGTACTTTGCAAATCTTTATATCCCCATCCTGGATATGTTCTCGAATAGCGTGAAAACGCAGCTTGATGTGCTTCAGCTTCTTGTGTGACCTTGGTTCTACGCATGGCTATGGCCCATGTTATCACAAGAGATAGACATTGGGTCCAACGACTAGGAACCACACCCAGCTCGAATGAACTCTTTCATCCATATCGCTTGTGAAGCCTCTGAAGGTACGACCATGTATTCCGATTCGATTGAAGATCTCGCCACAACGCTTTGCACTCCTCACTAATCGCTGCACCATTCAAAATAAATACGTATCCAGATTGTGATTTAGAATCATCCGGATCGGTGTTCCAACTAGCATCGGTGTAACCATTAACAACGAGCTGTTCATCACCTCCATAAGAAAGAACCATATCCTTAGTTCTTCTCAAGTACTTAAGGATGTTTTTGACCGCTGTCCAATGATCCACTCCTGGATCACTTTGATATCTGCTAGTTAAACTAACACCATATGCAATGTCGGGTCTAGTACATAGCATGGCATACATTAGAGATCCTATGGCTGAGGCATAGGGAGTCTTACTCATCCTTTCTCTATCTTCTGCCGATGTCGGACTTTGAGTTTTACTCAAGGTCGTATTAGCAACATGGGCAAGAACCCTTTCTTGCTTTCTTCCATTCAACCTCTTTAGAACTTTGTCCAAATATGTACTGTGACAATGATATTTGCTTTCGATCTATCTCTGTAAATCTTTATGCCTAATATGTAAGCTGCTTCGCCAAGATCCTTCATTGAAAAACTATTATTCAAATATTCCTTGACACTATTAAGAAGGTCTACATCATTCCCAATCAACAATATGTCATCCACATATAGTATTAAGAATGCTCTGAGCTCCCACTCACTTTCTTGTAAATACAAGCTTCTCCATAAGTTTGCATAAAACCAAAACTTTTGATCACCTTATCAAAATGTTGATTCCAACTGGATGCTTGCTTCAATCCATAGATGGACCGCTTGAAGTTTGCATACCTTGTTAGCATCTTTAGGATCGAAAACCTTTGGGTTGCATCATATACAACTCTTCATCAATATCTCCATTGAGGAATCTTGTTTTGACATCCATCCGCCATATCTCATAATCATAATATGCGTGATTGCTAACATAATCCTCACAGACTTTTAGCTTTGCTACGGTGAGAAAGTGTCATCGTAGTCAACTCCTTGAATTTGTCGAAACCCTTTGACAAGTCGAGCTTTATAGATGAACATTACCATCAAGATCTGCTTTTTTTCTTGAAAATCCATTTGTTCTCGATGCTTCCGCCATCCGGTAAGTCCACCAAGGTCCATACTTGGTTTTCGTACATGGATCCAATCTCGATTTCATGGCTTCTTGCCATTTATTGGAATCTGGCTCATCATCGCTTCTTCATATGTCTCGGGTCATCGGTGTTGTCCACCAACATGACACTCATAACGGGATCATACCAATCGGAGTGGTACGAGTTCTCGACCTCCGAGGCTCTATAGCAACTTCAACAAGTTTCATGATCACCATCATTAGCTTCCTCTTATTGGTGCAGCACCACAGAAATTATTCCGGTCGCGCTACTCGCAATTTCGAGAGAAGGTTGACAACCTCGTCGAGTTCTACTTTCCTTCCGTCACTTCTTTCGAGAGAAATTCCTTCTAGAAAGGATCCATTCTTGGCAACAAAGATTTTGCCTTCGGATCTATGATAGAAGGTATACCCAATAGTTTCCTTCGTATCCTATGAAGACGCATTTTTCCGCTTTGGGTTCAAGCTTGTCCTACAGTAAATTCTTTACATAGGCTTCGCATCCCCAAACTTTAAGGAACGACAATCTTGGTTTCTTCCCAAACCATAATTCATACGGTGTCGTTTCAACGGATTTAGACGGTGCCCTATTTAAAGTGAATGCGTCATTTCTAATGCATAACCCCAAAATGATAGCGGTAACTGTAAGTGACATCATAGAACGAACCATATCTAAGAGAGTTCGACACGACTCGGACACACCATTACTGTGGTGTTCCCGGCGGTGTCAATCTGGAAAGTATTCCGCATTTCTTCAAATGCTCACCAAACTCAGAATTTAGATATTCACCTCCACGATCGTAACGTAGAAACTTAATCTTCTTGTTACGTTGATTCTCTACCTCACTTTGAAACTCCTTAAACTTCTCGAAAGTTTCGGACTTATGTTTCATGAAATAGATATACCCATATCTACTCAAATCATCCGTGAAGGTAAGAACATAACGATAACCATCACATGATGCTACACTCATTGGACCACACACATCGGTATGTATGATTTCCAATAAGTCCGTAGCTCTCCATCATACCGTAAAATGGAGTCTTAGTCATTTTTCCCATCATACATGCTTCGCATCTTTCAAGTGATTCAAAATCAAGTGATTCAAGAAGTCCATCGGAATGGAGTTTCTTCATACGTTTCACCCAATGTGACCAAGACGACATGCCACATATAGGTTGAATTATCGCTGATTTCAAACGTTAGCCTCAATGTTGTTGATATGTGTATTTCCACCATCGAGATTCAATAAGAATAGACCATCTATCAAAGGTGCATGTGCATAAAACATATTACTCATATAAATCGAACAACCATTATTCTCGACTTAAACAAGTAACCGCCTACGCAATAAACAAGATCCCGATATAATGTTCATGCTCAACGCAGCACCAAATAACAATTATTTAAGTATAAAACTAATCCCGATGGTAGATGAAGGGTAGCGTGCCGACCGCGATCACATCAACCTTTGATCCGCTTCCCACGCCGCATCGTCACCTCGCTCTTCGCTAGCTTCCGCTTATTCTCGCAGACATTTCGAGTTACAAATATGAGCAACAACCAAGATCAAATACCTGTGCACTACTACGAGTACTAGTGAGATACACATCAATAACATGTATATCCGATATACCTTTCTTCTTTATGTTGCCGTTCAGATCCGCCAAGTACTTTGGGCAATTCCGCCCAAAGGACCTTCTCTCTTGCAAGAAAGCACTCAAGATCGGGCTTGGTCCAGCCTTGGTCTTCTTCGCGCGGTAACTTTCTTACCACCCTTCTTGAAGTGTCCCTTCGCTTAGACTTGCCTTTCTTGAATTTGGTGGTCTTATTGACCAACAACACTTGGTGCTCTTTCTTGATCTCCACTTGCAGACTTTAACATAGCAAACAGTTCGCAACCGCTTGTTCATGTTCTCATGTTGCATTCATCACAAAGTTCTTGTAACTTGGTGGTAGTGATTGAGGACACGGTAAATCCTCAAAGCATTAGGAATCACTATACCCAAGCTTTGAAGTTTGTTTGCGTGCCTGCACATCTTAAGCACATGCTCACCGACGAGCTGCCCTCTTCCATCTTGCGGTTAAAGAACTTTTCGAAGCCTCATAGCTTTGAATTGCCGCATGAGTCTCAAAATCAATTTGAGATCCTCGACAATATCATATGGGTTTGAATTCTCAAACCTTTTCTCAAGCTCGATTCTAAACCATACAAGATAGCACATGAACTATGGAGTACCGATTCTTCCGAGCGAGGTAAACATTCTTTACTTCATCGGAAGCATCACCGCAGTGGGGTCACCCAACGGTGCATCCAAAGACATAGGTCAAATTACCAATTGTGAGGACAATCCTCAAATTATGAACCAATCCGCGAAGTTGCTTCCATTGTTTTCAACTTTTCTTTCTCTAGGAACGCATTAAAATTGATGGTAGGCTGCCATTGATCTACAACATATTTGCAATAGTTTAGACTAAGTTTATGACAAATTGAGTTCAAATTAATAATGAAATTAAACTAGGTGAACTCCCACCAAAACAACATCCCTCACATTGTTTTAGTGATCACAAGAACCAAATCCACTACATCAACACCGATCATCACGAGAGTTGATATAGTTTCAATGGCTAACAATCGTCATGTTCATCATATCTACTATATGATTCATGCTTTACCTTTCGGTGATCCGTGTTCGAGACCATGTCTGCATGCTAGGCTCGTCAAGATCAAACCTTAGTTTCCGCATGAGAAAATCTGGCTTGCTCACGTTGTATACACTTGCGGAATCTAACACACCCGATCATCACGTGGTGTCAAACAACAAGCTTTAGCAACGGTGCTAACTAAGGGTGAACACTTTATGATTTGAAATTCATGTGCATGAGGGATCATCTTATAATGCTACCGTTGTCTACTAAGCAATACAAGATGCATAAAGGATTAACATCACATGCAATTCAATAATATGTGATATGATATGGCCTTTCTTGTTTGTGCTTCCGATCTCCATCTTCAAGCACGAACATGATCTCCATCATCACCGGCATTGCATCAAGGTCAATGACGCTTCACCATGGTTTTCGTCCACCGGTTTTCAACTATTACAACTACTTTGAATAGACACGCGGGTCTTAACATAAATTTAAAGACAACCATCTGGCTCCTGCCGGTTTCCTACTTACAAAAGGAACATTGCATACATCAAATATAATCACAATCATGGCCATATCACATCACTGCACACCCCTGCAAAACAAAGTTAAACGCCTCTACTTTCTTTGCATATTTTACGTGGTTTGGGGCTTTCAATAAGTGTCGTTCTAACTTACGAACAAGAACCACAACATTGATACTAGCATTGTTGATCACCCGTTGTAAATTGGATCTTAACTATGCTAGGAGAAACAGGCACCCGCGAAGCCACTTATGCAATACAAGTTGCATGTCAAGCGTGGAGCAAGTCTCATGAACGATGTCATGTAAGGTTAGCCCGGGCCGCTTCATCCCAACATACCGCAAGATGCAAAGTACACAAGAAGCAATCGACAATAAAAGCATCAACACCCACAATGACCATTGTGTTCTACTCGTGCAACAGATCTACATATAGACACTCGATACCTTTAGGGTTTCGTAGCATGGAAAACAAAAATTTCTACCGCATACAAACAAACAAGCCAAGATCTATCTACTAGATTGTAGCAATGAGTCGATGGAATAACTCACCTCGAAGATTCCAAAGCGTTTAACGAGAGCGATTCTCGTGGGTGATGTAGTCGACTCTTCCCGATCTCAAGATCGCAGAGACGATCCTTCCGGCTGCGTTCGGCAGCGCTCCCAATCGGTCACACGTTCGTACTGATTTAAGACCTTCCTCTCCTTGTTCCAGAAAATGGAGGTTGTAGCACTCTTCATGATTCCGACAGCACAACGGCGTGGTATCGGAAGTAGAGGGGAGATCCCGCAGGGCTTCGCCTTAAGCCGGAGCGAGTATGGTGGAGTATGAGAGAGCTCCTCGGCGATCTAGGGGTTAGACACACCAAGGAGGAGAGGCTAGAGCCGGTGGCTAGGGTTCCGGGACACCCCAAGTCGGCGGCTAGGGCAAAACCTAGGTGGTGGCGGCTATGGAGGGCGCACTTTCTAGGGTTTGAGGTGAGGACTTGTGTGTCTAGAGGAGGAGCCCCGCCTCCTTATATAGGTGGAGGGGCCACAAGGAGGGAGAGGAGTCCCTTTCCAACTCGGCTTGAGGTGGGCCGGTTGGAGGAGGAACTCCTCCCAACTGTTTCCCACACCTTCCTCTTTTCCTCTTTCCAATTTTAGCCGCTTGACTTTTCAAACTAGCTATTTGACTTTTCAATTTAGGATTCAATTTAATCCTTTATTTGGAACAGCGAGGACACTTAGTACATGATGCAATCATTCCAATATGCAATGACACATTCATGTACCCTTCCTCCGGAGTGCGGACATTAGGAACCTTCTAGAACATTCCCGATGAAAACAGGAATCATTCCCGAACTCAAACGGACTTTCCTTATATGAATTTTATTCTCCGGACCATTCCGTATCACCGTGATATCCGGATACCATCCGAGACTCAACAACATTCGTCTCTTTCTCATAATACCATAACTACTCAAACAACGTCGAATCCTTAAGTGTGTCTCCACGGTTCGTGAATTATGACATGATCGAGACACTTCTCCAAACAATAACCAATAGAGGAATCTGAAAATTCATATGGCTCTACATATTTCTACGATTACTTTGCGATCGAATGAACCACTTACATACGATACCAATTTCCCTTTGTCTCACGATAGTTTACTTATCCGAGGTTATGATCGTCGGTATCTCGCATACCTAGTTCAACCTCGTACCGATAAGTACTCTTTTCTCGTTCCGTGATATGTGATCCTCAGAGCCAGTCACATGCTTGCAAGCTAATTGGATGACATTCCACCGAGGGCCCAGAGTATATCTATCCGTCATATGGATGGACAAATCCCACTCTTGATCCATGTGTCTCAACCAACACTTTCTGAACACTCAATGCCACCTTTATAGCCACCCAGTTACGGTGTGGTGTTTGATGTCATCAAAGCATCCATCCGGTAAAGGTGATATGCATGATCTCATGGTCGAAGGAATTAGGTTACTATGTATCAGAAAGCATATAGCAATTGAACTATTGAAATGACTTGATCTTCATGCTACGCTTATCTATAGGAGTATGTCCACCATATCATTCTCCTAACGATATGATCTTGTTGTTGATAACATCTCAATGTTCATGATAGGGAAACCACAATCATTTATCAACCAACAAGCTAGTGATGTATAGAGGCTATACTAGGGACTTCAAATTAAGTTTACACATCACACAAGTATCAATGTTTCCTTGTTAATACTATTATAGCATGAATGTAAACATTTATCATAAACACAAAGATATAATAATAACTACATTTATTATTGCCTCTAGGGCATATCTCCAACATCCCGTTGGGGTGAGATTCACCGGAGAATAAGGGAGGCCTTTTGTGGCATTGGTGGTTTGATACCACCCCCTCTCCAAACGAGACGTACTCCATGTTGGGAGGAACTCAGTAAAATATCGGTGTGCCGGTTATCTCTATACCCGAGCTCTTTACTTATGCACTTTACATTGTGATAGCCTTCGTGCTTGAAGTAATATATATCTTGCTATCACTTTGTTGCTTGTATTGCTTAGCATAAGTTGTTGATGCACATAGGTGAACCTTAGTTGTTATAGGTTGTTCTTAACACAGTAAACACTAGTTTTATTCCGCCTTTGTTGAGCCACTCTAGGAAAAGTTTTAATCGCCTATTCACCCCCTCTAGGCGACATCCGTATCCTTTAAATTGGTATCAGAGCCTGGTCTCTCATTTTAGGCTTCATCGCCTTGAGAGTAAATATGTCGACTAGGGGATTAGTGCACAATGACATGTTTATATTTGATGGCACAAATTATGATATATGGAAAAATCGCATGCTCATTCTTTTTCGGGACATGGACCCAAATTTGGAGCGTATTGTAGATATGGGTTTTTCTCCTCCTATGGATTTCAAAAATCTATCTTGTGAGGATGAGAAAAACTTATATCTCGATGCTCAAGCTTATAATGTGCTTGTTAATGATTTGAGCTATGTAGTTACATCTTCAATCATTCCTTTTTGGAGCGCTCATGAGTTATGGACAAAACTTAAAGATAAATATGTTGTGTCCAACATTATTGAGGATGATTGTGTTTCTTCCACTTCCGGTCGAGATGAGTTCTCATCCTCTACCACTTCACCAACATGTGACTTTTCACAAGGTAATGATATGGTGAGTGGTGATAGAAATTGCAAATTGGATAGTGTGCTTACTATTTGTAATCCCTCATCTCTATCTAGTTGCAATGATCTATCTTTGGACCTTAACACTTCTAGCACTACAAACTTCTTACATGCTTGTGTTAATAGTCCTTGCATATCATGTAGAAATGACTTGAATAAATCTCATGATGATATGCTTGTGTTGTCTTGTTGCCATGATAAAAATGCTTCCATTTCCTCTAGTGCTTGTGTTGCTAACCATGTAGAGGAAACCGAAGATTCTATGGGCCAAGACATGGTTTTGAATGAAGCCACAAATGCAATCTCATCTTCACCTTCTTTCGTTACCCACCTATGCATTATGGCTAGGGATTCTAAGGTAACCCCTACTTTGGAACCCATTACCTCTTGTGATGAGGAGGATGTGGATAATGTGGAAGAAGAGCTTGATATTGATGATTTATATGAAAATGGTGAGATTGTTTATCGTGACCTTGTTAAAAAGGATATTGCTTGTTCTAAATTTGTTGAAGTCTTGGACTTTGCTATTAAGAGCAAAGAACATATTGATAAGTTAGAAACACAAATTGAGGTGCATGATAACAACGTTGATAAAATGTGTTTTCTTGAGCATGAGTATGCTAATATAATTGCAAACCTAAATAAAGCTCTTGAAGAGGAACAAACCACTAAGGAATCTCTTGAGGAGACATTTGCTTTAGAGCTATCTAGAGTAAAGGAATCTCATGATAGAGATCTTGCGGTGGCTAACTCCTTCAAGATTAAAAACGATGAACTTGAAGTTGCTTATGCTAAACTTGTTGAGGATTTTAAGCACCTCAAAAATGGCTCTCGGGTCGTTAAGAGAGAGCTCATCAAACTCACCGAGTCGCATGAGAAACTTAAAGCTTCATATTCAAAAGAGCTTGCCAAGTTGACCTCACCTCTTGCTAATAATGATGATGCTTGTGCTACTAACTCTATTTCTTGTGAAGCATCTATTTTGAAGGAGAATGTTGAGCTAAAGGCTCAACTTGCATTGCTAACTAGCAACTATGGGAAATTAGAAGAAAGTCATGTTAAGCTCTCGAGCTTGCATGAGGATCTTCTAGTCTCCCATGGTAGGCTAAAGTTAGCTCACGAGGCCATCGTGTCAAAGGTAACATCTAGTGGGCCTCATGTGGACATTAGCACTATATCTACTCCAAATGTTATATTGCCATGTGCTAGTCCTTGTAATTCATCCTCTCATAACCATGCTATATCTCGTGATGAATTACATTCCTTGCCTTGTTGCTCTAACAATGTAGCATCTACTTCCTCTAGTACTTTTGTTGAAACTAACCATGTAGAGGAAATCAAAGAGCTCAAGGCTCAAGTCACTTCTTTGAAGAATGACTTGAAAAAGGGTCATCAAGGGAAGGCCGCACTCAAAAAAATCTTGAGTGTGCAAAAATCCTCCAATGATAAGAGTGGGCTTGGATTCAACTCCAATGTCAAGAACAAGTCCACTATCAAATTGAAGCACAAGGACAACAAGAAGAATGGCCAAGATCAAGTCAAGAATCCGACCAACATTGTTTGCTTCAAGTGCAAGGAAGAAGGGCATCATGTTAGATCTTGCCCATTGAAGAAGAAGTCTCCTAGTGTGAAGCAACAAGGGAAGCAGCCTCAAGCTCCACCTCAAGTCATTAATGGGCCTCTTCCTAAGAGGACTACTCAATCTCTTCCTCGAGTTGTGGCTTCACCTAAAAAGAAAAATGGCAAGAGTGGAACTTGCTACATATGCTGTGAAAAGGGGCACATTTCTTCCGCATGCACTATTGGTATCTCCTCATCCAATCCTATCTTATTTGATGATGCTTGTTCACTTTATAAGGATGAGGTTGGAAATGTGTTTGCCAAATTTGTTGGTGCTCAATGTGGTTTCAAGAAAAGAACCATTTGGGTTGCCAAGCCTATTGTGACTAACCTCTTAGGACCCAACTTGGTTGGGGACCAACAAGCCAAAACTTGATCAATAGGTGTTAGTTGGAGGGCATTGGAGACTTGGCTACATCATAAAGAATTAAGGGATCTTCATTATTATTTTTGTCAAGCCAAGTCATGTGGATTATATTGCTCCTATTATATTTCCAATGTTCCTCCTAGCGGTAACATATGCTTAACTCATTTCATTGAAAATTACTCGCCCCCTTGTGCATGTGTTGGTTTTGTATCTTCCATGCTTTTGTACATGTTGTGCTTTCCACTTAATTATCTTGAGGTATCAAGCATATTTGTGTATGATTAGGTGGCACACCATGTATGTGTGTTTCTTGTGTTTGAGCCTTACTTGGTTATATTTGGTATCTTATTTGGCTCTTTTGAGAGATTAATGGATTATACCATTTTGGGGGAGTGTTATGCTTAGGCATTCCACAATCCTAAAATTGTGTGTACATGAGGAATACCACCTAGTATTTATATTGGTTTATTGTCTAGTCTCTATGTGGTATAATTCTCATGAGAAATTTAAGTTTTACAATGTCCATTAATTATCTCTATTTGTATCCTTTTGCCTCGTGTTGGTTTATGGTAGTATCACATTATGGGGGAGTCATATGCTTAGTGCATATTACAATCCTAGAAAATGTGAATATTCGAGGTTGTGTCACTTAGAAATGATATTGATAATTATCTAGCTCCTATGTGACACATTTATTCATACAATTTCCAATTTGCTTGAATGGCTTTATTGATATTATTTTGGATCTTGTATATGAGAATGTTTCTTGCTATGTGTTTCCTCATATTTATATTTATATATATATATATCCTCATGGAAACCATTTGCTTCAAGTTACTCTAATCACTAGTGATTGTGTGACTATTGGAAGCTACCAAGAATCTTGTTCGAAGTATCATGCTTAATTCGTATCTTTTGTTGTATCCTTCTTGTTGTGACTATGATCTTGGATATCCATGCTAGCTACCTTGGTAAAATTATTCCCAATATTTCTTGTCCTTGGACAATGAGTATTCAATTTATGGTAGAATTTATTGATCATATTCACTTTGGCCTTTGTTTAATTTTATCCTATCTTTGGCCAAGAAAATGTTTCGTGTTGTCTCCCAAGCCTTCCTTGCTTCTTGTGTATCTTCTTATTTTATTGATATCCTCTTGTGTTTTACTTATTGTAGGTACTAGTGATGATCCCATTTGTGTGCATTTCGCATTTGAAAGGAAAATCCTACATAATGCACTATCCATGGGGGAGCTCTCCTATATTATTTAGAAAACTCATATTTATGCTTCTTTGTTTGATCCATATCGGGTTTTATGTGTTTGGAACCTCAATCTGTTCGTTTTGGTATTGTGTGCCATCATGAGAAGTTTGGGGAGTTTGGTTTCTTGTTGGAACCTTGCCCTTCTTGGGAGTTGGTTTTTTTCTCATTCCTTGTTCCATGATTTGACCATTTTAGAATGAGATAAATCCTTGAGCATTTTTATTTCTATCTATTTTTCCTCTTTTGTTTTTAGCCTAGTTCATTTGTTGAACTTGTGCTCTTTCATGTGTTGAATTGTTTCTTTGATACAATTTGGACATCGTTTGTCATGTCACACTCTTTTGTGTGCAATCTCAATTTACTTGGTGTGTTTGTTCAAACTGTATCTCCTATTTGGTTCTTTAAAGCTTTATGCATGCATATTTACTATATGTTTATATTATGGCATTCTTGCTTTCTTTGATCCAATATATAGGGGAAACTCCACCAAATCCCATCGGCTAAGTTGTGCATGAAATTCAATTTCATATCAATATGCACATAATTATGTGGAGTATCTCCTATGTATTGTAGTTGCACTAACTACTTTGGATCCAATATGTTTGGGGACCATTGTGTACTTAAAAGTGTTTTAGGTACATTGGAGATAGATTGGATGGTTGTCTCTTAATTTTGAAGAAATGATGTATACATGTAAATTGGAGGCAAGCTATAGGATGATCAACTAAATCATATCCCCTACATCCTACCAATTATATCTCGGTAACAAGTATCTCTTTCTCATGCTCATATATCTTGATTCCAACCGTTTGTCAGTTGCCTTCTAGCATGAATTTTTGCTATTGTATTTATTGTTGTATCTCTAGCCATGGTATTAAGAGAGCTCTCTATTGTAAATGTGTATAAGTTGAGATGAGTGCATATAACTGGGACTATACAAAATCATGCATGTGATCCATCAATCCCAAATATGTCAGTCTAGCAATTTTATTGCCCATCCTTTCCTCAACTTCTCTCATGTGCAATAGTGAGATTTTGCTAGTTTTAGTGATACTTGTTGCCTTTCTCCATATATTCCAACTTTCTCCTTTTTCCCTTGGTGATAGTTGTAATATATGTAGTGTGTTGGTGTTTGAAGTTCATTAATGTACAATAAGATAGATTTGAGCCTTTGGCCATGCTTTGAAGCAAAAATCTTATTGGTATATATTATGACTTCATTTTTGCTTTTCATATGCCTTCTTGTATATCTTCTTTATGTGTGCATATTTCTTTGTTGGAATATGTCTCTGTGATGTTTTCCACTTATAGACATATACACATATGAGAAGATAATTTTTATTTGATTTTTAATCCTTGGAGACCACCTTTTTATTCCTTTTGATTCTTCGGTGGCTTCCAAATTTAATTTCCTATGAGTGTTAGTTCCTCTTGTTTGCATATTTGGGCACTCATATTTGTTCTCTCATGCCTTGCATTGTTCAATGAACTTGGATGAGTGAGGATTCCATGATTATGCACCTTGTTCCCAAATACAATTATCATAATTGGTGCATTATCTTTGGGGAGCTCATCTAATTCATTTAATAATGCCCATTTGTCTTCTTTCTCTTTTTTGTGCCTTAAATGTTTACGGGGGAGCAAGGATGCCATATTCGTGCATTATGTATTCTCATGCATTAATTTTAAATTGTGCACAAATCTTGGGGAGCTTCTCTAGTTTGTTATTTAAAGCATTATTTTGCTCATATCATAATATCTTGTAGTTTCCATTTGAACTCATTTGTTGTTTTCACTTGGTTTGTCGGACCTTGTATTTGCTTGCATCATTTGACTTTATTTTGGCTATCTTTAGGTCCTCGATATAGTTCTACTCCCTCCCAAGTATTCATCATTGGATATGTGCGAAGGCACACCTTTGGAGGAATTATTACTATATTTGCCTTCTAGAACTTGTCACCCATTCGGCAATCGATGCCAATGGGGGAGAAGTTTTAGAGGGTTTAAGGAAAGTTGGAAGTTGGTTCATGAATTGAGTTTGTTCTTGAGCATTTGCCTTTCATGCTCTTGCATCTTTGTTGTTGCCTAGCATGTGGTATATAGAGGAAACTCCACCAATGTTAATGATTGGCAATATGTGCAATGAAATTCAAGTTCATCACACATGCATAGATTGTGGGGGAGTTTGCTCTATATATGGTGGTGGTACCAATATCACATACTTATGTAGTATTTGATATTGGTGTTACCATCTTACTCATTAATATTCCTTATATAAACCCTCTTAAAGGGATTGTCATCAATTACCAAAATGGAGGAGATTGAAAGAACATGTGGGCCCCCATGTGTGGTTTTGGTAATTAATGACAATCTTTATGGAATAATGTGTGTATTAAGTTGCACTTGTAGGATTTGTCCATTGGCATCGCTTGGAGCTTGTGTTGGCTTCAAGGTCGATGAAATGAGAAGAAGATATGTTGTGCAAGCTCAAAATGCGCCATCTATAGAAGGTCTCATATTTGATGCTTGCCATCCTCGGTGATCATGGATCGATGATGTGGAATCAAGAAAGGCGTTCCATCTTGAGAAGGGCAAGATCGTCTACATCGATCTCAAGTGGAATGCTCAAGGCAAAGGTATAATCTTGATAGGTTTTCCCTTTTTCCGGTCTCATGTTGTGTGTGGGAGACCGGGTTTAGGATAGATAAGCGTACTATCAAGAGGGGCTCTCGAATGAGTACTCGATCACATCGCTCGGAGAGAGCTCAAACCTTTGCATACTTGCATCATTGTATTTGGTTGTTATTTGGTCTTATCCATGTGAGGATATATAGCTTGTGGTAATCTCCATAACAAGCTCTTGTTCATCAAAATCAGATCTTCTGTTTGTATCTTGTTGCGATTTTGATCTTGGCGGTTTTTCGGTTTCTCACCAAGTGAGGTATCCCATATTATTCTACTTGATATTTTATCACTTGGTGATAACCAATATTTATAGGGTAGCTTTTGTTGTCCTCTATCCAACGCAATTGGAATCGGGTCAATCGGAGCTACCGTTCAAAAGTTATGTCCGTTTGAATATTTGCCTATTTGGTTTATAAAAGAAAAAGGAAAAACTGTTACGGGCGGCGGTACTACCCACCGCTCGAGCCGTCTTCCTCTTATCTTACGCCTCACGGTACCTTTTCAGTAATCTTGGTAGTACCGGGCTTCTGTGATCGACCACAGTCGGCCCCGAAAGATTTACACGCCTTCATCCCCACGTTGCATCTCTATTTGCGATGCGTGTTGACCCGACTCGCCTGCTCGACTTGCCGCTTCCCCTTGGCCTGCTCCGCCGCTGCCGCCACCGCTGCCTGCACCCGCCATTGCCCTCCTAAGGCCGCTACCAGATCGCTAGATGCATGCTGCTTAGCTCCGCTACCGCTCGCTGGCTGTTGCCACTTGCAGCTTATGCCCCACCGTGTTAGCGCCTCTGCCGTGCCGCCGCTCGGCATCCCATGGCCAGCGCCGCTGCTTGGCTCGTCACGCGTTGCACGCTTGCTTACTGTTTTGATTTCCTGGCACATGCGGTACTACCGGTCGCATCCGGTAGTAATCCGGTACTACCGGTCCGTCCAGGAATTTCGCCCCAACGGCCAGATTTTGCCCGGTCCTTTAAATACCTTTTGCCCTTTTTCATTTTGGGTTGCTTCTTTCTCATCCTTTTGTCTAAGCTTTGCCCACATTTGCCTTACTCTTTGAGCTTTATTTATACTCACCCCTCCATTGATTCTTGCATATATTTGAGGGGTAGTTGGAGGTGATCTAGATCTACGTTTTAATCTAACCGATTCATCTCGTTGTGAGTGTATCTTTGGGGATCTAGATTTTGGGGGATTTTGTGTCTCTCTTTGATTCCTCCTCTCTTGTTCCCCCAATAGCTTTAGTAGCTTTGTTGGAACTTGAGAGTGAGGTATTTGAACACCTTTGTGGTGTTCTTGCCATTTGCATTTGGTGCATCGGTTTGTGTTCTCCTCGGAGGATTTGGTTTGAGTTACTCATTGGAGCTTGTCCCTCTTGGGTTCTTGGAACCCTAGATGGATTTGTGGCCTTGGTGGCATTGTGGCCTTTTGTGGCATTTGTTGGGAGCCTCCAATTAAGTTGTGGAGAAGTCCCCCAACCTTGTGAGAGGTTCCGGTTGCCACCGACAAGTGCATCGATAGTGGAAGCGTGGATCGATCCCGTTGGGGTGAGATTCACCGGAGAATACGGGAGGCCTTTTGTGGCGTTGGTGTTTTGATACCACCCCCTCTCCAAACGAGACGTACTCCATGTTGGTAGGAACTCGGTAAAATATCGGTGTCCCCGCGTGCCTCGGTTATCTCTATACCCGAGCTCTTTACTTATGCACTTTACATTGTGATAGCCTTCGTGCTTGAAGTAATGTATATATTGCTATCACTTTGTTGCTTGTATTGCTTAGCATAAGTTGTTGGTGCACATAGGTGAACCTTAGTTGTTCTAGGTTGTTCTTAACACATTAAACACTAGTTTTATTCCGCCTTTGTTGAGCCACTCTAGGAAAAGTTTTAATCGCCTATTCACCCCTCCCCCCCCCCCGTCTAGGCGACATTCGTATCCTTTCAGCAGGTTTTGAGATCAATGTCGTTAGCACGGTTAACCTTCCGGCTTGGCCTGGGCAGGGTTATGGACTCCATTGGTTATTCTTCAGGGCTCTTAGCTCAATTTGCATCTTGTCCATACTCGAATGTTGTACCGTATTAAAGGTGATTTGGATCTTTGTATTGTATATCTGTATTCTTGACTCTTGGAGTCATTGTTGTATATATATGTTCTGTGGGTTCCATCGTGGACTATTGTGTAATGATATTACTTTGTTTTCCAGCCGTACGCAAGTGCCTGGTGGGCACTTTTGAATCGTTTCTATGCGGGTTTGGCGGGAATCGCTAAAACTTGCATAGGGCCGATATGAGGGTGTTACAGAGTGGTAACAGAGCTCAGCAGTTACGATACCCTACTGGTCCAGCCTGTAGGATAACCTAGCTAACGGACGTTGTAGAGTGTCAAAACTATTTTGGAAAATCAGTTGGATAGATCTGATTAGGTCTGCTTTTACTCCTTACCCCTCTACTATTCTCCTCTTACCTCGACGTGTTTTAAATCTGCTCTCTCATCTTTTCTTTGAGTCCAGGATTTCTCGTGGTTGGGTTTTCGTCATACCTTCAGGGTTTTGCTTCTATCCTCTTGTAACGGTGCTTCAACATCCGGTATTCATGCTATCTGTTGAATCTTTCGTCTGTTGTACCTTCCAGTGAACCAAAAATTCACTAAAAAATTTCTTTGTATCTTCTAGTGATTCCAACGCGACGAAGTCATCTACATCAGATCGGATGAGAACCTGCATCCCTCCTTTGTTTCCAAACCTCACTTGTCGAGATCTATAATCTTAATTCCGAGAGTTGGTTGCATAATTCTCCTATTCATGTGCAGATTAATGCTTTGGGTGCGCGATTGACTGATCACCATACGAGTACCCTTATCATTCGCTCTTGTCCATTGAATCGGTGGATCAAGCAATTTTACTCCTTCCATAGAAGTTAGAGGTGGCCTTATCTTTTGAGACCTCGACCTTCATCATTGTTTCTCTAGAGTGTTCTCTCGACGAACGAGAGCATCGACCCTTGTTGCTGGTGTCGCCGACTTCAAGATGGAGAAATAATCCTTGTTAGTGGTCTCGCGAGGATCTACAAGAAGCGAGAATATTCAGACTGTCGGCCTTCTTCCCCGTACCATGAGGCGGATCTCGGTGTCGAATTGTAGCACCCGGATAAAATCACTACTAGAAAATTGTGTGTCTTATCTCTGTGCATCATCATAACATCAGCATGCATCTATATGTTTAAAACTATTTTGCTAAAAACCCTATTTTATTTTCTATATTAATCCCCTCCCTTTTATTTCAAATCAAACGCCAATGTTTTTGGATATCTCTGTTTGTATAAAAACAATTTACAAAAGCCTTTTAAAATAAAATATAAATAAACTTCAAATATTTTAGTGAGGGAGGCAGCCACCGGCCTGGCCTAAAAGGCCCAACCGGCAGCCACCTACCACCTCACTAAAAAACCCTAATCCCAACCCTACCCAAACCCTATTCCCTATCTACTCCCATCTCCCGCCGCCACCCACACGACACGCGCATCTCTACCCCCGCACGAAACCGCCCACATGCATGCTTCCCCCACCACTCGCCCGCTCCCCTGGCCCCGTTCCCAGCCCCACCTCCCTCATCCCTTCTCCCTCCTTATCGTTTCCGCCCTGGCCCACCATCCCGCGTTTGATGCACGTGCCACGCACCCCGTGACTCCTTCCTGGCCACGATCCCCCTCGCCCACGCGTCCTTCCTCCCCTTTGGCAACCGCCGCCGCTGCTCAACTCTCTCTTCCTCGATCGCGTCTCCATGCCGAGCTCTGCCTCCTTGGTCGTCGACTCTGCCGCCACGAGCAAGGCTCCTTCCCCCGTCTGCCTCTACCGCCCGTACCCCGCCGTCTCCCGTGTCCGCCCATCTCCGTGTCAGTCCTTGCGTCCACGGCCGCCTTCTCCATCCTGACCAAGCACTTGTCGTCGCTGCTTGTTCCTCGTCATCCCCGTCGGTCTCCTCGCCCGGCGCTCTCCTCCCCAATCACCTTCCCGCGGTAGCATCTTGCTGGCCCGCCTCCGCTCGTGAGCAGGGCCGCTGCACCCTACCTCGGGAGCTCGCCGCCGAGCCGTGTCGCCGGCCACCACCACCAAGTTCCGCGTCTACCCCCGCGAGCACAACGCCCCTCCGGCCTCCATCCCTGCAACCCGTCACCTCCATGAACCATTGCAGTTCATCTCCAGCACCGCGACTGACGCCGCGTTGTCTTCCTGCGACCCCCGCGTCCATGTTCTGCAGCCAAGAGTAGGCGCCTCACTGCCCTGCTTTTGTCAGTATTTATTCGTTGCCAAGGTCTGCTACACGTTGTACATCCAGTGCCTCAGGACTGTGATGTATGCTCGATGTTGGAAGTTGCTGCTGCCTTGAACCACCATGATTTCAGGTGGATGTCTACAAGTGCGGGTGTCCATCTGTGATGCCAAGCGCCAGGTGTTGTGTGGATCACAAAGGTCGCCACCGAACAATCGAGGCTGATAACCCCTCCCGAAGTAACCCTCCTTCCTGGACTTCAAGGACTTCCTCATGGAGCACCAAGTACTCCCTCCCGGATCCAAATACCATCAAGCCCTTCGTCATGGATCCGATGTCCGAGACCCCGAACCCGTCGAACCCTTGGTGACCCCAAGATCGCCGTGACCCCTCGATGTGTGACCCCTTTTTTCCGAGCCCCTATTTTATAATATGACACATACTTGTTGCATATAAAATTGCCATGCTTGCATACATATTATCATGTGGTTTGGGGGCCTTATGTCGATTCACCTTATAGTTAAATATGAAGGCCATATGCGGGCGAATCTAGTCTAATATTGGCTCCATTTAAATTTGTATATCGAACCGATGCCATGTTTTAACTTGTTAAGACAACATTTAAATTACGGGGTACCTAAACAACATGAACCTATTAATTAATTGTCGGGGCCCCGGTTCAGCTTAATATGGCCTAGTTGCATCGCATCTTTGCCATGTCATACATCATGCATGTATCATGCCCGATCTTCTACCGTAGTATTAAATATTGCATCCGGTGTTTCTGCTAGTGCTTTGCTTCTTCACGGATTAGGCCGATGAGTTGATGCGAGTGTCGACCTGATCTTTGGATGAAACTTCGGCAGTTTTACAGGCAAGCATTCTCCCCCTTTCAACCTATTTTATATTTCTAGTCTTTACTTCCTTCTGTTGATATATTGCTATATGTGTTGTGATGCTATAGATTCCGTACCCCATTATACTTCCCTGCAACCCTTATATTGCCATGGACTCATCCTATTACCTGTTGTTTGGTAGATAGTCGGCCTTGCGAGTCGCAGTTGCTTGTGCAGGTGATGCGTCGCGTCATAGATCTTCCATAGTTGTTGGAGTAATGCCGCATGATTAATGTTGGAGATGATCATGGCTTTAATTACCGTTTAATAACTAAAATTGAAGTAGGTAAATAATGCAAAGGCACAGGTGGGCAATAGATGTTATTTGGTTTTTAACCATCCACTTGTGTCCTGTAGGACCCCAAGTACTTGATACCTGTTCCTTGACTATCCGCACTATCCGCATGTAGGACCATGAATCCCCTTATCCAGAGCTTGAGTCATATATTATTTCTTCGGGCCACAAAGTAGTTTGGGGCTTTATTACTATCATGTACTTATGCTATGATTATGCCATGCTTTACTGCTTTATTTACGATTGCGCGTGGAGCGCCTGTACTGTTTAGGTAAGCGGAGTGTTTTCGCGGTATCGACAAGCCCAGTCACACTTTCGGGTTCCCAGTCGTTTACATCCATTGACGCAAACCTCTGGTCCGTTCGAGTAGGCCAACTTCCGGGTAGCTTGGTGGGGTGGCCCCCTGAAATATTATATGAATCTTGCAATTGCTCTATCGTGATGCCTCGTTGGGTTTTCATTTGGTTTTTTCTAAGGTTGATCGTGCGTGTGTTGCTATTTGTGCCCCCTGCAGGGTAAAACTTTCTGAAAGTCGTGTCCACGGTTATGGACGACTTGGAGCACAGTATCTCGATCATAGACAACTATAACTAAAGTAGTGATATAAACTTGACTATGTGATGACTAGTAATCAGCTTCACCATAATGGAATGCAAATAAAAGTGCCAACAACTGCTGGGTTCTTGAATGTCTCATGTTATATATATCTAACTAGTAAGTATCGCAACTACAACGGAATGGTTCACTAAAAATACCCACTGCTTATTATATCAGGATGACTCGTGATATCTATATCTGACTAGTAAGTGCTGCAACTATAATGGAATGAATAAAATTGCCAACTGTGTGAGTTCCTCGGTTGACTTCCTCGTTTGGTCTCGAGGGGGAAATACCAGGATGGGTATGCTTGGTGATAGTTTCAGGTTGGATCCGAATAGGTCTTTCTTATCCCTATGTGATAGTCGCTAGTTGTATTGAGTTTCTATAGGTTGTCTAGCGCATGCTTCGCTGCCGCTTCAGTCCACCATACCTATGTAGGCGAGGACCGCCAAATTCTAGTATCGTCGTGTACTGGCCTCAGTACTGACCGCTCTCTTTTTCCTTTGCCCTTTGTCGGCACACCTTTTATTTAAGCAGGTTTTAAGATCGACGTCGTTAGCAGGATTACCCTTCCGGCTTGGCCTGGGCAGGGTTATGGACGCCATTGGTTATTCTTCAGGGCTCTTAGCTCAATTTGCATCTTGTCCATACTCGAATGTTGTACCGTTTTAAAGTTGATTTGGATGTTTGTACTATATATCTGTATTCTTGACTCTTGGAGTCGTTGTTGTATATATATGTTATGTGGGTTCCATCGTGGACTATTGTGTAATGATATTACTTTGTTTTCCAGCCGTACGCAAGTGCCTGGTGGGCACTTTTGAATCGTTTCTATGCGGGTTTAGCGGGAATCGCTGGAACTTGCATAGGGCCGATCTGAGGGTGTTACAGAGTGGTATCAGAGCTCAGCAGTTACGATACCCCACTGGTCCAGCCTGTAGGATAACCTAGCTAACGGATGTTGTAGAGTGTCAAAACTATTTTTGAAAATCAGTTGGATAGATCTGATTAGGTCTGCTTTTACTCGTTACCCCTCTACTATTCTCTTCTTACCTCGACGTGTTTTGAATCTGCTCTCTCATCTTTTCTTTGAGTCCAGGATTTCTCGTGGTTGGGTTTTCGTCATTGTAAGATAGGGGAAACCACATATTGTGGTGCCTTGTATTGCTCATTATATAGACTTACAAGGCTAGAGTCCGTACCGTACAATACACGGACAGTTATACATAGACTACACATATACAACCATATATCTATACAAATACAATATGGTTATATATTCTAACACCCACCTCGATCGTAACAGGCGTCGAATGTTAAGACTGTCCGAAAATCCAAAAAGAGGCGGCGATAGTCCCTTGGTAAAATGTCATAACCGGGAAGAACTTCGGGCGTGTAGAACCCGGACCTCGCCGGTGGTGACGCGATCTCGTACAAAATTCAAGTCGATCTCCACATGTTTGGTGCGCTGATGATGTACATGATTCTGTGTCATGTAAACTGAGCTCACATTGTCACAGAAAACCACAGTAGCATCAGTCACCGGTCGATGAAGCTCCTGAAGAAGCTGCCGTAACCAACAAGTTTGAGCCACCACATTCGCAACCACCCTGTACTCAGCCTCGGTGCTGGAGCAAGAGACTGTGTGTTGCCTCTTAGCAGACCATGACACCAGATTAGCGCCGAGGAATACACAGTAGCCTGAGGTAGACCGTCTAGTGTCTGGGCAACCTGCCCAATCAGCGTCAGAGTAGGCCGTCAACTTGTTGGAGCTACGTCGAAACAAGGTGAGACCATAGTCGGTGGTGCCACAGATGTAGCGAAGAACACGCTTGACGAGAAGCAAATGATTAGCCCGAGGATCATGCATATGGAGACAAATCTGCTGCACGGCATAAGCGATGTCTTGCCGAGTAAACGTAAGGTACTGAAGACCACCAGCAATACTACGGTACTCGGTCGGGTCTGTAACAAGATCACTGGACTTGGCTGAAATTTTGTAGGCAGTATCAACTAGAGTAGAGATGGATTTGCACTGTAACATACCAGCTCTATCAAGAAGATCTAATGCATACTTCTCCTGTAAGAGGAACAAACTGTCCTTGCTGCGTGTCATAGAGATGCCCAGAAAATAATGAAGATCGCCCATATCTGTCATAGTAAACTACGTATGAAGAGAGGCAATCAAATTGTGCAACAATGTTGAGGAAGACGCAGTCAGGATTATGTCATCCACATAGAGCAGGAGATAGGCCATGTCAGCACCACGCCGATAGACGAACAACGAACTGTCAGACTTGGAGCCAATGAAACCAACCGAAGCAATGGATGAGGCAAACCGCTGAAACCATGCTCTAGGCGCCTGCTTCAAACCATAAAGTGATTTGTTGAGACGACAGACCTTATCAGGATAATTCGGATCAGTGAACCCAGAAGGCTGACGAGCATAAACAGTTTATGTGAGAGTGCCATTGAGGAACACATTCTTGACGTCAAGCTGATAAATAGGCCAGTCACTTGTTAACGCAAGAGAGAGCATTATGCGAATAGTGGCTGGCTTGACGACAGGGCTGAAGGTTTCATCAAAATCAATACCTTCGCATTGAGTAAATCCTCGGAGCACCCAACGAGCTTTGTATCGTTCTAAGGAACCATCAGAATTCATCTTGTGAAGGTAGATCCACTTGCCTGTAACAATATTAGCATTGCGAGGTGGATCAACGAGGTCCCAAGTGTTGTTGGAGAGAAGAGTGCCATACTCCTCAACCATGGCAGAGTGCCAATTCGGATCCTTGAGAGCACCACGATAAGTCTTCGATATTAGAGATAATCCCTCAACATGAAGATCAAAAATCGTCTTGTGCTGCATAGTCCCCCGTTTAGCACGAGTGACCATTGAGTGAGACGGTGGCGGAGGCGGGTCCCGCTGACGGCGGGGTGGAGGTGGTGGCGGCATGGGGGCGACCAGCAACGACGCAGCGACTTGCACGGCCGCCTTGTAAAACTGCCAAACCACTTCATGCAGTGCCACGCAAGGGAGAAGCACAGAACATTTGTCGCAGGCGAGACAACGGCGGGGATCGCGAGCTCGGCCATCGGGGCAACGTGACCGTCAATGACATGGTCGCGGCTGGCGACCTCGGCGACCGTGGCGGTGTCGAGGGTGGCGCGGTGGATCCCGCGGCCGGTGATGCCGTGCTTGGCACGGTAAATGGCGTCGACGACGTCAGCTGCTCAGGTTCCTGCAAAAAATCATACGAGTGCAGGGAGGGAGTAGGGGACGGCACGGACAGAGTGGGGGCAAAGGGAAACGTGGACTCATCGAACACAACATGGCGAGAGATGATCTTTTGGGTGGAGCGATCAAAGCAGCAATAGCCATGATGCCGGGATGGATAGCCAAGGAACATGCGGGGAACGGAGCACGGCGTAACGGCGGTGGTGTTGGGGTAGCATAAACATCCGAAGACCCTAAGACCAGCGTAAGCATGATCTACGCCTGTTGGAGATATGCCCAAGAGGCAATAATAAAGTGGTTATTATCATATCTTCACACTTATGATAAATGTTTACATACCATGCTATAATTGTATTAACCGGAAACATTAATACTTGTGTGATTTGTAAACTAAAATAAGAGTCCCTAGTAAAGCCTCTTGTTAAACTAGCTTGTTGGTTAATATATGATCATGGTTTCCTGATCATGAACATAGAGATGTGTTATCACCGTATTTTGGCCAAAGACAGAGATGGGCCGTGATCAAGATGGGCTTGGAAGATACATATATTCAACATGTTGTTGGATCGGCCTAGTGCATAGATTTGGGCTGAATTGCCCGTGTATCTTGTATCATTGTAGGATTCGTGTTTGTTTAGGTTCCGTTTATGTTTAGGTAAAGATAGAGTTGTAGAGTTATTCCAAAAGTAGAGAGTCTCCGGACTATAAATATGTACCTAGGGTTATTGAAAGAAAACAACAACCACGTTCACGACAAACACAATCTCGGCATCGCCACCCTTGTTCTTAGGGTTTCTTTCGGGTAAGTGCCATCTGCCTAGATCGCATCTTGCGATCTAGGCGATATCTATTCGTTACCGGTTTTACTCGTCTTGAAGCGTTGTTGATGGCGAGTAATACCATTATCTTAGATTGTTTGAGGCTAGCATCGGCCTTTGTTTCATTATTATCGTCGGTTATGTTACCTCTAGCTATCTCGCTATCCTTGCACCGTGTCCCAAAGTGCAAGGTAGCATCTTGCTTGATCTTTATTTAGTCGATTCGATCATTATAGTTGTGCCTTGTTCGTCAAGGTTTAGTTTAATATCTACGTAATCAGGCCTTACAAGCGGGTTGAACGATCCGGTAATGCATAAGGATGTGGCTTATTCGTCCTAGAGAGGATGTTAGGTAATTGGCTTTATGTTGGTTATTAGGCCTTCTCTAGGATTGATATTCTTAATCTTTTATGCGTACTAGGCTCAATTCGCGTGGGACGTTCGATTACGTGGTGAAAACGTTAAACTATCGTAGATCGATTTAACTTGTAGTGATCAAGCAAAACCCCATGTCATCATAAATATAACGAGAACCATGGGGTAATCGGCTTTAAGAGCCGATTCTGGAAACAGGAGCCGATCACGGCTCAATTTTACGATACTTGTTTATCATGCGGAAATCAATCGAACAATCCCTCACCTTCCCGACCAGGTATAGGTCGGTGGCATCTCGAACCAAGCGGGGCGTGTGCGGAGCTTTTGGCCGTCGCCCGAGGGACCGAGGCCCCTGAAGTCTGGAGCCTCCCGGCTCTCCGTGTTGTCGATCGCTGCTCACGGTGGGTTTTGGCAGGCAACACATTACGCACGCCCGGTGGGACTTTCAACAACGTCTACATCAACACCGACGCGCGATGGAGAACAGACCCACTTATGACGATCACTGGCGAGCACAAGGCCAATCTGACGAGATCAAGGCCCTCTTGAGGAAGACCTCATCGCTCTTTTGAGAGGACCCGTCGCATGGCATCGGTGGAAAGGGTTCTCCCAGCGCTCTTAATGAGGTGGATGCATGCATTTCCTTGGAGGAGCGCACAGGGCTCTGACGGGAAGTCAACTACATGGTGGCTCATTCCTTGCACCGCCATTCGAGAGCAGTGAACGCTTTCGGCGGGTCGGTCGCGTAGTCGGAGATCATGAAGCATCAGTACTCCCCATCGGGACCTACTTTAGGGACTCACCGGGGAAAGACCGCTCTGTGCCAGCCTCGATCCCGTTCGCACTTGCCGCTCGTAACCGCCGAAGCGCGGCTTACGCCGTCTACAAAGGCGAGGCGACCAGCGATTGCCAATTCCTGTTCGAGCCACCTAAGGAGATCCCACGGATATATATGCGCCTCGTGCGGTTGCAATACCGACACGCAAGCAGATTGCAACCGGGAGTTTCGCGGCGGAACCCTTGGGCGAGATCTTCCGGGCAGGCGTGTCGGGCAGCGATGGCTGGGATGGACGCCGACAAAGCTGGCCAAATGCACGCCATGGAGCAAGTCATGAGAATCTAGCCCCTCAGCTCAAGCAGTGGAGCAAATCGGTACCATCTGAGGGACGGTTAAACCGTGCGAAGAAGGACAATCGGCTATTCAAAGCCGTACCCCAACGAAGTTTGATCTGATTCGCGCCACCCAAGTATAAGCTCCACGAGTTCTCAAGATTCATGGTCGGAAGGGTCAAGCTCGATCGAGCACATAAGCCGATACCTAGCACAACTAGGCATGATTTCGACATCGGATCGATCGCGTAAGATTCTTTGCGCAATCTCGACAGACCGCCTTTGGGTGGTACACCTCACGCCACCGATTCGATTCATACCGAAGCAAGCGGAAGAGCAGTTCCACATCGATTACCATTCGAGGCTCTGAGGTGGCATTGCGGACTGGCGCGAGTCGCGGCGAGGAGAAACTATAGCCGAGTACATCCGGTAACCAGATCGTCAGAACCGATGTTACTCGGCTTTAATCGAGAAGGAAGCCGTCGAGCTGGCGCGTTGGGTCTCTCGGCACCCATCAAGGACTTGGCGTTCGGGTAGATTACAACTCATTGGCGCACATGGCCGGAACCGGCGATGTATGAACAGCGCCACCAGTTGTACCAAGACAAATTCAAGCGTCGATAAGCCCGGTCGATGCATAAGAAGAAGATCCGACGCAGACCGTGGAGGTGGCCGTGGCTGAATGGGCTCGGGGGCAGATCTGTGGCCTGCAAATGGGTGAAAGCAAGGGGCCTGCGAAAGGGTTCGACTTGATGTGAGCAAAGCGGCAGATATTCGATCTACTGAAGGAGAGGCGGTGAGATTACCGAAGGCCACAAAATCCCTACGGCTCGGAGATGAACGGAGACCATCGCAAGTGGCATCATTCGTTCACTCACCCCACCAATGAGTGCAAGGAGCTTCGCCAAATCCAAATGGCGATAGAACAAGGTCGTCGATCCTTGGCGATTCGCCATGAAAGTGGACACAAACCCATTTCCGGCGTCAACATGGTAGAACTCGATCGCTCCATGGCGTAGCTGGATTTCTCGTTCGGTGTTAACATGGCAGGTGGGATACCACCATGACACGTACAAAGAGAACGGTGTTCGCTCGGGGCAAGGAAAGAAAGGAGGCTAGTCCGTATGCGACCGCCACAATGACAAAGCGGTACAACAGAGGAACAAGTGAGGAGAGTGCGATATCAGAAGCCACATTCCACGCATCTCCTTAACAAGTATGAGCGCCAGTATGGCCAACGACGCCAGCACGACAGAGACGACGGAAGATATGAGCACCTTGCTAGGGGACCGTCGAGAGAGAAAGAAGGCGCAGCTAGGCATTGGGATTGTCCTTTCTTCAAGTATTGCTGGGGCACCGGAATGAGCCGATTGCCTACAGTCGACAACTGCCCGGAATGCAACCAGCAGGAAGAGGACACGAGGCCAGTGTCAGTATTCAACCGCCTAGGGCCTCTCCCGTCCCAGAGCCAACACAAGGAGTCCGCTCGAGCAGGAGACCTCGAGGAGCCGAAGGATGACAAGGTCAAAGATAGGTGCCACCGTCCGAGGTGGTGTCCCGACGGACTCAGACATACCCAGAAGCGTAGAGTACAGCGGCTGCGTAATCTAGAGGAAGCTGAAGCGCAGTATCTCAACGCTTTGAAGAAAGCACGGCCTGATCGGCCGTCAAAGTGAGACAGATGTGGAAGCGGAAGACCGCCCGACCAGAAAGAGTGGCGCCCAAACCGGTAAGAGCCGATGCAAAGACATCGGCTAGCACAAACATGGTGTTCGTGCTCCGCCGTAATTCCGCGCCAAGAACCGATGAGCTACTCGTGGCACAATTTGATCGCGCCCACGGCCGTTATCTTTGAAGCCACGTGAGAAGGGTTACAAACATCGAAAGCCACAGCCTGCGAGGTTACATCAATGGGCAACCTGTCGGCAAGATGTTGGTGGACACCGAGCGATCAATATCATGCCATACTCCATGCTACGACGTTTGGGACGCTCCATCGAAGATCGATCAAAACCAACGCCACGTTGAGCGACTTCAACGATGGGTCTTCGGAACACAAGGCGTCAACGTGGACTTGATGAAAGGCGGAAAAGCAGTACCACGTCATTCTTCGTGGACAGCAAGAGCACTTACCGTCTTGCTAGGAAGGGATTGGATTCATGCTAATTGCTGCATCCCGTCCACAATGCATCAGTGCCTGATCCAGTGGGATGGAGACGAAGTGGAGGTCATCCACGCAGACGATTCCATCGAGATTTCCATAGCTGGCATGAACGTCTGGGAGGCAGAAGACCAAGAGCCGATCTCTGGGATCAATCTAGACGGCTGCGAACGTATTGAAGCTACAAAAAACGGGGTGAGGCTGGTCTTATCCACTGGCCTTACAGAGTAGAAGAGTCCACGATCACCCGTGGCACGGCCGATCCCTGCGATCGGCCACAAAAAATAAAAAGCAGCGATCATACGACAAGCAGTTCATGTAGTCGTAGCAGAGAGATGCTCTGCCACTGTAAAATAATAAGGTGTAAACCGTCCTTGACGGATGCAAGCAAAAAGGGGGCCGATTCAGGCGATCGGCCCAAATTATTTTTGTTATCCTCACCCACCGTTTGCCCTGTGTTTAGCGTCGATTTGACAGGTGACGGAAAGCTAGGGTACGGGTTTACATCCGCTGATGAGCTAGAAGAGATCGACATTGGTCCTGGGGATAAGCCACGACCAACATTCATCGCCAGTTAGAGCCAAGTCTGGGGCCCGATGATAGCCTGTTGAAACAATATCCAGATTGCTTCCGGGACTACACAGAGATGCTGGATTGACAGAGCATCATCGAGCATCGCTCCCGCTCAAAAAGGATTTCGGCCGTTCAGCGAGCACGACAAATGAAGGCGAAATTCGGAAGAAGTCAAAAAGAGGTCGAAAAAATGTTGACGGCCAATTTGATCGACCATGCGGTATCTTGAGTGGATTTCTAGTATCGCACTGAGAAGAAGGGTGGCCAATGGCGGGTTGCTATAGATTTTCGAGATCTAAACAGAGCTACCCCAAAGGATGAGTATCCGATGCGGTGGCGTAAACATTAATCAATGCATTTGGTCATAAAGTTTTGAGCTTCATGGACGGCAATGCGGGTACAACCAGATCTTTATGGCTCCGAAGACATACACAAGATCGCATTGAGTCGTGGTCCGTGGGGTTATTTGAATATGTGGTCATGACGTTTGGACTGAAAAATGCCGGCGCCACGTACCAACGGGCCATGAATTATATCTTCCATGATCTGATCGGCAAACTGGTGGAAATCTACATCGATGACGTGGTGGTCAAGTCTGCTTCCACGCACGGACACTTGGACGATCTGCAACGCGTCCTGGACCGAACAAGAAAATTCGGCCTGCGGATGAATCCAAAGAAGTGCGCTTTTGGGTGTGGCGGTCAGTTCTTGGGTTTTTTGGTCCATGAACGCGGGATTGAGATCGGCCTGAAAAGTCAGGAGGCAGTGCGAACAATGAAGCCACCCACCACCAAGAAAGAACTGCAGTCCCTTATCGGCAAGATCAACTTCGTCAGACGATTCATCTCCAATCTATCAGGAAGGATTGAGCCGTTCATGGGACTAGTTAAAATCAAATCTGACGAGGAATTCCGCTGGGGGGCAGAGCAACAACGAGCCTTTGACGAGATCAAAGAGTACCTGACAAAGCCACCGCAGTTAGTTCCACCTCGGCTGACAGGCCATTCTACATTTACTTGTCAGTAGCTGACACGTCCATCGCCTCGGTAGTGGTGCAAGTTTATGATGGGCTGGAGCGAGTCGTCTTCTACATAAGCAGGAGGATGCTGGACGCAGAGACAAGGTACCCTGATATCGATAAGTTGTGCCTCTGCTTTTTCACCGCACCAAGTTGCGACACATTTTGCTATCAGTAATCATCATCATATGCAAATCGGGCGTCATAAAGCACATGCCGTCGGCTCCTATGTTAAGAGGCGGCTGGGCAAATGGATGTTTGCATTGTCGAGTTTGACATCCGGTATCAACCCGCAAAGCGATTAAGGGACAGGCCTGCTGACCTTATCTGAAAGGATCAACACTAACATAGTCTGCTTTGTCCATAAGAGCGTGGGCTATGTTTTTGACGGATCAGTTTGTGACGATGGTGGCATCGGCATATTTTTACTCGTCGCCGGGGCAACATTTTCCTTCTTCATCGATTGTCTACCTCGCACTAACAATGTGGCGAGTACGAGGCGATATGAGGATGGAGTTACTCCTCGGCCGGGCGAAGCGGTGGAAATTTTGGAGACTCCAAGTTGGTGATTTCCTCACGGAGGACTACAAGTGCGAGCGAGTCCCTCTTCCCATTATGGCTGCACTGCATGAGCTAATGACGCAATTTCGACGTCAACTTCACTTGGATCCCGACGCAGAATCGAGGCGACGATCTTGCGCAGATAGCTTGTGGTACAAGGATGTGGTAGAAGGAGCCGATGTTCGTGCAGTTCCTAGAAGCAGACGATCGGAGCCGATATCTTCAATTACTTGAAAGATTCGGCTCGGGGGCCTAAACGGATAAGGTACAAAGCCATGAAGTACGTGCTTATTGGGGATGACATGTTTTACAGGGGACTTTGGAAGGACTATTGCTCAAATGCACAGGGACAGCCGAGGCCAATCAGCTCCTACGAGGTACACGAAGGCTGTGGAACTCACCAATCGGCTCACAAGATGAAATGGTTGATCAGCGATCAGGGTTTTATTGGCCCACTATGCTTGAGGACTGTTTCAACTACTACAAAGGGTGTCAAGCATGTCGAAATTTGGAAGAATCCAGATGGTACGCGTCGACAATGAACCCCATCATCAAGCCTTGGCCATTCCGAGGATGGGGCATGGACATGATCGGCAAGATCAATCCTCCATCAAGCAAAGGCCACATGTGGATTGGCTATCATGACTACTTCACTAAATGGGTAGAGCTGTCCCTATGAAGTCGATGAACTCGAAGGATGTTATCAATTTTGTGAAGGAACATGTCATCCATAGATTCGGGATTCCCCAAACTATCACGACCGATGGAGGTTCGGTTTTTATTTCTCAGGAGTTTAGAAAGTTCTGCGAGGACATGGGGATTAAACTGATTAGATCATCCCCATACTATGCTCAAGCAAATGGGCAAGCTGAAGCGTCCAACCAGAGCCTCATCAAACTGATCAAGAGGAAAGTCGATGAGCACCCAAGGCGTTGGCACGAGGTTTTGTCAGAGGCGTTATGGGCTTATCGCATGTCATGTCATGAGTAAAAAAAAAATATATATATATGCATATATGTAGCCGATGCACGGTCATCGATGCTAGAGGTTTACACATGTTACAAAAAGGGCCACCTCGACGGTCTTAGCCTCGTCATCTTAAATGCAAGCGGGGCACGTTTTGATTGGCAATTGGAGATTTGGGTCGTTGTGTTTGAATCCACCGTGTTGAGAAAGGTCGCAGTTGTCATTTGAAACCAAGAAATGGCGTTGTGATGTGTTAAAGATTCATTGAGGTTGACCCTATCAAACGTTTTTAGGAGGAGCGATGGGTGGTCATCGGCTTTGTGCAATTAACTTGTTTGACTATATGCATGCGGCATGATGAAAGCCGATGATGTCATCGGCTTATGGAACATCGACTGTTTGATTTATCGGCAAAATTGAAGCAAAAGGAAGCAACATTTGGGAAACAGGTTTCATTCATTCAAAAGATCATTGCTTACAGGATGATCGATTACAAAGGGCCTACTCTTACGGCCATTACTACGATTCTAATCTAAGCCGAGGTAAATGCGTCCGTAAATCGCCGCCGTCTCTTATTGTCTTCTTGTTGCTCGGCGTCGTCCTCGCCGCTTCTTTGAAGAAGCCAGCGGAACCTCTTCGTCCTCGTCGTCATCTTGAGATCCTCGCTGGACCCATAGCGGAAGCGCGCTTATCGGCGATACCTGCGTCGGAGGTGTCCTCCGATTCCTCCTCCTCGGACGACGAGTCGACGCCGTCCCACGACCTTGTCGTCGCTTTCGCCTCCGGTTCCCGTCGGCGAGGAAGAGGCTCTTCGCCGTCGGGGGCGATCGTCCTCGACGACGGCGAATCGATCCTTTCGTCCCACCATCGTGGGCGAAGTAATCTTGTATGTCGCCGTGCTCTGAGTTGGTTCTCGCCGCTAATCGAGTTGAGGCGTGGGAGGACGACGGAGGAAGCAGAGAGGCCATGGCAAGAAAGAGGTTTTCGGTGATGGAGAAGGGTTTCGCTCTTTGGAGGAAGATGGGGGCTATGACTGTGCTGATTTAAATAAAGGGAATAGTGGAGACGGTTCAATGCCATGACGGTTTCCCAGATTACCGCCAAAATCGTCAAATCACACGCTATGCGCAGAGTTGAGAAGACAGGGCATCATGATGAAGGGTAGCGTGGCGATCTTCGCCACATTACGCGACGCGATCGACGATAAAAAAAGGAGGAGAAGAAGAGGAAAAAACGCACAGATTGGTTTTGGAATTATCATTGCCAAAACCAGGGGGCATGTGTTATCACCGTATTTTGGCCAAAGACGGAGATGGGCCGTGATCAAGATGGGCTTGGAAGATACATATATTCAACATGTTGTTGGATCGGCCTAGTGCATAGATTTGGGCTGAATTGCCCGTGTATCTTGTATCATTGTAGGATTCGTGTTTGTTTAGGTTCCGTTTATGTTTAGGTAAAGATAGAGTTGTAGAGTTATTCCAAAAGTAGAGAGTCTCCGGACTATAAATATGTACCTAGGGTTATTGAAAGAAAACAACAACCACGTTCACGACAAACACAATCTCGGCATCGCCACCCTTGTTCTTAGGGTTTCTTTCGGGTAAGTGCCATGCGCCTAGATCGCATCTTGCGATCTAGGCGATATCTATTCGTTACCGGTTTAACTCGTCTTGAAGCGTTGTTGATGGCGAGTAATACCATTATCTTAGATTGTTTGAGGCTAGCATCGGATTGTTTTCATTATTATCGAGTTATGTTACCTCTAGCTATCTCGCTATCCTTGCACCGTGTCCCAAAGTGCAAGGTAGCATCTTGCTGATCTTTATTTAGTCGATTCGATCTGTTATAGTTGTGCCTTGTTCGTCAAGGTTTAGTTTAATATCTACGTAATCAGGCCTTACAAACGGGTTGAACGATCGGTAATGCATAAGGATGTGGCTTATCTGCCAGAGAGGATGTTCGGTAATTGGCTTTATGTTGGTTATTAGGCCTTCTCTAGGATTGATATTCTTAATCTTTATGCGTACTAGGCTCAATTACGTAGGGCGTTCGATTACGTGGTGAAAGCGTTAAACTATCGTAGATCGATTTAACTTGTAGTGATCAAGCAAAACCCCATGTCATCATAAATCTAACGAGAACCATGGGGTAATCGGCTTTAAGAGCCGATTCTGAGAAACACAGGAGCGATCACGGCTCGAATTTTACGATACTTGTTTATCATGCAGAAATCAATGAGCAATCCTCACCTTCGACGGTATAGGTCAGGTGGCATCTCGAACCAAGCGGGGCGTGTCGGAGCTTTTATGGTCGCCCGAGGGACCAGGGCCCACCAGCAGTCCTGGGAGCCTCCCGGCTCTCCGTGTTGTCAGTCGCTGCTCGCCGGTGGGTTTTGGCAGGCAACAAGATGTTATTAACAATAGGATCATATCATTAGGAGAATGATGTGATGGACATACTCCTATAGATAAGCGTAGCATAAAGATCTGAAGGGAATATGCCCTGAGAGGCAATAATAAATTGTTTATTATGTGTATTCCAAGTATATGATAGATGTTTATTTTGCATGCTATAATTGTATTAATACGGAAACGTTAATACATGTGTGTTTAATAAACAAACAGAAAGTTCCTAGTTAAGCCTCTCTCATAAACTAGCTCGTTGATTAACAAGATGATCAAGGTTTCCTGATCATGTACATTGGATGTTGTTAATAACGGGATCACAACATTAGTGTAATGATGTGATGAACATTCATCCGAAGTATAGCATTACGATCAAAGTCATTGAGTTTATATTGCTATAACAACTTACGAAGTGATCCTAATCCTTAGACCATGAGATCATGTCAATCACTAACACCGGAAGAGTTTCTTGATAACATCAAACGTCACACCGTAATGTGGTGATTATAAAGATGGGTTCGAACTAATAAAGTGTTATGTTGAGGCTCATGGATCAAGAGTGGAATTTGTTCATCCCGATGATGGATAGATATACTGGCCCTCTCGGTGATATCACATTGATTAGCTTGCAAGCAAGTGATTTGATCACTAGAATGTTATATCACGGAGCGAGAAAAGAGTGCATGTCGATGAGATCAAACTAGGTATGGAGATACCGATGATCGAATCTCGGACATGTAATATATCGCGAGACAAAGGGATTAAGATACTAGCGTAAAAGGTTACGATCACAAGAAAGTCATCGTTGAATGTGTGGGAGTCGATGGGTCTCGGATCCCGCTTCGATTATTGATCCGAGAGGGTCTCGATCATGTCCGCATTATTCAAGAACCGTAGGGTGACACACTTAAGAGACACCGACATCCAATTGGAGCAAAAGTTTCATGCCGAAAGAATAAACAAGCGCAGGAATTTATTTCACTAGATCAAAACAGGTTTTGGTGAAATTGCATAAAGTGGTTATGCATGTGAAATAGAATTCTAGCAAGGGTTATTGTGAATGTTTGTCATTAAAGTAATTGACAAAATTCTGAATAAAATAAAAGAGTTTTATTTAATGAGAGTTTGCATTAAATTTGGTGGAAATTTAATGGGATCTTTGAGTGGGATTTTGGTGGAGGAATTTGGAGGAGTTTTGTGAGTGGAGTGTCCACCCACATGAAGAGGGGAGCAAGGGCAGCCCCCATGCGAGCCACCCCTTGGGGTTCCCCCTCCTCCTATAAAAGGCCCTCCTCTCACTTCTCACTCACCTCCTCGTGAAGGATCTCTCTCCCCTCTAGAATTTATCCCATGGTCTCGGACTAGCGAGATACATGTTCCCGGTGGCTATTCGGCAAGAAAGAGTTGTGCTTCCGCTGCATCGCTGGAGCGAGGAGGCGGAGGTTGCTCGGTGTCTCGAACGTGTGTGCGAGCACGGATGCGCTGCTGATTTGCGGCGCTAGGACTTCCTCTCGATCTTGAGATCGGCAAGAGATCGTCTACATCAACCACGAGTTTGGACTCGTTAAACTTTGTCGGTCTTCAAGGGTATGTTCTCTACGGATATACATCCGCCCGTTGTTTGGATCTAGTATAAATAGATCTTGGTATATAGTTCACATCGTAGGAAAAAAAAAATTTTCTATGCTGCGAACCCTACAGTGGTATCAGAGCCGGATCTATGCGTAGATACTTTACACGGGTAGTACACATATGAGTATGTGGGCGATGATGATCATGTTGTTGCTCCTTTCTTGTGATTTTGGATATTGGTGGCATAGTGGGATGAAGCGGCCCGGACAAACTTTACATGTCCTCGCACATGAGACCTGTTCCACGCTTGACATGCAACTAGTTTGCATAAGTGGCTAGCGGGTGTCTGTCTCTCCTACTATAGTCAATATCTATTTTGCAAGCGAGTTGCCAACAATTTGATTATCCTCGTTGTGGTTCATGTTCGTAGGTAAGAACGGTTCTATCTCGAAAGCCCTAAGCCACGTAAAACTTGCAATGGATAAATTAGAGGCGTCTAGTTTAGATTGTTGTTGGGCTAGTGTTATGATATGGTAGTGTTGTAAGTAGAAGTATGAGATGATACTCTTACAACACACATAGCGTGTAAAATCCATAGGCGTGGATTTACACATATAGGTATGATAGTGATCATACCACGATGCACATGATAGAGATCATCTGCGGGAACCATATAATTTCACTAATAAACATATGATGTTTGATTGCATCTTATATTGCTTGTTTAGCGCTTTGTTAAGCATAATAAGATGACCCCTCATTTAAATATCAAGATAAGAATGTGTTCTTCCTTTAGTATGCACCGATTATGTTTTCGTCGCTCCAAGACATCACGTGATGATCGGGTGTTCTTGGATCCTCGACCATACTTCGGGTGTAAAACAGTTACACATAAATACTAAGGTTCTAACTTGGCGAGCCTAGCATGTACAGACATGGCCTCGAACACGACGAAAGGTTAAGCATGAGTCATATAGTTGATATGATGCCCATTTGATGCTCGCCTTTGAAGCTATGTCGACTCACGTGATGATCGGACTTGGTGTAGTGGATTTGGTTCATGTAATCACCAAAAGGACACGAGGGATGTCGCTTTTGAGTGGGAGTTCATTCGTAATATAGATTAGTTGAACTCAATCTATCATACACTTAGTCTAAACTTTACAAATTCTGTTGTAGATGGCACCACCGCTTTTAATTTCAATGCGTTCATGGAGAAAGAGAAACTAGCAACGAGCGGTAGCAACTTTCTTGAATGGGCCATGAATTTGAGGATTCTCCTCTCACGCACAAAAGCAATATGTGCTAGAAGCGCCGTTAGGCCCCACCTTTGACGATGCCCCGACGAGGAGAAGAATGTCTATCGACTCGTCGAGGACCACAACTTAGTTCATTGCGGCATATTGTATGGGCTAGAGCCGAACTTCAAAGCGTTCAAACGGCAATGCTTTTGATACAATGGGTGAGTTGAAAATGATTTTCGACACACATCTTTGGTGTAGAGAGCTACAATGCTTGAGAAAAGTTCTTTAGTCGCATGATGGAAGAGAACATTCAAAGTGAGCATGTACTCAAGATGTCGGATTCCGATAAGCTTGTGTCCTTGGGAATAACGATTCCCATTGACTTAGGCATCCATCGTGTTGCGGTCTCTACCACCTAGCTATAAGAGCTTCGTGATGAACTATAATATGCAAGGCATGAAGAAGTCTCTCCCGAGCTTCGATGCTTAAAAGCTGAAGTGGAGATCAAAAGGAACATCAAGTGTTGATGATCAATAGGAACACCGGTTTCAAGAAAGACAAGAAGGGAAAAGCGGAAGGGAAGTAAGGCGGCAAGCCTGTTGCCGTGCTGAAAAAACCCCGAGTTGGACCTAAGTCGATACCGAAAAGTGCTACTATTGTAAGGGAGCCATCGAAGCATAAGCGCCCCAAGTATCTGGCGCACAAGAAGGCCGGCAAGGCAAACAAAGGTATATATGATATACATGTTATTGATGTGTACTTGACTAGTGCTCGCAGAGCACACAGGTATTTGATACGGTTCGGTTGCTAATATTTGTAACTCGAATCGTGGGTCAGGCGACCGCTAGCAAGGGTGAGGTCAAGATGCGTGTCGGCAATGGATCAAACGTTGATGTGATCGCCGTCAACGCTACCTCTCCACTTACCGTCGGGATTAGTCATAAACTTAAATAATCATTATTTGGTGCCTGACCGAGCATGAACATTGTATCCGGATCATGTTTGATGCAAAGTGGTTATTCATTCAAATCGAGAACAATGGTTGTTCCATTTATATGAATGAAATCTTTATGGTCATGCACCAATGTTGAATGGTTTATTTCTGTTGGATCTCGATGATAATGTTACACATATTCATAATGTTGATGCTAAAAGGATTAAACTTAATGATGATATATCCATATATGTTAATCTTTGTCTAGGTCATATTGGCATTAAGCATGAAGAAGCTCCATTGGATGGACTTTTGGAATCACTTGATTATGAATCATTTGATACATGTGAGCCATGCCTTATGGGCAAGATGACTAGAACGCCGTTTTCGGTTCAATGGAGCAGGCGACAGTTATTGGAAATCATACATTCGATGTATGTGGTCCAATGAGTGTGTTTGCCGAGGTGGATATCGTTATTTTGTTACTTTCACGGATGATTTGAGTAGATACGGTTATATCTACTTGATGAAACACAAGTCCGAAACCTTTGAAAGTTCAAGGAATTTGAATGAAGTGGAAAATCATCGTAATAGAAAGATCAAATTTCTTGATCCGACCGTGGAGGTGAGTATGTAATTCTGAGTTTAGCACTCACATGAAAGAGTGTGGAATTGTTTCACAACTCACACTGCCGAACACCACAAATAAATGGTGTGTCGACGTCGTGTCGTACTTTTTATTAGATATGGTTCGATCTATGATGTCTCGGCGGACTTGCCGTTGTCATTTTGGGGTTATGCACTAGAAAGCTGCATTCACTTTAAATCGGGCACCATCTAAATCCGCTGAAAAGACATCGTATGAATTGTGGTTTGAAACAAACCTAAGTGTCATTCTTAAAGTTTGGGGTTGATGTTTATGTGAAGAAACTTCAAGGATAAACTCGAACCCAAAGCGGAAAAATCGTCTTCATAGGATACCCTAAAGAAACTATTGGGTATTCCTTCTATCACGATCCAGGGGCAAGGTTTTTGTTGCCAGAATGGATCCTTTCTAGAGAAAGAGTTTCTCATGAAAGGTGTGAATAGTCGGAAGGTAGAACTCGAAGAGGTTGTGGAACCTTCTCTTCAAAGTATGGCGAGTAGCGCAGCTAAGTCGTTCGGAGTTGGCTCCACATTGAAGAGGAACTAATGATAATGATCATGAAACTCGAAAGAGTACTACCGAACCTCGCAGTCAAACAGACGTGCAGGCTCAGATGCGAAATCTGTCATAAATTTCATGGTTGATGAAAATAATGACCTGCGACGTATGAAGAAGCGATGATGAGCCCGATTCCAACAAATGGTTAGAAGCCATGAAATCCGAGATGGAATCCATGTATGAAAATCAAGTTTGGAACTTGGTGGAATTACCTCACCGAAGGCCGTGGAGAACAAATGGATTTTCAAAGGAAAGACGTTGATGGTAATGTGACCATCTATAAAGCTCGACTTGTCGCAAAGGGTTCGACAAATTCAAGGAGTTGACTACGATGAGACTTTCTCTCCGTAGCGATGCTAAAGTCAGTTAGGATTATGTTAGCAATTGCTGCATATTTCGATTATGAAATATGGCGGATGGATGTCAAACCGCGTTTCTCAATGGTAATATTGAAGAAGAGTTGTATATGATACAACCAAAGGGTTTTGTCGATCCTAAGGATGCTAACAAGGTGTGCAAGCTTCAGCGATCCATCTATGGATTGAAGCAAGCATCAAGTTGGAATCTCCGCTTTGATGAGGTGATCAAAGAGTTTGGATTTGTCCAAACTTATGGAGAAGCTTGTATTTACAAGAAAGTGAGTGAGCAATGTGGCATTTCGATATTATATGTGGATGACATATTATTGATCGAAATGATATAGAACTTTAAACAGTGTTAAAAGTTATCTAAACAACAAATTTTCAATGAAGGACCTAGGTGAGCGTCATACATATTAGGCATAGAGATCTATAGAGATAGATCTAGGCGCCTAATAGGGCTATCATAAACATACCTTGATAAGATTTTAAAGAAGTTTAAAATGGACGGAAGTAAGAAGGGTTCTTACCTATGTTGCAAGGCAAGACATTGAGTAAGACTCAAAGTCCGGCCAAGGAAGAAAGAGAGATAATGGACAAAGTCCTATGCTTGACCATAGGCTCTATAATGTACGTCATGCTATGTACAAGACCGGATGTGGCACGCTATTAGTTTGACTAGTAGGTACCAATCGGATCCGTGTTGAACATGGATAGCGGTCAAGAATATCCTTAAGTACTTACGAAGAACTAAGGATATGTTTCTTGTATCTGAGGTGAAGAAGAGCTCGTCGCTAAGTGTTATGTCGGCTAGCTTTGTTACCGATCCGGATGACTCTAAGTCTCAATCCGGATACGTATTTCTCATGAATGGCGAGGCGGTTAGTTGGAGGAGCTCCAAACAACCTGTGGTAGCAGGATCAACAACGGAGGCGAATATGTTCTTTGCCGGCTCGGAAGCGATTTGGATGAAGGAGTTCATATCCGAACTAGGAGTTGTGGCGTTGGACCCAATGGTGATCTATTGTGACAACAATGGTGCCATTGCCAATGCCAAAGAGCCAAGGTCTCACAAGCATTCCAAGCATATTAGCGCGGTTTCACTCCATCCGCGAGCATGTCAAGGATGGAGATATAAAGATTTAGAAGTACATACGGATCTCAATGTAGCAGATCCGTTGACTAAAACTCTCCTAGAGCAAAACATGATCAACACGAACTCAATGGGTGTTAGATATATCACTATGTAACTAGATTATTGTCTCTAGTGCAAGTGGGAGGGAAGGAATATGCCCGAGAGGCAATAATAAATTGTTTATTATGTGTATTCCAAGTATATGATAGATGTTTATTTTGCATGCTATAATTGTATTAATCGGAAACGTTAATACATGTGTGTTTAATAAATAAATGAAAGTTCCTAGTTAAGCCTCTCTCATAAACTAGCTCGTTGATTAACAAGATGATCAAGGTTTCTGATCATGGACATTGGATGTTGTTAATAACGGATCACAACATTAGTGTAATGATGTGATGAACATTCATCGAAGTATAGCATTACGATCAAAGTCATTGAGTTTATATTGCTATAACAACTTAAGTGATCCTAATCCTTAGACCATGAGATCATGTCAATCACTAACAGGAAGAGTTTCTTGATAACATCAAACGTCACACCGTAACAGGTGATTATAAAGATGGGTTCAGAACTAATAAAGTGTTATGTTGAGGCTCATGGATCAAGAGTGGAATTTGTTCATCCCGATGACGGATAGATATACTCTGGGCCCTCTCGGTGATATCACATTGATTAGCTTGCAAGCAAGTGATTTGATCACTAGAATGTTATATCACGAGCGAGAAAAGAGTGCATGTCGTGCGAGATCAAACTAGGTATGGAGATACGATGATCGAATCTCGGACATGTAATATATCGCGAGACAAAGGGATTAAGATACTAGCGTAAAAGGTTAAAGCCGACGATCACAAGAAAGTCATCGTTGAATGTGTGGGAGTCGATGGGTCTCGGATCCGCTCGATTATTGATCCGAGAGGGTCTCGATCATGTCCGCATTATTCACGAACCGTAGGGTGACACACTTAAGAGACACCGACATCCAATTGGAGCAAAAGTTTCATGCGAAAGAATAAACAAGCGCGAATTTATTTCACTAGATCCGAAAGCAGGTTTTCGGGTGAAATTGCATAAAGTGGTTATGCATGTGAAATAGAATTCTAGCAAGGGGTTATTGTGAATGTTTGTCATTAAAGTAATTGACAAAATTCTGAATAAAATAAAGAGTTTTATTTAATGAGAGTTTGCATTAAATTTGGTGGAAATTTAATGGGATCTTTGAGTGGGATTTTGAGTGGAGGAATTTGGAGGAGTTTTGTGAGTGGAGTGTCCACCCACATGAAGGGAGGGCAGGGGCAGCCCCATGCCTGCCACCCCTTGGGGTTCCCCCTCCTCCTATAAAAGGCCCCTCCTCTCACTTCTCACTCACACCTCCTCGTGAAGGATCTCTCTCCCTCTAGAATTTATCCCCATGGTCTCGGACTAGCGAGGTACATGTTCCGGTGGCTATTCGGCAAGAAAGAGTTGTGCTTCCGCTGCTGCATCTGGGCGAGGAGGCGGAGGTTGCTCGGTGTCTCGAACGTGTGTGCGAGCACGGATGCGCTGCTGATTTGCGGCGCTAGGACTTCCTCTCGATCTTGAGATCGGCAAGAGATCGTCTACATCAACCACGAGTTTGGACTCGTTAACTTTGTCGGTCTTCAAGGGTATGTTCTCTACGGATATACATCCGCCCGTTGTTTGTATCTAGTATAAATAGATCTTGGTATATAGTTCACATCGTAGGAAATTTTTTGTTTTCTATGCTGCGAACCCTACAAGATCAAGTCATTTCAATAGTTCAATTGCTATATGCTTTATGATACATAGTAAACTAATTCCTTCGACCATGAGATCATGCATATCACCTTTTCCGGATGGATGCTTTGATGTCATCAAACACCACACCGTAACAGGGTGGCTATAAAGATGGCATTGAGTATTCAGAAAGTATTGGTTGAAACACATGGATCAAGAGTGGGATTTGTCCATCCATATGACGGATAGATATACTCTGGGCCCTCTCGGTGGAATGTCATCCAATTAGCTTGCAAGCATGTGACTGGGTCACAAGGGATCACATATCACGGGAACGAGAAAATAGTACTTATCGGTAACGAGGTTGAACTAGGTATGCAGAGATACCGACGATCATAACCTCAGATAAGTAAACTATCGTGAGACAAAGGGAAATTGGTATCGTATGTAAGTGGATCATTCGATCGCAAAGTAATCGTAGAAATATGTGGGAGCCATATGAATTTCCAGATTCCTCTATTGGTTATTGTTCGGAGAAGTGTCTCGATCATGTCCGCATAATTCACGAACCGTAGGGAGACACACTTAAGGATTCGACGTTGTTTGAGTAGTTATGGTATTATGAGAAAGAGACCGAATGTTGTTGAGTCTCGGATGGGATCCGGGATATCACGGTGATCCGGAATGGTCCGAGAATAAGATTCATATAAGTAAAGTCCGTTTGAGTTCGGGAATGATTAGTGTTTTCATCGGGAATGTTCGAAGGTTCGGATTGTCCGGCACTCCGGGGGGAGGTATATGAATGTGTCATTGAATGATTGCATCATGTACCAAGTGTTCTTGATGTTCCAAAACTGAAAAGTCAAACTACCCGTTTGAAAGTCAAACGGCTAAAACAGGAAACTGTGGGAAACAGGAAACTGTGGGAAACAAGCAAGAGGAGGTTGAAACAAACTTGGAGGAGGAGTCCCTCTCCTCCAAGCCGTGACAGCCTAGGCGAGTTGGGAGGACTCCTACCCTTCCACTGGCGCTTGACCCTCCACCTATAAAAGGAGGCGGGGCCTCCTCTACACACAAGTTCCTATCCTCTAATCTCCGGTTTAGAGCCGTTTTGGTTTAGAGCTTCTAATTGCTTTAGCCTGCGGTTTAGAGCCTTCTAATTGGTGTGTCTAAACTCTAGACCACTAATAGCTCTCTCTCATACTCCGCCATACTCGCTCTGGCTTAAGGCAAGCCTGCGGGATCTCCCCTCTACTTAGGTACCACGCCGTTGTCTTTAGGAATCGCGAGAAGAGTGCTACAACCTCCGTTGCTGCTGGAACAAGGGAGAGGAAGGTCTTCGTCAATACCGAACGTGTGACCGACTGAGCGCTGCCGAGCTTGGCCGGAAGGATCGTCTCGCGATCTTGAGATCGGAAAAATCGACTACATCACCCACGAGAATCTGCTCTCGTTAACCGCTTTGGAATCTTTGAGGGTAAGTTATTCCATCGACTCGTTGCTACAATCTAATAGATATATCTTGGCTTGTTTGTTTGTATGCGATAGAAAATTTTTGTTTTCCATGCTACGAACCCCTACGGTGTATCGAGCCGTGTCTATATGTAGATCTGTTGCGAGTAGAACACAATGGTCATTGTGGGCGTTGATGCTTTTATTGTCGATCGCTTCTTGTGTACTTTGCATCTTGCGGTATGTTGGGATGAAGCGGCCGGGCTAACCTTACATGACATCATTCATGAGACTTGCTCCACGCTTGACATGCAACTTGTATTGCATAAGTGGCTTTTGGTGCTGTTTCTCCTAGCATAGTTAAGATCCAATTTACAACGGGTGATTAACAATACTAGTATCAATGTTGTGGTTCTTGTTCGTAAGTTAGAGCGACACTTATCGAAAGCCCCAAACCACGTAAAATATGCAAAGAAAGTAGAGGCGTCTAACTTTGTTTTGCGAGGGTGTCGTGATGTGATATGGCCATGATTGTGATTATATATGATGTATGCAATGTTCCTTATTGTAAGTCGGCAGCGGAGAATATATGGTTGTCTTTAATTTCTGTTAAGACCAGCGTGTCTATTCAAAGTAGTTGTAATAGTTGAAGCGGTGGGCGACAACCATGGAGAAGCATCATTGACCTTGATGCAATGTCGGTGATGATGGAGATCATGTTCGTGCTAGAAGATGGAGATCGGAAGCACAAAGAAGAAAGGCCATATCATATCACATATTATGAATTGCATGTGATGTTAATCCTTTATGCATCTTGTATTGCTTAGTAGGCGACGGTAGCATTATAAGATGATCCCTCATGCACATGAATTTCAAGTCATAAAGTGTTCACCCTTAGTTAGCACCGTTGCTAAAGCTTGTTGTTTCGAAGCACCACGTGATGATCGGGTGTGTTAGAATCTACAAGTGTATACAACGTGAGCAAGCCAGATTTGCTCATGCGAAACTAAGGTTTGATCTTGACGAGCCTAGCATGTACGGACATGGCCTCGAACACGGATTAGAAAGGTAGAGCATGAGTCATATAGTAGATATGATGAATATGTTGATTGTTCGCCATTGAAGCTATATCAACTCTCGTGATGATCGGTTTTGATGTGGTGGATTTGGTTCGTGTGATCACTAAAACAATGTGAGGGATATTGTTTTGAGTGGGAGTTCACCTAGATTAATTTAATTATTATTTAGAACTCAATTTATCATAAACTAAATCAAAGTGAATTTGCATAGTTGTTGTAGTCATTCGCATCCGTTTACCACCTTGCGCTTAGTTATAATTGAGATGATAGAACTATAGAATTCTGGTTAGTTACTTTCTTAACTGGTATCGTATTGTTTTGAAGTGTTAATCTAAAGTTTAAAAGTCCTATTGCAAACTTTCGGTAAGTTCGTTACTCCATGAAGTTTAATAATTAGTATTAAATCAAGAGTAACAATTCCAAGTGTTAGTATATAAGTATCATGTTTGTCTCCATGATTCTTGATATTCAAAGGATTCTCCTAATATCAAGGTTATCTAAGGATCTGAAAGAGTTGTTTCAGAAACCATGATTTGTGGAAGATATTGTGATATCTGAAACGAAGTTTTGGTTGCAACATGATAGCGTATAATATGGCTAAAGTCATGTTCTCATATTTGATGAGAATTTGCAAAAGGTTGGAGACACTAGTTGTCCTAAACCTCCAAAAGTTTTTGGGAGAGCAACATTATACTCACGATTCACCGTTACAAGCTAATAGTAGTTTGATCATGGATAATTCCATGATAAGGGTGAATATTTGATGTAGGTAAAATATTTACTACACCAAGAGATTACTAAAGAAAGGAATTTGAAAGAACACCAAACATTTGATGATGGTGATCTACTTCAAAGTGCAAGTCCAAAGACATTGGTATTTAACTATACGCTTTGGACTATGTGTCATATGAATGACTCCACTAATTGATGTTGATAGATTCTTTCAAGCGAAAAGGAAATCTTGAAGAGAATCTCATAAATATATGGCAGAAAAGAAAAGACTAGAATTGTTCAGTTTAAGTATATAGATGATATACATGTTATGGCTATATCCTTTGCTTATTAAACAATGTGGTTCTTAAGTATTTGATACTGAATTTGTTGGTGTGAATCGTCATACGAAACAACACAATTCATGAACTACAATGGCCTAAGTAACTAGCAAAAGAATATGTGATGATGTTCATCGAGAACAAAATAAAGGGTTATTGTGTTGCTCGTTAAACATCAAAGCTTGCCTTCAAGATTTGTTTTATCAGGTATTATGAGAACAAAAGGGTTGTTCAAATAAATTACCGTAATCCATAAAAGATGGATGATTCACAAATCTCGTTGGAGAAATCACATCCATAAAACTAGTGCTAAAAATGTCGAAAGACAAATTGATTGAAAGATCACTTAGGAAGTGACATCGCCGTTTAAATTATATTGGAAAGAAAACATGAAGAAAATCCATATGGATGGAATTTTGGAGTCTATTTGATTTTGATCAAATGACGCTTGTGAAACTTTCCTAGAGATAATTAAAACTTCGTTCATAGGCCGAAAGGAGCGATAGACTAGCTTATTGGAACTTGTACATATTGTTGTATGAAGTCCATTATGTATAGTCAAGAGCGATGGATTTCAACTTCATGTGCTTTCTCCGAAAATTTGAGTGAATATATGAATATTTACTTAATAAGGATGAAGTGTGAAACATTTGAAAAGTTCAAGGACTTTCAAGATGAAGTGCAAAATCATTGTAACAAGAATATAAATAGTTTATGATAAGATCATAAAAGAAGATATTTGAGTTACAAGTTTAGCATAATACCTAAGATTTAAGGAATCGTTAATGGATTTGCATTTTCCGAAACACCATAAGAGTATGGGCGTTCGAGATATGTAATTAAACCTTGTTTGACATGGTAAGATCGAAGGTGTAATTCATAAAACTGCCATTATATTTTAAAGATTAAAAGCTTTAGAGATTACCGTTTTTCCACTGAAAAGAGCTTCATCATAATCCGTTGAAATGACACCATATAAGGTTATGGTTTGGGATAAAACCCAAGTTGTCCTTTCTTAAACATTGGTATGCTATGCATAAGAAAGATGTGTGCAACCAAAGTCGGATGAACCTGTCTTTGTATAAACTGTTAAGTATTCCTCCATAAACACCGGAGACAAAAGTGTTTGTTGCTTAGAACGCCAAGTTTCTTTGAAGAAGGAATTTTTCGTGAAAAGTTAAGTGCGAGGACAATAGAACTTTGATAAGGTTAAAAGAACCTTAGCTATATGTGCAGAGTTGCGCAGCGCCGAAAAGTGTTTCGGAGGCAGCAACAATGCTCATGGCTCACGTGCTTCAAAGGTTGTGGTCACGGAGATCTAAGTTCCTATTGAAACAAGTAGGTCGAGTAAACAATCAAATACCAAGATTTGAGGGTTGAATCATTATTTGAGAATAATGAACGGACTACATGCAAAGAAGTGATGATGGGCCCTGACTCCGTCAAATGGCTTGAAGCCATAAAATCCGTGATAGTTCCATACACGAGAAATCAAGTTTTGAACTTGAAAGACCCTCGAGAAAGGTGTAAGACCTTATAGTTGTGTTTGGATCTATAAATAAATAGACATGGATGTTGCACATCTATGAAATAGTCGACATGTTGGGAAAGAGTTCACAACAATGTTCAAAGGTTGACTATGACAAGATCTGATCTTTCATAGCGATATTTAGTCTAGACGGATTAATGTAGCAACCACTACATATAATTTGTTATATGGTAGTTGAATAAACAAAACAAGTTCTTCTAATAGAATCGTTACCTAGGACGTGTGCATGACACGGTCCATAGGGTTTTGTTAATTCAAAGGATGCTAAAAGCATATGCAAACTTCAATGGTTGAAGTGAGCATCGCGGAGTTGGAATCTTCACTATGATGAAACTGTTAAAAGAGTTTAATTTCATCAGAGACAATGAAGATGCTTGCGTTTGCAACAAATTAAGTGTGAGCGCTGAGACATATTTCTAATACATTATGTGGAGGACATATTGTTGATTAGAAAAGATGTATCTTTTATTAACACATATTAAGAATTTCATCCCGATGAAAGACTTAGGAAAAACCCAAATATTTGGCATCAATAGACGCTAATATGGTTGTGCGAGTACATAGACAAGATATTGAATGAGTTCAATATAGAAACTACAAGAAAAGGTTCTTGTCATACGAGAAAGGATTGAAAGAGTTCAATGTTGATGATATATTCAAGTGTATTGACATTTGGTAAAGTGAAACAAAGATTCAAGTATAGATTGATACTTGATATATGAAATCACAAAGAGTATTTATATCAATCATACTATGATATGTACAAATCCAGATATGTCCTATGCTCTAAATGTTATGAGCATATACCAGAATGATTCATAAGATTATCATTGGACAATAGTAAGGATATTCTTATGATCTTTTGGAAGAACTAAGAGTATATTATTTGTAGAAGTGACAAATAGATGGTTAGTTCATTGTAAAAGTACTACAATGATACTAGTTTTGTCACAAAGTACAAATTAAGTTTATCTCAATCTAAACTAAGGGTGGCACACTATAATGGAAAAGTAAGTTCCATAATGGATTTGGATGAGTTCCAAAGTTAAGACATTGTGACAGATACTACAACAAAAGGCTGAGTATATGACTGCTATTATAGCAACTAGAGAGGGCATTTGTGTCAAGTAGTTTGTTATCAAACTAGGTGTAGTTCACAGCGGGATAATACTATGAAGATATATTGTACGACAATATTATCAACATGTTTTAACCCCAAAGAACTAAAGGTCACACGAAAGACCAAATTTATACAAAGCCATCTCATTAGAGAATGAGTGATGCGTAAAGACGCAAAGACATGCAATTACACACGGACCTGGAAGTGTCAGATCCGGAGATCAGTTGACCACTAGCAATAGTGTACATACAACACCAGAAAGCCATAGGTGTTGAATACACAAAGGTTTGAAACTAGATTATTGACTCTAGTGCAAGTGGGAGACTGTTGGAGATATGCCCAAGAGGCAATAATAAAGTGGTTATTATCATATCTTCACACTTATGATAAATGTTTACATACCAAGCTATAATTGTATTAACCGGAAACATTAATACTTGTGTGATTTGTAAACTAAAATAAGAGTCCCTAGTAAAGCCTCTTGTTAAACTAGCTTGTTGGTTAATATATGATCATGGTTTCCTGATCATGAACATAGAGATGTTATTAACAACAGGATCATATCATTAGGAGAATGATGTGATGGACATACTCCTATAGATAAGCGTAGCATAAAGATCAAGTCATTTCAATAGTTCAATTGCTATATGCTTTATGATACATAGTAACCTAATTCCTTCGACCATGAGATCATGCATGTCACCTTTTTCGGATGGATGCTTTGATGTCATCAAACACCACACCGTAACAGGGTGGCTATAAAGATGGCATTGAGTATTCAGAAAGTATTGGTTGAAACACATGGATCAAGAGTGGGATTTGCCCATCCATATGACGGATAGATATACTCTGGGCCCTCTCGGTGGAATGTCATCCAATTAGCTTGCAAGCATGTGACTGGGTCACAAGGGATCACATATCACGGGAACGAGAAAAGAGCACTTATCGGTAACGAGGTTGAACTAGGTATGCAGAGATACCGACGATCATAACCTCGGATAAGTAAACTATCGTGAGACAAAGGGAAATTGGTATCGTATGTAAGTGGTTCATTCGATCGCAAAGTAATCGTAGAAATATGTGGGAGCCATATGAATTCTGATTCCTCTATTGGTTATTGTCGGAGAAGTGTCTCGATCATGTCCGCATAATTCACGAACCGTAGGGAGACACACTTAAGGATTCGACGTTGTTTGAGTAGTTATGGTATTATGAGAAAGAGACCGAATGTTGTTGAGTCTCGTATGGGATCCGGATATCACGAGGTGATCCGAATGGTCCGAGAATAAGATTCATATAAGGAAAGTCCCGCCGGAGTTCGGGAATGATTCCTGTTTTCATCGGAATGTTACGGAAGGTTCGGATTGTCCGGCACTCGGGGAGGGTATGAATGTGTCATTGAATGATTGCATCATGTACCAAGTGTTCTTGCTGTTCCAAAACTGAAAAGTCAAACTACCGTTTGAAAGTCAAAGCTAAAACAGAAAGCTGGAAAACAGAACTGGAAACAGAAGCTGTGGAAACAAGCAAGAGGAGGTTGAAACCAACTTGGAGGAGGAGTCCTCCTCCAAGCCGCCGGCCAACCTAGGCCGAGTTGGGAGGTACTCCCCTACCCTCGGGCGCACCCCTCCACCTATAAAAGGAGGCAGGGCCTCCTCCTACACACAAGTTCCTATCCTCTAATCTCCGTTTAGAGCCGTTTTGGTTTAGAGCTTCTAATTGCTTTAGCCTGCGGTTTAGAGCCTTCTAATTGGTGTGTCTAAACTCTAGACCACTAATAGCTCTCTCATACTCCGCCATACTCGCCTGCTTAAGGCTCATGGATCTCCCTCTACTTAGGTACCACTTGTTGCCACAGGAATCGCGAGGAGAGTGCTACAACCTCCTGACTGCTGGAACAAAGGAGAGGAAGGTCTTCGTCGAAACCAACGTGACCGACTACGGAAGCGCCTTGGAATGGCCGAAGGATCGCTCACGCGATCTTGAGATCGGAAAGAGTACGACTACATCACCCACGAGAATCTGCTCTCGTTAACCACTTTGGAATCTTCGAGGGTAAGTTATTCCATCGACTCGTTGCTACAATCTAATAGATAGATCTTGGCTTGTTTGTTTGTATGCGATAGAAATTTTTTGTTTTCCATGCTGCGAACCCCTACAACGCCAAGTAAAGAACGGAAGGGAACACGATCCGAAATTGCCTTGGAAGGAAGCCGATTGTGCAACAGAACGACTGTGTTGAGGGCCTCAACCCAGAAACGAGGAGGCATGCTAGCCTGAACAAGAAGTGTGCGAGTAATGTCATTGAGAGTGCGAATAATGCGTTCGGCTTTACCATTCTGTTGAGAAGTGTATGGACATGAAAAGCGGAGTGCAATTCCATGGTGCTGGGCAAAAGAATGGAGTTGGGAATTATCAAACTCGCGACCATTGTCACACTGAATAGCCTGCAAGCGCGTACTAAACTGGGTGAGTGCAAGAGCGTGAAGGGACGACAAGTGAGAGAAAACTTCTGAATTAGCCCGAAGAGGATAGACCCATGCATACTGAGTAAAATCATCAAGGCACACAAGGTAATACTTAAAGCCAGAAATACTCTCAACAGGAGATGTCCACAAATCACAGTGAATTATATCAAACGGAGTAGTAGTTACACGATTGGTAGAAGAGAAAGGAAGACGAATATGACGACCTAACTGACATGCATGACACAAGCTACTTTTATTCTTTTCCCTAGGAATAATATAAGAGCGAGCTAAAGTCTCCATGACTGGCCACCCAGGGTGCCCAAGCCGGCGGTGCCAAAGTGCAGGATCTATGACAAGGAAGGCAGATGGCTGGCTGGTGGATGAAGGGCGGATGGAGTAGAGAGGTCCAAAGCTATTGCAATGAAGAATATCGGTCTTGGTTAGAAGGTCCTTCACAGAAAAACCAATAGGGTCAAATTCGAAAAAGACACGATTATCAATAGAGAACTGACGAATAGACAAAAGGTTTTTGACAATGGTAGGAGCAACTAAGACATTATGAAGGTAAAGAGGGCGCGAGGAAGTAGAGATAGGGAGACGTGCGTGCCTAGTACCGGTGATCGGAAGGATGGAACCCTTACCGACAATGACAGCTCGTCGAGAGGAAGAAGGAGGAGACACGGAGGTGAGCATACCGGAATCGGAGGCGAAGTGAGAGGAAGCGCCGGTGTCCATCACCCACTCCCTGGGTGCTTGCAGTCCCATGGTCTGGAACTGGTTCATCAGCGTGGCCTGATCCCACGAGGCCGACGAAGGTGCCGGAGATGCCGGGGCACCGAGTCCATCGGCGGGTTGCTGGGGCGCATACCCGTAGTTGTAGGCGTAGGGGGCAGGGGCGACGCCGTATGGGTTCTGAGTGTAGAACGCCTGCGGAGCCTGAGCGTGCCTCGACATGTAGCTAGGAGGCGGGCGAGGCTTGCTGCTGCTGGCGAGCACCACAACGTCTGACCACATCTGGATGGCACGTTCAGGATCTTTGGGACGCCAAGAAGGAGGCGGCGGCGGTGGCGCGGCGGCCGTGGGGGCGCGGCGTCCTTGGCGGCGTCAGTGGCGTTCTTCTTCTTGTTGTTCTTTCCCTTGCCGATGCTCTTGCCAGAGTTACCAGCGTTGGCGAAGAGGGTCGTGTTGGTGTGGCGGGCGTGGCGATTCTTCCGCTTCATATCCTAAAGCGAGAGCAACGAGCCGCACTGCGCGAAAGTAATCCCAGGCATGAGGGAGATCAAATCGGCGGCGGACTCATACTGCTCGGAGAGGCCATTGAGGTAGTGGATCACCATCTCAGCATCATCAACAGGGAACCAAGATCCACAAGTCCATCGGAGAGTGACTTGGCCTTCTGAAGATAGTCGGTCATGCTCATCTCGCCCATATTGACATCGCCTAGCTCTGCCGTGAGGTGGAGTTGGCGATTGATCTTGTGGTCGTTAAAGAGGTCATTGATGCGGGTCCAAAGCTCGACGGCGAGGGGATCGTCGCCAGGTGTCATGACGGCATCAAGGATACTGAGCGAGACAGATCCATAGAGCCATGAGATGATCATGGCATCGAGTAGAGATCACTCTGGGGTTGGCGCGGCAGGGGCGTCGGCGTCGAGGTGATCCAGTAGGGCGTACTTGCGGCACGCAGTGCGGAAGAAGGTGCGCCACTAACGATGGACGCTGGTGTCAAGCGCGAGCTCGACGGGGACGTGTCCCTTGATGGAGGATAGACCGACGGCCTGGGCGTGCAGCGAGGTCAGGGAGAAAGACCCCACGCTCGACCCGGAGCCAGATGTGTGGGCGACGGAGAGGAGGGTGAGCTTGGCCTTCTCGGCCGTGGCGTCCTTCTTGGCGGCAGCGATCTTCTCGGCGGCAGGTGCATCCTCGGTCCCCTTGGCCGCAGCGAGGGCCTTGGCGACCTAATCTCCATCGGAGAGAGACATCGAAGGGGTGCGCGGGTGGAGACGGCGCGCTAGGGCGCTGTCCGCGGCGGCGCACGGTGGTGGATTCGGCGGCGGCGGAAGGAGGGGGTCGGCCTAGATATATGGTTTAGGGTTGTGCGTCTGATACCATGTAAGATAGGGGAAACCACACATTGTGGTGCCTTATATTGCTTATTATATAGACTTACAAGGCTAGAGTCCGTACCGTACAATACACAGACAGTTATACATAGACTACACGTATATAACCATATATCTATACAAATACAATATTGTTATATATTCTAACAGTCATACCTTCAGGGTTTCGCTTCCATCCTCTTATAACAGTGCTTCAACATCCGATATTCATGCTATCTGATGAATCTTTCGTCTGTTATACCTTCCAGTGAACCAAAAATTCACTAAAAAAATTCTTTGTATCTTCCGGTGATTCCAACGCGACGAAGTCATCTACATCAAATCGGATGAGAACCTGCATCCCTCCTTTGTTTCCAAACCTCACTTGTCGAGATCTATAATCTTAATTCTGAGAGTTGGTTGCATAATTCTCCTATTCATGTGCAGAGTAATGCTTTGGGTGCGCGATGGACTGATCACCATCCGAGTACTCTTATCATTCGCTCTTGCGCATTGAATCGGTGGATCAAGCAATTTTACTCCTTTCATAGAAGTTAGAGGTGGCCTTATCTTTTGAGACCTCGACCTTCATCGTTGTTTCTTCGGAGTGTTCTCTCGACGAACGAGAGCATCGACCCTTGTTGGTGGTGTCGCCGACTTCAAGATGGAGAAATAATCCTTATTAGTGGTGTCGCGAGGATCTACAAGAAGCGAGAAGATTCAGACCGTCGGCCTTCTGCCCCGTACCATGAGGCGGATCTCGAGGGTGAGATCCATTGTTAGCGTGTCGAACTGTAGCACCCCGGATAAAACCACTACTAGAAAATCGCGTGTCTTATCTCTGTGCATCATCATAACATCAGCATGCATCTATATGTTTAAAACTATTTTGCTAAAAACCCTATTTTGTTTTCTATATTAATCCCCTCCCTTTTATTTCAAATCAAACGCCAGTGTTTTCGGATATCTCTGTTTGCATAAAAACAATTTACAAAAGCCTTTTAAAATAAAATATAAATAAACTTTAAATATTTTAGTGAGGGAGGCAGCCACCGGCCAGGCCTAAAAGGCCCAACCGGCAGCCACCTACCACCCACTAAAAAACCCTAATCCTAACCCTACCCAAACCCTATTCCCTATCTACTCCCATCTCCCGCCGCCACCCACACGACATGTGCATCGCTGTGTACATCCGTGCATACATGCGAATGAATGTGACAGTCTAGCTAGGCACCGGACTATGGATATGAACTATATGATTGTTTCAAATTGTGTGGGTATTTATGAGACTAACCATGCTCTTCGTGTTTCTCAATTTTATTTTGATCCTAATGGTCTTGTAGGGCAAGAAATGTTTTCTCTTGTGCAAGATTTTGGTATTCTAGGAAAGAATAGCTAGGTGCTAAGCCCTGAACAACTTCACAGTGTAAGAGTTGTCGCGAGGGAAGCACAAGAAGAGGGGGTGACATGAAACCGTCTGAAAAGGACCTAGTGGACAATATCAGGGCAACTAGGGGTGGGAGGACTTTGGCTACCAACATCAACAATAGTGGCAGCTGCAGCCCTAATACCATCAGCAGCAATGGCAGTAGCGTGAGCCGTAGTAGGAACATGACTATGACTATGTATCGTGTGATCAGTACCAGACTGTGGTCCAACACGTGGGTAACGTATAGAACACGTTGCAGGAAATGAACACCAATGTCAATTCTCTTTCTCGGAGTTTCATCAACTTTATGACCAACTTCCCCAACTATTACCACTAGTAGCCTTCGCCCAACGACAAAGTTGAGTGAGCCAAGCTAAGCCAAAAGCCTAAGCTTTGTGTGTGTGTGGGTGGGGTGGGTGTTAAAACCCGTTGCCCTACCTTTGCATACATATTATTATTTCTTCTTTTGATTTATTTCATTTTCTTGTTTAGTTGCATGTTTTGTTTAAGTCTTGCATTGGTAAAAAGAAATAGAATAACCTTTGTTTTTGTTTTCTGTGAAACTTTTTTGTTTTTTTTGGTTTCCCATGTTATTCACTCCAAGTGATTTAGCGATGGGAAATATAGCATGGAGAAAAGTTGAGTACGAGACCGAACAAGGGAGATGAGGAATTACATTCTCTTCATCACATCTCTTGCAAGCTTAAACTTGGCCATGTTATTATTTGTCCGGCTGCACTTGAATCTCGCTCCTGGGTAGCTTGTTATACGACAAATTTATTTCCATGCTAGTGTCACTACTTCAGCTTTGATATATAAACTTTGTTCATTGGTTGCAAGAGAATGAACTTTGGACATAACTCCATTGATTTTAAAAAGATGAGAAAGCATCGTTATGGTGACTTGGGTGTCTTGTATCGTGTCTTAAGGATTTAATCGTAGAAATACTCGGCCCCACATATCTTAATGGAAATGACTTGATACCACTTTTGAAGAGAGATGTTTGATAGTTCAGGGTTCATTTTGACTTGGGATCCAAACTGCCGAACCACTACAACTTCAAGGTTTGAAATGTACTTTTTCCACCGACAAACATGGTAAATTTTGGTGTTTACGTTGGTAACAAAATGCCTCAAATGAGGTACTCGATGTGTCACGTCCCCATCCAAATGGGCGAAGAAACCCGTGACCAAACTTGTAGTCAGACCACTTGCAGAGAAAACCTGTGCTGAGAAGTCAGGAAACAAGGGTGAATTAATAGTAGTGAGAATTATAGGTCAAAGAAATTATCACGTGTGCTGAAGTGCTGACTAGAAGCTGGGGAGAGAGGAAAAAAGAAACGCAAGAAAACAAATGCATGCCACGCCCGGACAAGGAGAGGGAGCGGAGAATCCCCGGAAACCACTAGCTCGCTTATATTCCACTGGTCAAGCTCGTGCTTACAAGTAGCCCTCATCCCTCCCCAACCCCCCTCCTCCTCCGCAGCCAGCTATAGTTTCTCTCGGCAGTCAGATCAGACCAGGACACCCACCATCTTTCTCGGTTTCTCCTCTCCGGCTATTCCTCCGCGATCTCGCCGTACCAGTAGGCTGCACACCAGCCTGCTTCTTGGAGGAGGAGATGGCGAGCGGCGCAAGAGGAGCAGGGGATGCAGGGGAAGGGGAGTGGCTCAAGGTCGCCGAGCTCAAGGCCATGGCGGGAGCCCAGGACCCGCAGGCTAAGGTACATACATATGTTCTTCTTGGATAATCCGTCGATTCATCCTTCTTCGTCGTCGTCTTGTGCCTTCTGATTTGTCTATGCGCATGCTTAACGTATCTGTACTGTCTCGCCGGTGGTGCGATCTATTTATGTGCAAGTGCAGCTAGTCAACCACCGTACGAACGTGTTCTTGTGTTGTTTCCGTTACCTCGATCGAGCTGTTCATTGTTAGTACCTAGCTACTCTGCTTTTCAGTTCTCCTGATCTTTGGGAGCGCACAAAACAAATTGTATAGTGTATCCATCATATGCCGGTGACCCATCCCTATAAACTTTGCCAATAATACATAGAGAGCTGTCATCTCACTAGTTAGCAGCCTTATGTATTGACAATACAATTGAACTAACCGATAGGGACTCCTACTAAACTAGCTGATCGTTGACTGGATAATCGTATAAATTAAACCCCAACAGGTGTACCATGTGGGCCCACAGGAGGCTAACTGACAGGGACTCGTCCTAACAAGCTGACCGTTGACTGACTGATCATATAATACTTATTTTATATACTCCATGCACAGTTGATGGGAATATAATAGGCTGTACCACAACAGCACCACTTCACCTTGACCTATGGCTGCTAGCAAAGTCCTGGCCACGTGAAGCATGGCTGCCCTGACGTTTTTCTACCATTCCCGATAATTAACTAAGCAATCGTACACATGATCGAATATGCTCGAATCACAAAGTAACATGGGGCAACCAGAAGAGTTCAGTAATTTAATTTCGATCATAACAAAAAAGAATCAACTGCGTGCGCGGCGAGGCTGGCTGACGACGGTGACGTGGCGTGCAGGAGGTGGACAACCTGACGCTGCGGAGGTTCCTGCGCGCGCGCGACCAGAACGTGGGCAAGGCCTCGACGATGCTGCTCAAGTTCGTGGCCTGGAGGCGGGAGGCGGTGCCGGGCGGCGCCATCCCGGCGGAGCAGGTCAAGGACGACCTCGCCGCGCAGAAGGTCTGCATGGGCGGCGTCGACCGCGCCGGCCGCCCCGTCATGCTCGCCTTCCCCGCCAGGCACTTCTCCGCCGACCGCGACATGGCCACATTCAAGCGTACGCACACAATTAACCTGCACGTCCACCTCATATATCTACTAGCTCACACGATGTCGATTGCTAACCATAACAGAATCTGACGATGACATCTCACCGATCGTTTTCTCCGGTCTTAATTTATGCAGGATTTGTTGTGTATCTGCTCGACAGCATCTGTGCCAGGATCCCTCGAGGGCAGGAGAAGTTTCTGTGCATCGTGGACCTGAAAGGGTGGGGGTATGCCAACTGCGACGTCAGGGCATACATCGCGGCCATCGAGATCATGCAGAACTACTACCCGGAGAGGCTGGGCAAGGCGCTCATGATCCACGTCCCCTACATGTTCCTCAAGGCCTGGAAGATGGTGCAGCCCTTCATCGACGCCAACACCAAGGACAAGGTGCCTACTAATCCACTAGCTCCATCTCGTTGACAAACAAAATATATACAGACGGCCATTTCTCAATATCTAGTATACTAGTAGTACTAATCAATCATTTCTTCTCCATCGGTTATATGCGCGATGCAGTTCGTGTTCATCGATGACAAGAACCTGGAGGAGACGCTAAAGCGGGAGTTGGACGAGAGCCAGCTCCCGGAGATGTATGGCGGGAAGCTCACTCTTGTACCCCTCAATTAGGACGAACATGCACATAAGGGATTCTTAAGAGGGATATCGATCTATTCTGTTGTGTATTATGTAGCGAAACAATTCACGGTATTGATCGGACTCACGGAAAAAGGGTCAATTTAGGGAGACCTATGTCTAATGTCACAAAGTGGAGTGTAATGGAACGGTTCCGCACTTGAAGGTCATTCTAATGTTGGGTTAAGAAATAGAATGGAACAAGGTGATTTCTCGAAAGAGAATATTTTCTCCGGTTTGTGAATGCACTCATTCCCCAAAAACCTGTGAAATTTCCCCATTACTCATTGTTAAAGGCACCCCAAACTCGCTCGTCTCCTCTAATTCCTTGCTTATTTTTCTGCTAAATGCACCCCATGCTTGATCATCTCTTCCTTTTTTTCGAAAAGGGGAGCAAAGCCCCGACCTCTGCATCCTAGGATGCACACTGCCGTTTATTAAAATCCAAAAGTGACATGGTTATACCCTATGGGTATATAATATTAGCATACCTGGTCCAGCCCCAGAAAGGTACACAAGAATATACGCGGCCTGTGGAGATTTTCGGGTGTCCCAAGCCTATGGCGTCATCGGATCCTTGGAGAGCAAGACTAGAGTAGATAGAATATTCAAAGAGGCAAACCCTAACTTGTAACCGACTCGATCTGTGTCTGAGACCTGCCTATCTCTATATAAAGGCTAGGAGGGCACGACGAGGGAGACAACTTCTTACCGCATACACACCTCCACGCCAGATTACATCTGCGCACCCCTGTACTTTTCGGTTCCGCCGTAATCAAGAGCAGACAAGCAGGAGTAGGGTTTTCCCTCCGGGGGCCTGAACCTGGGTAAATCTCGTGTCCCCTGGTTGCTTGTCTGTTAATCGTTCCACGATCTTCAGCATCCCCATCTTCTCCAAATCCCAAGCTCATAACAATGGGCATTGACGAGATCGAACCTCGTCAATTGGCGTCGTCTGTGGGAATCGGGGGCGCTGATTGTGCGATCGTGACGGTCCCAACCAAAGCGATCTACAACTCCTCGGTGATGGAGATCCATATCCTATTCGACGCTTTCGACTTCACCGCCCACTCGCTAGCCACCATGAAGGATTTCGAGCCCGTAGGCGACGGGCTCGAGATTCTGTTTGGGAGCTTCTGTTTCCAGGTGGGACAGACCGGCACTCTCCGCCTCCCAGAGCGGGTGCCACTGCCATCAATCAGGCCCGCCTCATGGGCCCCGCATCCTAGCATGCTACGCACGCCAACGCTGACAGACGAGTCATACGACAGCAGCAGCTGCAACTCAGATTTGTGCGGCCCCCCATTTGGATGAGGGAACCTACGGTTCCGGACCCGAAAGCTGCGGCAGCAGCAATCCAATCCGCGGACGCTACCAGTGCGTCGTGGTCATCCAAAGCGACGTGGAACAACAACCGCCAGGTTCGGGTGCCCACGTGCCACCACCCAACCCACAGGGTGAAGACGGAGAAAACAGGAGGCAACCATCCCTCCCGCCCAACGAGGGCGACGCTGCCGTCTACAATCGGATCAACCTCAACGAGGATGGCTGGTGCCAAGCACGCGAAGCCGTGGCGGGCAACAAGATCCTACCCGTGAATTCTTCACGGGACCTACTGATGGCATACCACCTCCTTCTCATCGGCGATCACAACGTGCAGGTGAAGCTGCAGGAGGAGCTCGACAAACGCAAGCAAGCGGCTTCGGAGTCTAGCGCGTGGCGAGCTGCGCTCTCCGTCGCTGGCGGCTCTAGCTCGCACGGCAACAATGCCAACAAGCATTGCTCTCGCACGGATAACATGGACCCCGCTGTACGTCGCGAGCTCACCCGAACCCTCAACACATCCTTCATGGATATGGACGTCAACGACAACGCCATACCGAAGACGCCGCAAGCTGCGATCATGGCAGCCACCACATATCTCGCGTCCCATCCATCTCCGGTGGGGGACCCTAAGAGAACCATGCATAAGTCTGCACTAGCCGGACTCGGAATCGTCAGAGTTGCGCTCCACAATGAGGCTCCTACGGAGCCGAAAAAGAAAGTTGCGGCCAGATTCAACGGCAGCCCCACGCCCTCATCCGACGAGGAGGAAGAAGAGCATGATCTACCTCGATGACGCAAGAGTCCGAGACGTTGCAGCCGCAACTATGACGCTCGAAGCGACCTTGCTCAGTGTAAGGTCGACAAGGCACGTGCCAAACACGCGTGCTCAACCGAATCCGACGAGGATGACGATGGAGAACTTTGTGGATCTCGATGCTTCATCAGATCTGTTCGGCGAATGCGGATGCCGAGAAATTTCAAGCTTCCTTCGGACACTCCGAAGTTCGACGGGACACAGGACCCGAAAGCCTGGCTCAGCGACCACTGTCATCCGTCAAGCTGCACGGTGGTAACAAAAACACCGCACTACAATACCTTCAATTGCGGTGACAGCTTCGAATCTGGCTCGGCAATTTTGTCTTGAGCTCAATCCGAAACTGGGAGGAGCTGGCACACAGTTTCATCCGAAACTTCAAGGGCACCAGCAAAAGTCCAGCCTCGATCGAGGAGCTACAGGCCTGCACCCAACAAACGGGCGAATCCATTCGCTCATACATCTTGCGCTGGTCCAACATTAAGAACTCTGTGGCACACATCTTCAAGGAGAGAATGATCGACGCCTTCAAGGATGGTGTCAAGCGCTCTGACTTCAAGGAGGAACTTGGGCGCGTCAAGCCCAAGACACTTGACCACCTCATGGACATCGCCAACAGGTGGGCAGATGGCGGGGATTCCTCCACTGAGCACATTCAGATGAGGATGGCCGCAGACATGAATGTCGTAGCAAACGAAGATCGTGCGTCTACGACGACCGCGATGGACCCAACATGGTTGCGGCTGGCTACGCCTCAACAAAAACAACCGCAGTAGCGGAGGCAATTTCCGCGACGGAGGACGCACCGCACAAACGTGGCAACGTCGCAACCGCGACGACGAGCCCTCGGCATACGATAAGTTGTCGGGTCCTTGCACCATCCACTTCTACATCGACAAGCAGGATGGCAAAACGAAGGCCAGCGACATGCTGAAGGATTTCCACGAATTCCAAAAACTCAACGAGGGTCTCACCCAGATGCGACGCCAGATCGTGAACCTCGGGTTTGGGCCCGCACCTACACCAGGTGACATCGCCCACAGAGCTCCTCCACCACCACCCGTGGGACCTTCGAATCAAGCAATCGCACTTGTGCAAAACAACGGCGTAAACGGGTACCCAGCGCCAAAAGGGTCCCTGATGATCCAAAAAGGGCACCCAACAAATAGGGTGCAAAAAAGATCACCCGCCATGTCAGCCTGGCTGTGACCGCTCCACCTTCCATCCCTGAGTACCTCAGTGGCTTAGAGTCCTGCATCACATTCAGTCGTTCGGATCACCTCTTCCAGATCCCTTACCCAGGTCGTGTTGCCCTGGTGCTTGAGGCGCAGATCGGAGAGTTTGAGATGAGCCGCGTCTTCATGGATGGCGGCAGCGGCATCAACCTGATATTCGCTAGCACCCTAGCAGCAATGCGGATCCCGATGTGTAGCCTGGAACAATCTGACACAATGTTCCACGACATCGTCCCAGGGAAGGGCATATACCCCCAAGGAAATATATGGCTAGACGTCATCTTCGGCAAGCCCGAAAACTTTCGATGTGAGCGGCTCGAGTTCGAAGTGGTGGATTGGCCATCACAATACCACGCCATCCTCGGGCGCGTAGCATTCGCAAGGTTCCTGGCAGTACTGCACTATGCGTACCTGCTACTCAAGATGCCAGGGCCTAGGGGCGTCATCACGGTCCAGGGCAGCTTCACCCGATCCGACCACTGCGACAGAGACTTCAACATAATATCCCAGTCGTTCGGCATGCAGGAGGAGCTCACGAGGCTTCGAGAGGTGACAGACAACGGGGCACCCCCAGTCTCCAGGCAAAACGCACCCGACATGTCGTTCAACTCAACAGTCAACACGAAAAAGGTGCAGGTCCACCCAACGGACGCCTCCAAGACGGCGTTGATCGCCAATGACCTCAACCCCGCATAGGAAAGCGCGCTCGTAGAATTCCTCCGTGAGCGCTGGGAAATCTTCGCCTGGTGTCCTGCGAACATGCCAGGAGTTCCCAGGGAATTCGCCGAGCACACACTCAATGTGTTTCCAGACGCCAAGCCCATCAAACAGTCCATCCGACGATTGTCCGAGCCACAGGCCAAAGCCGTCGGAGTTAAAGTCAACAGACTGCTCGACGCCGACTTCTTACGGGAGATCAAGGAGAGCGAGTGGCTAGCTAACACTGTGCTGGTCCCTAAAAAAGGCACGGACATCCTGCGGATGTGCGTGGACTTCACGTCGCTCAACAATCATTGCCAAAAGGACCACTTCCCTCTCCCTCGGATCGATCAGATCATCGATTCGACTGCAGGGTGCGAGAAACTCTCCTTCCTTGATGCCTACTCAGGCTACAATCAGATTCGGCTGAAGGTCGAAGATCAGGAGAAAACAACGATCATCATGTCGTTCGGAGTATTCTGCTACAACACCATGCCCTTCGGGCTGAAGAACACATGTGTCACGTACCAGCGATGCATGCAGGCGTGCCTAAAGAGCCAGATCGGCCGCAACATACAAGTCTATGTCGATGACATAGTCATCAAAACAAGGGAATCCAAGACACTGATCGACGATCTCCGCGAGACGTTCGACAACCTCGATCACTACAAGATCAAGTTGAACCCAAAAAAGTGCGCCTTCGGCGTCCCATCTAGATAACTACTTGGCTACTTCATCTCCTAGTGAGAGATCGTGTCAAGACCCGGATTTTTCAATCCTAGATGCCTGTTATGCCATACATCGCAATCCCAGGATTACCATTTTTGCGAGACATAACAGAATTGGATACCATAGTACTTCATCCATTATAAACGATACATAGGTTCTTACACAAATAGGGATCTCATGATCCAGTTATTAATACAACATCAAGCAGCGGAATACGTAATAATAACGGTAGCGTGGGTAAGCTCCATCTTGAGGTCACAGGCAATGCGATGATGAGAGATGATCCTAGTTGTCGTAACCTTCCGGGTCCATCCGGTACTCCTCTTCATAGTCGCCATGGAATAGCGGGACAAAGCCATGAGTACTCTTTAAGTACTCGCAAACTAATACTAACAGGTAAGGGGTTTTTGGATAATAGGACACTAGGCTCTAAGGTTGTTTTGCAAAAAGCCAGGTTTATCTTTACTAAGTTCCAAAGCTAGTCACAATTTTATAACTCCTAAGTGGGATCTTGTAATTCAGGTCACAACTCTATTGTGGTCAAGTCAAAGTCTTAATTCAGTTCACAAGTCATTTTAAAAGGTCTGACGGGGGAACAGTATGGCCACTCCAACTGTCCATAACCGCGGACGCGGCTATTCGAATAGTTTGACACTCTGCAGAGATTGTACACTTTCACCACAACATTCGATACATCCGTCAGGAACAAATCCTGAATTCACCATACTCAGTATGCGGATAATCAATCCCAACCTTTCAATTACATGCCCTAGTATAAGCACCTCTCCTGTGAGTTTGGCCTCCCAACCATGACCACTGTCATCTTGGGTACTGCACAGGTGGACAATCTTCACAAGGTAGCCCCAGCTCAGACCTTGGCCTTGAGGGAACTAATACTAAGGTATATAAGTTTCCAGTCAAGCCCTACCCAATATTCGGGTATTGTGGTTGTACGCTAAAATTGGAATGGTATCGCATCCAGACAACCATCAGTTTTATAAAGGGCTAAGGCTCATGCCTCAACATTTTCATCACCAAAATCATCAAGTGTTTGGAAACACATGTCCAAAGCATTTCAATAGAATGATCCATCATTCCAAGGTTTTCATAACCATTTTCCACCAAGTATTCCCATCTAAAGTTGATCAAGTTTTATGCTTAGCACTAGCATCTACAGGTGGGGGTAGTAATAATGAGGGGTGGTAACTGGTGGAGTTTCACTAAGTCCAACCTTATATCTTAGGCTGATATCAAGGTTTCTAGCTTAGGCCAAATTTTATGCTCTTTAAGCAACCTTCAGCACAACTGTCTAATATCTACCAAATTCTTAGGTAGACTCTAAGTAAGCTTTGATAAAGAAATAAAGTAAGAAGCTTGCCATAAAACTAGGATTGGTTTAGCAAGTGGATATGATCACATATGCTTAAGGCATATAATAGTCATATCACAAGTATGGGTTTGTGGTAGCAGTAGGGTATCTTGCAAGTGTTAGCTTGCACATTCACTAGTTGTCGTGGTGGTGGCACGGCAGATGCCATGGGTAGGCTAAAGTTTGGGGCCAATGGATGCTAGTGGGATCTAGGGAGGGAAGATGCAACTGTGTCTACACTCAAGCTGCCAAAGTTATGATCTTTATTTCTCTCTTGATGGGTTACAAATGCTCCTCGAGCTGTATACAGGGGGACAAGATGAATCTCCCCAGCCTAACGGTGCTCAAAGAGTCGATGCCTTCCTCAGGGTCCAAGCCTCCCCTTATAAAGGAGTGCCTTGGGTGCCCTTAGGGCTGACGAGGCAAGCATATTCGTGGAATATGCTTGTCCCAAATTAGTAGTTCGGCGGCCTCCTTTCCCTGTCGCCCTTCTAATGACGGCAAGGCTCCAGTGGCCCCCTCCTGCGTGCCTCGGGCTCCAGGACTGTCACCTCCGTGACCTCCTTCGCCTCCGACCTGTGCATCCTTGTCTCTTGTGCTTGGCTCGCTCGATTCCTTCTAGCCTCGAGCTATAGTTTGACCTTGGGCTCCTTCTCCCAAGCTTCAGATCACTCGGCCTTACCTTGTGTTACTCGGCTCGTTCTTCACCGCATCAATATCACTTGGGCTAACCCGGTGATCCTCTTAGTAACTCGGCGGGTAACTACTTGATACATATCGCGGGCTTCTTGCCTCCGTTCATCGGCCGACATACCCATGATTCGCCGACTTGGACCACTTCGGAAACTAGACGGGATAGTACCTTTGTCTTTCCCGTCTCGACCTACCCGAGGTCAACCCCGACATTAGTCCCCAAGCTGGTGTGGCCACATCGATAGCTTTGGCGGGTCATATCGACTTCATTATATTCTTCAGTCTTGTTTCGAGTTATGTCTTCGTCCGGGGTTTCTCGTTTCTTCCTCTCGCCATGTCCTAGGTGTCATCCCCATCATTGTTCTTCTAGTTTTAGGTCCCTCTACGATGGCTTCGACAAGCTACATGAACTTTGCACTGCTGCCGCCATTGCGGCCTCGGTGTCGTTCCCCTTGGGGATTATAACGATCTTTCTTCGTGTGGCCGTTGGTGTGGCTCCGCTCACCGTCGTGCGTTCGTGCTGCACCCACGATCTACACGGACAACCGCCACACCCACGATCCCACTTCCCTGTTCATGGCTCGATTATAAAGAGGGGAACTGCGTTCGTGGGATTCAATTTTCCCCTTATCGCTCGCCTCCGTTATCCTCCTTCCTTTCGCCGGCGCGTTCTCTTGCAGTTCCGCCGCCTGACCGAGCCTCCGCGGTGAAGATTCTGCGCCGTTCGCGCTTCGCCCGCTCTCGCTGCAGCTCCGTCGCCGGTGAGTCCTCTCTGGTCTTGCCTGATCTTTCCCTAGATTCATCCTCCGATTTCGTGCTCGGCGACGTTCCTCTGTTTCTTCGCCATTGTTTTCGTGCAAAGTTGACGGGCCTTGCAGCTCTAAACCCCTCCGCCGCCATCTTTCCTCGGCGATCTTTCCGCCATATATGTCTAGTTCGTTTAGTGGCGCTCTTGTTGAGGACGACGACGCTGGCTCCGGGCCCGAGCGAGGCTCGTGGCAGGGTTCTTCAGTCACACGCCGTGAGATTGAATGGCTCATCCGGACTCGAAGAATTCCCGCCGATGTTTCTTGCCGTTTACCCGGCAGCGAATCCTCTCCAGATATCAGAGAGGGCGAGTATGTGGTTTTCATGTCTCACTTCGCCCGCGGCTTCGGTCTCCCTCTTAGTGATTTCGCTAGAGAATTCCTCGATTACTTCGGCCTTCAGCCGCATCATCTTCCTGCGAACGCCATAGCTTCTCTTCTGCTTTCATCTCCGCCGGAGGATACTTGACTTGTGGCCGTCGGTGCATGTCTGGTGAAGTTCTTCCAGATCCGCTCAACGTTGTCCCGACAAATCTCGCACCCTTCCGAAGTTGCTCACCCAATGTGGGCGTCTATCACACCTCGGAGGAAATCCGTGTTCCTCGTGTCCTTTGGGTTGGAGTCGTGCAAGAAGTGGCACAAATCATTCTTCTACGTCAAGAACAGAGGGCGGAAGACAAGATTGGCTCCTCCATTCTCAATTGGCCCACCTTCTAAAGTGAACTGCTCTATAATCCGAGGAAAACTCACGCCTTGGCGAGGCCTTCGAGATTCGGCTTAAAGAGTTGATCCGGGCCGGGTTATGCGGCGAAGACCTGATGGCAACTTTCATTAGTAGCCGGATCTGCCCCTTCCAGAAGCGGACCCACAAGCTGTGCTACATGAGTGGTCCCCTTGACCCTAATCGAGTCTCGACCGTGGAGCTGGATAACTACCTTATTTATAAGCGTCCGAGCTATCTTCAAGACTGAGATGCCTGAGGATTGGTCTTGGGGATTAAAACCATTCACCCGCGATCATCCGCCTCCCGAGGTGAGCTTAATCAACATTGCTCTGTTATTCCACTGTTTTTAGAAACTGATTTATCTAATTCTCTTTCTCCTCGTCTTGCAGAGGTTCGCAGAGCAGAAAAACGAGGACGCCGAAGTTCTGCTTGCTCCTTGGCCCATGGACAGAGTACCGGATACTGGTGAGCCGGACTCCGAGGAGTTCGTCCCTAAGTCGGATCCTGCCCCGGCTCGAGCTCGCGTCAAGACTTCAGCGCACGAGGAGGAAGGTGATTCGGACGAGGTCCAAATTCTTGAGGTATTTGCCGCCATGCCTATTTCTTATGCATTTCCGGCTTCCACTTTCCCAGCTAATCCGGCCGGTCAGGTTCACGACGCCGAGCCTATTGCTTCCCGACCTCCCGTTACCTCGGGGAAACGCGGGGCTCCTGCTAGTGCCTCGGAGGCGGTTCCTAAGAAACAAATGAAGAAATCCGCTCCGAACCCTCCCAGGCGCAAGACTATGCCTGGGGTCGCCGGGTAAGTTCCTTTTGCCTATATTTCTTGTTTCTCTCTTTCTGTTTCTCATCTTGTGAATCTTCTTTCTTATTTTGCAGTGCTCCTCTTTCTTAAACCCGGCGGTCCTAGTATGACTAGCTGTCCGATTCGGCCGCCATCTCCTCCTCCCTGATGATACCAGATTCCTAGTCCTATTCGTCTGCTTCTCCTCCCGCTCGAATACGCCGCATCGTCGCGGCGTCCACGAGAGCCCTTCCATTGACTGGATTGAACCGCCCTCCGAAGTTTTCGAACCATCCTCCTTCTATGGGCCCCGGCCAAGCTCTTGAGCCTCCATCTACCCCGCCGCTTTCTCGGCCATCCCGACCTCGGCCGAAAAGGTCGTTATCACGGCGCCCTGCGACCTTAACCTCCATTGCTCCTAAGGACGCCGTCCCCCACTTCATGGCGTCACTTCCTGCTGATGCCTCTTCTAAGGCGAAAAAAGCTATTGCCAAGACTTCTTCTTCTCTGAAAGGTCTTGCCGGCTCTTCTCAGCCGAGTATTGCTGACGTGTTGCGTAAAGGAGCTGCGCCTACTAAAGTCCCGATTACCTCGGCACCGGCTTGCTCTTCATAAGAGCCCTGCTACTGCCGTGGTTGAACAGCCTGCCCGTGGTAAAGTTTTAACTCGGACAGCTAGTGGGAACAGCCTTGGAGCACTGGTTGAGTACGCCAATAATTGGAATGCTGCTGATCAGTTTGAGGGTAATCCTATGAACCAGCCCTTTCAGCTTTCTGACATCAGCGGCCGTTTTGATCATGCTGCCAAGTTCATCGTTGATACCAACAAGATGAATGAGGTAATTATTGTTTCTCTGAGTCTTAAATTATTCCTCAGATGTTACCATATGCTCTAGTCCCCGAAACTTGCAAGGAAATAACTTGTTGTATACTTGGAAGTTTGACTTAAATTTATTTCTAAGGTTCGTTAATCCGGCCATCTAGATCCGAGTTTAGTTGTGTGTGATTCGGACTTGGTTTAGCTTTGAATATCCAGCCACCTAGATCCGAGTTAAGTCCTGCTTGACTCGGATCTCGTTTAGCTTTGAATATCCAGCCACATAGAGCCGAGTTAAGTCCTGCTTGACTGGATCTGGTTTAGCTTTGAATATCCACCACCTAGAGCCAAATTAAGATTTGCTTTATTGGATCTAATTTAGCTTTGAATATCCAGCCACCTAGATGCGAGTTAAGTCACCTTGACTCGGATCTGGTTTAGCTTTGAATATCCGACCACCTAGAGCTGAATTAAGCTTTGCTTGATTCAGATCTAATTTAGCTTTGAATATCCGACCATCTAGATCGAGTTAAGTCACCTTGACTGGATCTGGTTTAGCTTTGAATATCCAGCCACGAGCCGAATTAAGCTTTGCTTGATTCGGATCTAATTTAGCTTTGAATATCCAGCCACCTAGATCCGAGTTAAGTCACCTTGACTCGGATCTGGTTTAGCTTTGAATATCCAGCCACCTAGAGCCGAATTAAGCTTTGCTTGATTCGGATCTAATTTAGCTTTGAATATCCAGCCACCTAGATCTGAGTTAAGTCCTGCTTGACTCGGATCTGGTTTAGCTTTTACTCGTTGATTTATCATTTTGCCTCATTACTCAGGTCGCACATGACCGGCGGACTGCCGTGTTCTAGAGGTTGCTTTTTTCGCACCGCAAGCTGGAAGAGAAGTACGAGAAAGTTCTGCCCGTGGCGAAGAAGGCTGGTATGTCGATAGTTCCTTTTCCTTATTCCCAGCGTTCTCATGTATTCGTCCACGGAATGCCGGCTTACTTCTTGTTGAATAGGTAACATTAATAACCTTAATATTCGCCTTGAAAAGAAGATCAAGAACCTGGAAGGTTAGTTTCTTTTCTATTTTACTCCTTCTCCTTTTTAATATATATGCTAAGGTTCTTTATTGCGTTTGGCTGTGGTAAAGCTGAGTTGCAAGACTTCGCAGTGTCACATCAAGATTGCATGCCCATGCCTGACGTGATGCTGCATTTTTTAGAACAAAACGCAGTTCATTCGGCGCAACTACAAGAAAAAGATGATGAGATAGCTCGCCTGCGATCCGAGGTGGATACCCTTAAGCTCTCTCAGAAATCCGAACTAGAGAAGGTCGACCAAGAATTTTCCGAGGAAAAGAATCGGCTGACTTTGGATCTGCAGAAGAACAAAGAACTCCTTGAAGCTGCCGAACTTAAAACCCGGGGTTTGAGCGAGGAAATTGCTCGTTTTGAGAAGAGTAAGGCTGATTGGGCCAAAGACCTTCAGATAATGATGAGCTACATTCATCGTAAGCTACTTGGCATGGCCGAATTATATTTTTCTTTTTTGTCCCTGCTACCCTTTGACACGTTCATGCTTTGCGCAGATCATTTCCCCGAGGCCAAGCCCGTGAGTTCTAAAGCGGTTCTTGCAGCTCGTGCGCGCCGAGGTGAACCTGTTACCGTTGATTCAGAATATTCAATGGAGGATTACTTGGTTGCCGTTGGTGCCGCAGTTGGTCCGATGAAAATTATGGGCCGGGACTTGGTGTAGGCCGCTATCCGAGCTTACCATGTACTCTGGCCGAATACCTCGGGGACTCCTGATATCAACGAAGTCAAGTTATTGGTGACAAGGCTAATGACATCTGAGAGGCAGTTGAGTCTTTGGAGAGAATCGGCTGGGCGTGCTGGTGCCAACATGGCCCTTACTGTTATCATGTCATGGTATGAAGACATCTCTCTTGACATCCTGAGAAATTTGCGCACTGGCTCCCGCTGGGTTGAAGATCGCACTTTTGTTGCTCTTCGGCAAGCTCGGGCGTTCCAACTCGTCGAGTACGCCGACGTGCACACTTGGAATGAAGGGCCGAGTTTTCTCCCAGACCCGGATCAGGAAGTTGTGGCTGAGGGTGCCTCGGATGATGATTCAGCTGAGCAGGGGGAAGGTGAAAATGATTCGGCCGCATCTGATAGCTCCAGCTCAAGCTCGGACAGCAACGGCGATGCGTGGTCCTCTTCCAAAGGTATCGGGCATTCTACCGCACGGACTGACGCTCCTGAACAACCTCGGACTTCATGAAGTTGCACTGGTCGTGAGAGGCGAGGAAACCTCAGTCGAAGTTCCTCCTACCTCGGAGTGCCCCGCACCTGAGCAAGTAGTTGCCTCTCCAACGAACAACGCCTAAGTTATTTCCAATCCCTGGTATGCCGGGCGTATGATGTAGGCGAAAAATTTGTCAACTCTCTGTATGATTTGAATTTCTTTTGCCATGTACTGTTGTGACATTTGGTTAAGTGGATGCTCGTCCGAATTCTTGCTTCGCTGGCCCTTAATTTCTTGACCTTTTAGGGCTTAACTTTGCCGTTATTTTTTGTGGTCTTATCCAGGCATGAGCGCTGAATACCTGTGATACTGATCTGTTCTGAACACAAGTTAGCTACTTCATTGTGGAAGTATGTAGCAATCGCTGGATCGTTGTTTATTGTCCGAAACTTCCATATGTAAATCAGATTTCAGAGGTAGTATAAAACTGATATGAGTGCGTTCAGCATAAGTTTGAGGTAGCATACGGTAGTCCCTAAGTCGCTGCTTTAGAAGCCGAGGTTTAGGTATTAATACGAAATTGATATATCATATGATAGTCCCTGAGTCACTGCTCTGGGCACCGAGGTTCATATTCGTACCATGAAATAAATACAACATATGGCGGTCCGAGTCCGCTCTGGCGCCAAGGTTCAAGCACATAACGTGAAATAAATATAACATATGGCAGTCCCAGTCATTGCTCGGTGCCGAGGTCCAAACACATAACACGAAATAATATAACATATGGCGTCCCGAGTAACGCTTCTGGGTGCCGAGGTTGAATACATAACATGAAATAAATATAACCTATGGCGGTCCCAGTCAACCTCTCGGGTGCCGAGGTTCAAATACATCATTGATTTTGACTTTGAGATATAATGCTACGAGTAGAATGGCAAGTAAAGCCACATTCCGTGGGCGTTTCTTCGCCAGATTTTCTCGCCTTGTTCTCTCCGGGACCGGCGTCGATTAGATAATATGCATCGTTGTGCAATGCTTTGCTCACAATAAACGGTCCTTCCATGGGGTGACAATTTGTGCATGCCGTGCGTTGCAGTCGGAGGACCAAATCTCCTTCTTTGAATACTCTTGGATTCACTTTCTTGCTGTGATACCGCCGCAAGTTCTGTTGATAAATAGCCGATCGTGATAATGTCAACTCTCTGGCTTCTTCCAGCGGGTCTCTGACATCTTGCCGAGCTATCTCATTTGTCTCTGAGGTTGTGTACTGAGAAACTCGTGGCGAGTCATATATTATGTCGGCTGGAAGTACGTGCTCTGCCCCGTACACCAGAAAGAATGGAGTGTAGCCTGTTGATCTATTCGAAGTAGTCCGAGGCTCCATAACACGGTGGATTTCTTGATCCAACATCCTGCCGACCTTTGCAAAGGTTCAACAAGTCGTGGTTTTATTCCCGACACCGATCCATTAGACCTTTACACTTGTCCATTGGATCTTTGGGTGAGCCACGAGGCAATATCTAGTCTTATGTGCTTCTCTCGGCAAAATCTAGCTAAAGCTCCTACGCAAAGTTTGTGCCATTATCCGTAATAATACTATGGTACCCGTATCTCAAGATGATATCCTTGAGAAATTTCACCGCTGTGCCCATCACACTTTTTAATCGGTTTTACTTCAATCCATTTTGTGAACTTGTCTACCATAACCAACATGTGGGTCATTCCTCCTCGCTACCGGCTTGAATGGTCCCACCATATCTAAACCCCATACGAGAAAATGGCCAAGTGATGGGTATTGTTTTTAACTCGTGACGGCATATGTATTACAGTTGCGTATCTCGACACCCATTGCATTTCTTAACTAATTCTTTTGCCTCTTTTAACGCCGTTACGATAAAATCCATGCCTAAATGCCTTGTCTACTAAAGCGCGAGATGAGGCATGGTGCCCACATTCTCCTTGGTGTATGTCTAGAAGGATTTCGACCTTACGTGGAACTCACGCGCACACGTTTGTGACGCTTCTCTTATATAACTCATTGTTTATGATTGTATAGGCTTTTGCTCTTCTTATGGTTTGTCTAGATAATACCTCATTACTCGGCAACATCGCGTCTTTTAGGTAAGAAAATATGGGTTGCGCCCGTATCGGTGTTACTTTTTCTGATGTGATCTCACTGTCTATCTCCATGTTCTCTGCCGACGTATATACCTCGGCTCTTTCCATGACTGTGATTACCTCGGCTGTCCCCCTCTTTAGGGGTTCCGAGTCATTCTGCGGATCTACCTCCATTGGCGTGTGATCTTCTGCAGAACTTGCTGGGATAAAGATTGATTCGGATTCTGGTGATGGGATTATTGATGGTTTCCTGAGGTGCTCGGGGCAATACGGTGGAATTGGTATCGGGTTGACCCTAATTTCGACAATGTGTCGGCAGCGTCATTTTCTGCTCGAGGTATGTGGTGGAATTCACATCCTTCAAAGTATCCGCTGATTTTTTGCACATGGAATCTGTATAAAGCCATATTAGCATCTAATGCGTCCCAACTGCCTGATACTTGTTGTACTACCAGATCCGAGTCACCATAGCATAGGATTCGGCGTATACCAATTTCTTTTGCCACTTTTAATCCATGGACTAGCGCTTCATATTCAGCTACATTGTTGGACGCAGCAAAATGTATTTGCACTACATATTTCAATTGGTCTTTTTTAGGCGAGGTTAACACTATTCCTGCTCCCAAACCATTCCTTAGTTTGGAACCATCGAAATGCATTGTCCAGTAATTTGGATCTGGCAATGGTGGCTCATACTGCACCTCGGCCCAGTCTACGAGAAAGTCGGCGACAGCCTGAGATTTGATTGCATCTCTTCTATCAAATTGTGGAGCATACGGTGATAACTCAATCGCCCATTTTGCTATTAGGCCACTTGCGTATTTGTTGTTCAATATGGCATTATGGGTGCCTCACAGATTACTTTGATGGGGTGCTCTTCAAAGTAATGCTTAAGCTTTTTCGCCGACATATATACTCCATAAGCCATCTTCTGATAGTGCGGATAATTCTGCTTTGAAGTGGATAATACTTCACTTAGATAATAGACCGGCCTCTGAATTGACTTACCATCTTCAAGTCGTTCCACTATGACCACAGTACTAACTACTCGATTGGTAGCCGCTACATAGAGTAGCATAGGTTCTTTCGATAATGGAGAAGCTAAAATGGGTGCCGTAACTAGCATCTTTTTCAACTCACGAAATGCAAGGTCCGCCTGCAGAGTCCAGCTGAATTTGTCCGACTTTCTCATCAGCTGATAAAGCGGCAGTGCCTTTTCTCCTAGCCGACATACAAATCGACTAAGCGAGGCCAGGCAGCCCGTGAATTTTTGTACATCGTTCAAACATTTTGGCAATTCCATTCTTTCTACTGCTCTTATCTTTGTTGGATTAGCCTCGATACCTCGGCTGGACACAAGGAAACCGAGTAGTTTTCTGTAAGACGCCAAATGTGCATTTCTCGGATTAAGCTTCATTGAACCTTCTCGGGTTCACTAAAGTTTGTCAGTATATCTTCTAGCAAGGTTTTGCTCTCTTTAGTTTTGATGACCACGTCATCCACATACACTTGTACATTTTTCCTATCGATCATGTAGGCATTTTTGCATCTTTGATATGTTGCTCCTGCATTTCGCAGCCAAATGGCATTGTGCGATAACAATAAGCCCGTGCAGGGGTGATAAATGCGATCTTTATTTGATCGGCGGATTTAACGGTATCGGTGGAAACCGAATACGCGTCTACAAATGATAACAGCTCACAACCAGCGGTCGAGTCAATGACTTGGTCTATTCTAGGCAATGGAAAAGGATCTTTCGGACACGCCTTGTTCAGGTTGGTGTAGTCGATACACATTCGCCACACAATGGCTACATTGGGGTCATCTTTCTTCTTTTCTACTAGCACCGGATTTGATAACCAATCCGGATATAGCACCTCCATGATGAACCCGGCTGCGAGGCGAGCTATTTCATCCCTATTACTTTTCTCCTGTCTTGGAAGCGGCGGAGAGGTTGCTTCACCGGCCTTGCTCCTGGCCTGACGTTTAAAGAGTGACCAGCCAACGCTCTCCGAACACCTTGCAGATCTTGAGTTGACCATGCAAATATGTCCCGATTCTCACGGAGGAAGTTGGTGAGCTCGCCTTCCTATTTAGCGTCAAGGCCTGCACCAATAGTAACAGTACGCTCTGGGAATTGCTCATCAATCTCAAACTTCTTCGTCTCTTTAGTCGGTGAAAAGAGACACGCCATGAGGTTGGCGGTCAAGCATGTTCGATTGTCTTGGTGAGCGAGGTCTGCTACCTCTTGAATCCTTTTCTTTTCTCTTGCTATAACCAATGACTCGGCCAAATTTGACCCGGCTGAAGAACACTCCATTGACTTCTTGTAATCCCCTGAAACTGTTATCACCCCCTGTGGTCCGGGTAACTTCATCTTTAGATAACTTATATGACAGCTGCTCATGAATTTGGCCAGTGCGGTCCGTCCGAGTAGAGCATGATAACAACTTTCCAGATCCACCACTTCAAATTCTAAATTTTCTCTGCGATTATCTCTTATGCGAATAACACGTCCACTCGGACTTTACCGATGGGCTCACATGAAAGCCGGAACTATCCCATGGAAAGTTGTCCTCGTGGATCGCTGACATATTCTGCGATATTCGAGTTTATGCATGGTATCTTTGTACATGATGTTGATACTGCTCCCATTGTCAATAAGTACTTTTGAAAATTTCACATTGATGCTTGGTCCAACAAATGTCGGATCCAACACAAGTGCATATGATCCTGGACTCGGCATTATTCTGGGGTGGTCTTTCATGCTCAAGGTCACCTCTTGATCAGACCATGGCTGGTATCTTGGTACTACCGCATAAGCATTCACTTCCATATCTGCTACCGCACACTTTGCTTGTCCTCTGTTACATTGTGAACACACAATAAGGTGATGATGTTCCTGTAATCATTACGTCCGGTATTTGCCGGATTCATCCTTCCGCCTGACCTGGTTCATTACTTGATGCCTCGCATCCCTCCGATCCGGAAGTTATCGTACCTAGGTGGAGGCGGTAGAATCGATTCGTGTATTTGCTCCATTAATTGCGGTGATCTTTCATTGCACCGATGGGGAGCTGAACTCCTGCTGGGTTCCCATCGCATTTTCATCCAGCACATTGGCGGGTCGTATGATTGGCTGTCGGATGGGTTTGATGTGTGAAATTTACGGCTGATCTAACATGGATTGAACGTGTATTTCGCCTCTCTTGCCATTGCTTCTTTTGCTCTGGGGTCCATTGCCTTTTCCTCATTTCTTGATGTCCTTTGTTGAGGTCCATTTTTCGTTGAGTTGCCCGTGACTCGGTGATCTTGTGCTCTGCCGCCACCGTGACGAATTATATCTATAATCCGGCCTCTCTTCTTATTCCTCTGAAATCACGCTCGACGACCGGCCAATTCTCGCGTAATGGTCCTGTTGCTCGCGATGATCCGCCGACATTAATTCGGTTGGGTTGGGTCGCCCAATGCATAGGAGTCGCTATTCGATAGTTTACGCCGGTGTGGTTGGCATATCTCTTTGCGTTGCCACAACACGCCGGCATAACGGCAGCCTTATGCGAACCAAGCGATTGCTTGCGATTCGATAACTCCCTCACATGAGTTTCTCAGTTGCACCATCGAGTTAAAAACTCTCTCTGTTTCATTCGGCCTCTTCTTGCACATGGCTAGCTGTGGTCTATTTGGCCTCTTGTATGTCTTTGGTAAAGTTCTCGATTAACATTTCTTCGAATCTAACCAGCGGTTGATCTCGCATTTGGTTGATTATTCAGCCATACCCTGGCTGGTCCTTCCAACATCTGTGGGACATACCGCACTGCCCATCTTAAGTTGCCACCCGCTATCTTCACAGCGGTGGCATAATCAATCAACCAGTCTTGAAACATAAAAACAAAGGTTAGCTTAGAGAGGTAGCCAACCTAACGAAAAATAAAAACAACTACTGATACATCAGCCTGGATCAAATGGCGCTCCTCCGTACTAGTCCACCATGGGTAGTGGGGCGCCTGCAAGCCGCCACGCTGCTACTTCATCCTTTATTTTTAGTACCAGAGCATGCGGAGTTGCGCTCCTTTCATATCTCCCAGCATATGAGCTGCGCAGCTGGAAAAACTCCTCTTCGGTTGACTCTTGTTTGATTCCCAACCATTGATCTGTACCAATCTTGTATTGTGAAGTCCTTTCCAATCCACTTCTATGGGCAAATCGCCACCATTTTGAAGTGGGACGACATCTTACTCCATACGGTGATACTGAATTGGCATTCTGTGAATAGATGCAAAGGTGTCTCAAGATTTCTTCTACACAGTGGGCAAAAGTAGTCGTTCTCCCTTTGTCTTTGCATTAACTTGTCCTCCGTAAGGATTCGGTTTAGCATTAGGGTGTGTTTGGTAGCCCGGGTGGTCTATCTTAGCACATACAAGTTGAGTCTAGCAATGCCAACCTCATGTAAGTATGTTTTATTCTCTGTGTTTGTTAGACTGTGTGAGATGAACCGAGCTCAGTTGAGATCTTGTTTGGTACCTTGTATGACTTGAGCTATGCCATACAAAAATAAAAAGCAATCAGGTCCCTCACTACAAAACGAGAAAAGCAATCAGGTCCCTAGAATCATTGAGCTCGTGTCCAGCACCGGCGCCGGCGAGAGGAGCCACCGGCGAGCGCCCACCGCCGCCGCGGAGAGCCGCCGCCACGCGCCTCCCATGCTCCATGGCCGGTGACGAGCCCCTATGCCCCTCGTGCGTGTGAGGCCGAGCCGGCCGTCAGCTGGGTGGGCGGCTTCTTCCGGGTCGTCAAGGTGGTGGCGGCGACTGCTGCTGGTCGTCATGGTGAGGCATGAAGAGGCGGCGACTTCTGCTGATCGTCATGTGGTGAGGTAGGAAGAGGGGGCGACGCCCATGGCGGAGAGGCGAGGAAGGAAGGAGAGAAGGAGGCGTTCGGAAATGAGGAGAAAGAGACACGGGCGAGACCCCTAAGCCTGGACCGATTTGACGGACGGATCGCCGAGTTGTGAAGCTCGATTTGAGCTTCTCAAGCTGGCAGTGAGGGACCGTTTTTGCATGAACTGGGCACTGCCGAAGGTAACCGACCCGACCTACCAAACAGAAAAACGTGGGATGGGGTGAGATTTTCTGGGTTGCCCCGGGCTACCAAACACACCCTTAGTGTCCAAATGAAGAAATTGCACTTGGCCGGGGCCCAGCCCTTCCAGACCAGCTTTTTGTAATCCGTGCTTTCCTCCCCAAAAAATGCAGCATGTAGGTTGCCTTGGCCGAGTATGACTCCTTTCCTCCGAACCGCCATGCGATCTTGTCGGGCTCATCATTCAACTGTACCCCTTCAATCATCTCCGCAAGCCTCAGGAGTTGCGGCAAGTGGTCAACCTCCAGCTTGTGACGTAGGTAAAACAGCCAAGTTTCCCTACTCATTGCTTCGTGTACCGAGCGGTTCTTCCTCACTGAGATTTGGTATATTGTTGGTGCTATTTCCGCCAGAATTTGGTTAAGCAGCCACCTATCTGTCCAGAATCTGACCTTGTGTCCATTCCCAATAGTTATCTCGGTGGCTTGGTACTTCCATTGTATGTTTTTGTGCCTCTTGCTAACTGAAAATTCGGCACTGGTGGTTCGCCCATGATCCGTGGTCCAAAACATGTCGGACTTGGTGGACCTTGCTCTTCCAACAACTCGGACCAGTATAGCCGATCCAATTTTACTCTTGCATCACTTGCTGGCAGATCTGTCGTGGTGGTATCACGGCATATGCCATGGGTAGGCTAAAGTTGGGGCCGATGGACGTGGAGGAATCCGGGGAGGGATGATGCGGTGAAGACTGCACTCATATGCAGTATATTGGATTGAAGCTCTCAAGTAAGATTGCACCTCATTCTATACATCTAATCCCTTGTAATCTTGCCATACTTGTGGCTACAATCATGCTCCTTGAGCTGTTTCCCCTATGCTTCTATCTAGATCTCACTATGAGAGTGCAGGAAGAGGAAGAAGGAGAGTTCCTAGTGAACAGAGAGGGAGGAGCCCTTGGGGCCTCCTCTCAACGATCTCCCAGTGCTCCTTATAAAGGGAGCCAGGGACAAAGCTTGTACCCTACGCAGCATCACATGCAAGATATTCCTAGTATCTTCTTAGATGCTTGGCATATGCCTTGGCATCTTTGAGATGCCATGGCATATCCCTTAGCATATTCCCTAGCATCTTCTTGATGCCAAGGGCATATTCCATAGGCCATGTGCCAGTCTAAGCCATGGGCGTCCCAAGACTGGCACGGGACTTGTTTGTCTTGTCCTGGCTCAATGGCAAGTCGTTGTAGATTTCTGGATGCGTCTGGGAATGGATAACAGGCATCTGAAGTAGCTTTAGTCGGCTGAACGTCTGGAAACTCATTAATTCGGCCTATGGCCTGTTTGAGTCGGCCCAGAGCTAAAGAGCCCAGCCGAGTCTTCATTTCCCTCTCAGCCGAATAAAGGTAAAGGCCCAGTTGTTGTCCTTCTAATTCGGCCCATGGTGGAAGGTGCCCCGCCGGGTCACCCTGGCATCCACCGGGTCGAGCGGCCTGTTCGGCCTCTCCCGCGGCCCAGCCGGGTCAAGGGGACCCTGGGTCCTGGTGAGGTTCGTCGTTGGGCCGGGATTGCTCCCGCCGGCCCACGCGAGGAAGGTGAGCGTCGAGGTGGTGGATGGGAGGACAGAACCCGCGGTGGGCCGTGGTTCTCCTGACTCGGCCCATCCGGGAGACGACGGCGCGGGAGCGAGGTGTTGGAGGGAGCGGGAGGAGATGGTTCGGTGCTGGCGGGATTTGGTAGTGACGCTGGCGAGGTTTGGCAGGAGTTGATGACGAGGCGACGAGGAAGGAGGGGCTCGGCGCCGAGGTGGGCTGACTGGGAGCATCTCGGCCCAGCCGAGATATAGAGTAGTTCGGCCTGGGAGCGAGGAGGTGGGTGACAAGGTTTGGTAGACGGGCCGGCCGCAGGGGTAGTTCGGCCCATGACCGGATCGTTTTCCCTTTCTCTTAATTAATTTGGCTGTAGAGAATGTGGACTGGGCCGAGATTCCCCTTACTCGGCCCAGTTGTTCTTTATTGTCTTTTTCCTTTTCTATTTGATATTCTTCTATCAAATATACTTTCGTTTATTCTTGTCTCTTATCTATAGACCAACTCTGGGGTACCTGGGGTTATATCCCCGACATTAGTCCCCGAGGCCATGTGGGATTCGTAGGATCGTTCATGGGCTTTATATCTAAATATCCCCAGAGTTGTTTTCTGACATACAACTTCTTTGTCATATATTTCCTGGTTGCATAATCTTTTCGGTTAAGTTTTTTGACTTCTGGCCTTCTTGGGCACTGGTCATAATCTTTCTGGGCAGGTTTTTCGACTTCTGGCCTTCTTGGGCTCTGGTTATACCCCTTTGGGTAAGTTTCTATACTTCTGGCCATCATGGGCACTGGTCTTAATCCCTTTGGGTAAGCTTCTGGACTTCTGGCCATCATGGGCACTGGTCATAACCTTTCTGGGCAGGTTTTTCGACTTCAGGCCTTCTTGGGCTCTGGTTATACCCCTTTGGGTAAGTTTCTAGACTTCTGGCCATCATGGGCACTGCTCTTAACCCCTTTGGGTAAGTTTCTGGACTTCTGGCCATCATGGGCACTGGTCATAACCCCTTTGGGTAAGTTTCTGGACTTCTGGCCTTCATGGGCACTGGTCATAACCCCTTTGGGTAAGTTACGAGTTCCTGCCTTTTTTGGCATTGTTCTTTTAACCTCTTTGGGTAAGTTATGAGTTCTGGCCTTCTTGGGCACTGCTCTTTTAACCTCTTTTGGGTAAGTTATGAGCTCTTGCCTTCTTGGGCTATGCTCTTTTAACCTCATTGGGTAAGTTATGAGCTCTTGCCTTCTTGGGCTATGCTCTTTTAACCTCATTGGGTAAGTTATGAGCTCTTGCCTTCTTGGGCTTTGCTCTTTTAACCTCATTAGGTTAGTTATGAGTCTTGGCTCTCTTTGGCACTGCTCTTTTAACCTCATTGGGTAAGTTTTTATCTGAGTCATCTGATTCCAAATCCGAGTTTCCTTACTCAAAAATTGACTTTATGCCTAAGTCTGAGTCATTTGACTCAAATCCGAGTTACATGATTCAATCCGGGTTAACCTATCCCAAATCCGAGTTACTTTATTCGATTCTGACTTTATGTCTCGAGTCATTTGACTCAAATCTGAGTTATATGACTCAAATACGAGTTAACTCATCCCAAATCCGAGTTACTTTACTCAATTTTGACTTGCATCCCGAATCCGAGTCATCTGACTCAAATTCGAGTTCACTCATCCTAAATCCGAGTTACTTTACTCAATTTTGACTTGCATCCCGAATCTGAGTCATCTGACTTAAATCCGAGTTAACTCATCCTAAATCCGAGTTACTTTACTCAATTTTGACTTGCATCCCGAATCTGAGTCATCTGACTTAAATCCGAGTTAACTCATCCTAAATCCGAGTTACTTTACTCAATTTTGACTTGCATCCCGAATCTGAGTCATCTGACTCAAATCCGAGTTAACTCATCCTGAATCCGAGTTACTTTACTCAATCTTGACCTTCAGATCTGAGTTATCTGACTCAAATCCGAGTTAGCTCATCCCAAATCCGAGTTACTTTACTCAATTTTGACTTGCATCCCGAATCTGAGTCATCTGACTTAAATCCGAGTTAACTCATCCTGAATCCGAGTTACTTTACTCAATCTTCACTTGCATCCCGAATCTGAGTCATCTGACTCAAATCCGAGTTAACTCATCCTGAATCCGAGTTACTTTACTCAATCTTGACCTTCAGATCTGAGTTATCTGACTCAAATCCGAGTTATCTCATCCCAAATCCGAGTTACTTTACTCAATTTTGACTTGCATCCCGAATCTAAGTCATCTGACTCAAATCCGAGTTCACTCATCCTAAATCCGAGTTACTTTACTCAATTTTGACTCTATGTCTTAAGCATGAGTCATCTGGCTCAAATCCGAGTTATATGATTCGAATCCGAGTTAACTCAACTCAAATCCGAGTTACTTTACTCAAAATTGACTCTATGTCTTAAGTATGAGTCATCTGGCTCAAATCCGAGTTAACTCAACTCAAATCCGAGTTACTTTACTCAAAATTGACTCTATGTCTTAAGTATGAGTCATCTGGCTCAAATCCGAGTTATATGATTTAAATCCGAGTTAACTCAACTCAAATCCGAGTTACTTTTTTGCCACGATACAGCTTGAGTTGGCGTGATGTCGATAATTTGCCTTTGATATGGATCCGAGATATAGATCCGAGATTAAGCTTTGGGACATGATGATAGGGCTAACTGCTGAGAGATCTGATTCGAGATGTAGATATGAGATTTAGATTCGAGATATGATAAGTTGGCCAATAGTCATCCGAGATATGGGATAACCTGGCAAGATGATGAGATATCAATCCGAGTCATAACATAACCTGGTAATCTGGTGAACTGAATAAAGCTTCGGCCTGAATCAGAGATATGATTAGTACGCCGAGTCTGAATCCCAATCCGAATTATAATATACCCTGGCAAGCTGAATCAAATGTTAGTCCGAATCAGAGATAATCTACTGAGCTGAGCTAAAGGTTAACTCAAAGCATAAACAAATTGACTCCAAGATATATCCGAGTCAACAATAAGCTGGCCGGCAAGCTGAGGTAAAGGACAATCTACAACATAAATAAACTGACTCAAAATCTACTTGAATCACAAATAAGATGACTCAACTTATGGCCGAGTTAACAGATAAGCTGGCTGGTGAGCTGAGTTAATGGGTAACCCAAAACATGTATTAACTGACTCAAAACCTATCTGAATCACAAATAAGCTGATTCAACTTATGGCCGAGTTAACAGATAAGCTGGCTGGTGTACAGACCTAAATCAACGGGATGTTCTCTTAAACTAAAGGTGACTCCACAGATAAGTTGACTAGTCCCCGGGTTAAGTTATTTTCTCCTAGGGATGAAGGATTGAGTGTAGTTGGCTGAGCTATCTGGCACTTACAGTACATTCGAGAAGTGTTTGGGTGAGTCTTGCTAGGTCATACTTGCGCTGCTGAGTTACTTGGTACTTACAGTAAGCTTGGAGCAGTGCTTGAGTCCTTCTTGCTGAGTCTTACCTGCTTTGATGAGTTTGAATTGGAGAGTCTTTGCGCTTACCTCTTTGTTCTCCGTCGACTTGGTGAAGCTGAATGAGCCCTGTGTGGAAGAAGTTGATGAAGATGTTCCCGTCCGGATGGTAACCCAACCAACGCCACTAGAGAGCCCCACGGTGGGCGCCAAATGTCGTGGTGGTATCACGGCATATGCCATGGAGTAGGCTAAAGTTGGGGCCGATGGACGTGGAGGAATCCGGGGAGGGATGATGCGGTGAAGACTGCACTCATATGAAGTATATTGGATTGAAGCTCTCAAGTAAGATTGCACCTCATTCTATACATCTAATCCCTTGTAATCTTGCCATACTTGTGGCTACAATCATGCTCCTTGAGCTGTTTCCCCTATGCTTCTATCTAGATCTCACTATGAGAGTGCAGGAAGAGGAAGAAGGAGAGTTCCTAGTGAACAGAGAGGGGAGGAGCCCTTCGAGGGCCTCCTCTCAACGATCTCCCTGGTGCTCCTTATAAAGGGGAGCCCAGGGGACAAAGCTTGTACCCTACGCTTGGCATCTGTACAGCATATTCCTAGTATCTTCTTAGATGCTTGGCATATGCCTTGGCATCTTTTGAGATGCCATGGCATATCCCTTAGCATATTCCCTAGCATCTTCTTGATGCCAAGGGCATATTCCATAGGCCATGTGCCAGTCTAAGCCATGGGCGTCCCAAGACTGGCACGGGACTTGTTTGTCTTGTCCTGGCTCAATGGCAAGTCGTTGTAGATTTCTGGATGCGTCTGGGAATGGATAACAGGGCATACGAAGTAGCTTTAGTCGGCCTGAACGTCCTGGGAAACCTGTTAATTCGGCCTATGGCCTGTTTGAGTCGGCCCAGAGCTAAAGAGCCCAGCCGAGTCTTCATTTCCCTCTCAGCCGAATAAAGGTAAAGGCCCAGTTGTTGTCCTTCTAATTCGGCCCATGGTGGAAGGTGCCCTGGTCACCAGCATCCACGGGTCGGCGGCCTGTCGGCCTCTCCCGCGCCAATGGGTCAAGGGACCACAGGTCTGGTGAGGTTAAATCGTTGGGCCGGGATTGCTCCCGCCGGCCCACGCGAGGAAGGTGAGCGTCGAGGTGGTGGATGGGAGGACAGAACCATGGTGGGCCGTGGTTCTCTGACTCGGCCCATCCGGGAGGACAGCCTTGAGCGAGGTGTTGGAGGAGCGGGAGGAGATGGTTCGGTGCTGGCGGGATTTGGTAGTGACGCTGGCGAGGTTTGGCAGGAGTTGATGACGAGGCGACGAGGAAGGAGGGGCTCGGCGCCGAGGTGGGCTGACTGGGAGCATCTCGACCCAGCCGAGATATAGAGTAGTTCGGCCTGGGAGCGAGGAGGTGGGTGACAAGGTTTGGTAGACGGGCCGGCCGCAGGGGTAGTTCGGCCCATGACCGGATCGTTTTCCCTTTCTCTTAATTAATTTGGTCAGAGAATGTGGACTGGGCCGAGATTCCCCTTACTCGGCCCAGTTGTTCTTTATTGTCTTTTTCCTTTTCTATTTGATATTCTTCTATCAAATATACTTTCGTTTATTCTTGTCTCTTATCTATAGACCAACTCTGGGGTACCTGGGGTTATATCCCCGACAAGATCTCTGTACAGGATTCTGTCCTGTATCCCATAGTGATTGTTTCCACCCTGGTTTGCGTATTCCACCTCGGAATATCCATCATTGTACCTTTCATTCATCTGATTGTGGCGAGCTGGCCTCACTTCTCTTTCCTGCCGAGGCTCATGTCTTGGTTGCGGGTTGGGCGGCACTTCTCTCCTTACTTCGGCCGGGGTCTGGTTTTCATGATTATCTCTCGCGGGTTCTCTCCTGCCGAGATCCCCATTGCCTCGCCCCGTCCTTTTCCATACGGCCGTGGTTTCTCTCCCACTGTTACCTCGGCTTGCATTGCCTGTTCTCATTTGCCTTTCCGGCTATTGCCGGTCATATGGAACAATTTGCTTGTTCCTCTTCCCGAGGTTACCGCTTTCTCTTTCGAGCGTTGTTTCCGGGTGAAGATCTTTGCCGTGGATAAGGCAGGTGCTGCCTGCCGAATGAACCATCCGTGAAGCCCTGGTCTTGCCGGGTTAGTTCGAGTATTTCCTCATTTGCTGGTTCGATGCGCACCAGCTCATTTACTCTTTCTTGTTGTTTCGCCGAGCTTCCCGGTTAACCTCTAATTCCAATGCTGCGGCATTTGCCGCTCTGTGTTCTTCGCCGGTATTGTACCTCGCAAACCCAAATCACCGATTCGCTCTGAGCTTCATGCTCTTTGTTAATGTCATTCATGAGGTTCTTCCTCTTAATCTTAGTTCGTCCACCCGCCAGTGCGATATCAAGCTTATTAGCTTTTGCATATTCTCTCGTGGTCCTGTTCAAGGATTCCCAGGGCTGATACATTTTGGCCTCTACCAAGACCTTTTGCTGGTTTCTTCTAACTCTGCCCGAGCATTTGCGGATCAAGTATCGGCGCTTCTGGTGTGGTTAAGTTTTCTATAGTCGCTGAAGAATGTTCTCGCCTTTCCAGGTGGCCCTCTCACCGTGGTGCCTTTGGGGTGGTGTCATGTAGCTCGGTCGGGTTTGTCCTTGGCGGAATTACCTCGTGGTTTGCGGCGTTATGCTTGGAGTGCGCCTTGTGCGCTGCGTGGTTCTCTGCTTGACCGCCATCTGCTGTTCAGCTTGAGCTCTGTGCGACCATCACCTCGACGCTGCAGGATGCTCTCTTGATGGACGGCTTTTGCGGCAAGTGGCTCTCCGCAACAACAACCGTGAGGATAGATGCCGTGATGTCGACGCCGTAGACCCTGTGCTCGCCAGTGATGAAGACCCCATTGCGGAGTTTTCCCGAAGCTTCTGCATTGTCTCGACATAGTCGCAGAGACCAAGTCTCTGGACCAAGCCGTAAACAACGCTCGCCGGTGTTGATGAAGTTTCCGTCCGGATCACAACTCCAGCTAGCACCGCTGGCCCCACGATGGCGCCAAGCGTGGTGGTGGTACGGTAGATGCCATGGGTAGGCTAAAGTTTGGGGCCAATGGATGCTAGTGGGATCTGGGAGGAAGATGCAATGTCTACACTCAAGCTGCCAAAGTTATGATCTTTATTTCTCTTGATGGGTTACAAATGCTCCTCGAGCTATACAGAGGACAAGATGAATCTCCCAGCCTAACGGTGCTCAAAGAGTCGATGCCTTCCTCGGGTCCAAGCCTCCCTTATAAAGGAGTGCCTTGGGTGCCCTTAGGTCGACAGGCAAGCATATTCGTGGAATATCGTGTCCCAAATTAGTAGTTCGGCCTCCTTTCCCTGTCGCCCTTCTAATGACGGCAAGGCTCCAGTGGCCCCCTCCTGCGTGCCTCGGGCTCCAGGACTGTCACCTCCGTGACCTCCTTCTGCCCCTCTGACGCTGTGCATCCTTGTATCTTGTGCTTGGCTCCGCTCTGATTCCTTCTAGCCTGCAGCTATAGTTTGACCTTGGGCTTCTCCTTCTCCTGCAAGCTTCGTATCACTCGGCCTTACCTTGTGTTACTCGGCTCGTTCTTCACCTGCATCAAGATCACTTGGGCTAACCCGGCCGATCCTCTTAGTAACTCGGTCGGGTAACTACTTGATACATATACGCGGGCTTCTTGCCTCCGTTCATCGGCCGACATACCCATGATTCGGCCGAATTGGACCGTAACTCGGAAACTAGACGGGGATAGTACCTCTATCTTTCCCCGTCTCTGACCTACCCGAGGTCAACCCCCCGACACTAGTAGTATTAGGCTTTCATAGTAATTAGCTTGCCTTGTGCAGAGCAGTGGTTGAAGTTCTCCTCGGCTTCCTATTCGTAGTATCCTCCTTCCTCCTCGTATCCTTGGTCGGTACTAGCGTCTATGAATAAATACGAGGTACACAATCACCAAACAATACTTAACTACTTGCAATCATCACACATAAGGGTCCTATAGATGATCTAGCCTCATCTCTAACATTACAAGGTTAAAGCTTGGTTTAAAACTTTTTTTATTTTTAGAAAAGTAATTTCTACTCATTGAAAAACTACTTAAGATTTAATATTCTCCAAACTAAACATGGGATCATTTTGACACATGTCATCACCACATATTGTAGTCCATGGGAATGTGATTTAAAGTGGCGTCACAATTTAATAAGCTTTTACCCCTTTTATTTTAATTAATTAAAGTGGCTAGAAATTCTTATGAAGCATTCTTTTATTACTTGAACAATATTTCTGCAAGTAAACCTATATATTTTTATATATTCTGAAAGGTATGGTCAAATGTGATTTTCGAGAGTTGGAATCAACTCAAAAGCTTTTATGGTTTGAATTTGAAAAATGTTTGAATGCAGAAAAGCTTCTGCATTGTTATTCTTACTATGTGTGATCTACATATCCAAATGACTTGAATCCAATGGGCTTGGATTAAGCATTCACAGACCTTTCCAACAAAATTGGTTTCATTCGATTTGGTGTACTGAATCGATCTGGGTTGATTTTTGAAGTTGGATACAGAAGTGTGTTTGAATTTAAAAAGAAAAAGGTTTAATTTGAATTGCTGGGTTGCGCGGGAAATTCTAACGGGCCGGCCTGCTAAGCGCAGTGCTCCCGCGGGCTGCTTAAGTGGGTGTCCCCACTCGTCAGTGACACGGGGCTGGGCGAAGCGGTATGGGGCAACGTGGATCGTTCGATCTAGTTCTAATCCAACGGCTGGGAGTCATCGTCGACGCGAGATAACTCCGGCGAGAACGAAACCTAGCGCGGCCAATGAGGGGTGCTGGGGGCTCACCGGGGTACGGGCGAGGGTCGGCGAGGCGGGCGAATGACGAAGTCGACGACGGCGAACCTCCTGGTACCGGTGGCTTCTACTGGGGCGGCTCCAATCGCTGGCTCCCTTCTTCTCTGGCAGCGGCAGGCTCCAGTGAAATTCCGGCGAGGTGGTGCTCGGCTTGCTCTGAGGATGGTGTGGCAAGGTCAGTGGGGAGAGGCGAGTGAGATGGTGTGAAGAAATCGTGCGGGGGTGTCCTCTATTTATAGTCGAGCGAGGGGACCTTCGGGGCGCACGGTGGGCTCGTCAGGGGCGATGTTACAGGCGGCTATAGGCATGGGAAAGGGTAGGGGACGGTGCTGTGTCTCCTGGCGATGCTCAACGACATGGTCGCGAGGCATTGGGGCGGTGTGGTTTGGTCTGGAACGGGCGGCGCTCATGGGTAGGCGGCGTCTTGACGGCAGCGGTGGGTATGTACCAGGCGGCAAACGGGATGTCTGGCGGTCTCTGGGTCGGTGGTGATCGTGTGTGCACGCGTGAGGCGGCGCGTGGTCTGTGGGTGATGGTCGGTGGAGCTCTGGCGCTCGGCATGGTCTGGTGTGTCTCGTGTGGTACAGGGCTTGCAACGCCATGCTGGGACAGCGATGGCGGTGGACGGTGGGCTGCCTCCCAGACATGCTGGCTAGGCTTGCTGCTGCTCCTAGCTTGTTGTCCACAATGGGGTGACATGGGGGTGCTCGGCTGTTCACCATTAATGACAATGGCAAGCTCACAGGGGTGCTAGTGTTGGGATAATCTTTCTAGATGATCTACTGGGTTGTGTGTGAGCTAACTAGGGAACAAGTTAGGCAAGAATCACTGCACACTATAGTGTTTGATGTTTTGTTTGATTTGTGTCTACAACCTGTTTGATGAAATGGCCGCATGAAATCAAGTTTTGAATTTTGAAATGATTTTTGGTGGGTTTTCTAGATTGGTTCTGGTGAGTCTGCAGATACTTGGGTTTTGAAAGTTGAGCTTGTTTGAGTGGGTTTTGAAAAGGTGGGATCTTCCCATATGAAGAAGATTCAATTTTGAATTGTCATTTAAACTATGCATTTGAAAGTTTCTGGATTATCATAAAGTGGGCCTTGATACCTTGTTATGAGTACATTCAAGGGGTGCAAAGATCCAGAAAAGTTTCTGTTAGGTTTTGAAAGTTTGAGACAGCCAAAGTAGGCATGGGAGTTAAATTGGTCAAAATGACCATTCACTTAATATATTTGTTTTGATTTACTTGTCTTTAGGAAAAGTGTGGGAAATGTTTTAGATGATGTTCTTTTCACCTAAGAAACATTTTACAAGCAATGGATCACACAAACAAGGTGGTTTTTAAAGAAATTCAAAATCCATGCATACACATATACATGCATTCATGAATTCATTTAGAAAAGTTTGTGTTAACCCTAATCTTGATGATTAGTATTTGATGATCTAAGTTTGGTATTTTTGGGATGTTACAGATCGAGGCGAATCCGAAGAAAATCCGGGTCATACTGGCCATGGAAAAGCCGAAGAACCTCAAAGGTGTCCAGCAACTAGCTTGGCACATCGCGGCACTGAGTAGATTCATCAACCGCATGGGTGATAAGGCCCTGCCCTTCTACCAACTACTACGCAAAGCAGACAAATTCGAGTGGACACCTGAAGCAGATGACGCATTCGAAGATCTAAAGCGACTGCTCTCCACCTCGCATGTCCTGGTCACACCAAAGGAACGCGAGCCTCTGCTGCTATACATAGCAGCCACGCACCAGGTGGTAAGAACCGTACTCGTGGTCGAGCGACCCGAAGAAGGCAAGACCCATGGGGTCCAACGCCCAATTTACTACCTCAGCGAGGTATTGACGCCAACAAAACAGAGGTACCCTCACTACCAGAAGCTCGCCTACGGCGTGTTCATGATGGCTCGTCGGCTGAGTCACTACTTCCAGGAGCATCAGATAATGGTCGTCAATGAGGCACCACTCTCCAACATCCCGAACAACCCCGAAGCCACGGGACGTGTAGCCCTGTGGGGTATCGAGCTATCACCTCTAGACATAGTCTATGAGCGACGCAAGGCGATTAAATCTCAGGTCCTCCCTGACTTCCTAGTTCACTAGATGGAGCTCCAACTGCCGAACACTCCGAACATGACGCAGTCATGGACGATGCACTTCGACGGCTCCAAGCGTGAGGATGGAGCGGGAGCTGGCGTCATACTGACGTCTCCGTAGGGCGATAAGATGAAATACGTCCTTCGGATGAAATTTCGTGCCTCCAACAACGAGGATGAATACGAGGCCCTCATCCATGGCATGAGGATGGCCAAGATCTGCGGCGCAACGTGCCTAGTCATCTATGGTGACTCGAACCTCATCATCCAGCAGACGATGAACGAGTGCGACGCACACGCTGCTAACATGACCGCGTATCGCACACTCTACAACTCACTCGAAGGAGACTTAGGCGGCTGCGAGCTTCGCCATGTTGGAAGGGAAAGCAACGAGGAGGCCGATAGACTCGCCAACATCGGCTCCACTTGCGCATGTGTGCCGCCGGGTGTGTTCCTCGAACAAATCTGTGTACCCTCTATCAAAAGGAAATTCCCTAAGGGTTCATCCGAAGAAGCAGAGCACTCAGGGGCTGCGCTACCCGAAGGACAGGAAGGACCCGAAAAGCTCGACACGGAGGTCGTGTTGGTCAACCTGATGCAGGTCATGGCAATCGAAGAAACATGGACACAGTCGTACCTTCGGTACCTCATAAACAGAGAACTGTCCGATGACCTAACAGATGCTCAGCGCATATCTTGCCGGTCCAAGGCCTGCACCATCATCAATGGCGAGCTATACAAGCGCAACATTTTGGGCGTACTCCAAAGGTGTGTCACCATCGGTGACGGCAAAACCATCCTCCAAGACATCCACGAGGGCATCTGTGGCCATCACGCGGGCAGTCGCGCCCTCGTCGCCAAAGCTCTACGAGCTGGATTCTACTGGCCAACGGCCATGAGTGAAGCCAAGGACATCGTCTAGAGGTGCAACGACGGGCAGAGGTTTGCGGATAAGCCACACGCACCAGGGTCTGAACTCAGGCCCATACCCTTGGCCTGGCCCTTTTCCCAATGGGGCCTCGACATGATCATAAAACTGCCCAAATCTTTGAAAGGAGGCCACGTCTACCTCCTGGTCGTAGTCGACAAGTTCACCAAGTGGATCTAAGCAATGCTCGTCACCAACCAAAAGGGCAAAACGACCGTCAGTTTTTTCGAGTCCATAGTCTACAGATTCGGTGTGCCACACATCATCATCACGGACAACGGGTCAAACTTCATCTCCAAAGAATTCCAGGACTTCTGTGAAGGCCTTGTCATTAACATATCATACGCCTCCGTGGCGCACCCGCAAACCAACGGACAGGTCGAAAAGGCCAACGGTCTCATAGGCGGCGGCATCAATAAATGCCTACTCAGCCCACTCGAACGGCTTGCGGGAGACTGGGCAGAAGAGCTACCCTCCGCCCTCTGAAGCCTGCGCACAACGCCAAACAGCTCAACTGGCTACACGCCCTTCTTCGTGGCACACGGATCCGAAGCTGTGCTACCTGCAGAAGTACGCCATAAGGCCCCACGGGTCGTCGCCTACAGCGAAGCTGAATCGATGGACACACTCGAAGAGGCCGTCGACACACTCGACGAGGCACGCAATACCGCCACGGCTCGCTCGGCGGTCTACCAGCAGAGCCTATGCAACTATCACAGCCGTCGGCTGCGCCCAAGGTCCTTCGTCGAAGGAGACCTCATCCTACGACTCAAACAAGAGCGGCCGAAGAATCTCGAGTCACCCTGGGAAGAACCCTACATCATCACCGAAGTCATCCCAGGTGGCGCCTATCGCCTCAAGGACGTCAAGTCAGGAGTTGCATACTCCAACCCATGGAACGTCGCACAACTGCGACGCTTCTACCCCTAGTTATCCCTCTTTACTTTCAAAAAGGCTACTCAGCCGAATAATGTACCTCCTCGTTACGATATGAATAAAAGCTAAGTCCCCAGTCCAAAAATCTTTTTCCTTACATTACTTTCTGCTACAACACACTCGGGGGCTACGCCTCACCTCACGACTTCGTCGACTGAGAATAACGCATGTAAAACTGAGTAGCTGACCACGTCAGGCTAACGAAAAGGGCATGCATACACCAAAGCACCAAGTGCTAATACAAATAATCTTTACAACAAAGGGCACAACAAGCCCAGTCAAAATATATACAAGTTTTACATCTATCTTTTTTCAGGACCTACCTATTCTGAAGGATCACGTGCGCCTGATGCTAAAAAAGATCTACAATCTCTTCGGCATACTGCCTAACAGCGGCGTAATGCGGGCACATATCCCAAAGGCCACCATTTGTTCGAAGGGGCGGCCCAGCCGCAACCGCCGCAAGATCAACATCAGGACGATAACAAGCGAAAGGGAGCTTTCACCCTGACACCAACTGGTGCCGTACCAACTCCCTCACATGATTCACGTCCCGAAACTTGGCAACAAACCCCACAGGTGGACGGCGCCTCATCTAGAGGAAACATGACGTACATAATAGATGCAAGGGAGGTCTTCACCTGCCTTAGCACCCGTGACACCTGATGAATACGATCCTGCACAGTCGCAAGGATAGTGGCCCGGTCGCGGTCCATCCAGAAAAATCCTCTGACTTCCTTATCCTGTTGGGTCAGGCAGTTGATCCGAACTGCAACGTGTTCCTTCTCCTCCCTCGGAACAAGGTTGGCACCTGCAGAAAATACAGAGTAAGAGGGCACGCAAACAAGGCGCATCCGAAGACGTGCAGCAGCCCAAGAAAACTCACACTGCAGTTGCTCGCCCAACTGTCGTAGCTCCCCCATCAGATACTCCTCCCTGGCCACATCTCGCTCTGTCTTCGACTTCCACACGTCCGCGTGGTCCCGAATGCTAAGGATCTCCTTCTCCAAGCTACGGATGCGATCGCAAAGAAAGGCAAGTTGCGATGCATCATCCAAAGATGGTGGCCGCTGAGGGACAGTCAGAGTATCCACAGGAGCCTCACCCGAAGGTCCCTAAAGGAAAGCAAGCAAGAATTTGAACAACGCATGTCTTGGGAAACATCTCGAAGCATCATTTATATACATCAAAAGCCACTGAGTGGCACAAGGAGAAATTGTTCATCACCAAAAGCATACATTACAAAAGAGGATACACTATTCTAGATACAACAAAGAAGACTAAGCACCCGCATCCGAAGTGGACTCGGAGCCAGAGTTCCTGCTCTTGGCCTCCCCTGCTGCTTCGCAGCATAGTCCACCAGTAGATCGATAAACTTCGGACCATAACGCTTACAGCAAGAGGCGAAGACAGCAAAAGCTACCTCTGAGCCGTCTGGCGCTGTTGGCATCTGAGAGGTGACGTGGTGCAGATCCAACTCCGCTCCGGACACCATGGCCATGGCCAGCCCCACAAAAGCACAGATGCCCTTCTTCTTGCGCTTGTAAGCCACAGGGGCATCCTCTGACAGCGCATCTGCCAGAGAATAAACATCCTCAAGGGCAACTCCCTTATGAACGATCTCCCTGTAGAAACGCAGAAGGACCTCCTTGGCCTTAGCAAGGGAGTTTGCAGCGGTACCGCAGCGGTCTTCGACCGCCGCGGTGGCATCGTCTAGAGCGCTCCCATGCTCCAAGGCACTGCGATCAAATGCAATGCCCAAAGCATCTAGAGCAAAGAAGACAAACCAGGAATCAAAGTAGGGCATGAAGACAAAGCAGTCGAAAAACCAATATACATACAAAGCATTTACCAGAAACAGCCTTGGCAGCAGCCATCAGTTTCTCAGCAAACTACTTTTCGCGCGCGGCCGCAACAGCTGCGAGCTTCTCCTCGCGATCCGAAGCCTCCCGTTGAAGGCGCTCCTTGGCCTCGGTAGCAGCAGCCAACTCCTGTTGCAGGCGCTCCTTCGCCTCCACGGCTTCAGCAACTTGTTTCTCCGCATGACCAATACACTTTTGCAGAGCGTCCAGTCGACGAAGGGCAGCATTATTTTCATCTGCAAAAAGCATCAAGAACAGACATGAGCAATACAAGCTACATTCAGGCGAGCAGACGAAAAAGACAAGAACAAGTACGACACGTACCTCGAAGTTGCTGCATGCTAGCCTCCAGCACTAGATGCTGCTGAACAAGAAGGTTGGCACTACGCACAAAAGGATGCGAGAAGAAGCAAAAGCCAACAATCAAGAAAGCACCAGGAAAAAGGCTTGGGGGATACGCCCCACAAGAAGGAAAACAAGACCAGCAGGTCATCCAAAAATAGGGCTCGGGGTCTCCCCCTAGGGCAAGAGGAAAACAACTTACATGCTCAGACGGAGACTCCGAAGGTCCAGATGCAGTCTTCTGGGAGACAATCACTCGAGCCTCCTGTGGAGAGGGGTTCAGAGCAACGCCCCCAGAGGTGGCCACCGTCTGAGAATGAGGGGTCGTCGGCTTCGACTCCCCTACGTTCTCCTGGGAACTCTCACTAAGAGAACCCTCCGAGGAGTGGCTACAAATAAAAGCATTCATCAAGCCAAGGAGACAAATGCGGATGCAAATCCTAAGCGGAAGCACCCAAAAACCGCTTACGAGTCAATGCCACTCAAATTGAAGACGGACGACGCCTTCTCTTTCTTCTTATTCTATGCCGGCGGCTACAGCGCCACTGCTTGCAGAGGCACAGCCGGGAATGGCGCGGAAGAAGCACCATCATCCTCGTTGTGGCGCAAGAGAAAGGAGGGATCCCTAGGAGTCGAGGCATCCGAAGACTCGCTCGAGCTCCGTGCTCGCTTTCGGGTCTGCCCCTCGCTAGCCTCGGGGGATTCGTGAGTATGCGACTGTGTCGGCGGCAGCTCAGACTCGGAGTCTGCCTCCTCATTGTCTGGCGCCTCCCCATATTTCTCGGGCAGAGGGGGCATGGACCCCGTAACCTTGAGGCGCTGCAAACAAAGATAATAAACAGATGCCAGAAACTAGAACAAGCAAAAACATACAGCAAAGCGCAACGCGCACGAGCAATCTTAACCTTCGAGGCCCCTTTACTCGCGCTAAGAGGGGGGTCAGAGATTCCCCCGGCAGGTCCTCGCCAGCCTTGTACTTCAGTAGAGGACGGAGGTCCCTATCAAGGTCACCCGAAGATAATTCTTCGGATGACACTCTGGTGGGATCACTAGGGCCGGCGTAGAGAAACATCGGGTGTGCCCTGGCTTGGAGCGGCTGCACCCGACACTTGAGGAAGGTGCGGATGATGTCAACCCCGTTGACCTCCTTGCCTGGCACTAGATGGAGAGCCTCCACCCGCTGGTAGAGCATCTCCACCTCCGCCACTTCGCCCTCCAAGATGTGGTTCTTCCACGATCTTTTCTAGACGATCTTCTACTCGGAGTCAAAGGGGGAAGATCAAATTGCTGACCGTCCAGCTTGACATCGCGGATTTAAAACCATTTGCGACGCCAATACTAAACATACTCGCAAACAGAGAGGGAGAAAATCTGGACAAAGGGACGAAGAGAAATGATACGGTCGCCGAGCGGATAGACTCAGTCGGAGCCGGACTGCCTCTTCACGGAATAGAGTTTCCGGAAGAGACCAAAGTGTGGCTCGATTCCGAGCCAACACTCGCAAAGCGTGATGAAACACGCAATGTTAAGAAGGGAATTGGGAGACAGATGATGAATATGAATCCCATAGAGAAAAAGGAGCCCACGAAGGAATTCGTGGACAGGGAGAGATAAACCATGAAGAATGAAGGCAACGAAGATCACCCGAAAACCCACGGGTGGGCGAGGGATTACCACTGTTTTCCCCACGGTTATAAGGATGAAGACGACGATCAGGAACCGTTCATCCAAAAGCCCTAACGCTAGGGTCAGATCCAACCGTCCACGTGTCAACATAGCAGCGAACCGTCGCCCACACGTTGTCCACTATGCACGAAAACCGAGGAAATGCCGTAATTCTCGCCACGTCGCGCACGACCAGTCAACTCCAAGTCAGAAAGTGGGACCCACGTTCGTCCAGTCATGTCACCTCTGGCGCCGCAGACGGTTGAGGTCACCGAGCGTCAGCACTGACGTCATCAAAACCACGCTAGCAACGGTTAGAAATCCTCGGTTGATAACTAAAAGTACTCATTCGAATCTACGATTCAAGCAACTACTGGGGGCTACTCCTATCAGGAGCGCTAGCCGCGCACCTGAGACATGATTAAGGTACTACACCACTGTTGATTATTCGAGTCCTACGTCAAGTCTACGACTCCACTAAGGACTCGGGGGCTACTCCCATAGGGAAGATTGATCAAGCATCCGAAAAAATTGTGTCCTACGGACCTGAAGCTCAATTACTTGAATTAAAGTCTATGCTCGAGTGTATGACTCGAACAGACACGCGGGGGCTACTCACATAGGGAGCGCTGGTCGCGCGCCCTATGAATTCTTCGACTGAGATCTTTTGGATAAAAAATGCAAAAAATTTCTGACAACTTTACCCCAACCAACGCTAAGTGAGAAGCATCCTCCTTGGCCACCTGAAACACCTCCGTGGTGATAACCTTTCGGATGTTGTGTCTGCGACGCAAAGATAAGACCTACGGATATCATCTGATGGCCTGGTAACGCACCTGACTGCGCTCTGCCAGTAAAAATCCGTGTCAACAGACACGATGAAAATCCTGACGGACGCGTTGGGTGCATCACTCGAAAAACCACTGGGATTCGACTCTTGTAAGACCTCAACGGCCTAAGTCGAATCACGTCAGCATTTGTTCCAGATTCGAGTCTAGGGACTCGAGTCTGATAAAGATCGTGTTGTTTTGTCCTAAGACAGTTAACTGACCCTGATCCGACAGGAGAGTCAGGCAAGCGCATCAACAATCCCTATGAACTAAAATTATTCTTTCTCTTATGAACAGAAACAGCTGTACCCGAAAGATTGAAGAGTCCTCAGCTGAATGTACGATTCGACTGAACACTCGGGGACTACTGACATGGTTATACCCTACAGGTACACAATATTAGCATACCTGGTCCATCCCAAGGAAGGCCCACAAGAATATACGCGGCCTGTGGAGATTTTCGGGTGGACCAAGCCCATGGCGTCTTCGGATGCTTAGAGAGCAAGACTAGAGTAGATAGAATATTCAAAGGGGCAAACCCTAACTTGTAACCGACTTGATCTGTGCCCAAGACCTGTCTATCTCTATATAAAGGCTAGGAGGGCATGACGAGGGAGACAACTTCTTACCGCATACACACCTCAACGCCAGATTATATCTGCGCACCCCTGTACTTTTCGGTTCCGCCGTAATCAAGAGCAGACAAGCAGGAGTAGGGTTTTTCCTCCGGGGGCCTGAACCTGGGTAAATCTCGTGTCCCCTGGTTGCTTGTCTATTAACCGTTCCACGATCTCCAGCATCTCCATCTTCTCTAAAACCCAAGCTCATAACAATGGACATTGACGAGATCAAACCTCGTCACTTGGCGCCGTCTGTGGGAATCGGGGGTGATGATTGTGCGATCGTGACGGTCCCAACCAAAGCGATCTACAACTCCTCGGCGACGGAGAGCCATATCCTATTCTGCGCTTTCGACTTCACCGCCCACTCGCCAGCCACCATGAAGAATTTCGAGTCCGTAGGCGACGGGATCGAGATTCTGTTCGGGAGGTTCTGTTTCCAGGTGGGACAGACCGGCACTCTCCGCCTCCCAGAGCGGGTGCCACTGCCATCAATCAGGCCCGCCTCGTGGGCCCCGCATCATAGCGTACCAATTCGAAACAGAAGCTTATTCATTTTATCTATACCATTCAACTAATTACCAAACATATTAGTTATATTGGTTGGAGGGGGAAGATTATAAGTGCAGAAAACCATACGCCAAATAATTTTTTGCACCATACAGAATAGTTTTTGGTTTACAATTTTAATTCAAATCAAGTTCACGGTTGTTTAAGATTGTTCTTTTCAATTTAACTCTAGCTGTAGTGCTTCCAACTCCATTTAATTCCCAAACAATATAATTTCCATTATAACAAAAAGGAATTGAATTGATCGATTTTAAATTGATACTTGATTACTGTTTTAATTACATATCACACCTCTGCGTCTTATCTCGGTCATATGTTGCGCACACTTGATAGTTGGGCTAGACGAATGGATAACAAACGGAATAAATTTTATACTCCCTCCGTCCCAAAATAGATGTCTCAGATTTAACAATGAATTTATTCAAATTTTAGAAAACTTGAGACATCTATTTTAGGACGAAGGAAGTACTGTTTATTATATATCGGCACATAAGGAACAAAATCCAGTGTCACATTAATCAAGTCTCGTGGGCGGAGAAATCCGTGAACAAAAATCTGGCCAGACATTTGGCACAGAAGACCTTTGCTCAGAAGACTATATGAAAGCGGTGACATTAGAAGCGAGAGCTACAAGTCGTAGAAATTATCACGTGTTCTGACTAAAAGCTAGGAAGAGAGGAAAAAAGAAACGCCAGAAAACAAATGCAAACCCGCGACACGACAAGGAGAAGAAGAGAAGAATCAGTGGAAACCTCTCGCTTACTTATATTCCACACCTTGCAGTACTGCCCTCCCTCCCTAACACAGTAACACTGAACGTTATTAATAGTCAAGGTTGTGAATACAGTCCAGTACTCCAAGCGTACTCACCGCACCAGCAGCCTGCGGCTTCAAGGAGGAGATGGCGAGCGGCGCAAGAGGAACGGGGGATGCAGGGGAAGGGGAGTGGCTCAAGGTCGCCGAGCTCAAGGCCATGGCGGGAGCCCAGGACCCACATGTCAAGGTACATTCTTCTTCGATTCGTTCTTCCTCTTCCTCGTCTTCACCGGCTGCCTTCTTCCTTTCCTTTCCATGGATGATCTGTGATTTCTGATTTGACACCTCGTTGACGGCCGACTTTCTGCCAGTCACTGGTGGAACTAGACAATCATCTCCGTGTTCCTGTTGTTTCTATTGCCCGGCCGATCGATCAGGGCTTCATGGCCATTTCCGTGTCCTGTTTCCTATAGTGATCTTCTCCGGACCTTTGGGAGCTAGTAGAACACAAACAACAGATTGTATTAAAATATACAGTAAGTCATGTGGCCGGTAACATGTCCCTTTAATTTGCCATACATATAGAGCTATTGTCTTTGTCACTACTGGCCACTTAAACATGATTAGCAGTTGTTTGTATGGACTATGTGCAAATTGTCAAAGCTAGCTGATAGGGATCCATCTTGACAAATTGATCGTTCACTGAATACTCGTATATTATACTCCGGTGCAAGTGATGGGAACAGGTGTACCCCCACTTGAACTCCCTCGAATAAAATCGTGTCCACGTGAAGCATCAGCGACGACCTAATATTTTTCTCTCGCTCACGGTAATTAATTAAGCAAAGATTACAACGGATCGAATCTGCCCGAATCACAAAGTGAAGCAACTACTGGTAGACAATTCAGTATTCCAATTTAATTCCATTCAGCAACATAATTAACGGATCGAACATGATCGAATCACATAGCCACAAGGGTAATTAGTGTACTGTCGCGATTGCAGGAGGTGGACAACCTGACTCTGCGGAGGTTCCTGCGGGCGCGCGGCCAGGACGTGAGCAAGGCCTCCGCGATGCTGCTCAAGTTCGTCGCGTGGAGACGGGACGCCGTGCCCGGCGGCATCATTCCGGCGGAGCGGGTGCGGGCGGAGCTGTCGCACCAGATGGCCTCCATGTGTGGCGTCGACCGAGCCGGCCGCCCCGTTCTGCTCGTCTTCCCCGCCAACCACTTCTCCGCCAACCGCGACATGGCAGGCTTCAAGCGTATGTGCTGCCCACAACTCGCCTTCACTCTCGTCTTAACGGGCTACTCTGTGAAAACAAAAATCTTAAGTCGTGGTTAAGTGATTTAGCCGCAAAAGAAGTGGTTTAACTGCCGTAACCGTTATGTGTTGTGTTTACACCAGACCATAACATGATCTATACTACTATATTAGTAGTATAGTACTCCCTCCATCTAATAGGTTTGCTAAAATTTACATAAATCTATATACAGTACTAAATATAGTATATAAATTCATCCAAATTTTAATAAAAAAGACATCTATTTTGAATATTTTGAGGCGGTGGGAGTACAAAACATTTGGAGTATGTCTACTTGCCAGTGACACCGTTTTCTTCTTCTTTTTCTTCTTTCTGCAGGATATATTATCTACTTACTCGACAACATATGTGCCAGGTACTACATTACTACCGTATGTTGATAAGCATGATGTGTAGCATAATTCGGCATGGCATTCAACGACATGTTTGGTTTAAAGGAATTCTATAGAAATTTGCAGAAGTCTATTCCCAGTGAATATTTTCTATGGGCGACTTTGGTGCGTAGGATTGGAAACCATGAGATCTTTTTAGATGATTTTTTAAAATAAAACCATGAGATCTTTTTTCCATATAATGGAATTGTTTTGAAGAAAAATCCTTATTAGGTTAACTCGTGGAAAATTTTCTTTGTCTCAGTGACACCTATGACATGCGCCTATTCCTTGACACAACTTTCTGCATTTTTCTGTGGTGTACTATTATTAATTCATATGTTTTTGTTCCCTACATGATTACATTAATCCTACGTTTTTTTCTATTATTGTATTTCCAAAATCATGGTGTATGTGTAAGCACTATTTTTGCAATAGAACTGACATTGAATCGAACTTGATTTTGCAGGATCCCTCGAGGGCAAGAGAAGTTTTTGTGCATCGTTGACTTGAAGGGGTGGGGGTACGCCAACTGCGACGTGCGTGCCTACATCGCGGCCATAGAGATCATGCAGAACTACTACCCAGAGAGGCTGGGCAAGGCACTGATGATCCATGTTCCCTACATATTCATGAAGGCGTGGAAGATGGTGCAACCCTTCATCGATGCCAACACCAAGGACAAGGTGCTTACTGCTAACTCGATAGTGAACCCAAAAATGTATATATATATAGACGTGGGTTACTCAACTTTTGTCATTAAACCTTTCTTTTTGGTCGTCGGCTGGGTGATGCAGTTCGTGTTCATCGACAACAAGAAACTGGAGGACACGCTCCGGCGAGAGCTGGATGAGAGCCAGGTGCCGGAGATATATGGCGGGAAGCTGGCACATGTTCCCCTCGGTTAATTAGGACGAACATGCACGGGAAGGGTTCAGAAGAGTTATATCGACCGATCTCTGTTGTGGTGTAATAGTGAAATATTTTAAGACGGTGCTTTGGACTACCTCAATTCATGAATGTAAAGTGGTCTACCAAAATATTTTATATTTAAAAAGGGAGATAATAGCATATTAAAAGATGTAATAAGTTTCCCCGGAACTATACATGCCATATGTGTTCTTTGCTTGCGACGAACAACACAAATCAACGGTGAGATGATCGGAATAAGACGACTGTCGTTAGTTGATTATGTGGCTATGCTGCATGTCAACTTAAGTTGACCTCTTAGTGGGGCTTTGCTTTGTAAGAGCATCACTAGCAGAACCCTTAAAAGAATAAAAACCGCGAAATTCCGGCGACTCGTGGCCTGCTAGTGCGAGCTAGCCGGACCCTTACTCGGCCTGGCTCGTAATTTTTTTATTGGTCCCTTTACTCGGCCCAGCCAAACCCTTACAAATAGGGGCAGCGAGGCGTTTACGGGTCATAACCCTTACTCCCTCCGTTGCGATAACCTTAGCGCCGTCGTCGCCATCCACAGCTCCGGCGAGCCATTCCGCACAACCCGTAGGTAGATTGGAGCCGCCGACGCCGCCATGTCGTCGAGGGGTGGGGGATCTGGCCGTGAGGGAGGTCGCAGTGGAGGGGTCCCTGCCAATGCAGCGGGGGAAGCGGTGGCGGGCGGCGCTAGAGCTCGCGCGAGGAGCTCGACGAGGACAGGCGTCGTCGTCGAATTGCGTCCGTAGGGGCAGCGAGGCGCGCGAGCCTCCACTACATAAACCACCACAAGCCGGTGTCGCGCAAGCTCCACCGCTACTACGAGGCGGACGTCTCCGACTCGATGGACTCGGACACGGAAGCTGTCCGTGCTCCGCGGACTCCGGCGACGCCGCCTCAAGCGCGCAGGTACACCGGCGAGAACTCACAGGGCTCAATCTCGCAGATGCGTGTAAACAATAGTTGAGGACCGTGCCTTGAGTCTAGGCCGGGTTGCATGTTAAATAGTGAGAAGACACAACGAAAGAAAACCCTCTCGGCATATACTGTACAGTCGGTCAAGACAAGCCTGATTACAACTCTAACATCCCCCCTTGATCTTAACCTACACACAGGTTAAGATTACGCCTAAACTCATTAAAGGGTTTGACAGCTAAAGTTTTGGTGAAGCCATCTGCAACTTGATCTTTATTGGAGATGAATTTGATATCCAGCCTCTTGTTAGCAACCCTCTCACGAACAAAATGATAGTCAATCTCAATATGCTTGGTCCGGGCATGGAAAATCGGATTAGCTGATAGGTATGTGGCACCAAGATTATCACACCATAAAACAGGCTTAGCATGAAGAGAAACTCCAAGTTCTTGAAGTAATGCTTCAACCCAAATTATCTCTGTAGTGGCATTAGCCAAGGCTTTATATTCTGCTTCAGTACTAGAGCGTGACACGGTAGCCTGTTTACATGCACTCCAGGAGATCAAGTTTGAACCAAAAAATATAGCAAAACCTCCAGTAGACCGTCTATCATCAAGACACCCTGCCCAATCGGCATCAGAAAATGCACTAAGAAGTGTAGATGATGAACGTTGAATATTGAGTCCAACATTTAGAGTTCCCTGGACATATCTCAAGATCCTCTTAACAGCTGTCCAATGTGTGGTGGTAGGTGCATGTAAATATTGACAAACCTTATTGACAGAAAAGGACAAATCGGGACGAGTTAATGTCAAATATTGTAGGGCACCAACGATACTTCTGTAATGAGTAATATCTTGAGGACCAAGAGGAGATCCACCAGTCAAGGACAAGGGCTCAGTAAGAGACAATGGCGTCGGGCATGTAGCACAATTGTTCAGGCCAACCTTGGCAAGTAAATCAACTGCATATTTTTCCTGAGTTAACAAAATACCATTAGACGTACTCTTTACCTCAATTCCCAAGAAGTAGTGTAAGGGTCCCAAGTCCTTGAGTGCAAAATTGTTGGATAGATTCTGAAGTAAGGCCGTCGTAGCATCATCGGAAGAACTGGCAACAATGATGTCATCAACGTATATAAGAACAAACATTGTGATACCTGACTTGTTGAAAAGGAACAATGAAGTGTCCGCCTTGGAAGGTGTGAAACCAAGTTCATGAAGTTTAGTACTCAACCGAGAGTACCAAGCTCGGGGGGCTTGTTTTAAACCATAGAGAGCCTTATCAAGCTTGCAAATATAATGCGGAGTATGAGGATCCTCAAACCCAGGAGGTTGTCGCATGTATACGTCTTCCTCCAGAACACCATGTAGAAACGCGTTCTTTACGTCTAGCTGACGCAAACTCCAACCTTGAGAGACAGAGATTGCAAGAACAAGTCGAATAGTAGCAGCCTTAACTACTGGACTGAAAGTATCTTCATAGTCAATGCCATAACGTTGTTTAAAACCTTTAGCAACAAGCCTCGCTTTATATCTATAAATAGAACCATCAGCACGTCTCTTGATTCGATAGACCCATTTGCAGTCAATTAAATTTTTATTGGAGCTAGGAGGAACAAGATGCCACGTCTTGTTTTCAATGAGTGCACTGTATTCTTCTTGCATAGCCTTTTTCCAATAAGTATCACCAAGGGCATCAGCAAGACCAGTAGGTTCACCCGTTGAAGTCAGCATTGCATATCGTATAGTACCATCTGTAAATTGCTTTGGTTTGGAAATGCCTTTTGTGGAGAAGATAAGATCCTGATGGTGTTGCGTTGTGTCCGTATAAACTGCGGTGGTGCGAAGATCCGAAGATGAAGGTCCGGTAGGTCGGCCTTGTGTGCCTTCACCTGCGAGGCAAGGAGACTCAGGCGGGAATTAGGCGAGGAGGAAGGAGGGAGGGTCCTCATCTTGGGGGGCGGCGCATGTGTAAACAAGGGCGTGGCAGGAATCGGTTGGAGAAGAGAACACTGCTCTCCACAGGGGATGATCAAGGGCGAAAATAGTCTGGGGGAGGTCGTCGGTGTGTCGGGGGCAGGTGGATCTTCCTCACTATCCGTGTTTTGGCCATTATTTTCAGAATTTGCATCAAAATCAATATCTGGATCGAGAACATCTTCCGTTGGAGGAACAAGGTTTATCAATATGCAGCCCCTCATTAGTGGATGTGTTAGACAAATGAGATGGTAACAAAAGAATTTCACGACGTAGTAAAGCACCGGCATTTGGATGTAAAGATTTAAAAGGAAAGAGATGTTCATCAAATACAACATCACGAGATATGTAGATACGGCCAGTAGAAACATCAAGACATTTGACACCTTTATGGAGTGGGCTATATCCTAGAAAAACACATTGTTTGGAACAAAACGCAAGTTTGCGCGAGTTATATGGTCGAAGATTAGGCCAGCAAGCACAGCCAAAAACACGTAAAGAATCATAGTTGGGCTTAACACCAAGAAGCTTTTCAACAGGGGAGTCATGATTAAGAATTTTGGTGGGAAGCAAATTTATGAGAAAAGTTGCTGTAAGAAACGCTTCATCCCAATATTTGAGAGGCATAGAGGCGTTGGCAAGTAATGCAAGACCAACTTCAACAATATGGCGATGTTTACGCTCAGCCGAACCATTTTGTTGGTGAGCATGGGGACATGAAACATGATGTGTAATGCCAACTTTTTGAAAGAAACTATGAAGCTTTTCATATTCACCTCCCCAATCTGTTTACATGGTGATAATTTTTTGACCAAATTTTCGTTCAACAAGTTGTTGAAAATTAAGAAACACTTGATATACATCAGACCGCTTTTTAAGCAAATAAATCCAAGTAAATTTGCTATAATCATCAAAAAAGCTTACATAGTATGCATGTTTGGACCCCATACATCGAAAACACTTGTTCCAAAGGGGACACACTAGTGGATATAGGATAGGGTAATTGATGACTCTTGCTTGTTGACAAGGATCACACACATAGGGACTTATTAATATGAGAGTTTATTTTCCTAAGAACTTGTTGAACAATGAATGAAGACGGATGTCCCAATGCCATGTGGATGATGAAGGCTTGGTAGTGATGAGGGCTTGCTTGTGGGATCTAGTGGAGGTTGGAACAAGAGGATATAGACCGTCATGGCAAGGGCCTTTAAACATGATTTGCGATCCTTGATAAAAAGAAGGAAGGGTGAAACTCAATGAAGGCATTATTGTCTAAGGCAATTTGATAAAAGACTCTTAGAAGAATTTGGTACATGTAATATATTGCGAAGGTGTAAAGAACTATGAGGGTATGCAAAATTGAATTACCAACATGTGCAATGTCCATACGATCACGCCTTGTAGTCATCTCGAGAGTGTAATTTGTTTAATTCTCTAATATGATTTGTAGATCCACTATCCATGTACCAATTTGTATCAACACCATATGCACCTTTTTCAATTATCATCATTATCGATCGGAGTATCTCCACCAACAATTGACCATATTTTTCGACATGTGGTATCAACAAAGGACGTTGATCCCCGTGTCGATCTCGTCCATCTCGATCTCGGTGATAATGTCCTCCATCACGATCACCATAGCGATCCCGAACACCATCACGTCGATTTTGACCCCCATCACGGAAGTGTCGATCCCCATCCGGAGACCATAGTCGACGGGCAAGATTTTTGAGGGCGTGAAGGATCCGACTTGTCTCGGACAACATGTTTTCACGCATATCAATCATTGAGGGTTGTGGAGGGTACAGCGTTGATAAAGGCCATTGAGAATATAGCCTTTTAATTCATCATCATCAACCGTTTAAGTTCGAACCCTTTCATCGTGGATATATTTGGTTGCCGTCATATCAAGTTTTTGGTGTTGGAGGCGCCCGGAGCATGTTGACCTGAGGAGAAGAGATCTTCCAAGCAGTCCAAACTTGAAGTATGGTTAAGACCCATAACTTGAGCAAGGAGATCTGGACTCATGGATTTGGAACGGTTTGATCACGAGCAAGCCAAACACTATAGTCGATCCTGGATCGTGTGCCTTTTCTTGTTTTCATCCTCAACCTCGATTGTTTTGCCATCTAGTATGACTTGGGCAAGAACTTGTGTCTTCCAAAAGATTGTCCGTCAATGGAGATCCAAGGGCTGCAGCTAGTCTAGCCATGGTGGATGTCGAAGAAGAAGAAGTCATCGAGGGAGGGAGGGTTGGGCGGCGCGGCGTTTTGGCCGATTGTTTTGTTTTGGGATTTTTTTCTATAGATCGGATCTTCGGAAGCTAGGCGTGTGGAGGATACCATGTAAACAATAGTTGAGGACCGTGCCTTGAGTCTAGGCGGGTTGCATGTTAAATAGTGAGAAGACACGAAACCCGGCATACGATACAAGACAAGCCTGATTACAACTCTAACAATGCGCGCCCTCTCAGATAAGGATTTGCCGCGCGACGAGCTCGAGGAGCGCTCGCTGCTGGAGCGCGCCATGGCGGTGCCGACGGAGGCTCGCACGACCTAGCTTTGGCAGAACGAGGAGGAGCTACAACAAGTGCTGGCCCAGCTCCGCCCGATGGAGGAGGGCGCAATCCCTGTCGCCGTCCTCGACGATGATTAGCCGGTGCCATCACGTGCCCGTGGAGCTATGGAGGGGCCGATTTTGGTCCTAGTGTGCCCCGACGCCGCAAGATATGTAAATTTGCTATGTAAATTTACAATGATTGCGTTGATCCGGGAACAATCGAACCTAAATTTGCAATCCATAATCTATGATTGTGTATGTAGTTTTTCCGCGGAGTTTTGATTTTGAAAATAGGGGTCGAAATACAGGTGATGCTCCTGCGCGGATGGACTCTAACCCGTAAACATGGAGTACAGGGTCTGTACTCCTCTTTTTGCGGGTCGAAGTTTAGGGGTCCGGCTAGTGACATATAGATGTAGTACTAGTATATGTAAACCGTGGGAGTAGTGAATAGTTCTCTCGTAGTGCGTGGGAAACAAATAAAACTATGAGAAAATTCTTTATTTGTCACTACTTCTCAATATGATTTCTTATTTGACACCGTAATTTTTTCACTTCCTTATTTGGCCATTTGTGTAATTTTTTTGACTTATATGACACTTTAGTGCATTTGGAGAGCTAACGGGTTAACTTGACACCTACAAAGACGTTTTTGCCCTTGGTACAAAATCTGACAAATTTAGGCCAAATATTGTTGTACGTGTGATGAAAACAATTAATCAAGGCGTCTGCACTTGAGAATCAAACCGTGCATGTGGTCATTTGTGAACATATGACAACAAAAGAAGAGAATAGTCCTCTATTCAGGCTACGAATGATAACTTGAATGTTAATTCCAAAATTTTAAAAATTGGACAGAACCTCCCCCATGCACACAGTTCATAGAGATATGCAGTTCATATATATATATATATATATATATATATATATATATATATATATATATATATATATATATAACCTGTAGAGAATAGTATTCTACACCCACCCTTTATCTTTAGAACTGTATATTATTTTTACATCACATAAATTTGTTCTTACACTATAAGTTAAGAAGAACATAATAAAATTTAGAAATGACATAATTTTTTTTATTTTCTTGCCATATAAAATTACGATGTAAAATTCGTATTTTTTGGTGTTTTTACACTATAATGACTCATAAAATTTATTTTTGTGTTGAATTTTTTTTTATGGTAAATATATGAACATAATTATTTATATACAAAACATAATTTTTTGATCTAACAACAATAGGGTTTCTATATATATATATATATATATATATATATATATATATATATATATATATATATCACAAACAAGTCCCAACATCTGTCATAAGCATCCAGATTCACCCATAATTCACCACTAGTTCACATACATCACATATAGCAGGCAAAAAGACCTCTCCAAAAGGAACCATAACATCACAGGAAGAGCACACAAACATATGCAAATCACAAGCTAAGCCTTCTTTTGCTTCTTGTGCTCATTGCATGGCTTGGAGGGGTAGATTTTCTACTCCTTGTACTCATTGCTAGGTTGTCCAGTGCCACCATTGGAATCTACTCAGCAGTCTCTTTCTTTTTCTTCTTAGTTTCTTCTTAGGCTTTACCTTCACAAGAACATCGGTTTGCTCGCTAGGCATAGAACTCTTGATGGATAGTTGACTTGAGGCGGTTTTTTATCTGCACATACATGTATAGTGCAGCAGTAAGTTTGAAGTAAATAAATACAAAAATAAGCACAAAATTATCAAGGTTTGGCTATGGTGAGAAATTACCTTTTTGATTCTCCACATTTAGAGTTGACATGTTTTCTTTTTTTCTTAGTTGTAGTTTCTAAGGTTTGGCTATGGTGAGAAATAAAAGCTACTGAAAACATAAAGTGAGTTTTCATATAACCAATAGCATAAGTAGCATAAGCAGTGTCAAATAAGAAATTTTCTCCAAAACTATCTCCCACGCACTGTTGCTCTCTCTGGTTGCTGTGTGTGATTATTTCGTGTGTGTTGCCCGGCCGGTTATATGTGACCAACACAACACTACGGTGTATCAGAGTACTGGAAATTCGTAGTGCCAGGCGTGCACGTTCGTTCCCTCCTCTGGTACCAATTTAAGTCTCTGTTTCTCTTGCGGTGTTGTGCTCGCTGCAATGTGTTGCCTCAAGTGCATGAGAATGCATTACGCCCGTTATCTATAGATACAATTTTTTATTTCTACAGACCAGCCGTCCTAGCTCAGTGGTAGAGCGCGTGGCTTTTAACCACGTGGTCGTGGGTTCGATCCCCACGGACGGCGCTTGTTCTATAGCCTCCTTTTTTTTATTTCGCCAGAAAGTATGCATTTCAGAATGTTTTGGCTTCTTCAAACTTTCAGTTAGATTCTTACCTTTTTTATTTTAGAATGTTCAGGCTTCTTCAAATTTTCAGTTAGATTCTTACCTTTTTTTTATTTTCGTCAGAAAGTATGCATTTCAGAATGTTCTGGCTTCTTCAAACTTTCAGTTAGATTCTTACCTTTTTATTTTAGAATGTTCTGTCTTCTTCAAATTTTCAGTTAGATTCTTACCTTTTTTTAGCCAACTAAATGTAATTAGCACAAGGGACGTTTTTTCACATGTCTTCCATTTCACTGTGGTACGTTCACATGGAAATGAGTTTTTTTAGGGGACGACGCTAGGCGTCCCTCGGGGGATCGAAGCAAACTATCCTCCGTATCGAGGACCGTCGGATCCTGCAGCACGTACGTTCCAGATCAGGTTGATTGGGTCGTTCGGATTAACTCACCGCGTCCCAGAAAGATTCCCCACGACGCCCCAACTGCCTCTCGCTTTCTCTCAAGAAAAAAAATGCCTCTCGTTTCCCACGGACGCCTGCGTCGCTCCTTACGGCAGGACCACGCATCGCCGACTCCGTTGCAGCACCGCCTTGCTGCATCGCTGCCACAGCATCTCCATCGTAGAACTGCTTGCCATAGGTAGCAGAGCGACGAGATATGGGTAGCAGCACCGGTTGCCGTAGGTAGCAGAGCAGAGCGACGTGGGTAGGAGAGCCGTCGGCCATGGGTAGCAGCACCGCCGACCACCCACAGCAGCGCCGCCTGCCGTAGTAGCAGAGTTGCGCTCCGTAGGTAGCAGGTCAGCCTTCTGTATGTAGCAGAGTTGTGCGCCGTGGATAGCAGCGCTGCCTCCCGCTCGCAGCGTCGCCACCGACCGTAGGTAGCAGTGTCGCCCATTGTACATAGCAGAGTCGCGCGCCGTATGTAGCAAGTCAGATGGCTGAAGGTAGCAGAGTAGCGACTTCGTGGGAAGCAGTGCCGCCGGTCGGGCATAGCAGAGCCGCGCGCCGTTGGTACCAGCATCGCCGGTCGTGTGTAGCAGAGCTGGCGGCCATCCGTAGCAGAGCCTGTGGCGGCCGTCTGTAGCAGAGTAGACGACCGATGGTAGCAACGTCAGTGGTTGTTCCTAGCCGCAGGCGACATGCCCTGCAACACGACGGCGTGTGGCGGGGCATGGCCTGAGGTCTCCATGGCCATAGCTACAGCCCGAGCTCCATGGCAATGGTGTCGGGGAGATTCTGTGGGGGCACGCGCATGGAGCAAGAGAAAGAGGTGGGAGGCGACGCGGGGTACAGGCTGCAGGAGTACGTGAGGGAAGGGGGCATCGCTGGAGAAGTTGCTCGGTGGGAAGGCCGTGCGTATCGCCATGGATGGAGGTTGTTGAAAGGGGAACGAGAGGAGGACAGAAGCGAGGAAGAGATAAGATTGTGCTGGTGTACCTGCACACATCGCTGTCTCCCAGGGACACACGTCACAACAAGCTGGGGAACACGAGTCGCGAGCGAGAGCGACCCGGGGATTGAACGGAACGATCCCTAGGGGAATAGTATCCTTTTTCTTTTTTAGCCAACTAAATGTAATTAGCACAAGGGCGTTTTTCAAATGTCTCTCATTTCAATGTGGTACACTTTTTTTATTTCACAAAAAAGTATGCATTTCAGAATGTTCTGTCTCCTTCAAACTTTCAGTTAGATTCTTATCTTTTTTTCCAGCCAACTAAATGTAATTAGCACAAGGGACGTTTTTCACATGTCTCCCGTTTCATTGTGGTACATTCACGTGGAAATGAGTTTTTTTTTCCAGCCAGCTAAATGTAACACACCTCTCTATTGTATGAGCTAATTCCTTTTTTATTGACCCTATAAATAACCAAAAAGCAACATATGGTATATTTCAACACTTGTACGTGCATACTTTTTTATGGGTAGCTTGTTAGTGAATGTTTGTACTAGAAGAGATAGCTTGATGAGTTATAAACGTAGATACACCAGCACCCATTGGTAGTTACCAAAGAGTTACGGTTAATTCGTCTTTGTATAGCAAACGGTCCACTCCCATTGTCCCATATTCTATTTACTTTTTTTAATCTCTGTGGAAATGTTGCTCACTTCCTTTGTGTCTTTAACACTTTGTCCCGTCTTTTTCACATTACCATGATCTTAATCACAAGACTTTCATAATGAGTTACCTGGCCGTGGACCAATGAAACTCTTAGTAAAACTATCATTGACGCTGAGAGATATCTTAGCTATGTTATCTCCATATAGCAATAAGGACTAAAGAAAGTGTCTTACTGTGATATCATGATCAAGAATCATGAGGAAAGGACAAGAGAGGTTCACACATAGGGAAGATAATTTAGGACAAGAGAGGTCCACACATCGGGAAGATAATTTAGGAGAGAGATACATTTCACTTTTTACCAGATATATTTTATTGCCGCTATAGGTACTCCACTTCCTCGTGTTTTCAGATTCATGAGGCAATAGATCGCAATGAATACTGTATTTTATATCATGCTCTCGCTGCTTAGACCCTATGATAATGTAGTTGGTTTCTCCACGAGTTGTTTGCATGGATCTTAAAGTTTTTCTAAAGTTCAACGGGTACACATGTATATTTTTATTTTACATTTCTTGTGTTCACAATTAAATATATACGTCCATGTTAGTTGATTAATTTCATCATTCATTTTCAAAGAGCCAATGGTTTTGGTGCTTATATTTTCTACGTGAGTCGCCGGACTAGACTTCAGCAAGAAAAGATGTACAATACATCTGAAATGCATATTCGCCATTTAAGATGCACATGCATGGCTTTGTCCATATGCTTAATGCTTTTGAACTGGCTCACAATAACCTCACACAACAACGTCTTGAGTAATGTATGTGTAACTGACATGGTTTTAAACACTGCCCTCTAACTTTATATTCTAAGATAGTGTGCATAACATTATTTATGTTAACTTTTGTAACATAACTAATGTAAAATTTCTTCCACACTACACCCACTGGTTGGAGAGAGATATGAAGAGATACTATTGCCAACTTTGATATTCCTTTATTCGTAGGTTTCCACATTAGCACGGTCTATGATACACATAGTTGTTTGTTTTTCACTATGAGAACACATATTTAAAGATAACCGGGCTTTACATGTGTTTCCTTACAACAAGCTAACCGTATATTGACATTTGTACTTGTGAAACCTTGACTAATTTTTTCTACAAAAGATATTGATAGTTTGTCTTGCAATATTCCAAAACAATATATGAAATACAAAAGAGCTAGAAGATAGCAACTATGCTATGTGAGAGATTGCTTAGTGTCCCTAGAGCCGCTTCACATTTCTCATGCTCTCACAACATCATATGATAGTAATTGATAGGGAATAATGTGTTTTCATGTCATGCATTTTCTACTAGCTATAACCTGACATAATACATTTGGTTTATCTAGGATTTTCTTGCCTAGATACTAGAGATTTTTAGAAATATTTAGAGAACCTATTTTTTATTTTTAAATTGATTGTCCTCAAAGTAAACTATATGCTTCTACATAATCTCAACAAATTTATTACTTCCACTTTCAATCCCCCCACTTATAACATTTAGCACGTGGTCTCCTGATTTTGTATATGCACTTACCTTATTGGATTTTGAGAAAATGCGACATATTTTAGAAAATGCATTGGGAAGGTGCAAGCAATCATCTCTCTTCTCTTTAATTCCCTCACCTCCAATGAGATAACAAAATGATTTTATGCTTGTGTTGGCTACGCATATTTTTATCTAGATTTTAGTGAGAAAAACTACGAGATACAATGTTAGTACATACTCGTTGTTTAAATGCATTGGTGTTGATGATTTTTTTGACCAACTCATAACTATACTATTTTACTAATATACTTACACTATGATGTGCTGACTAATTATGTGTAACCGGCACACTTTTCATACTACCATCCAACTTGAAACTTTATTATGTTCTTTGTAACGCTATTAATGTAGAAATCCCACTATGTCCTATATGCAAGAGAGATAGATCATACATGGAGAGGTGCCATTTCCATATGCATTAATTTTTATTTGTAGTTTCAGCATCGTCGAGCCACCCTATCTTTTTCCACGCCACTTTGATGTTAAGGTCACACATCTTTGGTAACAAGTTATCTGGCCATGGAGTACCGAGATGCATTTAGTAACAACTATCATAGATAGAGAGTGAGAGGGAGAGGGTTATTGTCTAGTTGTGGTATCAAGCCCAGCAATCTAAAAAAGGGAGGACCACACAACCAAATGAAAAACATGAGAATGAGAGTGGTGGGGGAGAGATAGAGATGAATGAAGGTGTAACTTATTCTTTTACCATGGTAAGAAAAGTACTTACATTTTTTATTTGGCTTGGGTTAAAGTATACGTGTTGTTGCATAAGAGACATTAATAACCAAACAATGTTACCTATCCTAGTGCCTCTAGAAGAACTTCACATTCTTCATACTCTTAGGGCATCTCCAATATGGGAATAGTAGCCGGCCTTAGGGCAAAAAGCAAGCTACGACCCGTCCTTATACATTGCGTGCATCGACTATAAGCAAATATTCTTTGAGGTCGACCTTACCGTTGTGACCCGGCCATAGGAGATAGAAAACGAATTTCTCTCTCTACGCGTGGAGATTTGTGGCGGAAGCTCTTTGTATGTATGAAATGTTTGCACATGAACTTGATAAACCTATTGCGTGAAAAAGAATAGAAAAATGAAGGTGTGACCTAGCTTAGAGCGCAGGGCGGGCCTTAAACATTGTGATAGTTTTGATTCACTATAACGCATGTTATGGGACCCGGCTTTTGACCTCCTTTGAACTTAAACATTGGAGATGGCCTTATAGCTTTGCGAGACAATAGATGACGATAAATAATTATTAATATTTTCTCTTGTTACTAGACTACCTAACACACTTAGTTTATATGCGAGTGCTTGCCTATATCTTTCAGTTTTCTTTTAGATAATGTTGGCATACCAACATCTTTATAATTATACTACTCAATTGATTCATAACTAATTATATGCTTATACACTACCTTAATATATTCATTACTAATTATTGTGACGAGGAGATAATTTTAGTGCTTCTACTGGCTATGTATATTGTCAGGCTGAATTTTAGCAAGAAAAAATGTGAAATACATTTGGAAAGTGCTTCATTGGTTAAAATGGTTTTCTATGAATTGTCCAACAAAAATTCAAATCATTTAAAACAACTCACAACAATAAATTTCTATATGTGTGCTTAGGATACCTGTGTTGACTTATATACTCCATTAAAGTAGACATACTATGTGACTTTAAAGCATAGAATAACATGCGTGATTTTTCTTTGCAACGTCATCAATGTAGAAATCTACCACACCACACTCATTATGTAAGATACTAGATAGACAAGTACCGTTGTCACCTTGATTACTCTTTTCTTGTAGCTTTCTACACCAACACGACATGTAGCACACATGTTGTGTTTTACACCATTAAAATGCATACTTCAAGATAACCAAGTTTACACATTTTCCAAATAAAAATTCAAGCACATATTGACATTCTTACTTGTGAACCGTTGATTTTTATTTGTGTACTAAGATAAAAAATCATAGTTTGTTAAGAAAAAATAAAAGAAGTGCAAAAATGAATACAACCAATATGGTTACAATCAATACATGTGCATTGACTGTATTTTTTCTCAACATTCGTATATGGTTCCAACTGAAATAAGTAAGGTGGTGGTTAAAAAATATCGACGGGAACCGATATTTCCTTTTTTGGAAATACCGGAAATATTGGCCAAAACACCGTCTGGAATATTTGAAGAAAATTTAGAAATTTCCCACATTTATTTAAAATATTTAAAATTGAGGAACTTATGTGAATGTAGAATTTTTTCTCGGTGGGTAAACGCGTTTTCAGCGTATACAGGAATACAGATTTATAAAAATCCATACGATCACACATGCAATCAATAATTGGTAAATTTCAACATCCGAATGTGGCGTAAACTGAAATAAGTAAGGTGGCCATTTAAATTGGTTTTAGTCCATCCGACATGATGACAAATCATTAGTAGGCCCCATGTGGCTATTATGTGTTAGTCACTATAATTTTCTATTATTGATACCGTATTAGTGAATAATGGTTTTGTAAGGGCATGTTTGGTTGGTATACTAAGCATGCCACGCCTTTCCACATCATGAGATAGAGAAGTTTAACCGATCTAGTCACCCGCTTGGTTTACTATCACACTTGTGGCAATTCACAGTTTACTAGGCCCGACATGCAACTCACTTATAAAAATGTCACAAGATTCTCTTAGTCATGGCGCTAATTTTAACCTACCAACCTGAGGTAAGCTTAACTATAAAGTGCGTACAATGGTGGCAACCTTAGTGTAGTAATCAAACATCCTTAAGAGATAACATGATGTGGTATAAACATAGCCATTTCTTACTACCTTTCGATCATAGATTTCTTGCTACTAAGGAGTTGGTTAATGTGTCTTTGTATTCTAGCAACATGACAACTCCAATGATCCCGTGGTCTACTACTTGTTTTAGATTACCTTTCTTGTGCCTTGACAACCATATCATGTATTTTTATGCCACTGTGAAATTAAGTTTGCATCGTATTTAGTAAGAAGTGTTGCATGGTCGTGGAGTACTTAGATGCTCTTAGTAGTAACAACTATTACCATGGTGGAATATATATAACTTTAGTTATGTTTACCTCCATGTCATAACAAGAACCAATGAATTTTTTTTGTGATACAGAGTTCAAGAATCATGGAGAAAGGAGGAGGAAGGACCACACACATCAATAAAAAATTAGGAGAGAGAGGAGTAGGATAAGACATGCACTTTATTTTACTAGAGATATGAACACTTACTTTCATTGGCCAACAGTTATAACTTTAGGAAAACATGCACTATCCCACTCATCAATTTGACTACTATTTTTGCCTCTAGAGATACTCCATATTTCTCGTGCTTTGAGAGTCTCGTGAAGTAAGAAATAATGTTTTTATATCATGCTCTTACTACGAGAATCCTATCATAACATTCTTTGTCTGTTTGTAAGTCTCTTCCATGATTCTAGAGTTTTCTTAATAACAATCGGGGCAACCTACTTATTATTTGATTTATATTAACCACTCTCGCGGTTAATTCTATGCATCTATGTCAGCTCAACAAATTTATTGTCAATTATTACGAGGAAATGGTTTTGGAGCATCTGTTGCCTATGCATGTTGTCTTACCAAATTTTAGCGTTAAAAGATGTAAAATACAGCTAGAATACACATTCGTTGTTTAAGACGGACATGTATAGTTTGTCCATATAGTTAATGCTTCTTGACAAACTCACAATAGTACAATTTATGTGTATTGACATGTTTTTCGTGCTACCATCGACCTTTAAACTCCCAAATGACATGTATAAAACTTGTTTTATTCATTACAAGACTACTATAGTACAAAACTTTCTACACTACCTATGTGAGATAAAAATATGGAGAGGTACATGCCACCTTTACTGTTATTGGTTTTAATTTTCTGCATCGACACAACCTCCGATGAACATGCTTCTCAGTTTAGTTTTACACTATGACCCAATACATTTCAAGTTAAACGACATTTACACACTTTCCTTATAATAAACGAAACATACATTAATGTATGTACACATGAGACCAACAATTTTCAAATTTCAAATCACCCCAGCAACACCCACGCTTATAGAGGAACCAAGGAGGCAACCCATACATTGCCCGTTTTCATGGTCAAGTATGCTCGCCTATGCCAGTTCGACAAATTTATTTGCAATTATTGTGACGAGGAAACCGTTTTGGACCATTTATTGGGTAAGTGAGTTGTTTGACTGGATTTCAGTGATGAAATAAGTGAAGTACAATTGGAGTATAATTTGTTCTTCAAGATGAACCTTTATAGCCTGTCATTGCGGTTAATGGTCATGGAACCAGCTGACAATAGTAACATTTATGTGTAACCGACACATTTTTTCATGCTACCCTTGATCTTTAAACTCTAGATCGCCGTGCATAATTTTTTAACATTATTATTATACATACAAAGCATCATACACTACCTACATGAGATAGATAGATATAGACGGACAAATTCCACCTTCACTAATCTTAGATTTAGTTCTATGCAACGACACGACCTACAATAAACATGCTCCTCAATTTTACACTCTAACCCAATACTACATCTCAACATAAACGAGCTCTACACATATTCCTTATAACAGACAAAGCATACATTAACATCTATACACACAAGGAACCAAGGAGGCAAACACATATTTTCCCCGTTTTCATGGTCAAGTTAAGTGGCGGAGCCTAACACCAAACAAAGCATGGGCCAAATAGCTCCACTATCCATCACAACTTCCCTAGACTGGGCCGAATGAATTAAATCGGACCAACTGGTGATGAATACATGGACCATTTAACCTGAAAATAGTGTTTTTCATTTTCCAAAGACTGGGCCAGCCCAGTATGGCCTCCAAGACGCGCCGCCCCTGGTCAAGTATATGCGCGTATGCAAGCTCAACAAATATATTAACAATTATTGCGGTGAGAAAGCTGTTTTGGAGTGGGTACGTGAGCCGTCTGACTGGATTTTAGCGACGAAATAAATCAAATATAGCTGGAATAAATCTTCCTTGTCAAGATAGATATGTATAGCCTGTCATTATAGTTAATGCTTATGGACCAGCTTCAAATAGTAATGTGTAACTGACACATTTTGTTTGTGCTACCCTCAGTGGCAGAGCTAGGTCTCGACGGCTGAGCTGGGAAGCTCCGTTAGAATTTAGGCAGAACTTAGATATAATATCAATAGATTAATGGACATGCACTAAGCTAGCTTGGTCCCCCCGGTCCTGCTCGGGCTCTACGCTCGATCAAGCTTTGCCACTAGCTAACCTCGACCTTTAAACTCTAGACCATCATGTATAAAACTTTTAAATATTATTGTTGTACAAAGCATCATGTATCCATATGGATAGATCTTTATACATTAACATCTATACACACAAGGAACCAAGGAGGCAAACACATATTTTTCCCGCTTTCATGGTCAAGTTAAGTGGCGGAGCCTAACACCAAACAAAGCATGGGCCAAATAGCTCCACTATCCATCACAACTTCCCTAGACTGGGCCGGATGAAGTAAACCGGACCAACTGGTGATGAATACATGGACCATTTAACCTGAAAATAGTGTTTTTCATTTTCCAAAGACTGGGCCAGCCCAGTATGGCCTCCAAGACGCGTCGCCCCTGGTCAAGTATATGCGCGTATGCAAGCTCAACAAATATATTAACAATTATTACGGTGAGAAAGCTGTTTTGGAGTATTTATTGGATACGTGAGCTGTTTGACTGGATTTTAGCGACGAAATAAATCAAATATAGCTGGAATAAATCTTCGTTGTCAAGATAGATCTGTATAGCCTGTCACTATAGTTAATGCTTATGGACCAGCTTCAAATAGTAATGTGTAACTGACACATTTTGTTTGTGCTACCCTCAGTGGCAGAGCCAGGTCCCGACGACCTCGGCAGCTGCACGGGCTGAGCTGGGAAGCTCCATTAGAATTTAGGCAGAACTTGGATATAATATCAATAGATTAATGGACATGCACTAAGCTAGCTTGGTCCCTCCGGTCCTGCTCGGGCTCTACGCTCGATCAAGATTTGCCACTGGCTAACCTCGATCTTTAAACTCTAGACCGTCATGTATAAAACTTTTAAATATTATTGTTGCACAAAGCATCATGTACCCAGTATGCGATATGGATAGATGTTGAGGTACCACTCCTACCTTCGCTAATCTTAGAATTAGTTTTTTTGCAATGACACGACCTACGGTAAACATGCTTCTAAGTTTTACACCATGACACAACATATTTCAAGATAAATTAGCTCTACACATTTTCTTTCCGTGACAAACCAAGCATGTACTACGTATCAACATGTGTACACGTGAGACCAACCATTTTCAAATTTCAAATTTTGAAACTCCCCACAGGAACAAAGAAAGCAGTGTGTACACAAATAGAAACCTCAAATCACCCAGGGCAGCTACAGCCTATGGCAGCAGGAGGCACGAAGAAGGAAAATAGGGGGTTCACGCGTTCGGATTGGCCCGTTTGGTTCCTGCTACACTGGCGCGCTGATTTGACTTCCCCCATCGTACGGCCAGGCGTAGGGACGCTGTTCGAACGGCGCATTTCAAGCCGTCCGATGCGGTTTCTGCCGCGCCCCTGTCAAAAATTCAAACCCGCGCCCCCGGGGCACGCAGCGTGCACGCTCGCCCATCCCCCTGCCTTGATGCATGGTAGCGCTAGGTAATTAGAACGGGCATGGAGGGGCAGTGTGGTAAACTCACACCACGAAAAGGCAAAGCGGCAGCTGGCTTTGACCCTCTCTATATTTTGCTCTGCTCCGCGTCTCCACTCTTTTGCCCTTCCCCTTCCTCCTCTGTTCCGCCGGCGCTTCGCCTCATCCCCGACCTTCGCTCTTCTGCCGGCTCTTCCTCGGTGAGTGCTTCTCGACCTGCTATGTTATCTGGGCGCGGCGCCTGTCGATGTAGTCTGGGCGCTTAGTCTGGTGGCCTCGTTATGTTGTTTTGTCATGTGGTGGTAATTTTTGGGGTTTTTCGGGTCGATTTCCTGGCGATTATCCATGTCGGGATGTTTTTGCTGCGTCCGTGGGTGCCATTGGGGTGCGAAATAGATGGTTTCGTTCGACAGGGTGGTGCTTTGGCCAATCTTGTGCTCGTTTTCGAGGGTTTTGCTGAGGTTTTTCGTACCCGATTTTCTGTTCCATTTCCAGCAGATTCCGCTGTACAAGTTGTCCGTGTTCTCAAATTCCTGTTGGTAGTGTTGAATTGATGAAGAAGGGTGAGTTCAGTGGTGGCTGATTATACTCTGGGTTATTTTTCCCCTGCAGTGTCTGTCGGCCTCACGCTGATGGAGGCGGCGGATTCGGTTGCCGTGTTGGAGGTTTCGGCGGTGCCGGACCCGGTCTTTGTCGGCTCCATGCCCCTGACGCCGCCGGCAGAGGCCTCCTTGCTGCGCCGCAGCGCCCGGTGCCTCAACAGGCCGCGCGCCCCCACCTACGCGGAGAAGGAGGAGCCCAAGCAGTCCACCGGCCGCCGGGGCCGCCCTAAGAAGAAGAGGGACGAGGAGAACCAAGACCCGGCGGCGGAGGTGCAGGTCCCGGCGAAGGTCGCCCGGAAGACGGCTCCCAAGGCTGAGCCGAAGGAGAGGAAGCCGATGCCGGTGGTTGAACCGATTTCGGTGACTGATTTTGCGGGGGCTGCCGGGGAGGACGACGCCCTGGGCAAGGGGAAGAGTGCCAAGCTGCGGGTGAAGGAGACCCTTCGGGCGTTCAACAGTCACTACCTCCACCTTGTCCAGGTTGCCTTTCGTGTCTGAATGTTCAGGTTGTTTTACTGTATCCTTTTTTTGGTCTGACTCTGAAATTGTGTGCTTATCTGGGTGCAGGAAGAGCAGAAGAGAGCGCAGGCTGTGATACAGGAGATTGAAGCCAAAGAAGCTAGCAAAATTAAGGTTTGGGTTTTCGTGCAGTTCAAATTCTACTTTGATATAATGTCGACCTTCTGTTGGTGCTGTAACTTCTGTTCCTTCTGTGAATGCACCAAATTTCTAAGTTCTTTTGTCCTTGTAAATGTAGAAGGGTGGCAATAAAGGAGCTGAAGATAAGATCAAAGAGAAACGCCCATCAAAGCGACCTGACTTGAAAGCAATCACAAAGGTATTGTGTTGTTCCTTGCTTTCTTTTTTGAGAAGTGCTATTTGAAAATAGTGCAAACCTGCTTGAGTTCTTTATTCTGGCTGAACTTGTCGTAATTATTGAAATCTCAGATGCAAGAAAGTAACACTGTGCTTTATTCGGATAAGATGATTGGAAAAATTCCAGGTTAGTCTATCCTCTCCCAGGAATTTTGTTTGTAATCTGAGTTTGGGGAACATGATTCAGTTTCAGTATCCACTATATTACATTCTTATCTTTTGGATGTGCAATACAATGTTTTTGCTTTCTTAGGTATCGATGTCGGAGACCAGTTTTATTCTCGTGCGGAGATGGTCGTTTTGGGAATTCACAGCCATTGGCTCAACGGAATTGACTACATGGGAATGAAATACAAAGAAATGGTAAAACAATCAACATCTCCATACTGATTTTTACATACCTTTAATCTTATAAAGATATGTTTACCTTTTGAGATTACTTCTTAGTGTTGACTCTAGTTGATGGTGGTCTGTTTACCTTTTGAGATTACTTCTTAGGTTGCCAAGAAAGTAATTACCACAATTAATATGCATTTTATGAAGTACACATATGCATCGTTAACTTTTGATTATTATTTTTAGACCATCCACTGTATAAGATGCCTTTAGTGTTGACTCTAGTTGATGTATAGAGTACAACAGTTAGCAGCTGACTCTACCTTTGCACTACATGCCCTTTGCTTCTAAAAGGTTCATGATTTATTTTTCTTTGGCACTGCTGGTTTACTAACACCTTTTGCTTTATTGCAGAAGGGGCATGAGAACTTGACTTTCCCCCTAGCTACTTGCGTTGTCATGTCAGGGATATACGAAGACGATCTGGACAAGGCTGATGAAATTATTTATACTGGTCAAGGTGGAAATGATTTACTTGGTAACCATCGCCAAATTGGTTCTCAGAAATTGGCACGTGGAAACTTGGCACTGAAGGTAAGTTGTACTGGTTCTTTTTTATTACTTGTACTTCAAATAAATCTTCATATTTGTCAGGGTAAGTCATTGCAGATTAGTTCATCATTTTGTTTATCAGTTATAACTTAGTCCATCTTCTAACTTGAATCTTCTAATATGCTGAGTTTTGGTTGCTGTTCATTTTTGGGAACTGTTTGTTTCACTTGATTCATGCCTAATATTTTTGAGTAGCATAATGTAGATCTATTGTACATTGTCATTTGATCATTTCCTGCCATGTTGCAGAATAGCAAGGATAATGGTAATCCCATCCGAGTTATTCGAGGTCATGTGGCGAAGAATAGCTACACAGGCAAAGTCTACACCTATGATGGCCTGTATAAGGTCTCATCCTTCACTTAATCTGCTTACTCAGTATATGTTAGTCCAAAGATTATGATTTTTTCCATGATAGCTATAATGATACTATTTAGACAAAGTTATAAAAGATTGACTACAATATTTCTAAGAAATCATGTATTTATGAATGGAGGTGAATGAACTAACTTTGGTTCATTCTATCTGCTTGTCCCTGTATCACAAGAAGGATAACAAATGCATAAATTAGCCAAATCCTTCTCTAGAAATAGAGTTGTTTATGAAGGATTTGCTAGTAACCGGCAATGTTCTGTACTTTTGTTGTCTTCTCTTTGGCTAATTTTATTCCCCCCTGTTTCCAATCTTTAGGTTGTAGATGACTGGGTGCAGAACGGAGTGCAAGGGCATGTTGTGTTCAAATATAAATTGAAGAGGCTTGAGGGTCAGCCGTCTTTGACCACCTCTGAGGTATATATATTTGCTAGTACAAACCAAAACAGAAGTCGCTCTGTAGGTTGTGCTGGTTGGTACAGAGTTTCTTGTATTGCCTTTACCTTCATTCTCTGTAGTTTGAATTTGAAAACATGGGCAATTTGACCATGTGCTTAAACAGTCTATACCTGTTAGCTATGTGCTTAAACGCTTTAATTGTTAGCTATGTTGTGTTCAAATATAAATTGAAGAGGCTTGAGGGTCAGCCGTCTTTGACCACCTCTGAGGTATATATATATGCTAGTACAAACCAAAACAGAAGTCACTCTGTAGGTTGTGCTGGTTGGTACAGAGTTTCTTGTATTGCCTTTACCTTCACTATTGCCTTTACCTTCATTCTCTGTATTTTCAATTTGAAAGCATGGGAAATTTGACCATGTGCTTAAACAGTCTATACCTGTTAGCTATGTGCTTAAACGCTTTAATTGGTAGTAAAATTAGTGCCTTCTCCTTTGAAGACTGGCCAATGATTTTAAGTGAATAATAGGTGAGCACTCCTATGTTTTTCCTACACGATGCTGAGTATGGAAAACTGAGTAGTTATTCAAGTAACCACTGTAGTTACCGTACATGGCTGGTTCTATTGGTTGTTTATACAAGAATTATTTATACATGCATTCCCCTGAGCCTGTTTTGTGTGCCAAATTCATTATCTTTATTAGACGTTGGAACAAGATATAACCATATTCAGAATAACAGGCTCTGTTCTTCACTTTTCATGGTTATCCAAGCTCATTGCTCAAGATTCTTCATAGACATTTTACAGCTGTGTTCTTGCTGATTTACAAATTATATTATGACCTGATGGCATCAGTTTTTCTCAAGTTTATGAACACAATTACTGAAGCACATAGTTTCAACCCTACAGTTTTCACTTAAAAAAAGCACATATTTTCAAGAATTATGTATGCATTCCCCTAAGCCTGTCTTGTGCGCAGTTTGCGATATTGTCAAGGCATTATTGTTTTGCTGGCAAGTTCCTTATCTTTGTTAGAACTTGAACAAGGTAAAACCAAATTAAGACTAACAAGCTCTGTTCTTTGGTTTTCACGTTTGCTGATTCTTCATAGCCATTTTGCAACTGTGTCGTTTCCTGATTCATTATGAACTGATGGCTTCAGTTTTGATCAAGTTTATGCGTACAACTAGTCAAGCAAACAGCTATCATGCTGGTCTACAAGGGTGCGTTGGATGGGTGCTTTGGTGCTATGGATATTTGTAATAGAGAACCTATTAAAAGGATCGTTTTTATCTAGTATACTCACTACAAGTTGTGTGATCTAAGCAGTATGGTAACTACAAGTTGTGATCTAAGGAGTAATGGTTTCTGCTTTTTTATATCTTGATGCTGGATACTTGACATATTTTTGGTTGTATTTTCTCTTTTAGATTATTATTCCTCATACCATATTTTTTTCTACAGGTACGTTTCACTCGAGCAGAAGCTCCCAGAAGTATTTCTGAATTACCTGGGTATGTGGTCCAAGTTCCAAGCTCATAACCTTCCTATTTTTTATTTCATGATTTCATATGTTTTAAGTTCTAGTGTTCCTAAATCGAGGAGCCTCAGGCTGCTGAACTATTAGTGTTTATTCCACTGCCCTGCTAGTTATACATATCCTGATATAATTAGTGTGTGCATTTTTTCCAAATAACAGTAATTTCGAGCTGCCTGTTATTTGATAGGTTGGTTTGTGATGACATCTCTGGAGGGCAGGAGAATTTTCCAATTCCTGCCACTAATTTGGTTGACAATCCCCCTGTTCCTCCACCTGGTACGTTACTAATTCATGATTTTTGTTCTTTGGTTATCTTATAAGTTTCAATATATTGCATATAGCACTGTGGTCAGTAACAGATATTGTTCCCTCAGTATTTCTAGCATTTTTCTTACCAGCAGCTGTAAACACTCGTCACCATTTTTCATCATACAATCAGTTTGTTATGTTAGGTTTGTTTTCCTAGTTTGCTTCTATCAGCACCATGATCCATTTTTCTTTGTAGTCTCTATATCCTTGCTGTCTTCAAGATATTGTTCCCTCAGTATTTCTAGCATATTTCTTACCAGCAGCTGTAAACAGTCATCACCATTTTTCATCATAAATCAATTTGTTATGTTAGGTTTGTTTTCCTAGTTTGCTCCTATCAGTACCATGTTCCATTTTTCTTTGTAGTCTCCATATCTTTGTTTTCTTCATGATATGGAGGTACTTTATAGTGGCTAAATTGTTTTGTGTTTACTGCTGTTAATGCTGTAGATTTCGTGTACATCAAATCTCTTAAAATTTCGAAGGGCATCAAGATTCCATCAGATTGTATTGGCTGCGATTGTGAAGGAGATTGTGCCAGCAATAAAAATTGTTCATGTGCTCAACTCAATGGTTCAGATCTACCCTATGTATCATTCAAGAATGTTGGCAGGTAAAGAGTAATGTCCAAAGGCCATCTTTTAAGCAAGATAATTTCTTGCTGTTTGAGCTAATGATCCTTCTTTAGGTTGGTGGAGCCCAAAGCAGTTGTATTTGAGTGTGGTCCTAACTGTAGCTGCAACCGTGACTGTGTAAATAGAACATCTCAACAAGGTCTGCAGCATCGTCTAGAGGTTGGTATTTTGTTCTTATCTATTAATGTTCCCCTTTTTTTTTACTTTTCTTCCTTATCAGGACCTTTTGTATGTTAACTGTATCTGCAAAGCTGCTAATGATGCCATATCATAGACATAAGCATAGCTGATAATGATGGCTTTAGTTTGGTATTTTGTGCATTTATTTTGCGGTAGTAAAATTCCATCGCTAAAGGATATTTGATTAATTATGTAGGTGTTCAAGACAGCTTCCAAGGGATGGGGTGTCAGAACTTGGGATACCATCCTGCCCGGGGCCCCTATTTGTGAATATGTTGGTGTGCTGAGCAGAACTGAGGATGTTGACGGGTTGCTACAGAACAACTACATATTCGACATTGACTGTCTTCAAACTATGAAAGGTTTGGATGGACGAGAGGTACTAATTGTTTCACTCTTCAAGTCTTCATTTGTCTTAGCTTGTTTAGTACTTCCATTTCTTTGATTTGCACCTGTATTTTCTGAAAAATGTGGTGTTGTAAATGACTTGTTTGTTTCCCCTCATCTACAGAAAAGGGCTGGGTCTGATATGCATCTGCCCTCTCTTCATGCTGAGAACGATTCCGAGGCACCACCTGCACCAGAGTACTGCATTGATGCTGGCTCTATTGGAAACTTTGCAAGGTTCATAAACCACAGCTGCAACCCCAACCTATTTGTCCAGTGTGTCTTAACCTCTCACAACGATGTTAAGCTGGCAAAGGTGATGCTTTTTGCTGCTGATACTATACTTCCACTTCAGGTGAGCTGATTTCTATTGCATCTCTTAACATTCCTGCTGCTACAACTCTGTAGTTTCTTCAGGGATCTAACTGTTATGTGCTTTGCAGGAGCTCTGCTATGACTATGGATATGTCCTGAACAGCGTCGTTTCCCCGGCTGGAGATATCATCAAGCTGCCATGCTACTGTGGTGCCCCAGATTGCCGGAAGCGTCTCTACTAGAGGACCTCTTCTCTAGACTTTTGAGGAAGCAGGATTATATATGTAGTACTGAGTATGAATGTGGCCATGCTTGCTGTGTATATGACAAGCTAGACATCCTATGGTTATTGGCCAAAGAAGAGCATTCTCATTTTGGGTAGCGTAGATGACATGCTGGACATGCTAATTATATCTACCAAAAGACGTCTGTCTAGGGGCATGCTGGACAAGTGGACATGCTAGACATGATATTTTGTAAACTGATCCATAGTAAAAGTTATGGAAGATTTAAGCAAGGGAATCGTTAAATATTTACATGCTCTGCATCGTGCTTTTGAAATCTTTTTTTTCTTGTGTTGGTATTTTTCCTCTCAAATTTGGTGGTTATTGAACATGTGGTATAAGTGATGTGCTGTGATGTCAAAATTGTAGCAATGAATGTACTCCCTCCCTTCGGAAATTATTGACTCAGATATGTCTAGATTTGCATATATTTACACAGTAAAATGTGTGAAGATACATACGAATCTAGGCAAATCCGAGCCAATTATTACGGACAGAGGGCGTACCATAATTACTTATGCTGTTTCTCTCACTGCTAGATAGTCAATCAAAAAGGTACACCTGGGCTGTCGAGATCTATGCTGTATCCTGCCAAACACAGTATTATGCCATACCAATTCATAAATCACGGCTTTATATGGCATTAATTTGTGTCTTGTCTTGGATATTTGCATGTGTGAGATGGTATCTTTGATGCTTTGCAAGGTTAAATTCTTGCTGATTTTGGTTTGGTGCCAGCAGCTGTAGCCATGGCGCTGTAATTACTTGTTGCAATGCGATAGCATTAGCTGTGCAGGGTTTAAGTTCTTGCCAATTCCTGCTCGTTCGAAATATGCAAATCTTTGATACGGCCAATCTTAATTGCCAAGGGAACAGAGGATAAATCCCACCCGGGCGAGTCCTGGATGCGACCGCGTCTGCCGATCGAGCCTGAAAAAAAACCATGTCTGCCAACGGCGACTCCCCGGCCGCCGCCATGGTGACAACGCCGAGGTCTCGTCTGCCGCGGTGGACGCGGCACGAGACAATGGTTCTGATCCAGGCGAAGCGCGCGACGGAGCAGCGGGCGGCGCAGCCGGTGCGGCTCAAGTGGGCGGTGGTGTCGGCCTACTGCCGGCGCCACGGCGTGGAGCGCGGGCCCATGCAGTGCCGCAAGCGCTGGGGCAACCTCTCCTGGGACCTCAAGAAGATCGTCGCGTGGGAGAAGAAGAACGACATCCTCGCGGACGCCGCCGCCGGCGAGGCGACGCCGGAGCAGCAGCAGCAGCAGCAGCGCGGGACGTCGTTCTGGGACATGCGCGGGGAGGAGCGGCGCGCGAGGCTGCTGCCGTCGTCGTTCGACCGGGAGGTCTACGACGCCATCGTCAGCGCCAACAACGCCAAGCAGCTGTCGCCCGACTCCGGCGAGGAAATGGAGCTGGCCGAGGGCGGCGACGAGGCGGACGAACACCCGCCGCCGCAGCCAATCATGGCCGTGCCCATCTCAGGTCAGCACTCAGCACTAGTACATTCGTACGTACGTTCTTGCCACGTCCGTACTGACCAGTCTAACTCATACACCACACGTTTTTGCCGTTGTGTCTGCACGCAGCGAGGATGTACGAGCCAGTGCCACCAGCCTCTTCTCAGTCTCAGCAAGAATGCTCCGACCCAGGTACCGCATGAACTCCATATTTCTGACACATTTCATAGTACATTATCATTCGTGAACCTATTTGTTGTTCATACGATCTGGTGAAATGCGCATCGTCATTTCTGAATGTTTGGGCACAATGCAGTGACGGAGAGCGCGAAGAAACCGTCGTCGGAGAAGAACTCGACATCGCAGCAGGACAGCGAGGCGACGTTCGGCGTCGGAGTCGGGGCGGCGGAAGGGACGGCCACGGCCACGGCCACGGGGGCGACCACAAGCCTGGGGAGGCTGGTGGCGGAGGCGCTGGAGAGGGGCAACCGTGTGCTAGCGGAGCAGCTGGAGGCGCAGAGGGCGAACTGGGACGCGGACAGGGAGCACCGGAGGGCGCTCCTCGGCGCCGTCAACAAGCTCGCCGACGCCGTCGCCAGGATCGCCGACAAGCTCTGAGTGAATCCGGGACCAAACCCGGTGCGTTAATTAGTTCGTCATTGTCAAATTCTGAGGAAGGATCGCAGAGATGTAGTTGAGGTGCATTCGGAAATTCAGATACAGTACTTTTTTTCTTTCGAAATTGCAAGTTCGAGATTGGAAACTCAGATACTAGATAGCTATATTTGAAAAATGATTCCTTTCTCTATGATCCTGATACTTTCGCCTGTCAGATTATCAATTGGTAGTCGTTAATGAATGGTGAATTGGGTTCAGGCATCATACATGATGGTCGAGTAATGTTGGTTTAATCTCTTCTACTAAGATAGTCCAGCGTCGTACCTGCCCGACGACAGTGCTGTCTGCCGGTGAACAGTCAGGTTCAGGGCAATACGTGATCGGATGCTTCCGTACACGAATCACAAATCAAAGCAGTAATGTGCTCATGTGATTTCTGAATCGGGTCAGTGGCAGTTATGTCGCTGCTGATTCCTGGGCTCAAATGTAATGGCAGGATTTCATGTCTGAACCTGTCCGGGTGATGAACGGGAGGAGAACGTCATATAAACTGAACAACTCTGGATTATCCCGATTTCGATTTATGAAGTAGCCGGACCCTTCCCACATTGTCCCCTCCACACCGTTGGGCCCTGGACATCCTGCGTTTGGAATTATTATAGTGTGCTCTAGTGATCTCGAGGTTAAACTCAATCTTACCTATGGCGGATGGCGGTAGCTGTGGAGAGGTACACGAGAGAAGGAGAGATCTCTTGGATCTGAATTGCTTCTTCCTATTTGGCGCCCCTACCCCTTATAACACGGTGGGGGCTAGGTTATAGAGTGTTGAGATGAGTTTAGAAGTGACAATGCTCATACTAGAATCCTAAAAGAATACGGAGATCCGATTTTTTTGGAGTAACTTGATATCCCGAAGTATCAATGATTCGGTGATCCGCTCTGACTTGGCCGCAACGGTGATGGCGTTCGGGCCCCCGCCCGTGGTTCAAACCTACGTGGTAGGCCACTACGGTTTCGGGTGGGCCATCTTCTGGCTGGCTGGGCCCACCCAATACCTCTTACTATCAGTATCTCCCGAGTATTTCGTCATTAGCAGGAGTCGCACCTTCGGTTCCATTCCAAGATGGCGAACGGAGGTCACAAAGGATTCGTTTAATCTGCATGTTTTGTTAAAGTGTTGTCTTGACATTGACCTGGTTAGCCAGGAAGAAATGTGAAGAGGCACCAGTGCTCGACCTTCTCAGAGAAAGCGAGGAGTCACGTTTCCCCCGACTGGATTCGAACTAAGTGTTGTGGAGCCCCCTTTTATTTAAGGGAAGGGGCGTCATTTTTCCCACACAACATCATTTCTTCTCCTTTCCCTAGCCCATGGTGTAGCTTCTTGTATTCTATGCTTGATCTTCCCCCGCAGCCACCTATCCACACTGTAATGTCGTTGTCAGAGAGCGAGGAGTTGGACCACTAGAGCGGAGAGGAGGAATCGTCCTCATCAGCATCCATCGAGGTGGCCTCCGATGAGGAGGAAGAGGAGGAGATGGAGGTGTCTACCACTATCGAGGGCGATGGTCCCCCGTTCCCTCAAGGAGAAAAATCTAGAGGCGATGGCGGCGTGCGTCGAGATTGCCCCCAAGGACGGGATCAGTTGGCGGTCTTGTCACAGGGCGGCTTTTCTAGCGTCTAGGGAAAACAAGGTGGATTTCTAGTTATTTTTCTAGCACCTCTAGGTTTACAATTCAGTACTATCGATCTAGTTATTTTTCCATGTAAACAGTCATATTACTACCTTTTCCTGTGAATAGCCATCGGCCCCAAGGCACAAGTAGGACCATTTGGAGCGGTCTTCTAAGAGAAGAGAGAGCATTTTTGACCTATCCTTATGCCATATCTCTCATATACCTAGATATACATTTCCACTTCATACTTTGTGAGAACTAGAGTGCTTTGAAGCCAATTTCTTCGTGGTATCTTTTTGAAGACTTCAAGATTCAAGTGCTAGCCAAGTGTTGTTACTTATTTGAACCTTAGTGGTGATTAGTAAATGATCTAAGAGTTTGTAAGGCCGGTGATTTCGTATTTCATGATGATCCCCTTCTTAGTGGATTTTGTGTCCTAGCCTTATCCAATGAGAATATATAATAGCTCCAACTATCTGAACCTCGGGATACATCTTTATTTGTGATCCCTATTTCTCTAGCTCCTTTAATTATTTATAATCTACTTTTGAGTAAGATTTACCTCTTGAGAATTTCCATTTTATGGGTGTTCTAGGCTACCGTAGTTTTTTTTACTAAAAGTACTGAATTTCATTAAAAATTGAACATCGCCTATTCAACCCTCCTCTAGTCTACCTATATGATCTTTGAAGTGATATTAGAGCAAGGTTTCCTTGTTTTGACTTTATCGCCCGAGGACAAACTATGTTATCTAGTGATGGGTTAGACCAAGGTTTCCTTTTTTTACTCACATCATAGGGTTCTCTAAAATACAACTAGGAAAACAATCCTATATGGTAAGATTACACTAGGTAGCAATATTAACAAGGGAAAATTAGCTACAATTAATCTAAGAACAAATAACAAGAGAGGATATAAATCAACAATGGATGAACACAATTGTCAGGTGATATATGTCTAAATTCATGCCATTGGAAGGACTTTAGCCTCCCTTGGGTATGGCCTTCTTCTTTGATATATCATAAGCCAAGTATGAGATCTTCCACGAGTGGTAGATCTTGAGGAAATCTCGAAACACTTGCAAACTTCTTTAGAAAATCCACAAGCTTGGGAACACTAGAGGCAACTAAAACCATCTAGGATACACAACAAACCAAAGAGTAATAAGCACAAAGCAAGCTTAGAGGGGAAATCAACTTTCGCCCTCTTAAATTAGTAATCTAGGTCTCCTCCTTTTTCCCTATCATGGATTCAACTTTGAGTGGAGGGATGAAGAGAAATCAAATTTTCTGAGGACAAGCCTAGAACCTCACAGAGTTCAGAAACCTTCGGGCCATTCAGGGTTTTCCGGTGCTAGTTTGGATGCCGGCTTGGATCAGGTTCAGAGCCTAGCGGCGAAAACCCGGTAATTTCATGGGTTTTAACTTGAAAGTGTTTTAGAGTTTGTAGGGTGTATAATAAGCATTTGCACTCCTTGCAGGAGTGATCCCTTAATTCGGCTTATCTATAGCTCAAGGAATAGTGAAAAACAAATGTGAAATTTAAATATGTCATATTCTTAAAACCATTATGTGTAGCGGCCATCAACCAATAAGTTTTTCCCATTATCAGGGACTAAAACATGATGCCATACTTGCATAACAGTTAGTCCCCTAATCATCGGTCATTACCAACAAAATTTACATAGGGTTCATATATACCCTTTCAAAGCTCAACTTTGCTACGTCGTGGTTTGAAGGACTTCGGCCAATGAATATCATGCCGAATATTTATTAGCTATCTTCTATAAAAATGTAGTTTATTATAGAATATCCATGAATTCATTTCCTCATTTCCTCATACGAGAGCCCAAATCTTTTGCATCTTCGTGGTGGGGTTCAAGGTACAATTAGATGGAAGTTCACTATAGAGAATAGATACTCTGGTAGCATGGTGGTGTAGGGGTTCGTAGCATGGAAAACAAAATTTTTCTATCGCATACAAACAAACAAGCCAAGATCTATCTACTAGATTGTAGCAACGAGTCGATAGAGGAACTCACCCTCGAAGATTCCAAAGTGGTTAACGAGAGCGGATTCTCGTGGGTGATGTAGTCGTACTCTTCCCGATCTCAAGATCGTGTAGACGATCCTTCCAGCCACGCTCCTCAGCAATGGTCACATCGCTGCATCGATTTAAGACCTTCCTCTCCCTTGTTCCAAAGAAAATGGAGGTTGTAGCACTCTCCTCGCGATTCCCAAAGACAACCGTGGTACCTAAGTAGAGGAGATCCCAGGCTTCGCCTTAAGCGGTGCGAGTATGGTGGAGCTTATGAGAGAGAGGATTAGTGGCCTAGTAATTAGACACACCAATTAGAGGGCTCTAAACCAATTAGAAGGCTCTAAACTGTTGGCTAAAGCAATTAGAAGCTCTAAACCAAAACAGCTCTAAACCGGAGATCTAGAGTAGAAAGTATTGTGTCTATGGAGGAGCCCCGCCTCCTTTTATGGGAGGGGTTTCTAGGCGCCAGAGGGAGGGAGTCCCTCCCCAACTCGGCCTAGGGTCTGGCCCGGAGGAGTCCAACTCCTCCTCCGTTGGTTCCAACTCCTTGCTTGTTTCCCACAGCTTGTTTTGGCTTTGACTTTCAAACTGGACATTTGACTTTTCTGTTTTAGGATTCAATTTAATCCTTTATTTGGGACAGCAATAACACATAGTACATGATGCAATCATTCAATGAGCAATGACACACTCATGTACCCTTCCCCGAGTGCCGGACAATCCGAACCTTCTAGAACATTCGATGAAAACACCTAATCATTCCCGAACTCCGAAACGGACTTTCCTTATATGAATCTTATTCTCGGACCATTCCGGATCACCTCGTGATATCCCGGATCCCATCCGAGACTCGAACAACATTCGGTCTCTTTCTCATAATACCATAACTACTCAAACAACGTCAATCCTTAAGTGTGTCTCCCTACGGTTCGTGAATTATGCGACATGATCGAGACACTTCTAACAATAACCAATAGAGGAATCTGGAAATTCATATGGCTCTACATATTTCTACGATTACTTTGCATCGAATGAACCACTTACATACGATACCAATTTCCCTTTGTCTCACGATATGTTACTTACCCAAGGTTATGATCGCTTGTATCTCCGCATACCTAGTTCAACCTTGTTACCGATAAGTACTCTTTCTCGCTCCGTGATATGTGATCCCTTGTGACCAAGTCACATGCTTGCAAGCTAATTGGATGACATTCCACCGAGAGGGCCCAGAGTATATCTATCCGTCATGTGGATGGACAAATCCCACTCTTGATCCATGTGTCTCAACCAATACCTTCCGAACACTCAATGCCACTTTTATAACCACCCGCCACGGTGTGGTGTTTGATGTCATCAAAGCATCCATCCAAGAAAGGTGATATGCATGATCTCATGGTCGAAGGAATTAGGTTACTATGTATCGTAAAGCATATAGCAATTGAACTAATGAAATGACTTGATCTTTATGCTACGCTTATCTATAGGAGTATGTCCACCATATCATTCTCCTAACGATATGATCTTGTTGTTGATAACATCTCAATGTTCATGATAGGAAACCACAATCATTAATCAACCAACAAGCTAGTGAAGTATAGAGGCTATACTAGGGACTTCAAATTAAGTTTACAAAACACACAAGTATCAATGTTTCCTTGTTAATACTATTATAGCATGAATGTAAACATTTATCATAAACACAAAGATATAATAATAACTATATTTATTATTGCCTCTAGGGCATATCTCCAACAGTCTCCCACTTGCACTAGAGTCATCTAATCTAGATTACATGGTAATATACCGAACACCCATGGCAGTTTGGTGTTGGTCATGTTTTGCCCTCGGGAGAGGTTTAGTCAACGGATCCGCCACATTCAGATCTGTGTGTACTTTGCAAATCTTTATATCCCCATCCTGGATATGTTCTCGAATAGCGTGAAAACGCAATTGATATGCTTGACTTCTTGTGTGACCTTGGTTCTTGCGCATTGGCTATGGCGCCCATGTTATCACGATAGATAGACATTGGGTCCAGCACTTGGAACCACACCCACTCTGTAATGAACTCCTTCATCCATATCGCTTCTTGTGAAGCCTCAAGCGACCATGTATTCCGATTCGGTTGAAGATCTCGCCACAATGCTTTGCTTTGCACTCCTCCAGCTAATCTGCACCATTCAAAATAAATACGATCCGGATTGTGATTTAGAATCATCGGATCGGTGTTCCAACTAGCATCGGTGTAACCATTAACAACGAGTGCTCATCACCTCCATAAGAAAGAACCATATCCTTAGTTCTTCTCAAGTACTTAAGGATGTTTTTGATCATTGTCCAATGATCCACTCTGGATCACTTTGATATCTGCTAGTTAAACTAACAAAGATATGCAATGTCGGGTCTAGTACATAGCATGGCATACATTAGAGATCCTATGGTGAGGCATAGGGAGTTTTACTCATCCTTTCTCTATCTTCTCGCCGATGTCGGACTTTGAGTTTTACTCAAGGTCGTATAGCAACATGGGCAAGAACCCTTTCTTGCTTTCCTCCATTCCAAATCTCTTTAGAACTTTGTCCAAATATGTACTCGTGACAATGATATTTGGCGCTCGATCTATCTCTATAAATCTTTATGCCTAATATGTAAGTCGCTTCGCCAAGATCCTTCATTGAAAACTATTATTCAAATATTCCTTGACACTATTAAGAAGGTCTACATCATTCCCAATCAACAATATGTCATCCACATAGTATTAAGAATGCTACTGAGCTCCCACTCACTTTCTTGTAAATACAAGCTTCTCCATAAGTTTGTATAAAACCAAAACTTTTGATTACCTTATCAAAACGTTGATTCCAACTTCGGGATGCTTGCTTCAATCCATAGATGGACCGTTGAAGTTTGCATACCTTGTTAGCACCTTTAGGATCGACAAAACCTTTGGGTTGCATCATATACAACTCTTCATCAATGTCTCCATTGAGGAATGCCGTTTTGACATCCATCGCCATATCTCATAATCATAATATGCAGCGATTGCTAACATAATCCTCACAGACTTTAGCCGCTCTTGGTGAGAAAGTCTCATCGTAGTCAACTCCTTGAATTTGTCGAAACCCTTTTGCGACAAGTCGAGCTTTATAGATGATAACATTACCATCAAGATCTGTTTTCTTCTTGAAAATCCATTTGTTCTCGATGACCTTCGGCCATCCGGTAAGTCCACCAAAGTCCATACTTGGTTTTCGTACATGGATCCAATCTCGGATTTCATGGCTTCTTGCCATTTATTGGAATCTGGGCTCATCATCGCTTCCTCATATGTCTCGGGGTCATCGGTGTTGTCCACCATGACATTCATAACGGAATCATACCAACTGGGTGGTACGAGTTCTCGTTGATCTCCGAGGCTCTGTAGCAACTTCAACCAGTTTCATGATCATCATCATTAGCTTCCTCCCTTATTGGTGCAGGCACCACAGGAACTTCTTCCGGTCTGCGCTACTCGCAAATTCGAGAGAAGGTTCAACCTCGTCGAGTTCTACTTTCCTTCCATCACTTCTTTCGAGAGAAATTCCTTCTCTAGAAAAGATCCATTCTTAGCGAATGTTTTGCCTTCGGATCTATGATAGAAGGTATACCCAATAGTTTCCTTGGGTATCCTATGAAGACGCATTTTTCCGCTTTGGGTTCAAGCTTGTCCTTTGTAACTTCTTTACATAGGCCGCATCCCCAAACTTTAAGGAACGACAATTTAGGTTTCTTCCCAAACCATAATTCATACGGTGTCGTTTCAACGGATTTAGACGGTGCCCTATTTAAAGTGAATGCGGTTGTTTCTAATGCATAACCCCAAAATGATAGCGGTAAATCTGTAAGTGACATCATAGAACGAACCATATCTAAGAGAGTTCGATTCTGACGCTCGGACACACCATTCTGCTGTGGTGTTGGCGGTGTCAATTGTGAAAGTATTCCGTACTTCTTTAAATGCTCGCCAAACTCGTATAGATATTCACCTCCACGATCAGAACGTAGAAATTTAATCTTCTTGTTAGGTTGATTCTCTACCTCACTTTGAAACTCCTTAAACTTCTCGAAAGTTTCGGACTTGTGTTTCATGAAATAGATATACCCATATCTACTCAAGTCATCGTGAAGGTAAGAACATAACGATAACCATCACATGATGCTACACTCATTGGACCACACACATCGGTATGTATGATTTCCAATAAGTCCGTAGCTCGCTCCATCATACCGAAAATGGAGTCTTAGTCATTTTACCCATCGGACATGCTTCGCATCTTTCAAGTGATTCAAAATCAAGTGATTCAAGAAGTCCATCGAATGGAGTTTCTTCATACGTTTCACTCGATGTGACCAAGACGACAGTGCCACATATAGGTCGAATTATCGCTTGATTTCAAACGTTTAGCCTCAATGTTGTTGATATGTGTATTTCCACTATCGAGATTCAATAAGAATAGACCATCTATCAAAGGTGCATGTGCGTAAAACATATTACTCATATAAATCGAACAACCATTATTCTTTGACTTAAACAAGTAACCGTCTTGCAATAAACAAGATCCTGAGATAATGTTCATGCTCAACGCAGGCACTAAATAACAATTATTTAAGTATAAAACTAATCCCGATGGTAGATGAAGAGGTAGTGTCAACCGCGATCACATCAACCTTTGATCCGTTTCCCACGCGCATCGTCACCTCGTCCTCGCTAGCTTCCGTTTATTCTGCAAAGACTGCTTGAGTTACAAATATGAGCAACCGAACCAAGATCAAATACCGCACTACTACGAGTACTAGTGAGATACACATCAATAACATGTATATCGATATACCTTTCTTCTTGATGTTGCCGTTCTTGATCCGCCAAGTACTTTGGGCAATTCCGCTTCCATGACCTTCTCCCTTGCGGTAAAAGCACTCGGTTTGTGCTTAGGTCCAGCCTTGGTCTTCTTTGTCGGCAGCTTTCTTACCACCCTTCTTGAAGTGTCCCTTTTGCTTAGACTTGCCTTTCTTGAATTTGGTGGTCTTATTGACCAACAACACTTGGTGCTCTTTCTTGATCTCCACTTCGCAGATTTTAACATGGCAAAGAGTTCGCAACGCGTCTTGTTCATGTTACGCATGTTGTAGTTCATCACAAAGTTCTTGTAACTTGGTGGTAGTGATTGTAGGACACGGTAAATCCCCAAAGCATTAGGAATCACTATACCCAAGCTTTGAAGTTTATTTGCGTGCCTGGACATCTTAAGCACATGCTCACTTGTGAATGCCTTCTTCCATCTTGCGTTAAAGAACTTTTGAAGCCTCATAGCTTTCAATTGCCGCATGAGTCTCAAAAATTAATTTGAGATCCTCGACAATATCATGTGGGTCGACTCTTCAAACCTTTTACAAGCTCGATTCTAAACCATACAAGATAGCACTTGAACTATGGAGTCGATTCTTCCGAGCGAGGTAAACATTCTTTACTTCATCGGAGCGGTGGTGGGTCACCAATGTGCATCCAGCACATAGGTCAAATTACCGGTGTGAGGACAATCCTCAAATTGCGGAACCAATCCATGAAGTTGCTTCCATTGTTTTCAACTTTTCTTTCTCTAGGAGCATTAAAATTGATGGTAGGGGCTGCCATTGATCTACAACATATTTGCAATAGTTTAGACTAAGTTTATGACAAATTGAGTTCAAATTAATTAATGAAATTAAACTAGGTGAACTCCCTCAAAACAACATCCCTCACATTGTTTTAGTGATAACGAACCAAATCCACTACATCAACACCGATCATCACGAGAGTTGATATAGTTTCAATGGCGAACAATCATCATGTTCATCATATCTACTATACGATTCATGCTTTACCTTTCGGTAATCCGTGTTCGAGACCATGTCCGTACATGCTAGGCTCGTCAAGATCAAACCTTAGTTTACATGAGCAAATCTGGCTTGCTCACGTTGTATACACTTGCAGAATCTAGAACACCCGATCATCACGTGGTGCTTCGAAACAACAAGCTTTAGCAACGGTGCTAACTAAGGGTGAACACTTTATGATTTGAAATTGATGTGCATGAGGGATCATCTTATAATGCTACCGTCGTCTACTAAGCAATACAAGATGCATAAAGGATTAACATCACATGCAATTCAATATATATGTGATATGATATGGCCTTTCTTCTTCGTGCCTTCGATCTCCATCTTCAAGCACGAACATGATCTCCATCATCACCGGCATTGCATCAAGGTCAATGACGCTTCTCCATGGTTGTCGTCCACCGGCTTCAACTATTACAACTACTTTGAATAGACACGCAGGTCTTAACATAAATTTAAAGACAACCATATGGCTCCTGCCGGTTGTCAACTTACAATAAGGAACATTGCATACATCATATATAATCACAATCATGGCCATATCACATCACTGCACACCCCTGCAAAACAAAGTTAGACGCTTCTACTTTCTTTGCATATTTTACGTGGTTTGGGGCTTTCAATAAGTGTCGTTCTAACTTACGAATAAGAACCACAACATTGATACTAGCATTGTTGATCACCCGTTGTAAATTGGATCTTAACTATGCTAGGAGAAACATGCACCCGCAAAGCCACTTATGCAATACAAGTTACATGTCAAGCGTGGAGCAAGTCTCATGAACGATGTCATGTAAGGTTAGCCCGGGCCGCTTCATCCCAACATACCGCAAGATGCAAAGTACACAAAAAGCAATCTACAATAAAAGCATCAACGCCCACAATGACCATTGTGTTCTACTCGTGCAGATCTACATATAAACCCGGCTCGATACCCTTGTAGGGGTTAAGCATGGAAAACAAAATTTTTCTATCGCATACAAACAAACAAGCCAAGATCTATCTACTAGATTGTAGCAACGAGTCGATAGAGGAACTCACCCTCGAAGATTCCAAAGTGGTTAACGAGAGGATTCTCGTGGGTGATGTAGTAAATACTCTTCCGATCTCAAGATCGTAGACGATCCTTCGGTATGCGTTAGGCGCTCCGATCGGTCACACGTTCGGTACTCGACGAAGACCTTCCTCTCCCTTGTTCCAGCAGGCGGAGGTTGTAGCACTCTCTCGCGATTCAAGAAAGACAACGGCGTGGTCTAGGAAGTAGAGGAGATCCCGCAGGCTTCGCCTTAAGCGGCGAGTATGGTGGAGCTTATGAGAGAGGGGATTAGTGGCCTAGTAATTAGACACACCAATTAGAGGGCTCTAAACCAATTAGAAGGCTCTAAACTGTTGGCTAAAGCAATTAGAAGCTCTAAACCAAAACAGCTCTAAACCGGAGATCTAGAGTAGAAAGTATTGTGTCTATGGGAGAGCCCCGCCTCCTTTTATGGGAGGGTTTTCTAGGCGCCAGGAGGGAGGGAGTCCCTCCCCAACTCGGCCTAGGGCTGGCGCCGGCCTGGAGGAGTCCAACTCCTCCTCCAGGTTGGTTCCAACCCCTCTTGCTTGTTTCCCACAGTTTCTTGTTTTGGCAGTTTGACTTTCAAACTGGACATTTGACTTTTCTGTTTTAGGATTCAATTTAATCCTTTATTTGGGACAGCAATAACACATAGTACATGATGCAATCATTCAATGAGCAATGACACACTCATGTACCCTTCCCCGGAGTCTTGGGACAATCCGAACCTTCTAGAACATTCCCGATGAAAACACCTAATCATTCCCGAACTCGAAACGGGACTTTCCTTATATGAATCTTATTCTCGGACCATTCCGGATCACCTCGTGATATCCGGATCCCATCCGAGACTCAACAACATTCGGTCTCTTTCTCATAATACCATAACTACTCAAACAACGTCAATCCTTAAGTGTGTCTCCCTACGGTTCGTGAATTATGCGGACATGATCGAGACACTTCTCGAACCAATAACCAATAGAGGAATCTGAAATTCATATGGCCACATATTTCTCGATTACTTTGCGATCGAATGAACCACTTACATACGATACCAATTTCCCTTTGTCTCACGATATGTTACTTACCCAAGGTTATGATCGCTGGTATCTCTGCATACCTAGTTCAACCTTGTTCGATAAGTACTCTTTTCTCGTTCCGTGATATGTGATCCCTTGTGACCAAGTCACATGCTTGCAAGCTAATTGGATGACATTCCGAGAGGGCCCAGAGTATATCTATCCGTCATGTGGATGGACAAATCCCACTCTTGATCCATGTGTCTCAACCAATACCTTCCGAACACTCAATGCCACTTTTATAACCACCCAGTTACGGTGTGGTGTTTGATGTCATCAAAGCATCCATCCAGTAAAGGTGATATGCATGATCTCATGGTCGAAGGAATTAGGTTACTATGTATCAGAAAGCATATAGCAATTGAACTAATGAAATGACTTGATCTTTATGCTACGCTTATCTATAGGAGTATGTCCACCATATCATTCTCCTAACGATATGATCTTGTTGTTGATAACATCTCAATGTTCATGATAGGGAAACCACAATCATTAATCAACCAACAAGCTAGTGAAGTATAGAGGCTATACTAGGGACTTCAAATTAAGTTTACAAAACACACAAGTATCAATGTTTCCTTGTTAATACTATTATAGCATGAATGTAAACATTTATCATAAACACAAAGATATAATAATAACTATATTTATTATTGCCTCTAGGGCATATCTCCAACAGGTGGTCGAATAAACTACTCCCTCCGTCCTAAAATAGATGTCGCAGGTTTGTCAAAATTTAGATGAATCTATATACTAAATAGTGACTAGATTCATTTAATTTTTGACAAATCTAAGACATCTATTTTTGAACGGAGGGAGTATAATTTTTCTGTCTCACTAGGTGAATTCGTGTTTTGAAGGAGTTATCACCCTCCCCGAGATGCAAATTCCATGGATGGATTTGGAGGACCACCGAGCAACGCAGTTGGCCAAACCGTGGCCCTTTTTAGCTTTGCTAACACAAGCAAAACACCTCTTTTTCATGCATTCTTTCTTTTTTATGTGGAAGAGAGAGAGAGAGAGACTTTGATGTGACAAATATTTTAAAAGGCTAAGTTAGAGACACAAACCAAACAGATGCCCGCCCAATGGAGGATGGGTTTGGTTGTGGATCATGGGAATTGTAGAAAAGCCTCGCTTGTTGTTGGAATATTAGTTATAATTTTTATGATTAATTTCAGAATATTAAGCATGACAAAACTAGATACTAGCTCATATACTCGAACATACTAGATGTACTAAACAACAGGATGAACGGAGACAAACAACAGCTAAACATGTACTCACAGAACATGATGAATAACCAAACAGGAGCACGTAGCACGTACCGTTCGGATCACAAGGGCGAGTGGTTCCGGAGACCTGCTCTCCCGTCCGCCGGTGCATGCCGGCAAGCGGGATGGAGTAGACTACGGTGACGGCTCAAGTAGAGAGGATGGCAAAACCCTAGATTGGTTTTTCGGTGGTCGTTGTGGTGGTAGCCACGCAGGACTTTATATAGAGCGGCTCAAGAAACCCTAACGGAGGCGAACGTGGGTCGAGTCCATGTTACGCACCGTTTGACATGTCTGTCAAAACCTCACAATTTTTCTAAGCAGCAAAATAAAGCTCGGCTCGGCGAGATTCCTCATAACTCATGGCAAGGCCACAGATCGTGACAGGCGTGCATGCGTCGTCTTGGCGGCTGCATCGTCGGAGGAGCGCGCGTGTGTATCTCTTTTATTGCCACTCACTTACAAAGTGGTGCAACACTCCACCTTATAAGATGGTGCAACTCTCCTTCAACTTTCCATGTGGGACTAAACTTTAGCTCCCACTCCACTCCCATGTGAGCTGCCACAAACATGGGCCCAAACACATATGAGCTGCCACAAATTTGGGCTTTAAGATTTAGGGAAAATCTGAAATACACATGGGCATAAATGGATTAGCCCCATTATTTCTAACAATCCCCCACCAGATCTCAAATGCCCATTTGAAGATTTGTCAATCCTTGTTACTTGTTTATATACCACTGTTTTAGTAGAGACCGTTAAGTTGAACTTCCGCCTAGAATCTTGAACTACGTCTATCAACAACTTGAACAATGGATGAACCTTGAAATGCAAGTTTGGTGCCAATAGATTTCACTCAAAATCATAACTAGTACCTGGCTGCCAGTAGCCTACCCCGCGGGTTGGAGCATATGTGTCATACTCCCTGATCTCTTCATGAGTTTACTAGAGATCACCCAAGTCTCATAGACCGCGACATTTACAGTCGAGCTCATATAGATGTGTTGTTTCAAGAATGCCCTGTAGGACGGCATCTTTGCTAATTAAAGCCAACAGAAACACATTAAGACATGTTGTCAACATGTCTTACAGATTATGAGAGTTATGCATCTTCACATAGAGAGGGTTACAAAATATTTTCCTCGGTTAAACCACTAGCTTGTTCTTCCCAGGTCCTAATTCACGGGATCTCCGATCACATAGGTTGGGTTACCACTAGGTGTGACATCCATGGGTCTCAACCCCATCTCCCTCGATGCACTATCTATCACATTTCGTGATAATCCCTTTGTAAAGGGATCGCTGTGTTTTCTGCATTTGAATATAAATGCTTATTACTCGGAGTTTCTCAATTTCTCAGATTTCAAACGTCTCTTCACGTGTCTTGATGACTTCGTTATCCTTAGAATTGTTCACTTTGACAATAATTTGGTTGTTACAATTCAAAAGGATTGCAGCATGTGTTTCTCAACCATATGCAAGTCCATCAAGAGCTCACACAGCCACTCTGACTCAACTGTGGCTGTGTCTAAAGCAGCAAGTTCTGCTTCCATAGTTGACCTCATCAATATGGTTTGTCTACGAGACCTCCCTGACACTGCGCACCTCCAAGGGTAAACACATACGCGCTCGTGGCGTAGATTTCATCAACGTCAGAGATCCAATTTGAATCACTATATCCTTCAAGCACAACAGGGTTTCCTGAATAGTGAATCCCATAGCTCATTATACCACATAGATAGCGCGTGACCCTTTGAAGTGCATGCCAATGATCAATACCCGGGTTAGACATGAACCTACTCAACTTGCTCACAGCAAAAGAGATATCGGGTCTTGTAGCGCTTGCTATGTACATGAGAGAACCAACAACTTGTGAATATTTCAGCTGATCTGTTGGTTCCTTCTTATTCTTTAGTAATGTCAAACTGGGATCATAAGGTGTTGGAGAAGTCTTGCCATCATTAAAGCCAAATCGGCTCAAGACCTTCTCAACATAATGAGATTGCATTAAAGTAATCCCATTCTCGTTCTTAATAAGCTTGATGTTTAGAATCACATCAGCCTCTCCCAGATCTTTCATATCAAAACTCTTTGACAAGAAATACTTGACTTCATTTATCACTTTCATGTTTGTACCGAAGATCGGAATGTCATCCACGTATAAACATAATATAACACTATCGCCCCTACCATAGCGATAGTAAACACACCTATTAGCCTCGTTAATGACAAAGCCAACAGAGAGTAGAGTTCTGTCAAACTTCTCAGGCCATATAAAGATTTTAATAACTTACACACCTTTGTCTCTTCACCTTTTACCACAAACCCATCTGGCTGATCCATATAGATCTCCTCTTCCAACTATCCATTAAGGAAAGCTGTCTTCACGTCCATTTGATGAACGAGAAGACCATAAGAGGCAGCCAGGGATAGTAGTACTCGAATGGTGATCAGTCTAGCGACAGGTGAATAGGTGTCAAAGTAATCTTCGCCTTCTTTCTATGTGTAGCCTTTAGCTACAAGACGCGCCTTGTACTTCTCAATAGTACCATCGGGCCTTAGCTTCTTCTTGAACACCCACTTACATACCACAGGTTTGCAACCATAGGGTCGTTCTGATAATTCCCAAGTTCCATTAGAAAGAATCGAGTCCATCTCATTTTGGACAGCTTCTTTCCAATCATCTGCATCAGGGGATGCATATGCCTCAGTAATGGATCTGGGAGTATCATCCACAAGGTACACGATGAAATCATTACCAAAGGATTTTGCAACCCTCTGTCTCTTACTCCTCGTGAGAGGTTCATCGTCATCCTTCTCAAGGAATTCCTCATGTGGTTGTTCAGAATTCTCAATAGATGCAGTAGATTCAGGAAGTATTTCAGAAGAAATCCTACCAATGCTATGCATATCTTTCATAGGAAAAATATTCTCAAAGAATGTTGCATGACGAGATTCCATTATAGTATCAACATGCATATCAAGTACCTCATATTTAACCACTAGAAATCTATAGCCTACACTCCGTGGAGCATATCCTAGAAAGATACAATCCACTGTCTTGGGTCCAAGCTTGCGTTTCTTGGGAATCGGTATGTTGACCTTCGCCAAATACCCCCAAGTGCGCAGATACGAAAGTGATGGTCTTCTCCCGACCCACTCCTCATAAGGGGTCTTTTCTTTATTCTTGTTAGGAACTCTATTTAGGACATGACATGAAGTCAACAAAGCCTCCCCCACCATGCCTTTGATAAACCAGCAGTGGCTAACATGGAATTCACCAAGTCAGTCAGCGTGCGGTTTTTCCTCTCGGCAACCCCATTTGATTGGGGCGAGTATGGAGACGTCCTCTCATGAATATTTCCGTGTTCCTGACAGAATTCGTCAAATATTTTAGGAAAATACTCACCACCACGATCCGACCTAAGACACTTGATCTTTCTCTCTAGTTGATTTTCAACTTCGGCCTTATAGATTTTAAAGTAGTCTAAAGCCTCATCTTTAGTTTGCAACAAGTAAACATAGCAGAATTTAGTAGCATCATTTATCAATGTCATGAAATATCTCTTTTCACCTTTTGTCAACACACCATTCATCTCATAGATCGTAATGTATGAGTTCTAGAGGTGCCAAGTTTCTCTCCCTGGACCTTGTGAGGCTTTCGAGGTTGCTTTGATTGCACACAACTATGGCACGTAGAACCTTTGGCAATAGTGAAATTTGGAATTAAACTCATACTGGACATCCGAGACATCAAACCAAAATTAATGTGACATAAACGAGAATGCCAAACACTGGTATCATCATTAACACCACCACAAATATGATTCACGGATTTATTATAAAACTCTGAAAGTGAAAACTAGAACATGCCTCCGAACTCATAACATTTACCAATAAATTGTCCATGTTTCGAAACAACGACTTTATTAGACTCCAAGACAACCTTAAACCCATCTCTGCATAGAAGCGAGCCACTAACGAGATTCTTGTTCATAGTAGGGACATGTTGCACGTTCCTTAGCTGCATGATCTTTCTGAAAGTAAACTTCAGATCCACCGTGCCAACACCCCGAACAGAAGCATGCGATCCATTCCCCATTAGGACGGATGAATCCCGAGCGACCTGATAAGAAGTGAACATAGAGATGTCAGCACACACATGAACATTAGCACCCGTATCAAGCCACCAACTCGGTGATTGAAATACTGAAAGAACAGTAAATAAATTACCATACCCATCAGTATTGCTAGCGGTCACGACGTTGGCAGTCTTGGCCTTTCCCTCTCTGCGATGCGTTACGGATCCTTGGAAAAGTGGCGGGCTCTCCACAAGTGTAACAAGACAGTTCACTCTTGTCCTGTTCATCTTCTTCTTCTTGAAGGTTGTAGTCTTTACAGCTTGTTAAAGGAGGGTTTGAAGTTCCTTTGTTCTTGTCTACGGATTTGCCTCGCACAAAGTTAGCGATAGCATGACCCTCTCCTTTCAAAGAGTGTCCTTAGCGAGCCTTCTCCTCAACATCAAGGGCCATCAGATTTTCAACCGATATCTCCTGTCTCTTGTGTTTGAGAGTTGTGGCAAAGTTCCTCCATGAAGGGGGCAACTTAGCAATAATGCATACCGCCATAAACTTGTCGGGTAAGGTACACTTAAGGAGTTCGAGCTCTTTGGCAATGCACTGTATCTCATGAGCTTGTTGAACCATAGGAAGGTCCTTTGTCATCTTAAAATCATGAAAGCTCTCCATGATATACAATTCACTGCCAGCATCTACAGCACCAAACTTTGCATCCAGTGCATCCCAGAGCTCCTTCCCGTCTTTTATGTGCATAAACATATCACACAAACGGTCAACAAGAATGCTCAGAAAACATCCCACAAAGACAGTATTGGCATTCTCGAACTTCTTCTGATCCTCGTCAAATATAGTTTCTTTAGGTTTTCCTTTACTGATATGAAACACTTTCATCGTGGTCAGCCAAAGCTTAGCCTTGTACTGCCACCTCTTAAAGTGCACACCGGTAAACTTATCCGCCCTGCATCGGTAAAACCAGCCATTGTTAATTCAGAAAATTGCCTATAATAAGGTTTTTGGATTGTTGGAATATTAGGCATAATTTTCATGATTAATTCCAGAATATTAAGCATGACAAAACCAGAAACTAGCTCATGTAACTCGAACATACTAGATGTACTAAACAACGGATGAGCGAAACAAACAAAGCCTAAACATGTACTCATGAGAATGAATAACCAAACAGGAGCATGTAGCACGTACCGTTCGGTTGTCGTAGTAGAAACTTTGGGAAAGACTGATCGAAGCAGATAGCGACGAAGACGGCGGTAGGCAGCACCACCCGACTTGGATGGAAGACGACCCGTGATGGAGAACTCGGCGATGAGCGCTTTCCAAAACCTTATTCGCCTCTCCCGTGCAGGATCACAAGGCGAGTGGTTCGAGAGACTGCTTTCCGTCGGTGCACGCCGCAAGCGGGATGGAGTAGACTACGGTGACGGCAAATAGAGAGGATGGCAAAACCCTAGATTGGTTTTCGGTGGTCGTTGTGGTAGCAGCAGGACTTTATATAGGCGGCTCGAAACCCTAACGAGGCGTGGGCGAGTCCGCAACCAGCGGCTCGGCTCGACAAGATTCTCATGAACCAGCAGCTGTCGTGAGGCGAAGCGGCGTGGCGTCGTTGGAGGAGCGCGCGTGTGTATCTCTCTTATCGCCACTCACTTACAAAGTGGTGCAACAATCCACCTTATAAGAGGGTGCAACTCTCCTTCAACTTTCTATGTGAGACTAAACTTTAGCTCCCACTCCACTCCCATGTGAGCTGCCACAGATATGGGCCCAAACACATATGGACTGCCACAAATTTGGGCTTTGAGATTTTAGGGAAAATCTGAAATACACATGGGCCTAAATGGATTAGCCCCATTATTTCTAACAATTGCTTCATCATGCTTGTCACTAGGAAGATATGCAAGTTGTGTTACTCCATATATTTCGTGTATTTGAGATTTCTTAATTGACGGAAAAGATAAATATTTTTCCCATTTACAAAATATAAAACCTCATTAAACACCCAAGTACTTCCATGTATTTTTCCCATTTACAAAATATAAAACCTCATTAAACACCCAAGTACTTCCATGGATTTTAGTTACTACTCGGTCAAGCCGATAACATGGTGGTAGTTTCTCATGCGACAATTTTGCCATGAAATAGTTAAAGGAAGGGAAATATAGAGAGACAAAAACAAATTTCAATATAGACGGAATCATTTGGCTGGCATAGTACCCTGCATCTACGTGGATCCCATTTTCTAAGCGTGCAAGCAGTGGAGCTATACCGAATAAAGTACTTTGCACGAGGCTGTTAACTAAGCTGACAACGACATCTAATAAATTATTTGTGATGGTTTCGTTTGGTACTTGCAAATAAGCCCCACTGCCCCAAGGTAAAAGTGCTGTATTATAAATATGTGAATTATATGACATGCACACATGCCCGGAAATGCTATACACATTGCTACTAACATACATTATTTCCCAGAAAAACTATAGAAAATTACAAAGAAAAAATTAACAGAAAATAATTAAGCAACTAAGGTATCTATACTATCTATGAACCGTAGCATCCCAAAAACCAGGAGAGTGTCCTGGTGCTTATATTAGGAGACGCCGCTGCCGGGGGCATCTTCTCCCAGCTCCTGCTGCCGAGCCCACTGATCTTGCTCTTCTTCCTCTTCTTCTTGGTGTGCAGCACCGTTCCTCTCACCGTCACCTCCTTCTTCCCGAAATCCACCATGTAATCCAGAAGCCCTGCTAGATTAGATTAATCAAAGCGAACCGAACCACATCAGAACGATATTGCAGCTAGCATATGCAATGATGGTTTTGGTGATTAAAATAAATGTTATTCACAAGCACCCCAAACATGACATCCATTCTATGGGATTTGTGTCATGCAACGTCGAGTATTTTAAAATGTTTGTAGAAAATTTGGAGAATAACGAGAGGCGTCGATAGATACTTACCGTTCATCTTGGTTACGACCTTGGTGACCCGCTGTCGGCAGTGTGAACAACCCATGTTGGCGCTCATCACCACCACCTGCACCTGCATTATCCCAAATTCCATTAACTTCACTCCCATCAATATCTACACAGCTAAGCTAAATTTAACACCATTAACTCACAATTTGCATTGCTTCTACGTTATGGAGCAAAGGGACCAGCAACCAGCTATGCTTACTGAGCAGCTAAGCTAAGCCACACCGATCTATGCACTAGCTGGATTCAATACTCTGTTAGGCTCGACTTAATTATTAGGCACGGATGATGGTTAACTGCAAATGGTTAGGCTTGACTTAACTATTAGCTACGAGAGATGATGATTAGTTGCGAATGGTTAACCACTCGAGTGGTATAGCAACCGGCTGGCCTACTCTCGTTAAAGCATCATTAGAGCTACTAATAATTGGCATCCATGTATGCGTCTCACCTAACCAATTCTATCTTGCTACTTGAGAATTTCTATTTCCATATTCTGGTCACATGAGCGCAGTACTGCTACTACTGGCCAGGAGCAATTGTTTGTCTCTATGGCATGACGTGATAAGTTAATTTAAGCTGCTGCTGCTTGTAGTACCGTAGTATTATAGACACCACGTGCGGTGCTTGTGATATGAATATCCATGGCAGTGACGACACCGTTACATGCATGCAGGGGCAAATGCATGTGGCCGAGTGGAGAGTGGTGCCTCTCGTACCTTACTGTCGGGCGCAGGTAAATTAATTAAAATGCTCACGCTTCCCATGGTTAAGATAACAGGCTGACATCTTAACGTTAACAGTTGCTAGAGATGGATGTCTAGTTGTCTACATACTACATGTCTGTCTTTGTACTATATATCAGGGTAAATTGGCTGTTCCCGTCCCCATGTGTCGTTGGTAAACAGGCACATTGCTATCCAACCTCAGGGCTCTCAACAATCTTCTAGTATCATGGATAGGGATCGCATTGTTTTATCCTCTAGTCTCTACTGTAACCAAAGGACTCCGTCCCTGTCAAGCATTTGGTATACTGTTGCTTCTTCTGGATATGCATCAGCCACATACATGTGCGAGAGATGTTGGGTCAAAACTGTACACTCTGGCTAAGCCAGCTGACGGTGAAATAATTCTGTTTGACTGAATCTAATCTTCCAGATCGACATCGGTTAGTTTGCATGGTTAACTCGGGAAACGTTTATGTGGACATAAGCGCAAGTGCGCAACACATGCGTGTTCAAAGATGCTTCGTGGCATGCTGGGGCTAGGAATGTAGGGATGACAGCATGGTGTTCTACTTGCACTAGTTAATTCTCATCATAAATGAACTCGCATGTGCTGCTGTATTCGTACTTGGAGGTCAAATAAAGGGCACTCTGTATGGCATGTGCTTGCTGTATTTGACTGGAGAAATACAGAGTAGGAATAGATGACAGAAGATTATTATAATGACCGACGAAGGGATGTCGAGATAGAGCTGGGGATCTATTTGATGTCGTGTTGACCAGTAGTAGTACTTTGTATTAATGGAATCCATTTGCTGAGGCTGCTACAGTGAAGCGACCGTGTCTTCCTTCCCAGTTAACGGCTGGATGGATGCACGTGATGTCAGGTGCGCCCGGGTCAAGAGCCAAGTCAGAAACAAAAATCCAGTCTTTATCTCGCCTTGGAACCTAATGGCATCAACCAGCAAGCACACATGGCATCTTCCACCGGTTCTTTATGGTTTCACTCTCACCTCCTTAATTCCAAGATCAGCAAACAGGGCTCGATCTGAATTTTCAGAGCAAGCAAGCAGGCAGGCACAACCGACACTGGCCTTGTGCCGCTACTCGTCTACTACCGCTGTTCCCATATCACTATTCCTACAGTTGCTTGCTGCATGTGTGGGGACGTGTCTGTCAGATTCTTACTGCTGCTGCTCCATTGTCTACTTGTGTGTTAGGAAAAATGGAGAATGAGATCATTCTGATCTCAGCGCCTTTGTTCTGGTGCAGGTTAAAAAAAAAGGATGATGGATTGTGCGGCATGTTGATTGATGGCTTTTCTACCTTTATCCTAAAAGTTTAGAGGCAAAAAGGTGACTGAAAATGGAGGGACCGTGAGTATCCAAGGAGATAAACTACAGGTCACTCACTCCCGCATTTCAATGGGCAGGGAAGGGGACACACAATATGGGAAGACTGAATGCGGCATAGAAGTACTACAGAATAGTGGCTGCCATTGAAGAGCTAGTAGTGCATTGAGAAATGGGAAGAGAATCCAAGAGACTCTAATGTAATGTGTGCATGCCCGTTCGCAACGACGCCACTTGCTCATGGAGAAGAGCACCGGAATCATCGGGAAAAAGAGCAGGCAATTTACAGGGAGGAGACTATTAGTGATCTGTGGCACAGTTGACATTCTAGCCAAAAAAAATAGAGAACAGCAAACTTGAGGAGAACACAACCAGACCATGGATATGATCGGAGCTGGGCTTGCAGAGGCATTAGAGATTCCATGTCGTGATCAACCTTGAGAGAGAGCGACAGAGACAGAGAGAGAGAGAGATATCATACCGAGGGGAGGGAGAGGTCCTCTGCGAGCCTCAAAGCTTGGTGCTTGACTGCTGCGCCGCCTCCCATGGTTGCATCTGATCCACCGGTGCTCCCTGTGTCATCTTCTTCCCCATGCTTCATGCTGGCTGGCTCTCCGTCCCCCTCTGGGTGGAGCTACCTCCCTCTCTTCAAGTAGACTTTTCTCGCAGGGCTTTGTCTGAACGAGAGAACAAAAGCATCCCCTTTATATATAGTATAGCCCTCGCAAGAGACAGAGGGAGGCAGAGTAACAACGGCTTATGGAGACCACTCACGGAATAGAAATATTTTATTACCGCCTGAATAAAGTTAGGTGAAGAATGGATGGTGAACTCCATCAATCACACTAGTGACGAGATCAAATACTCATCAGACGGGAAATCATTTGCAATGACAGTCCATTGGGTGACTTAGAGGTTGGTGGTGATCCCCGATTGTAAGTGGCCCACTTGTATTGGATTCCTGCACTTCTCATCCTTGTCAACTCTCCTTATAGAAGAAAAAAAAAACACCATAGAAAAGAGGTTACTTGAAGTGCTCCCCAATGGATCAAAGGTCTAAGACCAGGGGGCAGTAAAATGGTGGTAATGAATGGAAGGTGAACTGTGACAGTACAACAATATAGTATGCAAGAAACATTCTTTATTTTTCCATTAGTATACTGTACAATTCTAATCAAGACAAGCCGCTACGTATATTGTACAATCATACACGGCAGAGGAACTCACCTGTTGGCGCCTTGCAGCGTGACGATTAAAAATGCGATCAGCAGAGCCGGTATCGCAAAGAGGGTCGGTCAAATGAAACAAAAATGTTTCAGTAATATAGAGGGGAGAATCAAAGTGCTCTTTAGGTATACTATCCCAAGGCATCTTCAATGTCATCTACTAGTACAGGATGATTAAAACTATCGCATTCGCATCCTTAAACTTGCGTACGAAAAAGGTTCTGAATAAGAAAGATCAAACCACCACGATTTTCTAATGAGTAGGCAGAGAGGAACTATCATTCTCCCAAACCCTAGGATTAGAGCAAAAAGACAATAGCATCACTCGCGTGCATTCAATGCCCACCCACACCGATAGTGCAGTACCTGCTTGAATCAACAAAGAAGTCTATGCTCTCCAGCTCTTACTTAGGTTGTTATGGTAATGACACAGTACATCTTGGAAAGACAAATATCTCTACGATGCAGCTTGAAATTCAAACAAACAGAGCTACCTGAATTGACATACAGAGACACATCCATGAAGACTGGAGGATTCTTCAGAAAAAAGAAAGGGACTGCCAAATATCTTCGAAAACTGAGATCCAGAAAGTTAAAATGATATGAACCAAATCAAAGCTCAAGTGCCCAGCGGGAGTTCAAAAATGCAGAGTACTCCATGTAAAAGAGCAATTTGCAGTTCTCACATTCTTCTGCTCAACTACTTCCTTCCTTCCTGAGTAAACTAGTGACCAAGACTGCACTTTCAAGTTCAACATCAGTTGGGACAATAATTTCCACTTTGAGCCTTATCACACAATAGGTACTGTACCTGTCAGGGTGACATATTTTCACTATATTCTTTGGCTCTGATATCGACATGTGGGATGGCAGATGAATCAATTGATCTGTAAGCTTGGTTGTTAGTACGACAGAATGCTTCGCGCCTCTCTCTGCATCATGAATTTGCATCTCTGTCATTCTTTAGTGCTTCTTAAGTCAGTTGGATGCTTTCAGAGTTGCATGTACGATACAAACACTCAAGCAACAGCTGTATTTGTTTATTTAAGCACATGAAAATAACTAGAACATCATGCATTCATCTATCTCTGTCATTCTTAAATGTCTTCCGTAAGCAAGTTGGCAGGCAGGAAACTTCAGACTTGCATTTAGAAATACTTAAAACTAGTTGTATTGAGCACAAGAAAAACATATAAATCATGCCGATACAACCAGAGGAAACTTTCGTAGCATCAGCTGGTAAAGGACTGACTGGTCAATGTTTTTTAGACTAACAAGTTAAAAATCAGAGGATGTATTTGGGCGTATTGGGAACTAGTTGCGTGCGTAAAATGACAACAATACAAATGAAAACCATAAACTCTTGTTGACAAAAGGTCATTTAGATCGCCAAACTATCTAACCTAATCTGCCTACAATGCAGAAAAGAACCACAAAATACACTGCTCATTCTAGCCTATCATTTCCTTTGAATGGACAAAAATACAAGGCTGTAACTGAGCAACAGAAAAAGAAAACCAGCAGCATGGAATTGGATAAAAGCCAGAGATTAAGGTTTAATCATTCAATTAGAAGCCAGTGGTTGTACTGGAAGAATAAATATCTACATAATGACATAAGCATCAACAAAGATTGCTTAAAGTGAAGACAACATCAAGTACCAAATACGGCTTACAAGTAATAGTTTTCTCGGAAAAAAAGGCATTCAAGTAATGCAAATGACAGCAGCAAGAAAGCAACATTTAGCACATCGAATAAGTCAGTCATACTTGATTAATACTGTTACAATAATCAAACAAAGAAAATCTTCTATGCTCATGTTCAAACTTGCTTAAGCAATTAGGTAAAGGGCACAAGACGTTTCACTTGTTTATAGTTTTGCATATCTCACTTCTTGATACGAATAGTCATCCTATTACAATTATAATAGAAGCATTGGTGAAGATATCCTGGTCAGTCTCATGCATAGAGAACCTTACTGGGCCTCTTTATTTCTTGGTAATTGTAACTTTGCTTTCTTAGGCACCACCGCAACATCAGCAGATCTCTCACACACACATCAACATCAGTTTCCATCCATTCTTTTACCTTTATGTTCCATCTCAGTTAAAAAAATAGCAGCGTAACAAATGGGATTCCCCACCGACAGAATTCTCGAAAGCAACCAGAAGAATAACAGGATCAGAGAGAAGATATCCCCATCTGGGAACCTGTTAGTAGCAGCTAGTAAGAAACAGTAGTAGTGGAAATGGGAAATGGACAGTTAATGGCATGACAAGGGCAAAAAACTACAGAAGCTATATAGCTTAAAACATAACAAGAACTCAGCTCCAGCTCAAGAATGTGGCAGTAACAGCTACAGCACTACAGCAAGATGGCATCTCAATTATTGCTTTCAGGGTAGTCCAAAATTCTACTACCTCCATTCCTAAATGTAAGCCTTTCTAGCAATTCAAAACTGCTAGAAAGGCTCACATTTTTAGGAACAGAGGAAGTAGTATCAAAGAATGTATGGTTGCAAAACTAAAAAATATAGTTCCATGATTTAATGTGTTAGTCTTGGTCAGCAGTTGGTAAACTTGAACTGCTAGAAAGGCTTGCATTTTTAGGAACGGAGGAAGTAGTTATCAAAGAATGTATGGTTGCATAACTAAAAAATATAGTTCCATGATTTAATGTATTAGTCTTGGTCAGCAGTTGGTAAAACAGAGGGCAGAAATACACCCATTGCAAAAGGATGGTACAATGAGGGAAAAGTTGAACAAACAATTCCCTTAACAGATAAACAATCAATATAAGAACATAAACGGAGGTAACCGATCGATTAAAAATGAACCAAAAGAAAAGGGTTGATTCATTACAATTAGGTAAGCTTCTGCTTTCAAACTGTCAATATGTAATCCTAAGTACCATATTGAAGTCATAATAGAACTATTGACAACAAATCAACAATAATCGGGGCCTCATGCACAGAGACAAAATGGGTAAACCAGGCCCTTTATTGGTTGGTATTGTAACTTCGATTTGTTAGGCAACAACACGCCATCAGCAGATCTCACACACATAAACATTGTCTACCATCCATTCATCTACCTTTAAATTCCACTGCAGTAAAATATTAGTGTGTAACCAACGGAATTCCCCATCCACGGAATTATCAACAAGCAAACCATAAGAACAGCAGGGTCAGAGCAAATATATCCCCAGCTGGGGACATGTTAGTAGCACGTAATAGACAATAGTAATAGTGAAAACAGCAACAGACAGTGGATGGCATGGCAAGGGAAAATAATTGCTTCAGTGTGATACAGAAGCTGGGCACCTTACAAGTTGCAAACATAACAAAATCTCAAATCTGATTAAAGAAATTTGGTGGCAACAGCTACAGTAAAACAACACTTCAATTGTTCATACAGGGTGGTCAAAGTTTCAGTTTATCAATGAACGCGTTTAGTGTTTTATATTCTTTATTTATGCTAAGGAGTCTTAATTCAGTTTTAATGTTGTCCTGGTCTGCTATTGGTAAAATATAGGACAGAAGAAATAACCATTGAAAAAGGATGGTACAATGAAGGAAAAGTTGAACAAACAATTCCCTTAACAGATAAACGATCAATATAATGTAATAAGAACATAAACAGAGGTAACTGATCAATTAAAAATGAACCAAAAGAAAAGGGTTGATTCATTACAATTAGGTAAGCTTCTGCTTTCGAACTGTCAATATGTAATCCTAAGTACCAAATTAAAGTCATAATAGAACTATTGACAACAAATAAAAAATAATCAGGACACCGTCATGCACAGAGAATATTACCAGGTCCTTTATCGGTTGGCGATTGTAACTTTGCTTTGTTAGGCATCAACACAACATCAGCAGATCTCACAATTAAACATCATGCTCCATCCATTCATCTACCTTTAAATTCCACTGCAGTAAAATAAAGTGTAACTGATGGGATTCCCCATCCACGGAATTATCAATAAGAAGCAACCACAAGAGCAGCAGGGTCAGAGCAAAGATATCCCTAGCTGGGGACCTGTTAGTAGCATGTAAGACAACAGTACTAGTGAAAATGGCAACAGATAGTTGATGGCATAGCAAGGGAAAAATAATGCTGCAGTGTAAGACAGAAGCTGGATGTAAGACAGAAGCTGGGTAGGTTACAAGTTACAAACATAACAAGATCCCAAATCTGGTTCAAGAAATTGGTGGCAATAGGTACAGTAAGACAACACTTTAATTGTTCATACAGGGTAGTCAAAGGTTCAGTTTATCAAAGAATGTTTGGTGTTGCATATATTTTTATTTATGCTAAGGAGTCTTACTTCCAGTTTTAATGTTGTTCCTGGCCCGCTATTGGTAAAATAGAGGGCACAAGAACCATTGCAAAAGGACCGTCCAATAAAGAAAAATAACTCCCTTAAAGAATAAAGCAGTCAAGACAATAGCCAAGAGCATAGACAGAGGCAATAGATCTATTCATAATTAACCAAAAGGAAAGGGTTGATTCATTACAATTGGGTAAACTTGAGCTGTTATGTTTTGAACTGTCAATGTATGGTCCTAAGAGGTAGGGCACTTGGTTCCAGGTGCCACGACCCTTGAGGTATATCACGCTCTCTGATTTCAATGACAACAAAAGCAGGAACACGGTGGGAAAAGCTGAGCATTTCAGACCTTGAAATCCACCTTGTCAAATGGAAATCCTCCAGTAATACTCTCTGGAAAAATGATAGGCAGCCTTTTACCCGCGTCAAGCTGCATGCGTTGACTCCAGTTTCATCAGTATAATCTGAGAGGATCTCAACCATGCGAGGTTCACAATTGTCAATATCAGTGCTATTTAAGGTTATCTTCCAGTTTTTGTACATCGCCCATATTTCCCCTTTCTTTGGGAAGATACGGTAGAAAGACCTCCTTGAACTCCAGTCACACTGTACAGGATGAGAGAAATCTGACATGTCCTTGTAACTAGTTTCAGTACCAGCTCGAAATACCCCGCAAGCAACTGGCAGACCATCTTCGACCCATCGTATTTCTTCATTAAGCATAGGGTGTGGTTCCAATTTCAACACAAAAACTGCAGTATGTGAGACCACACGAATTATTCTCACATAAGACCTAGGCATCCGGTCCCGAGCATCATAGGCAGCCCAGATCTGCCCCTCCACAAAATCCTCAGCTGACAACTTGTTATTGTGGTTCATCATTCCTTGTTGTTGGGGAATACCTGAACCCAAATTGCTTGTTGAAGGATAGGAGAATTGCGCGATAGAACCTTCATGAAAGCCATTTGTATCACTCTGCAAGCCTGGAAGAGGGGACAAAGGAGCCAGTGTATTTACATGCTGCAGGTTTTCTGGTACAGCGGAATGTTCAAGCTCCAACGCTGTCCCAACCTCATGAGTAAATCTAAACGAAGGGATCCTGTGAGAAAACATCAGCAGATTTTCACAGCTGACTTGTAATAACTGTTCCCTCCCACTCCTGTACCTCTGGAAGACGCTTCTACATCCATCCACCTTTACCAAGGGTGCAGCCATACAACCTGAGTCTGTTGAATAACTGGTAAGTATTTCTACAACAGAAAAGGCACTCTTCTTCCGCATCTCAGGATCACTGCACCAGTCAATGTGCCAATCACTGTAGATGGCCCATACTTCTCCATTCTGTGGATATACTTGGAGATGCTGATTCAGATTGTCACCAGATACTTCGTGGGAAAACATGCTTGGACAGGATACTGATATTTGCCGTTCCTCCGCCATGAAGGTTCCACAAACGAATGGCAAGCCTGCAGTTAACCACTTCTTCTCTTCATGAGATTGTGGGCATGGTTTGAACCATGAGACATATAACTGCATCTTGTCAGTCAAGACTCTATTTATCAGAGCATATCTGCGAGGAAACTTCTCCCAGTCATACGCAGCCCAAATCTGGCCACTGGTAAAATGCTCTATCGATCTATCATCCTCAAAGTTATGACAGTCATACTGTTGGCCAAAGCAGTAGTCATCTTGTTCGGCATCTGAGGGATCAGCAAAGCAGTCATCGAAATCTACCTGCAACGGGGACTCACAGTACACATCCTTTTCGCAAACACTCTTTTGCTTCTTGTCCACATGGTTTTCCTCAGGCAACTGCAGCTCGTCATCATCACCTAGAAAGAAAGAGTCTGTGCTCTTGGTTTTGGAAGAACTGGCTATGTCTGAACCATTTGCTGCATCCAGACATGGTCCATCGGTGTGGTGAACATACTTCGCGTAAAAACTGTTCAATCTATCCACTTCAGGATTTGTGCCGCAAGGACCTGTTGAGCCATCAAGGCCACTCAGAAGGGCAGAGCCTTCCACATGCACCCGTGCGGCCGGCGGAACGCCGTCACGCCGCAGTTCAAAATGCGCATTACTCGACGCACCGATTACCAACTGCTTGATAGAACCCACTGATGTGTTCCCTGAATCGAACCTGGCCCTCTTCTCCGGATCAGAGAGCACCTCGTAGGCGTCGTTGACGAGGCGGAGCGCCAGGTCGGCGCCGGGCAGGCCGTCCCTGACGGGCTCCAGCTGGTCCACGAGGGTCCTGTACCGCGCCTCGATCCTGTCGGCGCCGTCCCCGGGCATGACCTGGAGGACCCTGTACCAGTCGACAGCCCCACGGCCCGCAAGCGGACGGCCGGCGGTGCAGAGGACCTCAAGCGCGGAGAGCATCTCGACGGCGTCGTCGAGGCTGGGGTTGGTCTGGAGCGTCTGGAGCAGCAGAGTCCTCGCGCCGGTGTAGTCCCCGGACCGCATCCTGGCCGCGATCGCTTCCCGCTCCGCCTCCCCGTCCTCCTCCATCCTGCGACCCCCGAGGAAAAATCCGCATCAGAACCGGCAACAAAAGCCATCCTATGGTAAATACAGAATTCAGATTCGACAGAAACAAACAAATCCGATCACCGAATTTGAACCCGCGGCCAGATCAAACGGAAGCGGGGAGCGGAAATGTGAATCTTACCTGACTGATCGGTCGGGACGACGGAGGCTGCTGCTGCTGCTGCTCCGAGGGTCGATGGCCGGATTCGAACCGATGGGTTTTGGGGGCGAAGGATCCCTAAACCCTAGCGCGGAAGCGCCGATTTGTTTGCGCGAATGAACACAGCGCAATTTGGTAGAGCCTGGTGGCTGCAGAAGCGAGTGGCACTTTGCTCGAGTTCTACTGGTGACGTCACAAATCTTCGGCTCCTCCTCGGCTTCCATTCTGGGCCTCACCGTCACCGGAGAAGCATACGGGCCTGCGTGGAATGCCTTTCGCGAATGAAGCCTAGTCATATGTCAATTGCGGTAACGATAGAGTGGGCCAAATGAGTGATAAGAAATAGCCCAGCCCGCGTAAAGAAAGGGAGACCAGTGTCAGACGCGACGCACGGACGATAGTGGGCCCCTGTCACGGCACATGGGGCCGAGGTGGTTCCCACATCCCAGCGGGACGACACGAGGGCCGAAAAGAGGAGCGCAAAGCCGCGGGAAAAAGGCTCTCAAAGTACGGGCCTCGGGTATAATTACCTCCCCCACCATCGTCCCTACTCGCTTTTTACCCCACTGATGACAATGATGATAATCTCTATGCAAACCCCTAGTATAAGCAAAAACTCACCCCGTTGAGCGAGCCGTTCGTCTCATCCGTAGGCTTGTAGCTGAATTGTTTAGGCATAACCCCATGCAGCAGAGAAACGAAGCAGTTGCATTTCACGTAATGATTAATCCTTGTGGAGGTTAGTACTATATGTCATAGTTATTATAAACATCGTAGTAGAAATTTTTCCAGAAGGCCTAACATCTTGCTAGAATCATATTCGTACTTATATTCTTAGATTTTTTTTATAGGATTGCATTGTGCTATGTTTTGAGAAATATTTTCATGATACTCGTTACAATTCCTTTGTTCTTCCTAAGTTTCACTGCTTGAAAAATATTACTGTAAATCCCAAATCTTATAGGATTTCAGCGGGCATGACATTTTAATTATGTGCTTTCTACTCCGGCACTTTTCCTATCCCGAGAATCAAACATGTCTCAAGCATAATTGCGTAGGAAAACAATCCATGAGATTCGGTCTTTTGAACCAAATAGTACTCTCTCTGTCTCAAATTAGATGTCATAGATTTATCAAAATTTGGATATATTTAAATAATATTTAGTCTAGAAACATCTAAATTTTATAATTTTGCGTAGTCTATTTTGAAATGGAAGGAGTAGATATGTTCAGTGAATCGTAAAAAAATACTCCAATTTGAGAATCCTTTGACTAAAGATGTGTTTCCATTTTTGAGCTATTTTCCTCCTACAATTTGCTAAATTCCCCTACCAAATGTGGGAAAGAAAATTTATTGTGGGCTCGGTACAGTACAGCAGCCCAGTGCGTAGTACACGGTGTGGGGGCAGGGGAGAGAGTAGTTCTCACTTTGAGGAGGGACAGGTTAAAATAAGCATTTTGGCGACAAGGTTCTGGGCGTGTCGCACAGATACCGATGCGTCTCTGCTCCGTCTCGGGCCGCCCTCTCCCCACTCCTCCACGCTAGAGCCACCCACCCGAGGGGGGAAGAGCCCGGAACCGGTCGTGCCGTCGTGGTAATCCAGAGCCAGAGGGTAAAAACGGGAAGGAATCCAGGGAGAGGAGAATGTCTGCTCTGGTCTTGTGTCTGTGGCTGGCTGTGTGCGTGCTGAGGTGAGAGAGATGCCCCGCCCCCGCGCCGAGAGAAAAGCCCCGGCCTTTTGATTCCCCACGCCAATGCCGCCACGCTACTTTGCTCTGCTCTCCGGGTAAAACTCGACGGGCAGAGCTCTGCACGAGTGAGTGAGTGAGTGAGAGGCTGGGGCTGTTGTTTTCGAGCTCCGCCGTTCCGTTTCAACTTAAAGGCTCTGCGGAGGAACAGGGGAGAGATACGGCGTTGAGGAAGCTCGCCTCGGTGTTCTTGGTGGGAGGCGAGGAACGCGTGCGCCTCCTGCTCTGCCGTGCCGTGCTGTGGTGGCGGCGGAGGGAAGGGAGGCGTTTTCGCCGTTTCTGTCCTGTTCCGGTGGTGCTTCTTCAGGTACTTCTTCTACATGCGTTCATGTCTGATACTGTAAACCAATCTCCAGTTCGGGAGCAGCAATCCTCTCCTCTCCTCTCTTACAAAATCTCTCTCAGGTTGGGGCCCTGTTGATGCAATGAAAACTTCTGTTTCAGACTTCCACTAAAATCCATCCTCTCTCTCTCTCTCTCTCTCTCTCTCGCAGCTGCAGTCTCTTGTTCACGAGCGAGGAGCGTGCAAAGAATGGCGTCTTGAGCCGGAGTTCTCCCCGTCAATCCTATCCGTTGAGCATTTTGCGTAGCTTAGCCCGGCGAGGGAATTTCCTTTTTCTTTTCGGCTGCCAATCTGTTTCTTGCTTCAATGGCGTCAGGAGGCGGGATTTTGGTGGGCAAGAACCCTACCAAAACCCTCGCCGCCATCCTCCTCCTGCTGCTGCTCGCCGTCTCCCCGCTCTGCGCGCGCCCGGCCGCCTCCCAGCCGCTCCACTCCGACCCCATGCCCACCCAGTCCCCAGCCGCCGCCGCCCCGCCACCTCCCCCATCATCACCGCAGCCCAAGATTCCCCACGCCCAGGCCGGCGGCGCGGCCCGCCTGCGCCGCATCGCGCTCGGCGTCCTCTTCGGCTCCCTCGCCGGCTTCCTCCTCTCCCTCGCCTTCCTCTACGCCATCCGCGTCGCCGTCCTCCACGCCCGCAACGCGCCCGCCATCGCCAGGGGCCCCGTCTCCTTCACCCCGCAAATCTCGCCCAAGAGCCTCCAGCTCGCGCTCCCCTCCTCGCGCCCGCTCGCGCACGGGCCCCGCGGGACATACCACAAGCTCGTCCTCGACGGCGACCTCACCGTCGCCGTCAAGCGGCTCGACACCGCCACCCACCCGGACTCCTCGCCGCTGGCGGTCTCCAAGTCTGACATGAGGAGGGTGCAGCGGCAGCTGGAGGTGCTCGCCCGGGTGCGGCACCTCAACGTGATGGGCCTCAAGGCGTACGTCCGCGAGCCCGACCGGCTCTCGCTGGTCTACGACTTCGTTCCGGGAGGCAGCCTGGAGGACGTGATGAAGAGGGTGAGGTCGCAGCAGCTGAGCCTCGACTGGGACACCAGGAACAGGATTGCCGCCGGAGTGGCCAGGGGACTGCGGTACCTGCACTTCGAGTGCATTCCCAGGATACTGCATTGCAACCTCAAGCCGTCCAATGTGATGCTAGAGGAGGGCTTCGAACCGGTTCTGGCGGATTGTGGGGTTGCCAGGCTCTTTGATTCGGGTTCAGCTGATCCGGAATCGTCCGGAAGCCTCTACACTGCTCCAGAGTGCTACCAAAGTGGCAGGTAAATTATATCTGCTCTCATTTTCAGACTTTGGTGTTCAGTTCAGCTAAAGCTGTTAGCTTACTGTTGGCAATATAACTAGTATCAAATTTGCAATGTGGTTTGTGGGTCTGTTGATTGTAAATTGATGAGGAAAATTAACCCTAGAAACAGATACTATGCGCCTACATGTTCATCTGTTGTATATACAATCTCTGATATGAACCAAACAACTCTAGGTGTTTCATATGGTAGAAGTCTATGATATGTGATATTTGCTATTGGCACTGGATATCGTAAACTTTAATATCTAACTAGTTATAATTTTATTAAGTCTTACTTATACATCTGACTGCCAGCATGTGAACTGATAATAACAGATCAAAAAAAATTCTAGAACCATAAGCATGGCAACATTATATTGCCAGAAAAAGCATTTTCCCTATGTATTTGATTATTGCTTGCATCCATAGATTGTTTCATTATCTGCTTTTAGTTTTGTGTCCCCAGTAAACAGTGTGCAATCATTGGCTAGCGCACGCTGTTGTCTGTTTCCTTTTATCAGACTCTCTTCTGGATTTTGTTTTCCATGTTATATGTGATCGTGTTGATGGTGAATAGACTTCGCTTCCGTGACATTTAATCATTGAAATGAGTAAGAGAGAAGATATAAAGCATGCTGATAAAGAATACAACAGGGCTTCTTGAAGTTACCCAACTTTTGCTTTTAGTAATCTGAGAACCTTTACTTTGTTAGGGAACCTGCATCTGACCTTTTTGAATTACCTTTGATCCTTCTGCTTTCCATATATTCCCGCATGAGCGCATACGGTTCTTGGCCCGCCTTTTTCCTAAAAATTTAAATTTCATTATAGCCTCCCATATCTCAATCAGAGAATAGATCCTTTGAGGATGGGTATTCTATATTCTTATTCCAATATCTTTCAGATAAACCTAGTTACCACTCTAGTTGTTTGTTTCTAGATCAGTGAACTTATGGGAAGTTACTTTGTAGATCAGTGAACTTATGGGAATTTGATTTTTTGTAGATAAGCACTTTTAACCAGATAAAAGCAACTCGTCAATTGTTTGTTCTGTTGAGATGGATCTTTTTTTACTTAGTGATCAATTCTAATAGAGCTTATATCTTTTTTCTGTACAAGCTCTGCTTAATTCTACATGTATGTTTGCCCCAATAAGATTTTTAGATCTTCAATATCATGTACTGCCATCTGCATATATTTCAGCTGCTAGGTGTTTTCTGTGCATCGTGATTCAAACATTTGATGATGCAGGTACACGGACAAATGTGATGTCTATGGTTTCGGCATGATCCTTGGCATTCTGCTCACGGGGAGGGATCCCACAGACCCATTTTTCTCAGGAGAAAGTGGACGTGGCAGCTTGGCTCGATGGCTCTGCCATATGCAACATTCTGGCGACGCGAAAGAAGCACTGGACAGCAGTATCATTGGGGAGGAGGTCGACGAGGAGGAGATGCTGATGGCCGTCAGGGTCGCCATCTTGTGCCTCTCGGATTCGCCAGCTGATCGGCCTTCCAGCGACGAACTAGTTGCGATGATCACCCAGCTCCACAGCTTCTAAGCGTCACCGTTGCTGGCACTTTCTTCAGTGCACTGCTAAGCTCCCTGTATGTTCTCCCTCCCGCGGGACGACGCCCAGTTGTGCTGGATCAAATGCCGCGCAGGTCATGCAACCGTCTGGCCAAGTTGAATGGTAGGGAACGAGCAATCTGGAGGCCAAAGCAGCTCGGTATCATGGTACATGCTGGTGCTTGGGCTCCCTGTAAGATGATGATGTTCTTGGCCATGATATTTCGGAGCCTGGGGAGAAAATGTGCATATATATCTCTGTAAAATGAGGCGCATCTTCTTCTGGATCTCTTTGCTGTAGTATGGGGGACGATGCTATGCCTGTGCATTGACCCATCACAGACATGGGCTCCACCCCGACCACTTGCCCATGGCCTGGTGTGCATTCGACAAGTGTTGGGGGCCCAACACGAGTTTTTACATCATTTCTCTTCATGTCACATGCTCACCACCTATCATCTGGCCTGCAGCAGCTAGCTGCTATCAGTTGTTGTCTGGGATGCCCTTTCATGTAGTACTAGTAGTAAGATGTAGAGCCATGTTCGATTCAGAACCTAGTGCAAGATGTGTAAATGTGAAGTGCATGCGACCAACTGTGTAGTCTTTGTGCATTGTGGGATGAACAACGTATTGTGCAAACAGTACCTCCTTTTATTGTTTTCCATGTGTAGTATACAGTAATATTCGCTTGTCCGTGCAAAACGACCATAAATTATGCTGAATACTGTTGAGAGTAATAAAGATTGATGCTATGCAAAGATGAGAATTATACGGTGGAAACCAAATTACAGTGAAAAGTTTGTGGAAATGACGCCTGGAAGTTCAAGGAAATCCCGAAATATGCTACGTTACAGGTTATGCCTGGAAGTCATATTCATTTGGGATGTAAGGAAAAGAACAAATTATTATGCATGAACTGCGACGTTGCGTTGTTTGTTGCTGTGCCTGTCCATCGCTGAATCTGGTTTCAAATGAGTTTGATTTTTATCTGCAGAACATCATCTCTCTAGCATACTGTATCTTCTCCAAAAAAAAATTACTACTCCGTAGAAAACTCAAAACGTAGCGGTTTTCACTGATATTTTGCTCTGCAAGTGCAAAGATGACTCTTGGAGAGTCGGACTCTGCATTGGCTCTGTGGGTGGACAGGGGTAACTTTGTGGTGGTACGTACTACTCCCTCAATTTTGGCCCCCATCTCGTCCGAGAGGGGCTTTCATTGTCACCAAACCTGAATTGCGTCACTGCTTGGACCTGCTTTGCAACAACAGAGGAGCCAGGCAGAGGCAGGCAGGCAGGCAGCATGATGGTGTGGCGCAGGACTTTGCATGTGAGCGCTGAATGGAGATGTTCTCTGTGGTCTCTCCCTCCTCCATTGCTTGCTTGCTTGCCTGCAAGGCAGCAGAGACATCAGAGCTGAAGAAGAACTCAGCGGTGAAAGGGGGAAAGGAGGTGCAAAAGAGCTACGGAGTGTGGTACAGATGAGGACGTGTACAGTAGTAGAACAGGGTTAGAGTTATTAGGATCGAAATCCAAGGGTAAAGGTTATCGTTTTCTTACTTCAAAGTTCGGGCGCTGGTGCACAACTTATAATGCTGAAATTGGACAGTAATCAGTCATGTGATTTCACGATTTAGGGAGTGATCCCACCTCACTTGGAGGGGTGCTGTGTCCAGATCGTTTGTAGGGTTTGTGTGTTTCCATAGTCCTTCACTCATGTTGCTACTTTTTTTCACAAAGGGAATATAGTGATACCAAGATGATATCAATTATACTCAGCCTCTACAACAACAAAATAACTAGAGGAAGTATAGACATCAAGGATGCACACACCCGAAAAACAAAGGGAGAAGAAAGAAATGAGCTCGTCGAAGCAATCAGACTCGCGACAGCAAACGCACCACTAGTGGTGACGACACCTCAACTCCGGAAAACTTTCTACAAAACGACGCCTTTGAAAATATAATTGTTCATAAACACCGGTATCGTACGATCTAACCAGCATGATAAGATCATGGGTTTTCACCCTGAAGAAAGGTCGGAGCCACTATTGCTAGGTACAACCATCGAAGGTCAGACCTAGGCTTTTCACCACGGGAACTAGATCACAGAGCACCACCAAGGATGAAGTCTTCCAGTGTCACTGCCCCACTAGTCGACAACACTGCTGCAAAATGATTATAATGTGACACACATACTTTTTTTGATCCGTTCTGAGTATTTCATGGGATCTTCTCGACTTGACACGAGCATGCGAGATGGAACCTCCAACACCTATCTCGTCTTCTTGGTCGTGTTCTCGCATCAATACCTTGGTAATCGTGACAACGGAGTTGCCCAGGTTGACCCAAGGTGTACGAAGGTTGTCACTGGTCACGGGAAAAATCTTCACATCGGTCACACTCCAACTGCGATGCACACGAAGAGCCCATCGCGCTATCTGACAGAGACATTGATTTGGTGCATGTAGATTGCCTTGGCAAGAGCAGCCCGCGAGGGATCACGGAGTCGTTTGATGCGCCCTGGTCGGAGGAGGCGCTCCCCGGACATGCCTGGATCCAGTCTCTCGTTCTAATCTAGCGTCGCCAAAAGCAAGACCTGGTTGCGGCGGCAAAGCAACTAGGGCCGTCGAGGAAAGGGCTTTATTGTAGGGGGGGCTTGTGGCGACCTGATAGGTGCGGTCTTTTTTTTCTCGCGTGTGTCCTTCATGTTGCTACTTGTTCGGTGTCTTTTTTCATTTCCTTTTTGAAATTAACTCTCGGCAATGTGTTGCTGCAGAAATTAGACCACCTTAGTATTAACCCTTTTTCTATTAAAAAAGAATATAAAATCATGGTTTTACCCGGTTTATGACATTTCAGACCCACTCTGTCTGCGTGAGAGAAACACAATGGGTTATGCTTTTAACACTAGGGCCCATAGGGCAGAGTGGTGCTAACCAAGCAGGGCGGGCCAGGCCAGGCCAGGAATGCGCACCCGTGAGTACTCCTCTCTTTTTTTTTCGGGGACCGTGAGTACTCCTCGGGCGGGCACGCATCGTCTGGTCCGCGTACTGGCTCTAGGCTACGGCCTGTACGGCCCACTAGCCCCGTCCCACGGCGTCCTCCGGGGACGGACGGCCCAGATCACCGCAGCACAGCGAGCCGCCCCCGCGTGTCGAGGCGGGAGGTGGCCAGTCTATCTCATCGGACGCGCGCGCGCGCGGCGCCGTGCACGCCGATGCGACGGAGCGGGGCCGGTTCGGACCGTACGATGGAGCGGAGCGGAGCGGAGGCGACTCCTCCGATGGAACCTGACAGTGGAGAGGGGTGGCTCGATGAATCGTAGGGGATAGGGGGCGTGTACGTGTCAGAGTGGGCCATGGTAGTAGTCGTAGTAGGCCTTGCCTTTGATGCAGTGCGGCATCTGCCTTTCTGTGTCTCCGCTGCACCGCCACCGCCCGGCACTGCAGCGGTGGGGACGACGCCGGACTGTGCCTCCCCACCCCCTCGCCTGCTCCTGCACCTGCACGGTCGTCCTCGGACGGACGGCCGGCCGGCCGGCCAGCGCCGATCATGCTTGCTCTCGGGCCGGGTTAACGCCGCGCTATTCATATCACCGTACCAATTAGCCCAGCGCGCGCGCTATCGGCCCAACTACTACTGCAGCAGAGTGATGAAACGGGCAGCTCGGCTCGGCACGTGTCTACCGCTCCTTGTACTACTAGCTGGAAAGAAAAAACTATTCCCAGAAATAAAATGGCAGTCTGCGCTAGTAGACTCACTCGCCCTAGTCGTCGATCTATCCAGAGCTACTAGCCCCGGTGTGGAAATACAGCACACTTGCAGCTGCGAACCAGGACGAAACGATCGGCATCCCCCAATTGGCAATTTACTATATTTGGTCTATACAGAACTAATCGCTGTACATTCTACTCGATAATTAAATAAATCACTTAATTAATCCAGGAAAAAAAAAACGGGACGTCACCGTAGCGGGCGTAGTATACAATCGATGGGTCGCCATCTACTAACAACGTTGTGGCGGAGGATAACACGCATGCATGCCTTCGGAGAGGAATACAGAGAGCATATACTGGAGTAGTACTCCAGTTAGCCAGTCCACCGCGTACAGACACACTACTACAGTAGTTCGGATTAGTTTACCCGCGTACAGAAATGGTAACCGCGACGCAGGCTCGACACGTAGCATCTGTGCGTGCGTGTGTTTGTTTAGTTTTCTATTGTATAGGGGAAAGAAAAAAAAAGGAGTGCGTGTATTTGTTTATTACTGTGGTAGACGAAGCACGGTGTACGTTGGTTGCTGACGAGGGTTTTTGACAGGCTTGTTGTGCCTGCCTGCCACGTCGTAAGCAGAACAAACAGAGTAGTACTCCAGCTGTGGTTTTGTTCTCAACACTAGTACAGTACTATGTTTGCGATTAAAAGCAGGCTTGCCTCTTGATCTGTCCCGTCTCGAGAGCAAACAGTGATGGAGCTCGACCGGAGCCAATTCTATGCTAGCTGGCGGCCGCGGTAGGAGCGAGGAGCAGCTAGACGATGGGTGAAAGCGGAGGAGGGGGAGGTGGGTCAGGACAGGAAAAGCCGCGTCGTCCGTGGCGGATGATCAGCTAGCTCGGCGTGTCGGACCGGCTACAGGAGACAAGTCAGAGGAGAGACCGGCACCGGCGCGAGTGAAAAGTAAAAGTAAACCCCGTCGTGATCACACGCACCGGAGTAGTGGTAGCTTAACCCAGCAACCTTCCGGGGTAACAAAGATTAATTAATTAATTAATTAAGAAAGTAGACAGTGGAGTACTACTACTCCTGTATAGAGTATTACTAATGATTCCTGAGGAGGAGGAGGAGGAGGAGGAGTAGTCAGTGGTGGGCGGAATAGAATAGTGGAGGATTCCTTGGATGCAGCAGGAGCAGGTTAGGTCTTCACGTCGGGAGATATGATACTCTACTTAAGAAGAAAAAACAATTTTAAAATATGGTTATCTCTGCTGCCCTGCCCTGCCCTGGCCTGGCTGGGTCTCGGGCGACCCGGTAATGCAATGCAATGCAATGATGACGGCCACGCCAGCAGCGATTAGGCGAGGCCTCCCTGGCCCTGTACATACATGTCCGAGCCCCCGACGCGGGGGACAGCCACACCACATCACATCCTCTTTGTGCTGTGTGTGTACGCGGAGCACGTCACGGCCAGCCAGCCCCACGCTGCCACGGATATTTAATTATGGTAGTATCATTTAATTAATCGCGGATGGGTTTAACTAGTCGCGGGTGGAGAAGCCGATGCAGAGACCATTACGGTGTCGGTAATGCGGGATTAATAATTATTAGTGGGGGGATTGATTAGATTAGATTAATCGGGGCCCGGGGACCCCGCGGCGATGGGAGCGGGGACACGGCGCGCGCTGCCGTCCGATGCCGCGACAGCGTCCGCCTGATCGCCGACGGCTGCCCGCCCCGTCCGTCTGTCGGCGTCTCCGTTAACTAGCGCCGTTAGCTTCGTGTTGGCGGCAATTATTGCCCCTTTCCTTTCCTTTGCCTGACGGGGGGAGAGGAGGGGGAGGCTGCTGCGCTGGTGCCTGCTGCTGTCTGTCCCCGCACCGCACGCGAGACCCAGCTCGCTCGCAGCTGCTCCTGATTTGCTAACAGTGGCAGCGTATTATACTGTACTAACTTACTCCTCCTAAGCTAAGCGCGATCCATTATATGCCCAGCTGCTGCTACTACTGCTAGTATAATCAGAGCAACTTAGCAAAGCAGAGCAGTTGCTGATCGCATCATTGCCGCCTTTTCCCAGCCGTGTTGGTGCGTCTCGGACCGGACGATCACCGGTGCTGTCTCCACTCCTGTTCGCTAGCTCTCTGGGCCTCTGGCCCCACCATGCAGGATACGTAGTACTGTTCCTACGTAGGAGTACGTACTAAGTGAAATACGTTAATGCGATAACGCTGGCACGTACCACCAACCCACTGTACCGCGTCTGCGGGGGGAGGGGCTCCTGTCGCAATCCGTCGGGCGCTCGCTCGGGAGAGGCAAGAGCCGTGTGGCGCGTGGCTTTGCCCGGCCGCGAACGGGATGCCTATCCATTTCAGGGCATGGTCTGTCTCCCCGCCCGCCCGCCTTGCCGTAATGCCGTGTCAGACCGCGTGTTTCCGAATCGGGGCGTGATCTTGGTAAGTACGCCTCTACGGTCGGTCGTTCCTACTACCGTCGTCTGTCCCAGAACGGAAAAGAAAATTTCAACCCGTGCATCGCATCGCACCGCACCGCAATTTCTCTCTCTCTCTCTCTCATAAAATACGCGGTTCCCTCCGTCCTTCGTCTTCTCGTTTTCTTCTTCCTCACACGACACGTGTGCATATGTGTATATACTCCCGGTGACTTGCTTGCATCAGCGTGCGAGCAACTTGTCGTTTTTGGATTGAAGATCGATCAGCCTAAATTTAACGAGGTCACTAAATCACGCATACATACAGAAATAAAGTATGTATTCTCTTTGTGCCAAAACATAACACGTCTAATGATTTTTTCCTACCGTGTGAAAAACGAGTAAATTTATATCGATACCCCTGTCCAAATTTGAATTGCAACCAGCTGTCGTCGTCTTCAATCTCCGCCATGACCCAGCTGTCGTCGTCTTCAATCTCCGCCATGACCCAGCGTCGTCGTCTTCAATCTCCATCCTGCCCCAGCACTCCTCAGGCCCAGCCAACTCCCCTTTGCCCTAGGTCGTCGATACCCTCATTCCCTGATTGTCCTAAGCATGATGCTCTCCTCTGCCCTAGGTCGTCGATACCCTCATTCCCTGATCGTCCTAAGCATGATGCTCTCCTACGCCCTAGGTCGCATGTTTCACTGATCGTACGTCATGAGCACGAGGTCCGCTATATCGTCCAGAGCGCCGAGTCGCCTAGGCTGGAGCGAAGAGGGTGCACATGCGGAGCGACGGATGGAAGGGTTGTTAAAATATATATCCTAGCTGTTTTTATCAGTTCCGACTTATTGGCTAGGGCAACAATTCAATATGATATCAGAGCCAGGAGGTCTCTAGTTCAAACCCCGGCAAATACACTATTTAATTTACTCTAAATAGTTGCGGCCCCTGATTACCCATGTCTAGTGTCTTCTTATTTGTCCTGCCTTGACATAAGGGGGAGTATTAAAATATATAGTCTAGTCCTTTTCATCAGTTCAGACTTTTGAAATAATTGACTAGGGCAATAATTCAATATGTTATGAGGGCCAAGAGGTCTCAAGTTAAAACCCCAACAAGCGTACTATTTAATCTACTCTAAATAGTTGCGGCCCTTGATTACCCACGTCTAGTGTCTTCCCGTTTGTCCATCCTAGACGTGCGGGGGAATATGCCCTAGAGATAAATATTTAATGGCCTATTTTATAAAGTTTATGATTAAGTTTTATATCATGCTATAACTGTATTGATTAGGAAACGTTAATACCCGTGTGATATACAAACAACCAGTAGTTCTCGGTGAAACCCTAGTCACTGGTTCATTGGTCAAAGGATGATCAAAGGTTTCCTGATTATGTTGGAGCCTTGGCCCTAATTGATAATGGAGTCATTTCATTAGGAAATGAGATGGTGAACATACCCTATCTATCACATCGTATCATGATAATGTCACAGAGTTCAGGTTACGATGATTAGGAAACATAGTGACTCTTTCCTTAGACCATGCGACCATATCAAATCACTATATCGCAAGAATACTTTGATGGCACTTAACGTCACTCGGTGAAACGGTGATCATAAGGATGTCGTTAGGTGTCGGAAGAAACAGGTTGAGGAGACTGCGTCAAGAGTAGGATTTGTCCATCCGTGTGATGGAAGATACCCTAAACCCACTCGGATAAGTTATATCCATAAGCTACACAATGTGTGACTTGGTCATAGGGATGTCACTTATCAGATCGAGTAAAGAAGGTATTATCGGTAATGAGGTTGGACCCTGACATGAAGATGTCATTTTATCAAACCTCGGACAGTATAGTATAGCAGAGACAAAAGGAATAAGACACAGCGTGTACGGTTCAATGACAAATTTCGTTGAGTACACAGATGGTTATCATGGGTATCCAGGTCCCGCTGTTGATCATTGTTCCGAGAGGAGTCTTTATCATGTCTGTAGTACTTTCGAACTATTGGGTATCACGCTTAAGGGCTTGACAAAGCTTGGAGATTGTTAAATGTTAGTTTGGAATCACTGAAGAAGTGAGAAGACAGAGACGAGAAAAGTTCTATGGAGATTCGAAGGTGTTCGGAGAAAGGATAAGGAAAAAGGAACGAAAAGGGTTTTCGGATAAATGGTGATTTAAATATTTATTAGATATTAATGTTGGAATTATTACCTAGAGGCAATAATAAAGATGTTATTATTATAATTCTTGTTCATGATAATGTTTATATTCCATGCTAGAATTGTACTAAGCGGAAACTTTAATACTTGTGTGGTTTGTGAACAACACTGTGTCCCTAGTACGCCTCTATGGACTAGCTCATTGATTAAAGATGGTTAAGGTTTCCTAACCATGGACATGAGTTGTCGGTTAATAATGAGATCATATCATTGGGAGAATGATATGATGGACAGACCCAAACTAAGCGAAGCAATTAGATCGTGTCATAGTGTTCATCTTTGCGAAGCTTTTCTTATGTCAAATATTGTATTCGTTAGACCTTGAGATAATACAACTCCCTGGTATCGGAAGAAAGCTTTGAGGTTATCAAACGTTATCCTATGAGAGGGTGATCATAAAGGTGTCTCTCAGGTGATCGGAAAGTATCTGTTGGGTTGTATGTATCGAGATGGGATTTGTCCCTCCCAAGTCGGAGAGATATACTTCGGGTCCACTCGGTAATCGATATCAACACCGCTTGCAAGCATGTGGTTAAGGAGTTAATCACAAAGTGATATCGGATTACGGAGCGAGTAAAATACTTGCTGTGAACGAGATTGAACTAGGTATGACGGTATCGACGATCAAATCTCGGGCAAGTAAAATATCGCGAGACGAAGGGAATATATATGGGATTGATTGAATCCTAGCATCGTGGTTCATTCGATATGATCATCGATGAATGTGTGGGAGTCAATATGGGTTTCCAGACCCCACTGTTGATTATTGATAGAAGATCATGTCCGCATATTCTCGAACCCGAAGGGTCACACACTTAACGTGTCTCGACGCTATGATAGATTGGATAATTGGTTTATGAGTTTTTGTTCGGAGTCTCGGATGGGATCCGAGACATCACGAGAGGTTCCGGAATGGTCCGGAGAATAAGTTTCATATAAGGCAGTGCAGTTTTTGGAGTTCGGAATTGTTCCGGGTTAATCGGTATTGTACCGGAAGCTTCTAGAACCTTCCGGAAGGTAACGAGGTTGAAACCTGACATGGAGATATCATTTGATAAAACCTAGGACAATATAGTATCATAGAGACAAAAGAAATAAAACAGAGTGTTTACGGTTTAACGACAAATTTTGTTGAGTACACAAGTGGTCATCATGGGCATCCAGGTCCTGATGTTGATCATTGGTCAGAGAGGGGTCTTCATGTCTGTAATATTCTCAAACTATTGGGTAGCACGCTTAAGTGCTTGATGAATCTTGGAGATTGTTAAAGTCTAGTTTAGAATGACTGAAGAAGTGAGAAGAGAGAGACCACGAAAGTTCTGGGAAAATCCGAATGTGTTCGGAGAAAGGAAAAGGAAAAAGGACCGAAAAAGGGTTTTCGAATAAATGGTTATTTAAATATGTTTATTATATATTAAAAATATATTTATAAAAGCGTCTTATAAGAGGTATTTTTCCTAAAAATAAACGGAAGAAAAAGGCAAAACGGTAAATGTATAGGACTGGTTTGACCAGCCCACGTACATGTGCGTCAAATAATAGCTGTCGCACTAGGCGGGCAACATCATAGGCCGCAGCCACCGCCGTGGGCTGCACAGGCAGGTGGCCAGCCCACCTGGCCGGCACCGTAGCCACCGCACGGGCAAGCTGGGTCGCGAGGCCAGCCTACCTGGTTGCCTCCGCTGGCGGGCCAAGGCGGGGTGGGTGCGAGGCATCGTGGGACCCTCTACAGGTTGCCTCCTTCGTAGTGAAAGATGGGTCGTCGGGGCGTGGCGCTGGCCCACTCGACCGACTCCAGCTGCAGCTAGCTACTACGCGAGTTGGGCCACGGTGGGCACTTTGGCCTACTCGGTTGGCAGCGTGTTTTTGCTCCCTTTTTCCCTAGTTTTTAGTCCTGTATGGGAAACCTAAGGTGGAGGAAACCCCTCCCTCCGTCTATATAAAGAGATGCCCATGAAAGGATTAAAATACACCAATTTCCACCAGAAAATAAATAAAAGGCTTGTGTTGCCTCTCTCTCTCTCTCTCTCTCTCTCTCTCTCTCTCTCTCGTGACGGTGGCCCCCTTTTCAGGGTTGTACGAGCAAGGAGTTTTTCACCGCGGAGCGCCGTCGTGCTCCGGGATTCGGAGCCGGGTGATCTACTTCCGCAATCTCGACTGGATCAGAGAGAAGCGGGGTCGTTGTCAAGCATCGTACGTGTGTGACTCCCTCTGGTGGCACCGTACTTTTGGTGCTAGGACTTCGTGACCTTGAGGTCAACGTCAGGGCGTCTTCTTCATCCACGTTCCTCGCGGTACGTTAACCGCGCTCGGTCTTCAAAAGTATGAATACCGTGTTCCCTCCCGTTACTGCATTACTAGTAGATAGATCTTGGCATTAGGGTTTCGATCATAAGGAATTTTTTGTTTTTTGCCCTCGTCCCAACAAAATCAAGGTGTTTACACATGCTTGCTAGAGTGAAATTTAGTCATGAGAGTAAATGAGGTTCATACATTGATGAAAATATATGACATAGTAGATACATTAGATAGGTTATATTTTTGTGTTTGTACTAAGTTAAATTTTGTGTCTTGGGTAATCTGGAAGATATGACCGACTCTTAGTGTTCATGGCATGCTGCATAGCAATAAGGTGCAAGTGTTTTGAATTTGACTAATTAAAATATTTAATGCCGATGTGAGATCATTTGGTTAATTCAATATGAATTTTTCACCAATTTACAATCTTTTTCATGTATTTCTTGACAATTATAATGTAATCGAGCACTATAATTTTTTAGTAGTATAAATGAGCATGATCAGTAATATAATTGATCACTAGAAAATTAAAAAAAACTCTATATAAAGGAGTAGATTAATATATAAATGAGGTACTTATAATAGTTAAACCACCAGAGGCTATGAATATAGATATTGTCTTCGCTTACATGCAACATCAAAGATAATAAGTAACTTAAACAAAATATAAACAAGGGCAGCAGCAGGAGCAAGGACACGGAGCCACCTTAGCATGGGCATCAGCAGGAGCATCAACCTACTCTTTGTCATAGACTGTCATATTTTCCATAGACTGTGTGCCACGCCAAGGTCTTCATCCTTGACCTTTGCTAACGCCCACCACATGCTAGATCATGCTTTCGATGTCCGTGTTGATGGCTCTGCCACAGAATGGTCAAAACAATTTCCATTTAGAGTGGAAAGGAATTTTCCCTCACCGTAACCGCCTCAGACGTAGCGGCTCTTGCAGTCCCTGAAGTACTTGTTAGAGGCCATGTTATTAGAATCCTCCTGTTGGTTTTTAAAACATAGCTTAAAACTCATGCATATGATTGAATTGTATTACAATTCAAGAATTAATAACATATATAAGACAATATTAACTTGATATCAAAGAGGATGTATCTCAACAATAGTTTGATCAGTTCATATATCATTTCATGTATCCAAACAGAATGACAATTAATTGGATCAGCATTAGTTATATGTGGAACAAAGTCTAGGGCCTCATAAGTTTCTGCAGGAATGGCGTAAGCGAATCAAGTACCAATTGCACAACCTATTATTCTTATATATTGCCCTAAGTTCGCTAACAAATCCTTAATAAATTGGAATGTAATCCTTATTATATACCACTATGAATGAATGTGTTTCCTACATATTATAATTATAAATAACAAAAACAAAACAATATTCTTGAACACGTAGAAACAATTTAGGATCAAAACCATGCATATACATATGCATCATACGAATCATTTGCTTCCTGGATATATAGTGCAATCATATAATTAATCACAAGAATGAAACAAAAATATATCACAATTAATTGGTTGTGCACTAGTAGAAATAATTCAAAGATCATATAGTTTCATATAAATGTAGAATAAATCAGGGGCCTCATAAGTTTTTCAGAGATGGAGTTAGCGAACCAAAGTATCAACAACACAACCTATATTTTTTGTGCACATTGATGTCTCAGGTCACTAGTACATCCCTAATAAAACGATACCAATAAATGTGTCACCCCTGTACTCTTTTGGGGCAAATTTCAATCATTGGCCTCACTAAGAAACTACAATGTAATTATTATACACTATGAATGCAATAACAATTTAATGTATATAATCACAATTTGTTGTGTGTACATACTAGTAGAAACAATTAAAAGATCATAGTTCAATATGAATGTAGAATAAATTTGGAGGGACTTATAAGTTTTTTAGAGATAGAGTAAGTGAACAAAAGTACCAACAAAATAACCTATATTGTTTGTATACATTGCCTCAGATTCACTAACCCATTCCTAAAAAAATCTACACCAACAAATGTGTCACCCCTGCAATTTTTTGGAGCAAATTTCAATTATCGGCCTCAGTGAGAAATTAAAATATAATTTTTATATATTATGGCAATAACAATTCAATGTATGATCCTAATGTTTATGTGTATGTACTATTAGAAATAATTCTGAGATCATAGTTCATATAAATGTATAATAAATCTAGTGTCTCATAAGTTTTTGAGAGATAGAGTTAGCGAACCAAAGTACCAATTACACAACTTATATTGTTGGTGTACATTGACTTAGAACTAACCCATCCGTAAAAAATCTGACACCATCATATGTGTCTCCCCTTTCACTCTTTAAGGGGAAAATTGAATTATTGGTCTCGGTAAGAAATGGAAATGTAATGTACACTATGTGACACATATGAATGTTGTATATCGAAATCAATACTCTAGTAACAGCTAGAAAATCCTATAACCTCTAAAATCAAATATGTTACAAATCAATTAAATTTATAGCACAAGAACCGTATGAACAACAACAACAAGCTAAGCAAATGTAAATTTACCAGATGGCAGATGAGTAGATCTAATAAAATCTCCAAAAGAATTGACTGTTTGAACCATATAAATTCCCCACATCAAGAAGACGTGCGGCAGAGCAAAATAATCCATAGACGGTTGAGCAAATCCTATGTATGAACAGTAAAATCTGCAGCTATGACTAGAGAAGCTAGCAAAATAGTATCTCAGATGCCTCATTGGAGAGACCTCCTCCTTGAACTCGTCCCTCTCCTCGATTGCTTCAAGGATTTGTTCGTAGAGAATGCGGACGTTGATGAATAGCATCGGGTTGCCTTGCCTGCCGAACAAACGAACAATGAAAATCTTGTCTAAAAGACCGGATTTGAAGCAAGATGAATGGCGCTGGGGTTTTTCAAATCAAACCCGCTGACATGGATATGCCCTATGGGTACCTGATGTTAGCCTACCTGGTCCAGCCCAACGGAGGCTCATAGGAAGGACCTGCTGCAATCATGAAGCCCAAGGAGACTTCGGATGCCCAAGCCCGGAGAGAACTTGAATTCTTGGAGGACACGACTAATGTAGATAGAAATTAAAAGGGGATAACCCTAATCTGTAACCGACTCGACCTACCCCAAGACCTAGCCTCCCCATATAAAGGCCAGGAGAGCACGACGAGGAGGCTCTCTCACCTCATACACTAGAACACACCTCACGCCATATTGCATATGCGCACCCTTGTAATCATCGGCATCGCCATAAATCAAGAACAGTCAAGGAGGAGTAGGGTTTTCCCTCCGGGGGCCTAAACCTGGGTAAACCTCGTGTCCCAGTGTTGTAAGTCTATTAGCCATTTCGCGATATCCGGCTTCCCCTCCTTCTCCAAAACCCAAGTTCATAAAAATGGGCATTGACGAGTCGAACCCTCGTCAATTGGCACCGTCTGTGGGGACTGGGGATGCTGATTGTGCGACCGTGACGGCCGTCGTGATCTTCGACTCCTTCGCCATAGAGAATCACATCCTCTTCGGCACCATCGACTTCACCGTCCACTCACCTGCAACCCACCGTGACTTCGATTCCGTAGGAGACGGAGGCAACATGATGCTTGGAGGACTATGCTTCCAGGTAGGCAAGATCGGCACCATCCGCCTCCCAGAGCGGGTGGTACCTCTAACAATCATACCCACTCCATGGGTGCCGCCGATCGGTGTCCTGAGCTCATCGTCGCCGACAAGCGATTCGGAAGCTACAACTCCGACCTCTACGACCCCCTACGGAGGAAGGAACCTACGGTTCAGGATCTAAGAGTTGTGGGAGCAACGATCTCCCCCATCGCTACATGTGCACGGTCATCATCTATGCCGACGTTGACAACGGAGCCGAACCTACGGCTCCCCCTCCCAACCCGCAGGCTCCTAATGCCACGAACAGAGGAAACGAACCACCCCTGGCCCATCCCAACGGGAAAGGGGCACATGAAGCTGCTAATGGCGGCAATCACAATCGACAAGATATCCATCTCAACAACGCTCAATGGGAAAGAGTCCGGGAAGCCGTGCGAGGTACTAATCCTCTGCCACTCGACGCTTATCGTGACATACTATTGGTATATCACTGGATCCTCATAAACGAGCACAATCAACAAGTTGAGAAGCACAAGGAGCTCGAACAGCGCATGAGAGCAGCTGACGAGTCAATCATGCGGCGAACTGCGCTCTCCTCCATTGGCGGATCCTCTTCAAAAGGCTACGACGACCACAAGCACCACTCCTGAATGGAGCGCATGAACCATGTTGCACGACGCAAGGCCACCAAGGCACTCGACCTATCCTTCATGTCGATGGACTCGCAGGGCAACATCATGCCCAAGACACCGCAAGCCGCGGTCATTCCATCCACCACCTACCTGGCAGAAAACCCGCCACCGACGGGGGATCCCCGGTACGCAATCCACAAATCTGCGATTGCGGGTCTTGGGCTTGTCGGAGCCGCATTACACGGAGAAGCGACCCTAGTGCCGAAGAAAAAGGCTGTAGTAAAATTCACTAGAAGCCACACACACCCTATCCGATGAGGACGGGCATGACCTGCCGCGATGTCGCCGCAACCCGCGGAGAAAGAGCTACAACTATGACGCCCATGAAGAGCTCACACAGCACAAGATTGACAAATCACGCACAAAATGTGCGTGCTCCATAGAGTCCAAAGAGGAAGACATGGAGCTATGCAGCGCCAGGTAATTTATGATGGCTGTAAAATATAGCCATCCACGTTCGCATTTAAACTAGATATTATTCATATATTTGATAGAATATCTCTCTAAAACCTGCCACTAATGCCTAATTATGAAAGGGGCATGCAATACTTTCTTGCTATTTTTTCCTGCATATATAATGACGTATTATGATGGGAATCACTACATAAATGCCAAAGATACGAGATTTCCAACACACCAAAGAGACCAGGAGCCGTGAAGACATTACTGCAAGCTTAGCGACCAACTATATGGCCCGCCGCCATATAGTTGTCGTCGTATAGTTTGCACCGACTTCATTAGGTCAAACAGAACAACTTTCGTGAAGGGACCCACTTCTCTCTTGGCGCCTTTGTGACCCGGCTGCATCGTAGATCTGAGACTTACTGATCCGTCTGCCGACATGAGCAAAGCCTGAGTCGGATCTCCTAACGCATACAAGTCGACAATTCTTATTGTTTCGGCTAAGCTTGTCGGCATATCCCTCTGTAATATTTGCCATGGCACACTTCTGTGCCTGCATCCTTGTGAAAACCATGCAATGGCCTGAGATTCAATTACTCCTTCGCAGGAATTGCGCATAGTGCACCATCTAGTGAGAAATTCTCTGTCTGTTTTATTTGGCCTCTGTTTGCACATAGCCAGTTGTTATGGGCGATTCGGCCTCTTGTAGGTGCTTGTGAAATTACTCACAAAATATTCTTGGAAATCAATCTAGCTGTTGATGCTTCTGGGTGGCAAGTTATTCAGTCATACCCTCGCTGGTCCTTCTAGCATCGGCGACATGTACCGCACTGCACATTTCAGATTACCCTGCGCGATTTTTACCGCAGTTCCGTAATCGATAAGCCAATCCACCGATTTTGTGCTTTCATCATACGTCTTCGTTCCTCTTTCCGGCTGAAAGTTTGGCACTAGCGGCTCTTTTATGATTCTTGGGCCAAAGCAGGGTGGACCCTTCGGATCTTGTGACTCGACTAGCTCTGCCATTTTTATTTTCTCAAGATTTAGCCTTGCATCATCTTGTTTGAGATTTTTGCCTCCTAGTCTTGATCCCATTGCTTGGTACACGTGATCCGGCATTTTATACCCGTCATTCACCATTGCCGAATAACCATCATTATACATGTTTGCATTCGGATCAACGGGTTGCTGCACTGCATGTCCTGCACTTTGCTACCTCATTTCGGGTTGGGCTGGTGGTGGATTCGGAGGTGGATTTCCTCCTCCTGCCGAGTGAGTCTCACGCCTAGGCTGAGGCGCGAAGTTCTGGCCTCCATTATCATTTCTTTGTGCACCTTGCCTTTCTCGGCCAACATTTTCTTGGTTATCATTTCCTTGACCAGCATTTCTCCTCGCGCCTTGGGCACGAGCCGGGTTCCCTTGAGCCACTGTCGGATCATAGGCAACCATCTGTTTGTTTTTCCTGAGTCCACACTTTTCTCTTTTCTCTGTCTCGGCGCATCCCCTGGTGAGGAGGTTGTATGCCCTGCAGACCTGGCCGGGATTGGCGTTGCCGAGTGAACGACTTGTGACTGATGACCCACAAGTATAGGGGGTGTATCATAGTACTTTCGATAAATAGGAGTGTCGATCCCAACGAGGAGCTGAAGGTGTTGACTAGTGGTTTGGATCAGGAATTCTTTGTAACTACTTAGCAAACATATTTTTAGGATTTTTTGATAATGCAGAGAAATAAAGTGCAAGTAAATAAAAGACAATAATAATTGCAGCAAGTGGCCCAATCCTTTCTTCATCAAAGGACAAGCCGGTCTCGAGGACACATGGGAATACTGTCAAGTGATTTTGCTTCATATAGTTGATTAATCTTCTTTGGTTGAATAAGTGTTGTGTGGGTGAACCTAGGCTAATGTACCGACCTTACTTGGACTAATACATACTTGTGATCAAACCCCTTGCAAGCATTTGCAAGTACAAGAAAGTAATTAAGATAAAAACCTAACCACATCATTAAACTCTGAGATCCTACACTCCCTTGTGCAAAGGTTTCCTAACAGGGGTTCAGGTTTCTATCACTCCGACAACCCCACAATTAGTATTCAAATACACAATGCATTCTCCTAGGCCCATAAATGGTGAAGTATCATGTAGTCGACGTTCACATAACACCACTAGAAGAATAACACCACAACTTAAATATCAAACCATTGAATATTACTTCAACACAATTCCACTAGTAACACCGTGACTTCTCCCATGTTCTCAAGAACTAAACGAACTACTCACGAGACATCATATGGATCAATATCAGAGATGATATAATGATAAGTAACAATCTGAACATAAACAATAATTCAATGGTTCCATGATGACCCATAAGTATAGGGGATCGCAACAGTCTTCGAGGGTGGTATTATCCAATTTATTGATTTGACACAAGGGGAGCCAAAGAATACTTATAAACCTTAACAACTGAGTTGTCAATTCAGCTGCACCTAGAAATAATTTTGCTCATGAGTTTATCAAGAGTAATAGCAAAGTAATGAAGATAAAATAAAGCGATAGTAACAATAGTAGCAAACAGTAGGATACGAGTGCGGTAGTCATAGAGATGGATGGACGGGCGTTGCTTGGACGAGACTATTTGTAAAACCCCACCTTTATATAGGTAAAGGTCCCTGTGATTACAATGCTAGTCCCTGGATCAAATGCTAGCATCCACAATTTAAGATGAAGTACACAGAAACAAAGGTCATTATTACATTGTCATTCCAGAGATAACATAGTCTTTTACAACTCCATAGCCATAGGCTAGTACAAGAGTTTAACTTAACAATATAAATAAAAGTCTTCATCTTCATATGCCACAGGCAAGCATGTTGAGTGTAGACTCATAACCCTAATCCTCATCAGAGTAACCTGCAACATCACAAGTTATAGCCACAGTGGGTCAATACATTGGAATAGTATTGGCAAGTGATACCTTAGTAGAATAATAGTATCTAGCTTCTACATGAATTTGGCTAAGTGTAGCTTAGGCTTGCTTTGATCAAAATAGGTTTTACCTATCAGTTGAAAACACTAAGTTTTTGTTTGGCAAAACTCCCAAGGAACCACCAATAGACATTGGTGAACCTTTACCCTTGTTCGACCACAAGTTTTAACTTAGAAATTTGGATGAGAAGATTCTTGATAGCTTCCATGTCTTGATGCTCAAATTGTCCATTTCCGGGGACACGGCTAAGTACTTAGATTCTTCCTTCTCCAGAGGTGGTGCACTTTCCCCACAAGACTCGACATGCATCGAGACAGGACCTTTCAAAAGCCTTCCCTTAGACCAAAATGGACGCGCTCCAAACCTATCATCCCCTACCACCAACTGTCCATTTGGCTAAGTTATTGCAACCTATATGATCCAGGCGGAGCCCATAATGCCATGTGGCTGCACTAGAAGCTTCTTAACATATGGCCTCTCAAATACCTTTGTTTCTGGGTGGTATTCCACAAGTGAGATACACAGGGTAGGCCATTGAAAAATGGGCCCTTGTAACCACTCAAAAAAATCCAACCATGCAATTACCATTCCACCCAGCTGTTTCATTCACTTAGTTGTTTTATTAAGCAAAAACATAAGTCAAAGACTTAGCAACATTTTTCCATAGCATGTGTATAATCCACCCTTGTTTGCTACTAGCTAGGCTAAGCATGGTAATATAGCAAGTATCTTAACTTAGAGAAAATTCTATCAAGTCTACAACTACTAGGATTTCCCAAGCATAGCATATAGATACTTAACAAAAACATCATGCAATCCCTATACAAAATATCTCTAATGCATAGTCAAAATATTGGGACGAAATATGAAGCACCACTTTCCTTGGTAGTTGGGGGAGTAACAACAATCCTCACAGTCACAATCACCACTAGCACAGAAATCTACACATAAAATGATAGCACCAAATTCATATTTCAAATAATCAAGCAAAAATATATGAACACATGCAATGCCATGTGTTGATTTTTCTAAACTAAACAAGGCAAGTAAAACAATATTGAACAATAAACTAAACATTTATGCACCAATTAAACTTAATTTGGCCCTTAAAACATTTTCCAAATAATTTTTATACACAAAATAGGCCTACAAATGTCTCTGCATAAAATTCTATTTTAACAGAAGCAAATTGCAAAACTAAGCCTATAGATGTGTATTATTTTTGTGATTCCAATGATATATTATTTGTATATTTTGGATAAACAGAACAAAAGTTATTGAATTTACAAGTTTGAAAAACTAATAGATTCAAAAACATATTTTAAATTAAAAACCCAGACACGCATGGGCGTTCGATTGGTCTGCACGGATCAGGCATCACGCTCATGAGCTGTATCTAAGTGAGATCACGGTCCAGATCTTGCACTTTCGCTAAGCTTCTAATCTTAGCCAGAATCTAAATCTAACGGATCTAAACGCACATGCCATGGATGGCGCAAATGGCGGTGGTGGCGCTGCCTAGACGGCGCTCCGGCAAGGCCAGGGGGAGGGGGTGGCTTAGGGAGTTACCAGGGCCACAGCGATGAGGTGAACACAGTGGTGGTCGCAGGAAGAGGAGGGTGTACTGCGCGTTGTAATCGCCGACGGAGTTGAGTTCCCGTCAGTGCTGCTTGATCGATGACGAGGCCGAGCCTACAGAGTGCCAACAGACCAACAAAAAATATTGGCGCGTGTGCGCAAGGATAGCGATTGCGACGGTGCAAACCAGAGGCGAGGGCGGTGTCGAGGCTCACCGCAATCGTTCGTCGAAGCTCGTCGGAGTTGCGGCAATGCAAGAAGGAATTTGCAGAGCCTGGCGGCGCTCAGAGCTTGTGGAGTGGGGGTAAATGGAGCGGAGGGGTTAAGTAGGGCGAGGGTTTGTCATCTTTGGAAATCAAGCCAGATTAAGAGGATTGAAAGGGAGAAAGCGATGTGAGCGGGTCGTCGCGGCGTTGATTGAGGACGAAGAGGTGACGTGGAGGTGGGGGTCCACCTGTCAGCGAGGGGGCGCGGCTACGCGTGGTAAGCAACAGGGGGATAGGGGAAAACCCGGGTGGGCTGCTGGGCTGCTAGTTGGGCCGCGCCAGTTGGCTGGTCTGTTCTCTTTTTTTTTCTCAAAGCATTTTTCTTTTTTTGTTTTGATTTTCTAAATGAATTTGAAAGCTCAAATCAAATCTGTTTGAATTCAAATTTTCACGAGGTTTTTGTACTGTGATCCTAGTGTCAAAAAGTGTGTCCACCAAAACAAGGCACTCAAAAATTATTTTGAGGTTATAAAATGAAATAAAAACCAAGCCCCATATGTATATAATAAAAGGGTATAAATATGGTTTTATTTAGGGTTTTGTTTTGAAAAATTTTGTGCAAGCGTTGCTTTCAATTTTAAAACACAACTGATCAATCCAAAACACTCTCATACTTTGAAAGTAAAAATAAAACCATTGCCTTACTAGCATAAAATAATAGGCATAACATGGTTTCTTATTTTTGAAATTTTGTTTGAAATGACCAAATGCTATGAATGCATGTATGATATGCAAACTTTTCAAATCATGATTTTTGGGATGTTACACTATTCATATAACTTCAAGATCTAGGGCATTTGCAGATAAATAAGATAAAGCATTCAAGTACTAAGCAATCATAGGCATGTGTTCCATATATAGTCATACGTGCTCGCAATGAGAACTTGCACAACATCTTTTGTCCAGCCAGCCCATCGCAGCGGGGCCTAAAGGGAATCTACTAGCAATTAAGGTACTCCTTTTAATAGAGTACCGAAGCAAAAAATTAACACTCTGTGAACACATGTGATCCTCACATCACTGCCACCCCCTCCGATTGTTCCAATTTTTGTCACTTCAGGGCCTTTGGTTCCGAATAATAATATGTGTACACAACTTGCAAATAAGATCACAAACAATACTATCATCATGAATCAACAATAAGTTCAGATCTGAGATCATAACACTCGGGCCCTAGTGACAAGCATTAAGCATAACAAGTTGCAACAAAGTCAAATGACACTAATAAATATACTAGGTGACAGGATATACCCCACGGGTACATGACATTGGTATACCTAGTCCAGCCTAAGGAAGGACCACGTAAGGACATGCAGCCCATGAAGACTTCGGGTGGCCCAAGCCCGTGGCGGTTTCGACTCCTTGGAGGACAAGTCTATATTATATAGAATTTCAAAGGGTATCAACCCTAATTTGTAACCGACTCGACCTAGCCCGGGACCTGCCGATCTATATAAAGGCCAGGAGGGTACATCGAGAAGGATCTCTCAACTCACCGCATACATGTTGGAGATATGCCCAAGAGACAATAATAAAGTGGTTATTATCATATATTCACACTTATGATAAATGTTTACATACCATGCTATAATTGTATTAACCGGAAACATTAATACTTGTGTGATTTGTAAACTAAAATAAGAGTCCCTAGTAAAGCCTCTTGTTAAACTAGCTTGTTGGTTAATATATGATCATGGTTTCCTGATCATGAACACAGAGATGTTATTAACAACAAGGTCATATCATTAGGAGAATGATGTGATGGACATACTCCTATAGATAAGCGTAGCATAAAGATCAAGTCATTTCATTAGTTTAATTGCTATATGCTTTCTGATACATAGTAACCTAATTCCTTCGACCATGAAATCATGCATATCACCTTTACCGGATGGATGCTTTTATGACATCAAACACCACACCATAACTGGGTGGCTATAAAGGTGGCATTGAGTGTTCGGAAAGTATTGGTTGAAACACATGGATCAAGAGTGGGATTTGTCCATCCATATGACGGATATATATACTCTGGGCCCTCTCGGTGGAATGTCATCCAATTAGCTTGCAAGCATGTGACTGGGTCACAAGGGATCACATATCACGAGCGAGAAAAAGAGTACTTATCGGTAACGAGGTTGAACTAGGTATGCAGAGATACCGACGATCATAACCTCGGATAAGTAAACTATCATGAGACAAAGGGAAATTGGTATCGTATGTAAGTGGTTCATTCGCTCAAAGTAATCGAGAAATATGTGGGAGCCATGAATGAATTTCCAGATTCCTCTATTGGTTATTGTTAGAGAAGTGTCTCGATCATGTCCGCATAATTCACGAAACCAGGAGACACACTTAAGGATTAACGTTGTTTTGACTAGTTATGGTATTATGAGAAAGAGACCGAATGTTGTTCGGAGTCTCGATGGGATCCAGGATATCACGAGGTGATCCGAAATGGTCCGGAGAATAAGATTCATATAAGGAAAGTCCCGTGGAGTTCGGGAATGATTGTGTTTTCATCGGGAATGTTCTAGAAGGTTCCGGATTGTCAAGACTCAGGGGGAGGTACATGAATGTGTCATTGAATGATTGCATCATGTACTAAGTGTTCTTCTTGTTCCAAAACTGAAAAGTCAAACCGCCGGTTTGAAAGTCAAAGCTAAAACAACAAGAAACTGTGGAAAACAGAAACTGTGGAAAGTGAAACTGTGGGAAACATGCAAGAGGAGGTTGAAACCAACTTGGAGGAGGAGTCCCTCTCCTCCAAGCCGGCCAGCCTAGGCGAGGTTGGGAGGACTCCTCCCTCCTGGCCACCCTCCACCTATAAAAGGAGGCGGGGCCTCCTCTACACACAAGTTCCTATCCTCTAATCTCGGTTTAGAGCTTTTGGTTTAGAGATTCTAATTGCTTTAGCTCATGTTTAGAGCCTTCTAATTGTGTCTAATCTCTAGACCACTAATATCCTCTCTCATACTCCACCATACTCGCTCGGCTTAAGGAGAGTGCTACAACCTCCGCCGCTTTGGAACAAGGGAGAGGAAGGTCTTCAGCAATCAACGATGTGACCGATCGGGAGCGCCTGAACGCAAGCCTTGGAAGGATCGTCACACGATCTTGAGATCGGAAAGAGTACTACATCACCCACGAGAATCTGCTCTCGTTAAACACTTTGGAATCTTCGAGGGTAAGTTATTCCATCGACTTGTTGCTACAATGTAGTAGATAGATCTTGGCTTGTTTGTTTGTATGCGATAGAAAATTTTTGTTTTCCATGCTACGAACCCCTACAGTGGTATCAGCCGTGTCTATATGTAGATCTGTGTACGCAGTAGAACACAATGGTCATTTTGGGCGTTGATGCTTTTATTGTCGATTGCTTCTTGTGTACTTTGCATCTTGCGGTATGTTGGGATGAAGCGGCCCGGGCTAACCTTACATGACATCGTTCATGAGACTTGCTCCACGGTCGACATGCAACTTGTATTGCATAATTGGCTTTCCGGGTGCCTGTTTCTCCTAGCATAGTTAAGATCCAATTTACAACGGGTGATTAACAATACTAGTATCAATGTTGTGGTTCATGTTCGTAAGTTAGAACGACACTTATTAACAGCCCCAAACCACGTAAAACATGCAAAGAAAGTAGAGGCGTCTAACTTTGTTTCGCAGGGGTGTGCAGTGATGTGATATGGCCATGATTGTGATTATATATGATGTACGCAATGTTCCTTATTGTAAGTCGGCAACCGGCAGGAGCCATATGGTTGTCTTTGATTTCTAAGACCCGTGTCTATTCAAAGTAGTTGTAATAGTTGAAGCCGTGGATACAACCATGGAGAAGATCATTGACCTTGATGCAATGTCGGTGATGATGGAGATCATGTTCGTGCTAGAAGATGGAGATCGGAAGCACAAAGAAGAAAGGCCATATCATATCACATATTATGAATTACATGTGATGTTAATCCTTTATGCATCTTGTATTGCTTAGTAGACGGTAGCATTATAAGATGATCCTCATGCACATGAATTTCAAGTCATAAAGTGTTCACCCTTAGTTAGCACCGTTGCTAAAGCTTGTTGTTTCAAGCACCACGTGATGATCGGGTGTTAGATTCTACAAGTGTATACAACGTGAGCAAGATTTGCTCATGCGGAAACTAAGGTTTGATCTTGACGAGCCTAGCATGTACAGACATGGCCTCAGGAACACGGATTACCGAAAGGTAGAGCATGAGTCATATAGTAGATATGATGAACATGTTGATTGTTCGCCATTGAAGCTATATCAACTCTCGTGATGATCGGTTTTGATGTGGTGGATTTGCTTCGTGTGATCACTAAAACAATGTGAGGGATATTGTTTTGAGTGGGAGTTCACCTAGATTAATTTAATTATTAATTAGAACTCAATTTATCATAAATCAAAGTGAATTTGCATAGTTGTTGTAGTCATTGGCATCCGTTTACCACCTTGCGCTTAGTTATAATTGAGATAATAGAACTATAGAATTCTGGTTAGTTACTTTACGAACTGGTATCGTATTGTTTTGAAGTGTTAATCTAAAGTTTAAAAGTCCTATTGCAAACTTTCAGTAAGTTACGGTTACTCCATGAAGTTTAATAATTAGTAATAAATCAAGAGTAACAATTCCAAGTGTTAGTATATAAGTATCATGTTTGTCTCCATGATTCTTGATATTCTAAGGATTCTCTTAATATCAAGGTTATTTAGGATCTGAAAGAGTTGTTTCAGAAACCATGATTGTGGAAGATATTGTGATATCTGAAACAAAGTTTTGGTTGCAACATGATAGAGTATAATATGGCTAAAGTCATGTTCTCATATTTGATGAGAATTTGAAAAAGGTTGGAGACACTAGTTGTCCTAAACCTCCAAAAGTTTTTGGGAGAGCAACATTATACTCACGATTCATCATTATAAGCTAAAAGTAGCTTGATCATGGACGATTCCATGACAAGGGTGAATATTTGATGTAGGTAAAATGTTTACTACACCAAGAGATTACTAAAGAAAGGAATTTGAAAGAACACCAAACACTTGATCATGGTGATCTACTTCAAAGTGCAAGTCCAAAGACATTGGTATTTAACTATACACGCTTTGGACTATGTGTCATATGTATGACTCCACTATTCATGTTGATAGATTCTTTCAAACAGAAAAGGAAATACTGAAAGAGAATCTCATAAATATATGGCAGAAAAGAAAAGACTAGAATTGTTCAGTTTAAGTATATAGATGATATGCATGTTATGGCTATATTCTTTGCTTATTAAACAATATGGTTCTTAAGTATTTGATACTGAATTTGTTGGTGTGAATCGTCATACGAAACAACAGAATTCATGAACTACAATGGCCTAAGTAACTAGCAAAAGAATATGTGATGATGTTCATCGAAAACAAATAAAGGGTTATTGTGTTGCTCGTTAAAACATCAAAGCTTGCCTTCAAGATTTTATCAGGTATTATGAGAACAAAAGGGTTATTCAAATAATTGCCGTAATCCATAAAAGATGGATGATTCACAAATATTGTTGGAGAAATCACATCCATAAAACTAGTGCTAAAAATATCGAAAGACAAATTGATTGAAAGATCACTTAGGAAGTGGCATCGCCGTTTAAATTATAATGGAAAGAAAACATGAAGAAACTCCATGTGGATGGAATTTTGGAGTCTTCTGATTTTGATCAAATGACGCTTGTGAAACTTTCCTAGAGATAATTAAAACTTCGTTCATAGGCCAAAAGGGAACAAATGACTAGCTTATTGGAACTTGTACATATTGTTGTACGAAATCCATTATGTGTAGTCAAAAGCGATGGATTTCAACTTCATATGCTTTCTTCGAAAATTTGAGTGAATATATGAATATTTACTTAATAAGGATAAAGTATGAAACACTTGAAAAGTTCAAAGACTTTCAAGATGAAGTGCAAAATCATTGTAACAAGAATATGAATAGTTTATGATAAGATCATAAAGGAAAATATTTTAGTTACAAGTTTAGCATAATACCTAAGATTTAAGGAATCGTTCCGTGGATTTGCATTTCCCGAAACACCATAAGAGTATGGAGCGTTCGAGATATGTAATTAAACCTTGTTTGACATGGTAAGATCAAAGGTATAATTTATAAAACTGCCATCATATTTTAAAGATTAAAAGCTTTAGAGATTACCGTTTTTCCACTGAAAAGAGCTCCATCATAATCCGTTGAAATGACACCATATAAAGTTATGGTTTGGGATAAAACCCAAGTTGTCCTTTCTTAAACATTGGTTTGCTATGCATAAGAAAGATGTTTGCAACCAAAGTCGGATGAACCTGTCTTTGTATAACTGTTGAGTATTCCTCCATAACACCAAAGACAAAAGTGTTTGTTGCTTAGAACGTCAAGTTTCTTTGAGAAGGAATTTTTCGTGATAAGTTAAGTGGGAGGACAATAGAACTTTGATAAGGTTTAAAGAACCTTAGCTATATGTGAAAAGTTGTGCAGCGCCGAAAAGTGTTCCGGAGGCAGCAACAATGCTCATGGCTCACGTGCCTCAAGGGTTGTGGTCACAGAGATCTAAGTTCCTATTGAAACAAGTAGATCGGGTAAACAATTGTAACACCCTCAGAATCAGCCATATGCAAGTTTTAGCGAAATCCGCCAAACCCGCATAGAAACGATTCAAAGGTGCCCACCAGGCACTTTCGTGCGGGTGGAAAACGAAGTAATAACATTACACAACAGTCCTCGATGGGACCCATGTAACGTATATATATATAAATGACTCCAAGAGTCAAGAATACGATATAATGTACAAAGATCCAAATCACCTTGAAAACGATATAGCGTCGTCTACGGACAAGATGCAAATGGGGCTAAGAGCCACGAAGAATAACCAATGGCGCCCATAACTCGCCAGCCAAGGAAGGGTAACCGCTAACGACGCCGATCTCAAAACACGCTTAAACAAAAGGGGTGCCGACAAAGGGCAAAGGAAAAGAGGAGCGCCAAGATCGAGGCCGATGCCGAGGCTAGAATTGGCGGTCCTCGCCTACAAAGGTATGGGATCAAGGCGGCAAGATGCTCTAAACAACCTATAGAGACTCGATACAACTGCAATCGAGAGGGGTAAGAAAGACCTATTCGGATCCAACTCAAGCTAACACCAAGAAACCCATCCTGGTATTTCCTCGAGACCAAACGAGGAAGTCAACCGAGGAACTCACGGTTGGCGCTTTACTTATTCGCTATTATCGCAGCAATTACTAGTCAAGTATAGATAATCATCCCGATAAAATAAGTGGCACTTTTAGTTAATCATTCCGTTGTAGTTACAACAATTACTAATCGACAGATAGCATGAGATAAACCCAAACAGAAGCTTGATGGTACTTTTATTCAGCCATTCGCTAGAAGTTGCAATACTTACTAGTCGATACAATTGTCGCAAGCGACAAGCCAAACAAGCAATTGTGGGCAGTTTAGTTAGCCATTCCATTATAGTGAAGATTACTAGTTATTATAAAGTCAAATTTATAGCAATAAAGTTTAGTTATGCTTGTCTATGGTCGAGATATCAGGCTCCAAGTCGTCCATATCCGCGACACGGCTTTCGTAAAGTTTTACCCCGCGGGGTGCACCAATAGCAACACACGCCGATCAACCTCGGAAAAACCAACTCAAAACCCAACGAGGCTTTCACGACTGAACAATCACAGGATTAAATATTTCAGGGGCCCCCTTGGAGTCTACCCGCAAGGCGGCAAGCTCGAGACGGACTCAAGGTTTGCGACAATGGTCAGAAGCGATCGGGAACCCGAAAACCTCGGGGTGACGATACCGTAATCACTCCGCTTACCTAAATGATACAGTGTGCTCCTGACAATCGTAAATACATAAGTAGCATGGCATAAGTACAGGATCGTAAATAAAACCTCAAACTAGTTTGTGGCCCCAAGAAATAAGACTGAATCAAGCTCGCTCGGGGTCCCATATACCTCCGGATGTGGATAGCGCGATAAATCAAGGAACAGTATCAAGTACTCGGGGTCCTACGGACACAAGTGGGCGCTCGAAACCAAATATTATCTATCACCCACCGATGCCTCTGCTACTTCAATTTTAGTTGTTAAACAGAATTAAAGTGAACGATAAGTAAAACTATGATCATCTCCAAGAACACATGCGGCATTACTCCATCAATCAGTATTTGACACCACGCAACAAAGATTGAGCGACTCACGACGCGCAAGTCCAGCTATCTACCAAACAATGGTAATAGGATGTGTTCAAGGCAATATAGGGTTGCACGGTATATCACGGGTACGAAAACTAGAGCATCGCAACACAGATAGCAATAGATCAACAGGAGGGAGTAAATACTATAAAAGTAAGATAGGTAGAAAGGGGGAGATGCTCGCCTGAAAACATTGTCGAAGGTTCAACCGAAGATCGGGGCGAAGCTCACATCAACTCAACGGCCTTATCCGCGAAGAAGCAAAACGCTAGAATAAACACCGGATGCAATATTTAATACAATGGCAGAAGATCGGCATGATGCATGTATGATGTGTGACATGGCAAAGGTGCGATGCAATTAGGTCAATATTAAGTGGAACCGGGGTCCCGACAATTAGTTAGATGGTTCAAGTCATTTATCTACCCCGCAATTTAAATGTTGTCTTAGCAAGGCAGAAGATAGCACCGAGTTCGCTACACAAATTTAAATGAGGCTGATATGAGACTAGATTTGCCCGCATATGGGCCCCATATTTAATTATTAGGTGAATCGGCATAAGGCCCCCAAACCACAGATATGCATGCGAGATGTCAATTTAATATGCAACAAGTTGTTATTATGTTATAAAATAGGGTTTTCGGGAAGGGGTTCACACATTAGGGGTCCCGGGGTTCGGGGTCGGTCTCAGGGTTTAGGGTTCGGCGAGGTCGTTCTCGGACTCCGGGGTAGGTCTTGGCGCATCCGGGGTCTTCGGGTCATGATGTCGGTCATGGCGTTGGGGACGAAGCACTTGTCGCGTCGGGGTCTCGATGTCCGGGGTGAAGCAATCGGCGTTCTCGAGGGAGTACTTGGTTCGGCGTTGGGGCGCATTGGGTCCGCCCTGGTCGATGTCGTCTTGTCGTGATCGCGGCCTGGATCGGGTTCGACCGGGGACTTGGCGCCCAGTCTTCGGATCCGAGAGGAAGAACTTGGCGGCCGGTGGTGGGTTGTCAGGTGGTCAGGCGCTGCGTCTGTTGTTGGATCAAGGTATTCCGGCTTTGCTGTCGACGATGCACTTGGTTTGGCGTCGGCGTCTTGGGTCCGGGGTTCGTGAGCGGCGAACAAGTTCTCCGTGTCAAGATCTTGGGAGGCATCGCCGTGGGCAAGCTGTAAGAGCAGCTGGAGCCGACAACATGGTACAAGGCGTGAAGCACCCAGAGGAAGATGTGAGAGGTCACCGTGGTCATCGGCGGTCATCCGAGCACCAAGACGTGGTATCGAGGGCCAGGGACCTGTGGTCGGAGATTCTGTGGCGCAGATGCATGGCACGGCAGTACAAGACGGGCCAAGGCAGGAGGATTCATGAAGGTGGCGCCATGGCAAAGCAGAGGGCGACGAGGACGGGAGGAAAGGAGGACGCCGAGGCGGGGTCCAGCGCTCGGGAGGCGCAGAGAGGGAGAGCTCGGCGAGCGCTGGCGGGCGCAGACAAGCAGGGGCAGGAAGGCGAAGCAAGGGGTGTCAAGGCTGGGTGCGAAGAGAGAGGCTGGCAAGGGGAAGAGCGCAGAGAAAGAGGGAGGAGGCGGCAGGCGACGAGGCCAGTGAGGCAGAGCGAGGTGGCGAGAGCAAGCGGCGAGGTCGCCGAGAGAGGTCATGAGCTGAGAGGTGGAGGCGGCGGAGAGGTTGAGAGGCGTGCTCGGGAGGGCGAGGGCGGCCTTGGAGGGCGGCCAGGCGGTGTTGGGCCCAGCCTTGTGTGGGCGGGGCACATGGAGGGCCTGAGGCCGGCTGGAGAGGAGGAGAGGTGGAGAGATAAGAGGGACCGGGGGAGGCGCGTGGGGAGGCTGCAAGGTAGCGAGGGAGGGCAGGGTGGAGGAAGGAGGAGAGGGAGGAGGCGTGGGTGAGCCGAGGAGAGAGGAAGGAACCAAGCGCGTGGGTTGTTGTTGGGAAGGTGGGGCCCAGGGGAAAAGGAGCGGGCCAGGGGTAGGGATGGGGCGCATGAGACGGAGAGAAAAGGGGGTGGGGCCAGGCTGTGTGGTGGCTGTTTGAGAGAGAGAGAGAGAGAGAGAGAGAGAGAGAGAGAGAGAGAGAGAGGGAGGGTGAGAGAGAGGAGGATGTGTGGTGATGTGGCAGATTTTGATTGGAGGGGGGGTGGCCAAGGGTGAGGTGGCGAGAGGCTATTGGAGGGAGTGAGGTGGAGGGTTGGGCTGGGTAGGTAGTTTGGTAGGTTTAGGAATTAGGTGGACCGATTGTATTTTCTCTGGGGTGGTCGTTCGGGTCATTCGGCCCGTTCGACTGCCCCGCTAAAAATAATGCAATATTTTATCTACTTTAAATGGACCGTTTGTAAACCGTGGTTATTCAAAACAAAATATTCCGGAGTCCCGGTTTTGGGTTTTGGAATTAAAGACGGGGCGTTTTTAGAAAACAAAACTAGGTTTATCTGCAATTAGTTTCACACAAGCAAATGCAAGATGATGACGATGCTCCATTGCAATGTGGCATGATGACATGAGCATGCTGTCATGATGATGCAATGCACAAAAACAACGCGATTTTCTAGTAGTGGTTTTGCGGGATGCCACAACAATCAAATACCAAGATTTGAGGGTTGAATCATTATTTGAGAATAATGAACCGACTACATGCAAAGAAGCGATGATGGGCCCTGACTCCGTCAAATGGCTTGAAGCCATAAAATCCGTGATAGTTCGATACACAAGAAATCAAGTTTTGAACTTGAAAGACCCTCGAGAAAGGTGTAAGACCTTACAGTTGTGTTTGGATCTATAAATAAATTGACATGGATGTTGCACATCTATGAAATAGTCGACATGTTGGGAAAGAGTTCACAACAATGTTCAAAGGTTGACTATGACAAGATCTGATCTTTCATAGCAATATTTAGTATAGACGGATTAGTGTAGCAACCACTACATATAATTTTATTATATGGTAGTTGAATAAACAAAACAAGTTCTTCTAATAGAAGGGTTACCTAGGACGTGTGCATGACACAGTCCAAAGGGTTTTGTTAAAATTCAAGGGATGCTAAAAACATATGCAAACTTCAATGGTTGAAGTAAGCATAGCGGAGTTGGAATCTTCACTATGATGAAACTGTTAAAAGAGTTTAATTTCATCAGAGATAATGAAGATGCTTGCATTTGCAAGAAATTAAGTGGGAGCGCTAAGACATGTTTCTAATACATTATGTGGAAGTCATATTGTTGATTGAAAATAATGTATCTTTTATTAACACATATTAAGAATTTCATCCCGATGAAAGACTTAGGCAAAACCCAAATATTTGGCATCAATAGACGCTAATATGGTTGTGCCAGAAGTACATAGACAAGATATTGAATGGGTTCAATATAGAAACTATAAGAGAGGTTCTTGTCGCACAGAAAGGATTGAATGAGTTCAATGTTGATGATATATTCAAGTGTATTGACATTTGGTAAAGTGAAACAAATAATCAAGTATAGATTGATACTTGATGTATGAAATCACAAAGAGTATTTATATCAATCATACTGTGATATGTACAAATCCAGATATGTCCGATGCTCTAAATGTTGTGAGCATATACCAGAATGATTCATAAGATGATCATTGGACAATAGTAAGGATATTCTTATGATCTTTTGGAAGAACTAAGAGTATAATATTTGTAGAAGTGACAAATAGATGGTTAGTTCATTGTAAAAGTACTACATTGATACTAGTTTTGTCACAAAGTACAAATTAAGTTTATCTCAATCTAAAACTAAGGGTGGCACAATATAATGGAAAGTGAGTTCCATAATGGATTTGGATGAGTTCCAAAGTTAAGACATTGTGACAGATACTACAACAAAAGGCTAAGTATATGACTGCTATTTTAGCAGCAAAAGAGGGCATTTGTGTCAAGTAGTTTGTTATCAAACTAGGTGTAGTTCACAGTGGGATAATACTATGAAGATATATTGTGCGACAATATTATCAACATGTTTTAACCCCAAAGAGCTAAAGGTCACACCGAAAGACCAAATGTGTACAAAGCCATCTCATTAGAGAATGAGCGATGCGTAGAGACGCAAAGACATGCAATTACACACGGACCTGGAAGTGTCAGATCCGGAGATCAGTTGACCACTAGCAATCGTGTAAATATAACACCGGAAAGCCATAGGTGTTGAATACACAAAGGTTTGAAACTAGATTATTGACTCTAGTGCAAGTGGGAGACTGTTGGAGATATGCCCAAGAGGCAATAATAAAGTGGTTATTATCATATCTTCACACTTATGATAAATGTTTACATACCATGCTATAATTGTATTAACCGGAAACATTAATACTTGTGTGATTTGTAAACTAAAATAAGAGTCCCTAGTAAAGCCTCTTGTTAAACTAGCTTGTTGGTTAATATATGATCATGGTTTCCTGATCATGAACACAGAGATGTTATTAACAACAGGGTCATATCATTAGGAGAATGATGTGATGGACATACTCCTATAGATAAGCGTAGCATAAAGATCAAGTCATTTCATTAGTTCAATTGCTATATGATTTCTGATACATAGTAACCTAATTCCTTCGACCATGAGATCATGCATATCACCTTTACCGGATGTATGCTTTGATGACATCAAACACCACACCGTAACTGGGTGGCTATAAAGGTGGCATTGAGTGTTCGGAAAGTATTGGTTGAAACACATGGATCAAGAGTGGGATTTGTCCATCCATATGACGGATAGATATACTCTGGGCCCTCTCGGTGGAATGTCATCCAATTAGCTTGCAAGCATGTGACTGGGTTACAAGGGATCACATATCATGGGAACGAGAAAAGAGTACTTATCGGTAACAAGGTTGAACTAGGTATGCAGAGATACCGACGATCATAACCTCGGAAAAGTAAACTATCGTGAGACAAAGGGAAATTGGTATCGTATGTAAGTGGTTCATTCGATCGCAAAGTAATCGTAGAAATATGTGGGAGCCATATGAATTTCCAGATTCCTCTATTGGTTATTGTTCGGAGAAGTGTCTCGATCATGTCCGCATAATTCACGAACCGTAGGGAGACACACTTAAGGATTCGACGTTGTTTTGACTAGTTATGGTATTATGAGAAAGAGACCGAATGTTGTTCGGAGTCTCGGATGGGATCCGGGATATCACGAGGTGATCCGGAATGGTCCGGAGAATAAGATTCATATAAGGAAAGTCCCGCTTTGAGTTCGGGAATGATTCTGTTTTCATCGAATGTTCTAGAAGGTTCGGATTGTCCCAAGACTGGGGAGGGTACATGAATGTGTCATTGAATGATTGCATCATGTACTAAGTGTTCTTGCTGTTCCAAACTGAAAAGTCAAATCGCCGCTTGAAAGTCAAACGGCTAAAACAGAAACTGTGGAAAACAGAAACTGTGGGAAACAGAAACGTGGGAAACATGCAAGAGGAGGTTGAAACCAACTTGGAGGAGGAGTCCCTCTCCTCCAAGCCGGCCAGCCTAGGCCGAGTTGGGGAGGGACTCCTCCTCCTGGCCCAGCCCTCCACCTATAAAAGGAGGCGGGGCCTCCTCCACACACAAGTTCCTATCCTATAATCTCCGGTTTAGAGCCGCTTTGGTTTAGAGCTTCTAATTGCTTTAGCCTCGGTTTAGAGCCTTCTAATTGGTGTGTCTAATCTCTAGACCACTAATAGCCCTCTCTCATACTCCACCATACTCGCCCGGCTTAAGGCGAAGCCTGGGATCTCCCTCTACTTAGGTACACGCCACGTTGTCAGCGGAATCGCGAGGAGAGTGCTACAACCTCCGCCGCCATCTGGAACAAGGGAGAGGAAGGTCTTCACGAGTATCGAACGTGACCGATCATGGGAGCGCTGCCGAACGCAGCCGGAAGGATCGTCACACGATCTTGAGATCGGAAAGAGTACGACTACATCACCCACGAGAATCTGCTCTCGTTAAACACTTTGGAATCTTCGAGGGTAAGTTATTCCATCGACTCGTTGCTACAATCTAGTAGATAGATCTTGGCTTGTTTGTTTGTATGCGATAGAAATTTTTTGTTTTCCATGCTACGAACCCCTACAATACACACCTCCATGCCAGATTACATTTGCGCACCCCTGTAACTTTCGGTTCCGCCGTAATCAAGAATAGACAAGCAGGAGTAGGGTTTTCCCTCCGGGGGACTGAACCTGGGTAAACCTCGTGTCCCCGTGTTGCTTGCATGTTAACCATTCCATGACTTCCAGCATCCCCATCTTCTCCAAAACCCAAGTCCATAACAATGGGCATTGACAAGATCGAACCTCGTCAATTGGCGCCGTCTATGGCAAACGGGGACGTTGATTGTGCGGTCGTGACGGTTCCATCCGGAGCGATCTATGACTTCACCGCCCACTCGCCGGCCACCCCGAAGGATTTCGAGTCCGTCGATGACGGGCTCGAGATGCTATTCGGGAGCTCCTGCTTCCAGGTGGGGAAGACTGGTACTCTTCGCCTCCCAGAGCGGGTGCCACCACCATCCATCAGGCCTGCTTCTTGGTTTCCACCCATCGGCGCGTTGCACGCGTCGACGCCGACGAGCGATTTGGATGACAGCGGCAACTGCAACTCCGATCTATGAGGGCCCCTTCGAATGAAGGAAGTTACATTCCGATTCGAAAGTTGCAAGAAGAAGATCCCGCATGATGAAGCGCCACGGCGCCACCATCAACAACGGTGCGGACCCACCGCTGGGTTCGAGTGCGCAGCAAACACCCAATCCCCCTCCCAACCCGCAAACTAGGAACAGAGGAAACGGGGGAGATCTGCCTAACAGAGCCAACCTCAACGAGGAAGGCTGGCGCCAAGAACACGAGGCCATGGCAGGCAACATAATCCTACCTGTGAACGCTTCCCGAGATCTACTGATGGCTTACCACCTCCTCCTTATCGATGAGCACAACCGGTAGGTGAAGCTGATGGAGGAGCTTGACAAGCGTAAGAAGGAAGCTACGGAATCCAGCGTGCGGCGAACTGCGCTCTCCACCGTTGACGGTTCCATCTCGCATGGCAACAACGCCAACAAGTACCACTCCCGCACGAAGCGCATGGACCTCGTCGCACGGGGCGAGGTCACCAAGGCCTCAACACGTCCTTCATGATGATGGACTCGCACGACAACGTCATGCCGAAAACGTCGCAGGCTGCGATCATGGGGCCCACTATCTATCTCGCGTTCCATCCTCCTCCAGTGGGTGACCCGAAGAGCGCCATGCACAAGTCCGCGCTAGCAGGCCTCGGACTCGTCGGAGCTGTGCTCCACGACGAAACTCCCGTGGAGCCAAAGAAAAAGTTACGGTCAAGTTCACTCGAAGCCCTACACCCTCATCTGAGGAGGACGAGCATGACCTGCCCCGGCGCTGCCGGAGCCCACGGTGACGCAGGAACAACTATGACGCTCACAACGAGCTCACCCAACGCAAGATCGACAAAGCACGTTCTAAACACGCGTGCTCAACTAAGTTCGAAGAGGAGGACGACGGAGAGTCGTGCGTAGCCAGATGCTTCAGCAAATCCATTCAGCAAATGCGGATGCCAAAAAAATTCAAGATCCCTTTGGACAATCCGAAGTTCGACGGCACGCAGGAGACAAAGGCTTGGCTCGATGATCACCTGTCATCGGTTAAACTCCACGGCGGAAACAAGAACACCGCCTTATAATGCCTTCAGCTGCAGCTGACAGGCGCAACCAGGGTCTGTCTTAGTAGCCTATCCTCTGGCTCCATCCGAAGCCGGGAAGAGCTAGCATACAGCTTCATCCGCAACTTCAAAGGCACCAGCAAGAGGCCGGCCTCAATCGAAGAGCTGCGGTCCTACACCCAACAGGCAAGCGAGTCCATCCGCTCGTACATACTCCGCTGGTCCCACATCAAGAACTCCACCGCGCACATCTCCGAGGAAAGAGCAATCGACGGCTTCAAGGATAGTGCCGGACGACCAGATTTCAAGGAGGAACTTGGGCGCGTCAAGCCCAAGACACTCGACCACCTCATGGACATCGCCAACCAATGGGTAGATGGCGAGGATTTCGTCAACCGAGCACATTTGGATGACGAAGATGACTATGGCCGTAGGTGCGAATGCCATAGCAAGAGAAGATCGCGCGTCTACGACGATCGCGACAGAATCGACATGGTTGCGGCTGGATACGCCGATCGACGCGACGATGGCAACCGCAATGGATACCATGGCGACAACTACATGACGGGCGACCACGCATAAGCGTGGCAACGCCGCAACCGACAATGATCCTTCTAAGCATCGACAAATGTATGCGGTCCCTACACCATCCACTTCTACATCGACAAACAAGATGGTAAGAAGAAGGCCAACCACATGCTCAAGGATTGCCGAGAGTTCCAGAAGCTCAGCGAGGGCTTCACCCAAATGCGGCAACACACCGTGAACCCAGGATTTGGACCTGCACCCGGTACCATCGCCCACGGAGCACCTCCACCACCACCTGGTGGACCATCGCAGCCGCCGGTCGTGCCAGCTCCAAACAACGGCGCAGACGGGTACCCTCTGCTGAAAAGGTCCCTGATAATCCAAAAGGGACGCCCAACCAACAGGGTGCAGAAGAAAATCACCCACCCAAGTCAGCCTGGCCGTGACCTCTCCACCAGCCATACCTAAGTACCTCAGTGGCTCAGAGTCCTGCATCACGTTCGATCGTTCGGATCACCCACGCCAAATCCCTCGCCCAGGTCATGCTGCCCTGGTGCTCAACGCCTAGATCGGGGGATTCGATATGAGCCACGTCTTCATGGATGGTGGCAGTGGCATCAACTTGATATTCGCCAGCACACTCGCAGCGATGCTGATCCCGCTATGCAGTCAGACACGACGTTGCACGACATAGTCCTAGGGAAGGGCATATACCCCCTGGGCAAGATATGGCTCGACATCATCTTCGGTTAGCCTGAAAACTTCAGGCGCGAGCGGCTAGAGTTCGAAGTGGTGGACTGGCCATCACAGTACCACGCCATCCTCGGGCGCGTGGCATTCGCAAGATTCTTGGCAGTACCGCACTACAAATACCTGCTACTGAAGATGCCAGGACCTAGGGGCGTCATCACCGTACAAGGAAGCTTCACCAGGTCCGACCACCGCGACAGATACTTCAAAAGAATCTCCCAGTCATTCGTCATGCACGAGGAGCTTACGAGGCTCAGAGAGGTGACGGACAACGGGGCGCCCCTAGTCACGAGGAAAAATGCACCCGATATGTCATTCGACTCCACAAACAATAAGAAGAAGGTGCAGGTCTACCCGACGAACGCCTCCAAGACGGCATTGATCGCCAACGACCTCAGTCTCGCATAGGAAAGCGCGCTCGTTGAATTCCTCGGTGAGCGCTGGGAAATTTTCGCATGTTGTCCTGCGGACATGCTAGGAGTTCCCAGGGAATTCGCCGAGCACGCACTCAATGTGTTTATGGATGCAAAGCCGGTCAAGAAGTTGTTTCGACGACTATCCGAACCAAGAGCCGAAGCCATTGGAATCAAAGTCAACAGACTGCTCGATGCCAACTTCATCTGGGAAATCAAGGAGAGCGAGTGGCTGGCCAACACCGTGTTGGTCCCCAAAAAGGACACAGACACCCTGCGGATGTGCGTGGACTTCACATCGCTCAACAAACATTGTCCCAAGGACCACTTCCCTCTACCGCGGACCAATCAAATAATCTATTCGACTGCAGGATGCGAGAAACTCTCCTTCCTTGATGCCTACTCAGGCTACAACCATATTCGAATGAAGATCGAAGACCGGGAGAAAACGGCGTTCATCACGTCGTTTGAGGTATTCTGCTACAACGCCATGCCTTTCAGGCTCAAGAAAGCAGGTGCTACATACCAGAGATGCATGCAAGCATGTCTGAAGAACCAGATCAGTCGCAACATCCAAGTCTATGTCAACGACATAGTAATCAAGACCAGGGATGCCAAGACGCTCATCGACGATCTCCGCAAGACGTTTGATAACCTTGATTGCTACAAGATCAAGCTAAACCCAGAAAAGCGCGCCTTCCTCGTACCAACTGGCCAGTTACTTGGCTACTTCATCTCCCAACGGGGGACCGAGGCGAATCCGAAGAAAATCAGGGCCATACTAACCATGGAGAAGCCGAAGAACCTCAAAGGCGTCCAACAGCTAGCTCGGCGGATCATGGCGCTAAGCAGATTCATCAGCCGAATGGACGAGAAGGCCCTACCTTTTTATCAACTGTATCGCAAGGCGGACAAGTTCGAGTGGACACCCGAAGGAGACGACGCGTTCGAGGACCTCAAGCAGTCGCTCTCCACCTTCCATGTCCTGGTCACGCCGAAGGAACAGGAGCCTCTGCTGCTATACATTGCAATTGCACATCAAGTAGTAAGCACCGTGCTCATGGTCGACCGACCCGAAGATGGCAAGACCCATGGGGTCCAACGCCCAATCTACTACCTCTGCGAGGTACTAACCCCGCAAAGCAGAGGTACCCTCACTACCAGAAGCTCGCCTACGGCGTATTCATGACGGTGCGTCGGCTGAGCCACTACTTCCAGGAGCATCAGATCATGGTCGTCAACGACGCCCCGCTGTCAAACATCTTGAAAAACCACGAAGCCACGAGGCACGTAGCCTTATGGGGCATCAAATTTTCCCCTCTAGACATAGTATACGAGCGGCGCACCGCCATCAAGTCTCAGGTCCTCCCTGACTTCCTTGTCCACTGGATGGAACTCCAGCTACCAGATACTCCAGACATGTCGCAGTCCTGGATGATACACTTTGATGGCTTCAAGCATGAGGCTGGAGCATGGGCCGCGTCATACTGACGTCCCCTCAAGGCGACAAGATGAAGTACGTCCTGTGGATGAAATTTCATGCCTCCAACAACGAGGCAAAATACGAGGCCCTCATCCATGGCATTGGGATGGCCAAGGTCTGCGGCGCAACACGCCTCGTCATCTATGGCGATTCGAACCTTGTCGTCCAGCAGACGATGAACGAGTGCGACGCTCACAGCGCCAACATGATCGCGTACCGCGTGCTCTACAACTCACTCGAAGGGGACTTTGATGACTGCGAGCTTCGGCACGTTGGTAGGGATAGCAATGAAGAAGCTGACAGGCTTGCCAACATTGGCTCTACCTGCGCGCGGGTGCCATCAGGAGTGTTCCTCAAACAAATCTGCGTACCCTCTATCAAGTTAAAATTCCCAAAAGGCTCAGCCAAAGAAGCACAACACTCGGGGGATGCCCTACCCGAAGGCCAGGAAGGACCCGAAAAGATGGAGACAGAGGCCGAGCTGGTCATCCTGATGCAGGTCATGGCGGTTGAAGAGACATGGACGCAGCCGTACCTTCGGTACCTGATAAACAACCAACTGCCCGAGGACCCGAAAAATGCTCGACGCATGTCTCGCCGGTCAAAAGCCTTCACCGTCATCAATGGCGAGTTGTACAAGCGCAACATTTCGGGTGTGCTACAACGATGCGTCACCATCGGTGACGGCAAAATCATCCTCCAAGACATCCATGAGGGTATTTACGACCATCATGCAGGAAGTCGCGCCCTAGTCGCCAAAGCTCTACAAGCCGGGTTCTACTGGCCAACCGCCATGAACAACGCCAAGGACATCGTACAGAGGTGCAACACCTGTCAGAGATACGCGGACAAGCCACACGCGCCAGGATCTGATCTAAGGCCCATACCGCTAGCCCTTTGCCCAATGGAGCCTCGGCAGGATCGGCAAACTACCAAAGTCCTCGTCAGTAGGCCACGTCTTCCTCCTAGTAGCAGTTGACAAATTCACCAAGTGGATAGAGGCCATGCCCGTCACCAACCAAAGCGGCAAAACTGCCATCAAGTTTTTCGAGTCCATTGTCTACAGGTTCGGTGTGACTCATAGCATCATAATGGACAACGACTCGAACTTCATCTCGAAGGAATTTTGAGCCTTCTGCGGGAACCTCGGCATCAACATATCATACGCCTCCGTGGCGCACCCGCGGACCAACGGACAGGTCGAAAAGGCCAACGACCTCATAGGCAACGGCATCAAGAAGCGCCTGCTATGCCCACTCGAAAGGCTTGCAGGAGCCTGGGAAGACGAGCTGCCTTCGGTTCTCTGGAGCCTTCGCACAACTCCAAACATCTCAACTGCTACACACCCTTCTTCATGGTGCACGGAGCCGAAGCCGTGCTACCCGCCGAGGTACGCCACAAGGCCCCACGGGTCGTCGCTTACAGTGAAGCTGAATCATCGGAAGCACTCGAAGACACCGTCGATACACTCGACGAGGCACGCGACATCGCCGTGGCTCGCTCAGCGGTCTACCAGCAGAGCCTCCGTAACTACCACAGCCGCTGGCTGCACCCAAGGTCCTTCGTTGAAGCAGACCTCGTCCTGCGACTTAAACAAGAAGGGCACAAAAAGCTCGAGTCACCCTGGGAAGGACCCTACATCATCACCGAAGTCATCCCAGGTGGCGCCTACCACCTCATGAACGTCGCATCAGGAGTCGAATACTCCAACCCCTAAAACATCGCACGATTGCGACGCTTCAACCCCTAGTTACCTTTTACTTTCAATAAGGCTATTCAGCCGAACAATATACCTCCTCGTTTGCTATGAATAAAAGCTAAGTTCCTTGGCCCAAAAATCTTTTTCTCCTTGCATTACTTCTCGCTAAATACGCTCGGGGCTGAGCCTCACCTTACGACTCCGTCGATTGACAACAATGCATACAACCTGAGTAGCTAGGCACGTCAGGCTAACGAAAAGGACATGCACATTAAAATCGCACCACGTGCCAATACATATAAACTTTACAAAGGGCATTACAAAAGCCCACTTGAATAAATACAAATTTTACATTATCTTGTGTTCTTTATAGGACCTAATTGTTCCGGAGCACAACATTCGTCCGCTCCTCGACCAAATCTACAATTTATTCGGCATACTTCGCCACAGCCGCGTAGCGAGGGCGCATATCCCATACATTTCCACCTGGAGGAGGAGGTGGTCCAGCCGCTATCTCCGCGAGATTGACATCACGACGATGCATCCGAACAAGAGAAAGGGTTGCTTTCACCCCCGCAACCAACTGATGGCGCACCAACTCCTTAACATGGCCCACATTTCGAAACTTCCCAAGAAGACCCAAAAAAACTGGAAGGTGCATCATCTAGAGGAAACATGACGGACCAAACGGCCGCAAGAGAGGACCTCGCCTGCTCCAACACCCGAAGAACCTGGTGTACACGGTCTTGCACCGTCGCAAGGACGATTGCTCGATCGCGGTCCATCCAGAAGAAGCCACCGACCTCCAGCTCTTGCTGCGTCAGACAGTTCATCTGAATTGCGACGCGCTCCTTCTCTTCCTTCGAAATGAGATTCACAATTGCACAAACAACGGATGCGCCAAACATAAAATACAGCGCACGCAAAAAAGCATCAGCACACAAGGACTCACATTGAAGTTGGTCGCCATCCGCCGAAACTCTCCAAGCAAGAACTCTTCCCTGGCAGCAGCTCGCTCAGCTTTCGACTTCCACACATCCGCGTGACAACGGATGTTGAGGGCGTCCTTTTACAAACTACGGACGCGGTCACATAGGAAGGGCAACTGCGACGCCTCATCCAATGATGGGCGAGGATCAGGCGCAGGAGGAGTAATCACTGGAGCCTCACCCGAAGGACCCTAGGGGCAAATAAGCAATTATAAACATCACAAATACTTTTGGCAGCAGTAAAGTGGTAGACTTATATACATAAATAATGCCACCTCGTGGCAAAGTGGGACTTGTTCATCCGCCAGATGTTACAAAAAACAACAAAAGCAAAAAAAAGATACACTAGCTACAATACAAGGGCCTAAGCACCCGCATCCGGAGCAGCCTCGGAGCCAGACCGCCTGCTCTTGGACTCTTGCTGCTTCATCGCATAATCGGCCAGGAGGTCGATGAGCTTAGGACCGTAGTGCTTACAGCGAGAAGCAAATAGAGTGAAAGCTACCTCAGAGCCGTCCGCTGCCGTCGGCATCCTGGACGTGACTTGAGGCAGGTCCAGCTCGGCTCCGGACGCCATCGCCATGGCCAACCCCATGGAAGCACCGATGCCCTTCTGCTTGCGTTTGTACTCCGCCGAAGCTTCCTCCGACAGAGCATCCGCAAGGGAGTCAATGTCGTCAAGGGCAACACCCTTGGGGACGACCTCCTTGTAGAAGCGCGTGAGCACTTTCTTAGCCTTCTCCAAGGATCCAACATCCGCGGAGCAGCGATCTTCGATCGCAGCGGCAGCATCAGCGGAGACATATCAGTGCTCCAGAGCACCACAGTCAAACGTGATGCCAGAAGCATCTAACAAGAAAAATAAAAAAACACTCAAATGAGAAAGGATGAAACGCACTAAAAAAACAGAGTACCCAAAGGATACAAGAGCGACTTACCAGAGATAGCCTTGGCAGCAGCCATGAGCTTGTCGGCCATGGCCTTCTCCCGAGTGGCTGCCACGGTCGCGAGCTACTACTCGCGATCTTTGGCCTCCTTTTGCAGGCGCTCCTTGGCTTCCACAGCATCCGCTGCCTTCTTCTCCGCCATGTTGATGCTCTTTTCGAGAGCGTTCAGCCTTCAGAGTGCAGCATTATTATCATCTACAACATGAAGAAATATCGAGTAAACACAAGCAATAAATTTGGTGGACTCGAACAATAACCAAGAGGACATCTACGCACATTGGAGCTGCTTCAGCTCACCCTCCAGCGCCATATGCTGCTGGATGAGGAGGTTGGCGTTGTGCATAAAAGGCTACAAAAGAAATAAAACAAACCCGATGAATAAAGGGCTCGGGGGCTCCCCCCATAAAGCGAAAGACCAACAGGTCAGATAAATAAAAAGGACTCGGGGCTCCCCCCCCCCCCCCGGATTAAAAGGGCAACATTTACATGCTCAGGTGTGGACTCCGAAGGTTTGCATGCTGCCTTTCGAGTGACGAGTGCACGAGCTTCTCGCCAAGCGGAGCTCGAGTCATAGTTCTCAGAGTTGGACACCACCTGGTGAAGAGAGGTTCTCAGATTCGACTTAGCGATGATTTCTTCGGTGTCCCCGTTGAGGGACTCCTCTGAAGGGTTGCTGCAAAACAACCATCAGATTAGCAAAAAACTAAAACTACACATATGAACATGGAAACAAGACTCAAGCATAATGACTAACGACTCGATGTTTGACAAATTGAAGACAAGAGCTCCCTTCTCTTTCTTCTTCTTCTTGGCTGGCGGCTGCGGAGCCACCGCCCGGATGGGTACGGCAGGAAAAGTCGTGGACAACGCACCTTCGTCCTCACCATGCTACTCGAGGAAGGACGGACCCCTTGGAGTTGGATGTGTTGCCCCATCCGAAGATTCACTCTGGGAGCGCTTTCGAGTCCGCCCTTTGCTATTCTCGGGAGCTTCGAGGTTGGACATTGCGCCGGAGGAAGCTCGGATTCGGATTCCACAAATTCATTATTCGGTGCAACCGGAAATTTCTCAGGTAGAGGGGGCGTCATCCCAGCTACCTTGAGGTCCTGCAAACACAATACAAAGAAAGACATGATAAGTGACACTAACAAGCAACAAAGTACTCGAAAAAAACACAACGTGCAAGCTGCAAGTTTCCACCTGTGGAAACGCATTTTTGGCGTTGAACGGGGAGGCCAAGGATTTCCCTGGGAGGTCCTCTTCGGCCTTGTACTTCAGCAGGGGCTGAAGCACTCTATCAAGGTCACCCGAAGACAACTCCTTAGGTGAAACCCTCATCGGATCACTGCGGCCAACATACAGGAACATCGAGTGCGCCCTCGCTTGGAGCGACTTCACCTGACGCTTGAGAAAGGTGTGGATGATATCGACACCGTTGACCTCCTTTCCGACCACCAGCTGGAGTGCCTCCACGCGCTGGTAGAGCTCCTACACCTCCGCCGTTTCACCCTCTAGGATGTCGTTTTTCCATGACCTCTTCGGGGTGATCTTCTATGCAAAATCGAAAGGGGCAAGACCAAAATGCTGCCCGTGCAACTTGGCGTCGCGGATATAGAACCACTTTTTCCGCCATTATTGGACGGACTCGCACATAGAAAAGGAGAAGAATTGGACAGAACAACGAATGGAGATGATGCAGCCGCCGAGCGGATAAACACCGTTGGTGCCGGACTACCTCTTCACGGAATAGAGCTTCCGAAAAAGGCCAAAGTGCGTCTCGATACCGAGCCAACACTATCAAATAGTGATGAAACAAGCAATGTGGAGAAGAGAATTGGGAGACAGATGATGCAACTGAATCCCGTAGAAAAAAATCCCACGAAGGAATTCGCGGACATGAAGAAAAAGACCCCAGACAATGAAGGCAAAGAACATCACCCGAAACCCTTCGGGTGGGAGCGAGATTAACTAATCGCCAGGGAGAATGGCGTCCTCCTTGTCCTTGGAGATCAACCCCGCATTGCGTAGCTTGCGCAGATCCGTCTCGTGCATATCCGAGCGCTTCCATCCGCCATCAGTGGCACGGGCCGTAGCGGCGACCTTCTTGCCGCCGCCGGCGGCGCTCGAACCAGCTCCAATAGCTGTATTCTTCGGCTTGCCCATCTTTCAATGGATAGTGCGGTGATGCAAGCGCAAGAACAAGGAAGAAAAAGTGTGGAGAATGCCCAGTGCGCAATGGAGGGCAACAAAGCTCGCGAAAATGGAGGTAATGGAGATGAGCAAATGGCGAAGGGTAAAAAGAAACCACTGATTCCCTGCGGTATAAAAGGACGAAGATGATGCACACGAGCCGTCGATCGAGAAGCCCTAGCGTGCCACTCAAATCTCACCATACACGTGTCAGCACTACACCGAACCGTCGCCGCACGCCGTCCACTATGCACGGAAACCGAGGATACGCCTTAATTTTCGCCACGTCTATGCATGACTAGTCAACATCAAGTCAGGCGGTGGGACACACGATCGTCTCGTCGCATCATCTCTGCTGCGGCTCGAAGATTTCTGCCGATCATACAAGTAATTTACGATTCGAGAAACTACTCGGGGGCTACTCCTATCAGGAGCGCTGACCACACACCTAAGAAATGGCTAAGGTAACTTCACCTCGAAATTATCTTCGAGTCCTACGTCAAGTCTATGACTCCACTACGGACTCGGGGGCTACTCCCATAGGGAGAGTTGGTTGAGCATCCGAAAAAATTGTGTCCTTTGGACTTACAGGGAAAACGACCGAACAAAAGTCTCTGCTCGAGTCTACGACTAGAACAGACACTCGGGGGCTACTCCCATAGGGAGCGCTGGCCGCGCATCCTATGAATTCTTCGACTGCGATCCTTCGAATCAAATACGACAAAATCTTTTTGGCAACTTTGCCCAAACCAACGCTAAGTGAGAAGCAGTCTCCTTGGTCACCTGAAACACCTCCGCGGTGATAAAACTTCGGATGTTGTGTCTATGATGCAAATATAAGCCCTACAGATATCATCTGATGTCCTGGTAACGCACCTGAATGCGCTCTGCCAGTAAACTCCTGTGTCAATAGGTGTAGGGTTCGCAGCATAGAAAACAAAAAATTTCCTACGATGGGAACAACTATATACCAAGATCTATCTACTAGATACAAACAACGGGCGGATGTATATCCGTAGAGAACATACCCTTGAAGACCGACAAAGCTTAACGAGTCCAAACTCGTGGTTGATGTAGATGATCTCTTGCCGATCTCGAGATCGAGAGGAAGTCCTAGCGCCGCAAAACAGCAGCGCATCTGTGCTCGCACAAACGTTCGAGGCACCGAGCAACCTCCGCCTCCTCGCTCCAGCGATGCAGCGGAAGCATAACTCTTTATTGTCAAATAGCCACCGGGAACATGTATCTCGCTAGTCCGAGACCATGGGGGATAAATTCTAGAGGGGGAGAGAGATCCTTCACGAGGAGGTGTGAGTGAGAGAGAGGAGAGGGGGTGCCTTTTATAGGAGGAGGGGGGCACCCAAGGGGGTGGAAGCCGGCCATGGGGGTTGCCTCCTCCCCTCCTTCATTCATGTGGGTGGACACTCCACTCACAAAAATCCATTCAAATCCATCCACTCAAACATGCCATTAAATTTCCACCAAATTTAATGCAAACTCTCATTAAATAAAACTCTTTTATTTTATTCAGAATTTTGTCAATTACTTTAATGACAAACATTCACAAATAACCCCTTGCTAGAATTCTATTTCACATGCATAACCACTTTATGCAATTTCACCCGAAAACCCGTTTCGGTATCTAGTGAAATAAATTCCTGTGCTTGTTCATCTTTCGGCATGAAACTTTTGCTCCAAATGGATGTCGGTATCTCTTAAGTGTGTCACCCTACGGTTCGCGAATAATGCGGACTTGATCGAGACCCCTCTTGGATCAATAATCAGAAGCGGATCCGAGACCCATCGACTCCCACACATTCAACGATGACTTTCTTGTGATCGTTGGAACCTTTACGCTAGTATCTTAATCCTTTGTTTCATGATATATTACATGTCCGAAGTTTCGATCATCGGTATCTCCATACCTAGTTTGATCTCAAGCATCGACATGTACTCTTTCTCGCTCCGTGATATAACATTCTAGTGATCAAATCACTTGCTTGCAAGCTAATCAATGTGATATCACCGAGAGGGCCCAGAGCATATCTATCCGTCATCGGGATGAACAAATTCCACTCTCGATACATGGGCCTCAACATAACACTTTAGTAGTTCTGAGCCCATCTTTATAATCACCCTATTACAGTGTGACATTTGATGTTATCAAGAAACTCTTCTGGTGTTAGTGATTGACATGATCTCATGGTCTAAGGATTAGGATCACTTCGTAAGTTGTTATAGCAATATAAACTCAATGACTTTGATCGTAATGCTATACTTCGGATAATTGTTCATCACATCATTACACTAATGTTGTTACCTCGTTATTAACAACATCCAATGTCCATGATCAGGAAACATTTGATCATCTTGTTAATCAACGAGCTAGTTTATAAGAGAGGCATAACTAGGAACTTATTTTTTGTTTATTAAACACATATGTATTAACGTTTCCGTATTAATACAATTATAGCATATAAAATAAACATTTATCATAAATAAGGAATACGATAATAACCACTTTATTATTGCCTCTCGGGCATATTCCCTTCAGTCTCCCACTTGCACTAGAGATAATATTCTAGTTTAAAAACTTTGCGTATTGAACACCTATGGCTTTCTGGTGTTCCATATACGCAATTGCAAGTAGTTAACATAATCTACGGATCTGACGCTTCACGTCCGTGTGTATTTGCATGTCTTTGTGTCTTCACGCATCACTCATTCTCCAATGAGATGGCATTGTATAAATTTGGTCTTTCGGTGAGACCTTTAGTTCCTTGGGGTTAAATCATGTCGATACTATTGTCATACAATATATCTTTAGTGTTAGCCCGTTGCGAATCACACCTTAGTTTGATAACAAACTTCTTGACACAAATTCCCTCCTTTGCTCCTACTATAGCAGTCATATACTTAGTCTTTTTGTTGTAGTATTCGTCACAATGTCTTAACTTTGGAACTCTTCCAAATCCATCATGGAAACTCCTTCCATTACATTGTGCCACCCATAGTTTAATTTGAGATAAACTTAATCTGTATCTTGTGACAAAACTAGTATCAATGTAACGCTTTACAATGAACTATTTGTAATTGTTTGTCACCTCTACACAAATATATTCTTAGTTCTTCCAAAAGATCATAAGAATTTCCTTACTATTGTCCAATGATCATTTTATGATTCATTCTGGTATATGCTCATAACACTTAGAGCATAGGACATATCTGGATGTGTACATATCATGGTACGATTGATCAAATTATTCTTGTGATTTTACTCATCAAGTGTCAAAGCACTTGAATCTTGTTTCACTTATCAAGTGTCGATACACTTGAATCTTGATTCATTTCCTTTCCATGCGACAAGAACCGTTTCTTGTCGTTTCTATATTGAACTCCTTCAATATATCATATATGTACGTTTGGCACAACCATATTAGCGTCACAGTCTATCCACTATAGATATTCATGCTAAATATTCGGATTTTGCCTAAGTTTTTCATCGAAATGAAATTCTTAACCTTTGTCAATAAAAGATACATCATTTCTAATCAACAAAATGTCCTCCACATAATGTATTAGAAATATGTCTTAGCGCTCCCACTTAATTTCTTGCAAATGCAAGCATCTTCATCGTCTCCTGATGAAAAACTCCTTTTTTATCATGGTGAAGATTCCAACTCCACGATGCTTACTTCAACCATTGAAGTTTGCATGCCCCTTTTAGCATCCTTTGAATTAACAAAACCCTTTGGATCGTGTCATGTATACGTCCTAGGTAACCATTCTATTAAAAGAACTTTGTTTTGTTTATTCATCTACCATATACCAAATTATATGTAGTGGTTGCTACTTTAATCCGTCCAGACTAAATATCGCTATGAAAGATCAAATCTTGTCATAGTCAACTCCTTGAACATTGTCGTAAAATACTTTACCGACATGTCGACTATTTCATAGATGTGAAACATCCATGTCTGTTTCTTTATAGATCCAAATACGACCGATAGGTTTTTACACCTTTCTGGAGGGTCTTCCAAGTTCAAAACTTGATTTCTCGTGTATGGAACTATCACGGATTTTATGGCTTCAAGCCATTTGACGAAGTTCGGGTCCATCATCGCTTCTTTGTATGTAGTCGGTTCATCATTGTCAAACAATAATGATTTACTCTCAAATCTCAGCACTTGATTTTTTTATCCGACCGACTTGGTTCAATAAGAACTTAGATATCCGTGACCACAACCTAAGCTATGAGCATTATGACAGCCTCCGAAACCATTTTCGGCGCTACGCAACTCGGCACATTTAGCTAAGTTTCGTTAACCTTATCAAAGTTCTATTGTCCTCCCATTTAACATTTATGAAAAATTCCTTCTTCAAGAAACTTCATGTTTCAAGCGACAAACCCTTTTGTCCTTGGTGTTATGGAGGAATAACCAATTGTTATTCGAAATAACCTACAAAGACATGCTCATCCGACTTCGGTTGTAAACATCTTACTTATGTTTAGCATACCAAAATTTAAGAAATGACAATTTAGGTTTTACCCCAAACCATAACTTCCATGGTGTCATTTCAACGGATCTAGATGGAGCTCTTTTCAGTGAAAAACGGTAGTCTCTAAAGCTTTTGATCTTTTAAAACATAATGGCAGTTTTATAAATAACACCTTTGATCCAACCATGTTAAACAAGGTTTCATTACAAATCTCAAACACTCCATACTCCTATGGTGTTTTGGGAGATGTAAATCTAGGTGTTTTGCTAAACTTGCAACTCAAATAAATCCCTTTATGATAAAATCATAATTCATTTATTTTTCTTGTTACACTTGTAACTCAAATAAATCCCTTATGATAAAATCATAAACCATTTATTTTCTTGTCACAATGATTTTCACTTCATCTTGAAAGTCTTTGAACATTTTGAAATATTTCACACTTCTTTCTCATTAAGTGAATATTCACTCAAATTTCCGGAGAAAGTATATGAAGTTGAAACCCATCGCTTACGACTACACATAATGGACTATATACATCGATATGTATAAATTCCAATATTTTAGTCGTTTGTTCTTCTTTGGCCTTTGAACAAAGTTTTAATTATCCCGAGGAAAGTCTCATAAGCGTCACTTGATCAAATCAAAGACTCGAAAAATCCATGAAAATGGAGTTTCTTCATGTTTTATTTCCAATATAATTTAAACAGCGATGTCACTTCATAAGTGATCTTTCAATCATTTGCCTTGCGACATTTTAGCATTAGGCTTTATGGATGTGATTTCTCCAACTAGATTTGTAAATCATCCATCTTATATGGAATATGGTAATTATTTGAACAACCTTTGTTCTCATAATACCTGATTTAAATAACAACTATTAAAACAAATCTTGAAGTCAAGCTTTGATGCCAACGAGAAATACAAACAACAGTTTGTTTGTTTTCGATGAACATCATCACATATTCTCTTGATAGTTACTTAGGCCATTGTGGTTTATGAATTGCGTCGTTCTGTATGAAATTTCATACCAACCAATTCGGTATCCAATACCCAAGAACCACATTGTTTAACAAGCAAAGAATACAACCATAACATGTATATCTTCTATATACCTAAACTGGAAATATCCAATCTTTTCTTTTCTGCCAAATATATTTTATAGATTTTCTCTTTTAGCATTTCCTTTTCCTTTTAAAAGAATCTATCAACATCAAAAGTGGCGCCATATACATGACACATAGTCCAAAGCGTGTATATTCAAATAATAATACCTTTGGACTTGCACTTTGAAGTACATCACCATCATCAAAATGATCGGCATTCTTTCAAAATCCATTCTTTAGTAATCTTTTAGTGTAGTAAACACTTTACATACATCTTCTATTCATCCTTATCATGACGACTTTCATGATCAAGCTAATGTAGCTTATAAAGACGAATCATTAGTATAACATTACTTTCCAAAACCCTTTTGGATGATTAGGATGTCTAGCATCTCCAACCTTCGTAAATTCTCATCCAATATGAGAACATATATTATACTCTATCATATTGCAACCAAAACATTGTTTCAGATATCATTATATCTACCACACATGATGGTTTCTGAAACAATTCTTTCAGCTCCTAGATAAACTTGATGTTAAAACAATCAAGAATCATGGAGGCAAACATGATACTTAAGATACTAACACTGGAATTGTTACTCTCGATTTAATACCAACTATTAAATTTCACGGAGTAAATAGAGTTTGCTGAAAGTTTGCAATAGGACTTTAAACTTTAATTGACACTCAACACAATATGATACCAGTTCGTAAAGTAAATATCCATAATTCTATAGTTCTATTATCTCAATTACAACTATGCATAAGGTAGTGAACGAATGCCAATGACTACAACAAAATTATGCAAATTCACTTTGATTTAATTTATGATAAATTGAGTTCTACTAATCCAAATTAGAAATGAACTCCCACTCAAAAATGACATCCCTCGTGTCTTTTTTGGTGATTACATGAACCAAATCCACTACACCAAGTCCGATCATCACGTGAGTCGGTGTAGCTTCAAAGGCGAGCATCCATATGGTCATCATATCAAAACATATGACTCATGTTTAACCTTTCGGTCCATGTTCCGAGGCCATGTCTGTACATGCTAGGCTTGCCAAGTAAGAACCTTAGTATTCGCGTGTGTAAATGTCTTACACCCGAGATATGCTCATGGATTTAAGTACACCTGATCATCACGTGATGTCTTGAAGCGACGAAACATTGTTGGTGCATACTTAAGGAAGAACACATTCTTATCTTGATATCTAAATGAGGGATCATCTTATTATGATAATAAAATGCCAAACGAGCAATATAAGATGCAATCAAAACATCACATGTTTATAAGTGAAATGATATGGTTCCCGCATATGATCTCCATCATGTGCACCGTGGTATGATCTCTATCATACCTTTATGTGTAAGGCCAAGGTCTATGGAACTTACACGCTATGTGTGTTGCAAGAGTATCATCTCATACTTCTACTTACAACATCACCATATCATAACACTAGCCCAGCAACAATCTAAACTAGACGCCTCTAATTTATCCATTGCAAGTTTTACGTGGCTTGGGGATTTCGAAGATAGAACCGTTCTTACCTACGAACATGAACCACAACGAGGATAACCAAATTGTTGACAACTCGTTGCAAATTAGATATTGACTATAGTAGGAGAGACAGACACCCGCTAGCCACTTATGCAAAACTAGTTGCATGTCAAGCGTGGAACAGGTCTCATGTGCAAGGACCTGTAAAGTTTGTCCGGGCCGCTTCGTCCCACTATGACACCAATATCCAAATTATAACTAAGAAGCAATAAAATGATCATCATCGCCCACATACTCATATGTGTACTACTCGTGCAAAGCATCTACGCATAGATCCGGCTCTGATACCACTGTAGGGTTCGCAGCATAGAAAACAAAAAAATTCCTACGATGGGAACAACTATGTACCAAGATCTATCTACTAGATACAAACAACGGGCGGATGTATATCCGTAGAGAACATACCCTTGAAGACCGACAAACCTTAACGAGTCCAAACTCGTGGTTGATGTAGACGATCTCTTGCCGATCTCAAGATCGAGAGAAAGTCCTAGCGCCGCAAAACAACAGCGCATCCGTGCTCGCACACACGTTCGAGGCACCGAGCAACCTCCTCACTCCAGCGATGCAGCGGAAGCACAACTCTTTCTTGCCGAATATCCACCGGGAACATGTATCTCGCTAGTCTGAGACCATGGGGGATAAATTCTAGAGGGGGAGAGAGATCCTTCACGAGGAGGTGTGAGTGAGAGAGAGGAGAGGGGTGCCTTTATAGGGAGAGGGGGCACCCAAGGGGTCAGCCATGGTTGCCTCCTCCCCTCCATTCACGTGGGTGGACACTCCACTCACAAAAATCCATTCAAATCCATCCACTCAAACATGCCATTAAATTTCCACCAAATTTAATGCAAACTCTCATTAAATAAAACTCTTTTATTTTATCAGAATTTTGTCAATTACTTTAATGACAAACATTCACAAATAACCCCTTGCTAGAATTCTATTTCACATGCATAACCACTTTATGCAATTTCACCCGAAAACCCGTTTCGGTATCTAGTGAAATAAATTCTTGCGCTTGTTCATTCTTTCGGCATGAAACTTTTGCTCCAAATGGATGTCGGTGTCTCTTAAGTGTGTCACCCTACGGTTCGCGAATAATGCGGACATGATCGAGACCCCTCCCGGATCAATAATCAGAAGCGGGATCTGGAGACCCATACTGACTCCCACACATTCAACGATGACTTTCTTGTGATCGTCGGAACCTTTTACGCTAGTGTCTTAATCCTTTTGTTTCGATATATATTACATGTCCGATATTCGATCATCGGTATCTCCATACCTAGTTTGATCTCGTTACTAACATGTGCTCTTTTCTTGTTCCTGTGATATAACATTCTAGTGATCAAATCACTTGCTTGCAAGCTAATCAATGTGATATCACCGAGAGGGCCCAGAGCATATCTATCTGTCATCGGGATGAACAAATTCCACTCTCGATCCATGGGCCTCAACATAACACTTTAGTAGTTCTGAACCCATCTTTATAATCACCCTGTTACGGTGTGACGTTTGATGTTATCAAGAAACTCTTTCGGTGTTAGTGATTGACATGATCTCATGGTCTAAGGATTAGGATCACTTCGTAAGTTGTTATAGCAATATAAACTCAATGACTTTGATCGTAATGCTATACTTCGGATGATTGTTCATCACATCATTACACTAAGGTTGTGACCTCGTTATTAACACATCCAATGTCCATGATCAGGAAACATTTGATCATCTTGTTAATCAACGAGCTAGTTTATAAGAGAGGCATAACTAGGAACTTCTTTTTTGTTTATTAAACACACATGTATTAACATTTCCGTATTAATACAATTATAGCATGTAAAATAAACATTTATCTTAAATAAGGAATACGATAATAACCACTTTATTATTGCCTCTCGGGCATATTCCCTTCAATAGGCACGATGAAAATCTCAACGGACGCGTTGGGTACATAACTTTAAAATCACTGGGATTCGACTCATGTAAGACCACAATGGCCTGAGTCGAATCACACCAGTAATCGTTCCGAATTCGAGTCCGGGGACTCGAGTTTGATGAAGATCGTGTTGTTTTTTCCTATGACAGTTAACTGGCCCTGATTTGTCGGGTGAGCCAGGCACACGCATCAACAATCCCTATGAAATTAAATGTTTCTCCTTGAAATGGCCGGCTCAATTGCACCCGAAAGATGATTATCTGTGACGCACATTCTATGACGATACAGTAAAAAAACGTCACAGTTCTGATGAATCCCGGACGTTTTTTACTGCATCGCCATGGAATGTGCGTCATATATTATCACATTTTTTAGTGAGTCTCCAGCCGAATCTATGATTCGACTGAACACTCGGGGGCTACTGACATGGATATACCCCACGGGTACATGACATTGGTATACCTGGTTCAGCGCAAGGAAGGCCCACGTAAGGACATGCAGCCCATGAAGACTTCGGGTGGCCCAAGCCCATGGCGGTTTCGACTCCTTGTAGGACAAGTCTAGATTATAGAATTTCAAAGGGTATCAACCCTAATTTGTAACTGACTAGACCTAACCCGGGACCTGCCTAACTATATAAAGGCCAGGAGGGTACGGCGAGAAGGATCTCTCAACTTACTGCATACACACCTCCACGCCAGATTGCATCTGCGCACCCCTGTTACTTTCGGTTCCGCCATAATCAAGAACAGACAAGCATGAGTAGGTTTTTCCCTCCGGGGGCCTAAACCTGGATAAACGTCGTGTACCTGTGTTGCTTGACTGTTAGCCGCTCCACGACTTCCAGCATCCCCATTTTCTCCAAAACTCAAGTCCATAACAATGGGCATTGACGAGATCGAACCTCGTCACTAGGCACCATGCCCTAACAATCTTATTTGATTACATTATAGAACTCATCCAATCCCTATCAATCCCATAGCCTACAGCGGGGGATTACTCACTCATTGATGGGGGAAACATGGATGGTTGATGGAGAGGAGTCGGTGATGATGATGACGATGATCTCCTCCAAATCTCCATCCCGGCAGGGTGCCAGAACGGAGTTTCTGGTTCTGAATCGCGGTTTCTGGTGGTGGCGGCACAACGGAACTCTTTCTGGAAAAACGTCGACCCTCCTAGAAAAATTAACAAACAACAATTTCGACTTTTTCTGCAAAAAAAAGATATACCATGGTAAAACGACCGTAACTTTTGCATATGATGTTGAAAAAATTTATATAATATACCAAAATGACGAGAATGAGATTTCGCATTCGTTCGCAATCACCTCTGGTCGTTTAGCGATTTTTTAGATTTTCTAAATTCAAAAAGAGTAAAAAGTTACGGCCAAAAGACCATTTTTTTCCTGCAAAAAAAAAATAGAGGGCAACTTACCTGTAGCGCACCACCCCTAGTGCGCCACGACTAAGTTGGGCGCGATTCGAAATTCGAATCACCACCCCGCCCACCTACCCTCTACTTTTCCCTCCCTCTTCTCTCCTTTTCCTTTTACTCCCATCTCCTTTTCCTCCTCCTCCTCCTCCTCCTTCTCCTCCTACTTCTCCTTCTCCTCCTCCTTCTCCTTCTCCTTCTCATTTTACTCCTCCTCCTTATCGTTCTCCTCCTCCTCCTCCTCCTCATTCTCCTTCTCCTTCTCCTCCTCCTTGGAGTGAATATGGTGACGGCAACCAACTCCTCCTCCTTGTAGTGACGACGACAAAGACGGGCTCCTTCTTATTCTCCTCCTCCTCCTCCTACTCCTCCTTGCAGTGTCAATGATGGCGAACTATCCGACGAGGCAACGACGACGGCGGTGACCACTCCGACGAGGCGATGGCGACGACGACGGCCCGCACTGACGAGCGACGAAAGTGGGGGCGGCGAGATCCAAATATCCCGCTTTTTTGAATTTTGAAATTTGTATCTGTGGCGCATAGCACCCAGTGCGCCACGGCTAGCTTTTCATACGCGTGGAGCACAGCACCTAGTGTGCCACGGTTATCTTTTCATACGTGTGGCACACCACCTAGTACGCCTTGGCTAAGAGTTAGCTGTAGCGCGCGCCTTGTGGCGCACCCCTGGTGTGCCACAGATGGCCAAAACAGGTGCGCCACAAGTTAGCTATTTCCTAGTAGTGTGAGCCACATGCATAAAATAATTATTACTCTCCACATAAGCATAGTCATTCTTATTAATTATAGTGGGAGCAAATTCAACAAAATAGCTATCATTACTATTCTCATCACCATAATCATCAAATATAGAAGGCATATTGTAATCAAAATAAATTTCCACCTCAATAATAGGTGGACTGAAAATATCATACTCATCATTGTAATCATCATACATTGAAGGTTTGGTATCATCATAAGCAATAGAATAGCTATCTTCCGAAGCTGGGGAACTAAAAAGATCTCTTTCATAAAAACTAGATTCCCCAAGCTTAGACATTTCCATAGAATTAGCAATAATGGTGTCCAAAGAATTCATACTAATAACATTGCTATTAGCACGAAAATAAAATTCCATAGGTTTTTTAATTTTCTCTTCAAACACTTCATGTCCTAACTCAAGATAGATGCTATAGATCTCTATAATTTTGTTGTTGTTTTTCATTAAGCCTAACTAGTGGAAACAAGAAACAAAAAGACAAAATTGCAGAATCTAAAGTAAATAACTTCAAGCACTCACATCGGAGGATGTGAGTACCTTTTACCTTACCTCCATGGAAACGGCGCCAGAAAATAGCTTTGATGGAGCTTGGCGTGGAGGAAAGATAAAAGGCCCCAAACCTCCCCGGCAATGGCGCCAAAAAATAGCTTGATGTTACGCGCTTCTATTCTTATAGACAGTTGTTGGACCTTAAAGTGCAGAGATTTGTAGAACAGCGGCAAGTTTCCCTTAAGTGGATCACCCAAGGTACTCAGGGAGGAAGTGGTCAAAGGTATCCCTCTCAAGCAACCCTGCAGTCAAGATACAAGAAGTCTCGTGTGTCCCCAATACACCCAATACACTTGTGAGGTGTATAGGTGCACTAGTTCGGCGAAGAGATAGTAAAATACAAGTGGTAACGGTGCCAGAAAAGATCTTGATGGTGAGGTAAAGACTAAAGAAAAAATGATGGAAGCAAGCAAACATGCAACATATCTAGTTGTGAATGGTGTTTCAATGTTTAGAAACAAGGCCTAGGGATCATACTTTAACTAGTGAACACTCTCTCATATAAATATCTTCTCTTCATGATACTACCCTTAACTACTCTCCGGTTGGATACTCTAATCCATGGTAGGGCCTTCCCCAATCTAGATAACCCCACACTGTCACCTTGAGCGCTAGATGGTTCCAACAAACACCACAATTTTATAAATACATCCAACTCCAAATATAACTCATGAATATATATGTAATCTAGCTTAAGTGCCACACACGACGCACATGATGTCACTGTCACACACGTGGGGAAAAACATAGATCTATTAAAGAACAATGAGTATTTATATAACCTCTAGCCTAAGTGCCACCACGGTATGCATGCCGTCACTTACACACACATGGGGAGAGCTAGAGATCTATTAAAGCACTTGAGTAGGAGTAGATCTACTTGATTACAAAGCTCATGACCATAATATGATCACGCATAGAGATGAACACATAGCTACTAGAGAGACCTTAGCCTTGAGGAAGAACTACTCCTCTTCATCATGGGAATCAAGCAGCGATGGAGATGGTGGTGGAGATTGATGGAGATGGCTCGGGCACTTCCTGTCGTGAGGTCCTAGAACAGACTTTCAGTCCCTCGAATCTCCCCTTTAGTGGCGGCGGGGCTGCAGAACCTTTCGTGGCTTTTTGGTTGATGCTTTAGGGTTTCTGAGTTGGGGGCTTCTTATAGGCGAAGGAGGCAAGGTCGGTGGAGGGCGAGGGGGCCCACACCCCCTATGGGCGTGACCAGGGTGTGCCCTGTGCCCACCTAGGGTGTGGCCACCCTGGTGTCCTCCTCTGTCTCGTCTTTGATTTTCTGTATTGTTCTGGGAAAATATGAACTTTGGATTTTATCCTGTCCAATTCCGAGAATATTCATTTTTAGCTTCGAAACAAAAATAGGAAAAGCAAGCAGCTGTGGCATCTTGTCAATAGGTTAGTTCTAGAAAGTGTATAAAAATACCTAAAAGTGTAGACAAAACATAGAAAAGTGGATACTAAACAAGCATGGAACATAAAAAATTATAGATACGTTTCCTACATATCAGTCACCTCAAAAAATATTCTTTTTTATCACTCACCTACTCGACGACGACCAGGAGTTAAGCTTGGGGATGCTTGATACGTCATAAACGTATCTATAATTTTTTATGCTCCATGCTTGTTCTATATCAACTTTCTTATGTGTTGTTTACACTTTGAGGTATTTTTATACATTTTCTGGAACTAACCTATTGACAAGATGCCGCAGTGCCAGTTGCCTGTTTTTCGTTGTGTTTGGTTTCAGAAAAGCTAGTAAAGAAATATTCTCGGAATTGGACGAAACAAAAGCCAAAGTCAATATTTTACCAGAAAGAACATGGAGTCCGCAGGGGAGACGAAGTGGGGCCACGAGGTGGCCACGCCTAGGGCTGGTGCGGCCACCCCCCAGGGCGCGTCGCCCCATGGTGTGGTGCCCTCGGGCGCCCATCGACCTCGCCTCTTCGCCTATATAAGCACCCTGATGCAGAAACCCTAAGCACCCGATCAAATCTCCACAAAACAGTCTGTAGCCGCCACCATCTCCATCCCTAGATCGGGGGGGATTCGAAGCTCTTCCCAGCACCCTGCCGAAGGGGAGAGATCATCCCTGAGGCCTTCTTCATCACCATGCCAGCCTCCAGAGTGATGCCTGAGTAGTTCACCCTTGGACTATGGGTCCATACAGTAGATAGATGGTTGTTTATCCTCCTTTGTGCTATCATGTTTAGATCTTGTGAGATCCGTTCACGATCAAGATCATCTATTTGTAATCCTACATGTTGTGTTTGCGGTGATCCGATGTATATTGAGTACTATGTGAAGAAGGCCTCCAGGATGATCTCCCCTCCGGTAGGGTAGACAAAGCAATTCAAAGTAGATACTAAACAAGCATGGAACATAAAAAATTATAGATACGTTTCCGACGTATCATGCATCCCCAAGATTAACTCCTGCTCGTCCTCGAGTAGGTAAGTGATAAAAAGAATAATTTTTGAGGTTACATGCACCATCAAAATCAAAATCAAACCATTTGCAAGCATTGGAAGATGGGATCAAAGAACTCTAAACATGAGCATGAAAGATGGCGTTCTAACAGTAAGACAAAGTAACTATGCATGCAACATGAAAGGTTACAAACAAAGATCATGAATAACATGCATTGAAAAACGTTTGTTTGTTTCACATATAGAAAACATAGCATAGTGGCATTCAGCTTGTCCCTCATGGAGTAGCAAATAGATACATAGGACACCTTCAAAGTTCATAAGAGTGACTAGATACAAATAGCACAATAACAATTAATATCAACAATATGCATCAATCAATAAGTTTTGGAACAATGCACATAGAACTAAGAATGGCAACTATGCTCTCTTAACTGGTGCCTAAGGGTGAGCGAAGGAGACTTAGTATAGTGGAAGAAAGGCTCTTCACAAAAGGGAAGCAGGCATTTCAAGTCTCAAAAAGAGCTTCCAAAAATTATGGTACTTCTTATCTTTCAGCTCTATTGCCCCTATCATAAGCATCTTGAAGTGTTAAGGTTAAAGTGAACAAACTATGGAGTTTATGCTTGACAAAGTATAAGTTGGCAATCTCATGTCCCTTGAATACGAGGGCCGCTCCTCATGCTACTCAACTTTAGTCACTTGTAAGTTCTTGTCATAGTAAGTATATGTGTATCATAGAGAACCGCCAACGGGGTACCCCTTGCACATGATATAGGAGCTATCCCATAATCAAAATGACAAGGCAAGCAGACAATGAGCATCTCAGCAATCTTCTTATTTATCATGGGAAAATGGTGTTTTTTCTCTCTTTCATCTTTTCAATATGTCTTTTTTTATAAGAAGAAAGCTTCATAGATGTCATTATGGTGACATTACAAGTTTCCACCATGATTAGGCATGGATTAGGCTAGCATCCCAGGCATTTCTTTAACACACATACATAACTCCATGGACTTACAAGCTCCCCTTTTATTTCACACCGACGACATCTATAAACAAAAGAGCATGATATCAACTGTGTACAAAGTACAAGTGCAATGTTGAAGTGCAGAGGTTTGTAGAACAGCGGCAAGTTTCCCTTAAGTGGATCACCCAAGGTACTCAGGGAGGAAGTGGTCAAAGGTATCCCTCTCAAGCAACCCTGCAATCAAGATACAAGAAGTCTCGTGTGTCCCCAATACACCCAATACACTTGTGAGGTGTATAGGTGCACTAGTTCGGCGAAGAGATAGTAAAATACAAGTGGTAACGGTGCCAGAAAAGATCTTGATGGTGAGGTAAAGACTAAAGAAAAAATGATGGAAGCAAGCAAACATGCAACATATCTAGTTGTGAATGGTGTTTCAATGTTTAGAAACAAGGCCTAGGGATCATACTTTAACTAGTGAACACTCTCTCATATAAATATCTTCTCTTCATGATACTACCCTTACTACTCTCCGGTTGGATACTCTAATCCATGGTAGGGCCTTCCCCAATCTAGATAACCCCACACTGTCACCTTGAGCGCTAGATGGTTCCAACAAACACCACAATTTTATAAATACATCCAACTCCAAATATAACTCATGAATATATATGTAATCTAGCTTAAGTGCCACACACGACGCACATGATGTCACTGTCACACACGTGGGGAAAAACATAGATCTATTAAAGAACAATGAGTATTTATATAACCTCTAGCCTAAGTGCCACCACGGTATGCATGCCGTCACTTACACACACATGGGGAGAGCTAGAGATCTATTAAAGCACTTGAGTAGCAGAGTAGATCTACTTGATTACAAAGCTCATGACCATAATATGATCACGCATAGAGAGATGAACACATAGCTACCGGTAGAGACCTTAGCCTTGAGGAAGAACTACTCCCTCTTCATCATGGGAATCAGCAACGGCGATGGAGATGGTGGTGGAGATTGATGGAGATGGCTCCGGGGGCACTTCCCTGTCCCGGCAGGGTCCTAGAACAGACTTTCAGTCCCTCGAATCTCCCCTTTAGTGGCGGCGGGGCTGCAGAACCTTTCGTGGCTTTTTGGTTGATGCTTTAGGGTTTCTGAGTTGGGGGCTTCTTATAGGCGAAGGAGGCAAGGTCGGTGGAGGGCGAGGGGGCCCACACCCCCTATGGGCGTGACCAGGGTGTGCCCTGTGCCCACCTAGGGTGTGGCCACCCTGGTGTCCTCCTCTGTCTCGTCTTTGATTTTTCAGATGTTCGGAAAATATGAACTTTGATTTTATCACCAATTCGAGAATATTCATTTTTAGCTCAAACAAAAATAGCGAAAAGCGATCACTGTGGCATCTTGTCAATAGGTTAGTTCTAGAAAGTGTATAAAAATACCTAAAAGTGTAGACAAAACATAGAAAAGTGGATACTAAACAAGCATGAAACATAAAAAATTATAGATACGTTTCCTACATATCAGTCACCTCAAAAAATATTCTTTTTTATCACTCACCTACTCGACGACGACGACCAGGAGTTAAGCTTGGGGATGCTTGATACGTCATAAACGTATCTATAATTTTTGATGCTCCATGCTTGTTCTATATCAACTTTCTTATGTGTTGTTTACACTTTGAGGTATTTTTATACATTTTCTGGAACTAACCTATTGACAAGATGCCGCAGCTGTTCTGCTTTTTCGTGTGGTTTCAGAAAAGCTAGTAAAGAAATATTCTCGGAATTGGACGAAACAAAAGCCAAAGTCAATATTTTACCAGAAAGAACATGGAGTCCGCAGGGGAGACGAAGTGGGGCCACGAGGTGGCCACGCCTAGGGCTGGTGCGGCCACCCCCCAGGGCGCGTCGCCCCATGGTGTGGTGCCCTCGGGCGCCCATCGACCTCGCCTCTTCGCCTATATAAGCACCCTGATGCAGAAACCCTAAGCACCCGATCAAATCTCCACAAAACAGTCTGTAGCCGCCACCATCTCCATCCCTAGATCGGGGGGATTCGAAGCTCTTCCCAGCACCCTGCCGAAGGGGAGAGATCATCCCTGAGGCCTTCTTCATCACCATGCCAGCCTCCAGAGTGATGCCTGAGTAGTTCACCCTTGGACTATGGGTCCATACAGTAGATAGATGGTTGTTTCTCCTCCTTTGTGCTATCATGTTTAGATCTTGTGAGATTCGTTCACGATCAAGATCATCTATTTGTAATCCTACATGTTGTGTTTGCGGTGATCCGATGGATATTGAGTACTATGTGAAGAAGGCCTCCAGGATGATCTCCCCTCCGGTAGGGTAGACAAAGCAATTCAAAGTAGATACTAAACAAGCATGGAACATAAAAAATTATAGATACTTTTCCGACGTATCATGCATCCCCAAGATTAACTCCTGCTCATCCTCGAGTAGGTAAGTGATAAAAAGAATAATTTTTGAGGTTACATGCACCATCAAAATCAAAATCAAACCATTTGCAAGCATTGAAAGTTGGGATCAAAGAACTCTAAACATGAGCATGAAAGATGGCGTTCTAACAGTAAGACAAAGTAACTATGCATGCAACATGAAAGGTTACAAACAAAGATCATGAATAACATGCATTGAAAAACGTTTGTTTGTTTCACATATAGAAAACATAGCATAGTGGCATTCAACTTGTCCCTCATGGAGTAGCAAATAGATACATAGGACACCTTCAAAGTTCATAAGAGTGACTAGATACAAATAGCACAATAACAATTAATATCAACAATATGCATCAATCAATAAGTTTTGGAACAATGCACATAGAACTAAGAATGGCAACTATGCTCTCTTAACTGGTGCCTAAGGGTAGACGAAGGAGACTTAGTATAGTGGAAGAAAGGCTCTTCACAAAAGGGAAGCAGGCATTTCAAGTCTCAAAAAGAGCTTCCAAAAATTATGGTACTTCTTATCTTTCAGCTCTATTGCCCCTATCATAAGCATCTTGAAGTGTTAAGGTTAAAGTGAACAAACTATGGAGTTTATGCTTGACAAAGTATAAGTTGGCAATCTCATGTCCCTTGAATACGAGGGCCGCTCCTCGTGCTACTCAACTTTAGTCACTTTTAAGTTCTTGTCATAGTAAGTATATGTGTATCATAGAGAACCGCCAACGGGGTACCCCTTGCACATGATATAGGAGCTATCCCATAATCAAAATGACAAGGCAAGCAGACAATGAGCATCTCAGCAATCTTCTTATTTATCATGGGAAAATGGTGTTTTTCTCTCTTTCATCTTTTCAATATGTCTTTTTTTATAAGAAGAAAGCTTCATAGATGTCATTATGGTGACATTACAAGTTTCCACCATGATTAGGCATGGATTAGGCTAGCATCCCAGGCGTTTCTTTAACACATATACATAACTCCATGGACTTACAAGCTCCCCTTTTATTTCACACCGACGACATCTATAAACAAAAGAGCATGATATCAACTGTGTACAAAGTACAAGTGCAATGTTGAAAGAGTTCCCCGTGACAGCACTGTTCTGCTAATTCCAACGTATAAGTTCAAGTATATACAACATAAATGACACAATGGTTCATGTTTATTAGGGGCAAGAAAAATAAAGTGTGCCATCAAGTTTGTGAGAGCTTTAATCACTAAGTTTTCACATAATAGACTACTTTTTAATTGGAAGATAGATGAAAAAAATAATATACTTGGAATGGTGTAACACACCATGCATAGGAATTTATAGTGGACACTTTGGAATAACTTGGTTTCTTGGGAGTTGGATGCATGAGTAGAGCTTTCTCATACAAGTGGAGGCTAGCAAAAGACTGGGAGCAACCAACTAAGTGAGAAATAATGGCCATAATCATGCAGAGCGACAAAACATTACTAATCAAAGCATAAAGTAGTACAACAAGTCAAGGAATAAATGATCATATAGGCTATGGTGACTTGTTCATAGTCATAATATGGTGTGAGCATGTGCCAAGTCAACCCAAACAAAGCATCAAAGGAGAATACCACAATACTATGCTTTTATATGCTAAAACAATGCATGATTCCTTCAAGGCACACTAAGCAATCCCAATTGTTTGGAACAAGTAATGCTACAACAATACTCACTAAGCATAAGCTCAAAACAACATCTAGCATGACATGCTAAAGTCCAAGTCACAGTCAAAGCAAGCTCCTCTTGTACTACTGAGCAAGAACTTACTACTCCTCTCCAACACCAATCAACTTATTTGCAACAACACAACGAGAATGGGGGTCCAAACTACTTTATTCAAGCAAACTAAAACAAAAACTAAGACGCTCCAAGAACAACACAACAGTGCATGAAACAATAAAAACGAAGTGTCTAGAAAGACTTGAGATTTTTATTGATGAAGAAGGGGATGCCTTGGGCATCCCCAAGCTTTGACGCCTGTACCTCTTGAATATTTCTTGGGGTGACACGGGGTGGCATCCCCAAGCTTGAGCTTTTGTCCATTATTCATATCATTACATCATTCTCTTTCTACACCTGAAAATTTTCCTTCATACAAAACTTGACACAATCTTCATTAGCAACATTAGTGTATTCAAAAGATAATAGACCTTTGGGTTTAGCTTTATAACAGCAAAACTTTCACTAAAAACACAAGCTACTGTATCAATTCCCTCAAAAAGCTCAATTTCCCAAAAAGAACCAAAAAAGGAATCAATAAGAAGCAAATGCAAATAATGGCAGAAATCTGTCAAAACATACCAGCAGGTTGAAACCGATTTTTTCAAAGACCTTTTGTTGCTCAAATCAAAAAGTGTTTAACTAACAAAAGTTAGCTAACATGATGGGGTTTTATTCAGAAAATATCAGCTCAATTCCACTTACATAGATTCCTCACGAATTTTTACGGTGGAGCACAAAAATCTGTTTCGGGACAACAACTCCCCAAATATTACTTCCCTCTCATTAGAGGTTATTCTTAGCACAAAAAGCAAATAAAAAGGATAAGGAGAGGTCATTACCAAAGTAATAACTTCCAAGACTTAAGAAAGATTTTAGGTTATCTCCCAATAAATACTTTTTCTTTGACGCCTTTAAGTTAAGCACAAGAAGCAAGAATCAAGTATTTTCAAATGAAGAAGCATTAACATCAAACCTTGATTTCAAAGGAGGAGAAAAAAGTAACTTCTCTCTCCTCGTAGGGAAGTGTTCTATACCTTTCTTGAATGGAAATTGATATTTAATGGTGCCTTCTTTTATATCAATGATGGCACCAACAGTTCTAAGAAAAGGTCTTCCCAAAGTAATAGGAAAAGAAGCATTGTATTCAACATCAAAAACATAGAAATCAACAGGTACTAAGCATTGTTAACCATAATAATAACATCATTAACACTCCCCATGAGTTTCTTTTTAGCATTAGCATTAAGTGGGACATCCAAATAACAATCTTCTAAAGGCGGCAAATCAAGCATTTCATAAATCTTTCTAGGCATAATAGAGACACTAGAACCAAGGTCACATGAAGCTTTGAGATCAAAGTCATTCACTTGCATAATAATAATGGGTTCCCAACTATATTTTACTTTCCTAGGAATAGAGGCTTTGCGTTTCAACTTTTCTTCCTTAATTTTAATAAGAGCATTTGTAATGTGTTTGGTGAAAGTCACATTCATATCACTAGCATCAGGACTTCTAGCAAGCATTTGTAGGAACATAATCTCTTCAGAAATATTACAACCATCTAGATCAAAATCAAACTTAGCATCACCAGTAGTAGACTCATTGGGTTTAGGCATTGTGGTAGGAGGAATATGGACTTCTTATGGTTTAGTGGCATCCATATTGGTGGTGGTGATAGTGCACACACTATTGTTTCTAGCAATTTCAGCTTATCTTTCCCACTTAGCATGTAGTTGGGCTAACAGTCTTACATTTTCATCAATGGTAACTTGTATGGCATGAGTAGAAGCAAAGGTACTTTCCAAGGTTTCAGGTTTAGCAGCCATTTTATTAATAAAAGAGGACTGTGCTTTAGACAAAGAGGAAATATTTTTCTCAACATTCAAAAGCTTTTCCTCCATAGTCTTGTTGAAAGTGGTTTGTTTACTAATAAAGTCTTTGAGCATGACTTCAAGTTCAGAGGGGGCACTTCTAGTATTGTTGTAGGAGTTTCCATAGGTATTACCATTATTAGGAGGATAATGCCTATAATTGTTGTTACTACCAAAATTATTCCTATAGGCATTATTGTTGAAATTGTTGTTTCTAATGAAGTTCACATCAACTTACTCTTCTTGAGCAACTAAATAGGCTAAAGGAACATTATTAGGATCTATATGAGCTTTCCGATTAACAAGCATAGCCATGATAACATCAATCTTATCACTCAAAGAGGAGGTTTCTTTGACAGAATGTACCTTCTTACCATGTGGAGCTCTCTCAGTGTGCCATTCAGAATAATTAACCATCATATTATCAAGGAGTTTTGTTGTAGCACCCAAGGTGATGATCATAAAGGTACCTCCAGTAGCTGAATCCAAAAAGTTTCTTGAAGAGAAGTTCAAACCTGCATAAAAAATCTGGATAATCATCCAAGCAGTAAGTCCATGAGTGGGACAATTCTTAACCAAAGATTTCATTATTTCCCAAGCTTGAGCAACGTGTTCATTATCAAGTTGTTTAAATTTCATTATTTCACTTATAATCTTAGCAGGAGGATAGTGTTTTCCAATAAAAGCATCTTTGCATTTAATCCAAGAATCAATACTATTTCTAGGCAAGGATAGCAACCATTCTTTAGCTTTTCCTCTCAAGGAGAAAGGAAACAACTTGAGCTTAATAATATCTCCATCTACATCCTTATATTTTTGCATCTCACAAAGTTCAACAAAGTTATTGAGGTGGGCAAAAGCATCATCAGAACTAGCACCAGAAAATTGCTCTCTCATCACAATATTCAACAAAGCAGGCTTAATTTTATAAAAGGTAGCATCAGAAGCAGGTGGAGCAATATGAGTTCTTAGGAAATCATTGTTGTTTGTTCTAGTGAAGTCACACAACTTGGTGTTCTCAGTAGAGTTCATTTTGGCAAAAGTGGAGCAAGCCAACAGCAGCAACAACAACTAGAGGAGGAACTAATTTTTGTGTGTTTTTTATAAGAGAAAGAAAACCAAACTATACTATTTTTTTGGAGTTTTTGATAAAAAGAGGCAAACAAAACCAAGCAAAACAAAAACAAAGTAAAGAGAGAGGTTGTGAAGGACTCCCCTTGTGAAGACGGCCTTAGCCTCTCTGGCAACAACACTAGAAAAAGCCTTGATGAGTGCGTGAACACTTCGTTGGGAGACCCCAAGAGGAAGGTATGATGAGCACAACAGCAAGTTTTCCCTCGGTAAGAAACCAAGGTTATCAAACTAGTAGGAGGAAGGAAACGACTCAAAGGTGTTGCTAGCAACTTGGAAACATGCACAACACAAACTCAAGACTTTGCCCCAACGAACAGTGAGGTTGTCAATCTCACCGGTTTGCTGAAAACAAAGGATTAACTGTATGGTGTGGAAGGTAATACTGGTTTGCAGAAAGTAAACAGTAACAATGGAAGATGTATCAATGGTAAAGATTGGACCGGGGTCCATAGTTCAGTAGAGGTGTTCTCCTTAAGATAAACAAACATGGCATGCTGGGTAAACAAATTATAGCAGGGCAATTGACAGGACTAAGCAATGCATAATAATGCAACACTAGACATTCATGATCCTATGAGTTTCGATTGGGCAATACAGCAAGATACATAGACCGTCATCCAATTGTATCTATGACTAGTAATCCACCTTCAGGTTATCATCCCACCCTCCAAAGATTAAGTTGCAAGCAACGACCGGTACTTTAAGCAAAGTGTGTAAGGTAAACAATCCACTTGTTCCATGAACAAGAGATCGTTGTTTTCTCCCTTGTGGCAACTGCACATCTATAACCTTAAATATTTCTGTCACTTTCCTTAGATTAAATAGAGGCATGAACCCACTATCGAGCATAAATACCCCCTCTTGGAGTCACTAGCATCTACTTGGCCAAGATAGCTACTAGAAACGGAGACCATGCAAGATCACAAACAACACAGACATGATAGAATCAATAAGACAAAACCATTAATCAATCTGACATAGTAATCAGAATATCCATCGAATCCCCGTAAACACAACATGCATAATTACAAATAGATGATCTTGATCATGAACGAAGCTCACAAGATCTAAACATGGTAGCACAAAGGAGGAGATACAACCATATAGTTACTACATGTACCCGTAGTCCAAGGTGGAACTACTCACACTTCATACCGGAGGCTGGCATGATGAATAAGAAGGCCTCCGGGATGATCTCCCCTCTGACAGGGTACCCGGAAGAGCTTCAGATCCCCTGATCTAGGGACGATGGTGGCGGCGGTACAGACGGTTTCGTGGAATATTGATCGGGTCCTTAGGGTTTTTGTATCGGGGGGTCTTTATAGGCGAAGAGGCGAGGCAGGCGATTAGGGCCACACCCCTGGCGCGGCTAGGGTTAGCCCGCCTGAGAAGTGTGCCACTGGTGGCTCCTCATCTCGTATTGTGCCTCTGTGTTTCCCACGGTAAAATATTGACTTTGGCTTTTGTCCCGCCCAATTCCGAGAATATTGATTTTCCGCCTTTCTGGAACCAAAAACAGAAGAAAACAGGCAACTGACACTATGTCATCTTGTTAATAGGTTAGTACCAAAAAACATATAAAAACATCTCAAAGTGTAGACAAAGCAAAGCAAAGTAGATACTAAACAAGTATGGAACATCAAAAATTATAGATACGTTTCTGACGTATCAATGCTAAGAGAGATATCATCTCCTTGGTCACCTGAAACGCCTCCGCGACGATAAATTTTCGGATCCTGTGTCTACGACGTAAAGATAAGACCTACATATATCATCTGATGGCCTGGTATCGCACCTGACTACGCTCTGCCAGTAACATACCGTGTCAACAGTCACGATAAAAAATCCCGACGAACGCGTTGGTACATAATTTAAATACTGGAATTCGACTCTTATAAGGCCTCCGCAGCATGGGTCGAATTACGCCAACATTTTTCTGGATTCGAGTCCGGGATCTCGAGTCTGAAGTAGATCGTGTTGTTTTGTCCAGAGATAGTTAACTGACCCTGATCCGTTGGGTGAGTCAGACACACGTATCGATAATCCCTATGAACCAACATATCCACTCGAAACATGTTCAGATGAGAAGCATTCTAAAAACTATAGAGTCTCCAGTTGAATCTACGATTCGATTGAACACTCGGGGGCTATTGACATGGATATGCCCTACGGTTACCTGAGGTTAGCCTACCTGGTCTAGCCCAACGAAGGCCCACAGGAAGGACCTGCTGCAATCATGAAGCCCAAGGAGACTTTGATGGCCCAAGCCCGGAGAGAACCCGACTTCTTGGAGGGCACGACTAATGTAGATAGAAATTCAAAGGGGTTAACCCTAATCTGTAACTGACTCAACCTATCCCGAGACCTGGTCTTCCCATATAAAGGCCAGGAGGGCATGGCGAGGAGGCTCTCTCACCTCATACCCTAGAACACACCTCATGCCAGATTGCATCTGCGCACCCTTGTAATCATCGGCATAGCCATCAATCAAGAACAGACAAGCATGAGTAGGATTTTCCCTCCGGGGGCCTGAACCTGGGTAAACCTCGTGTCCCCGTGTTGCGAGTCTGTTAGCCGTTCCATGATCTCCATCTTCCCCTCCTTCTCCAAAACCCAAGTCCATAACAATGGGCATTGACGAGTCGAACTCTCGTCACCCGCGATCAGAAAGTCACCAATGGAGCCATGCAATATATCTAGTAGTGTGCCATGGCACGGTACTACGCTTAGGCAGTGGAAGGAGCAAATGTCTATTGCTTTTATCTCATCCAAGATAGTGGAGAGTCTCCCCATAAATAGATAAGGCTATAATCAAGATCCTACCTGAAGGTCCAATCGGCATCAGTAAGAGCACGCAACTCTAAAGAAGACGATGACGGAAAAAATCTCGATCTCCTCAAATGGCCTCCAAAGGAAAAGAAGGGTAATGGAATGGCTCTCCGATATCGCCATTGTATTACTGATCCATGGACGAACATGATTTCTTGCCTCTAGGAATGAAGAAGGAAGAAAATATAGAGAAGTTGACCTTAAAATGGATTCAAATGCTGCATTGATTTTTCTTGCAAGTGAACGAAAGAAACCATTTGCTTTTTGTTGAAATATAAAGAGAATGGATGCCCTTCACAAGTGTATGATTTTGCCAAAACGATTTTGTCAGAAGAACCACAACAAAACAACGTTTTGTAAGAATCTATTTAGGAACAAAACATATCGGGTACATAATTCCACAATCCTCTTTGTCACCTAACATGCTCTGTATATATAATCACCATGCATCACATGATGCCCCTCATCCAGATATGCCGCTGGCACCTTGGCGTTGTCATCCACCTGCTGCTTGAAGGTGACGGTGACTAGTTGGATGGAGTCCGAAGTATCGACGGCGCGGCGACGAGCGACATGTATGTGCCCGTAGAAGCCGCCTCCGCCTGCTCGACGACGATCGAGCCATCTGCTGCGCCTCCAACTGGCTTCACCTCCGGCTTGTCTCCATGGGTACGCTTCATGGCGCAACTAAGGGAATGACGATGGTGCTAGTGAAGGAGCTTCTGCATGCGCGGAAGGTGCAGATTGGGGTTCCTGACTAGACAGATTGGGGGAAAATGACACGAGCTCCTGGAAGACGAAGACCGACTAGTTTTATATACGCGGGACCATTGGTTGTCCTCGAGTGGACACGTGAGTGTGGACGCGTGTGGGTGGTGGGATAGTGCATGATGTCCACTTTCTAATTACATTAATAACACGCGCATGCTACCCTGGGAACATGCATGAAACCAACTTTCGAGACAAGCGACATAATGGTCCGCCTCAGTAGACCCCTGTAGGCGATTAATATTTCGAACCGGCCGCGGTTGAGTGATATAGGGAAACAGTCTGTATTATCGTTCATCTCCGATAAACGTTAGAGGCGTTTCAATTTAAAGAACAACTGATGAGGAAGTAGTACTAGGGACGGTGTCAATTATAAACCGTCTAAAGATTGAGTTAGAGGCACTCACATACCACCTGAGATTGATCAACATAGCCGATTGTTTGTATTTTAGAGTTAATCCGCCTCTAGGAACCGTCTCTAATTAACGAGTTTATATTAGCGTCTTTTCTTGGTTTTTTTATTCACCAAAGGTGGTTACATGTGTTTTTGGTCGCACTGCCTAGTGTGTGTGCGCGCCAATCGACCCTTTTTACTTGCTCTATCAATTCAGCGACCAAAATAAATAAATCTATCCAATAACAACAGAAAAAAGACAGCCACCTAAAACGTCCATAAGCAGTTTTGAAGGTGCTTACATGAAAGAGATCTGCAAAAAATCCATCTAGAGACAAGTTGCATAACAATTTATGACTAATATGAAAACCTTAACTCCTCATAAAAAAGAGTTAGTGTAAGCAATGTCTTAGGGGGGATAACATTCAATTTTTTGAATCGAAGCAAGATGTGCTCAAGATTATGCAATGTTTGGGTGGGGTGGGGTAGGATAGGATGGAAGTAGAAAACGAATCACCTTGATAATGTAGTTGCCCACTACACCGATATTTTTCCGTCACGGGCTGCAGTGCAATTAGGTCATTTCCGTTATAGAAACAAGCCATAGAGTAAAATTTTGATGTGCTATTGTTAAAATATATTTCATTTGCTAATCTGTTCTTTCGACAATGTATAACTTATATAATAATAGTCTTCTTCAAAAGAAAAAAAAAATGCAGCGCTTGATGCTTACCCCTACGCCAATTAATCACCCCATCCCATTTTGTGGAACCGTTTCCAACATCAGCAACGCATAGAGCCACTAGGAAAAGGAAAAAAAAACGGAAAAAGGAAGAAGACGCCACCATGCTGTGCTTATCACCATTCGCCGTCCAAGAAGGAAAGGCAGCACGTCGTCGATCAGCCTGTTGCGCAGAAACACGGCGATGCAAACAAGTGGCGAAGCTGAAAACAAATGACACACACCACCTTGTATTGCACGTCCACGTCAGCTGCCGCTAGCTCCGGGCGAAAATATCTCGTGCTTGGAGTAGAATAGTTCGTGCTGTACTAATTACAAATACTCTATAAGACTGTTGTCAATTATTAAGGGATGCGTAATAACTATATATACGTTGGGTAAAAAGAAAAAATGGACGAAAAACCAGAAACTATTCGGAAAAGAAGAGAGAGGGAGAGTGGGTGCGTGTACGTGGAAGGAGGAGGAGGCAAGCGACTGCCATATTTCCAGTGGGAAATGAATGGCGCCCTCACCTCGGTCGTAAAAAGCTGTCCCGTAGGCGCGGCAGTGCTGCGCCCACCCACCCCATTCGCTGCAGCCCGGTCAGACCAGACAGCGCCACACACGCAACGCAGCGTCAGGGGACCCACCCACTCCCTCCTCGAACCGGACTCCGACCCGCTGGTCCACGCCGCCTAGCGAGCCCTGCGCACTGCCCACTGACCACCCACGCACGCGGTCCGGTCGCCACCGGTCCAGCACCGTCAGGACGGGAGGGAGCATCGGCTCGGCTTGGCTCGGCTCCTCTCGGCTCGCGCCACGCTCCCGCCGGCTGTCCCGTTCTCTCTCCTCCTCCTCTTTCCGTGGGTGTGCGCGCGGGGGTGTGTGTCTTTCTCTCTCTACCCCCTACAAAGAGACCACCACCAAATCCGCCTACCCCATCGCCTCCCCCCCCCCCCCCCGCCCCTTCCCCCGTCCTCCCCACAAAACATTTCTACTGCCGCTGCCCGCTGCCCGCTGCTGCCGCTACTACTACTCACGCTTCCCTTTCCTTCCCCATCCCTCCCCTCCCCTTCCCTTCCTTCTCCCCCCACGCCTCGCCTCCCCTCCCCTCCTGCTAGGGTTTCCGCCACGCCGCCGCCGCCGAAGCAGCCGCAGCGATGCCTGCCGCCGTCATGGCGCCGCCGCAGACCCCCGCAGCAGGTACGTGCGCGTCCAGATCTGGTCAACACGGTGCTTCTCCCTTACTCTCTCCCTCCTTCTCCTGCCTGACAACGTTCCGGTCGTCGTTTCCGAGCAGCAGGGGATCCGCTCTTCGACGAGCTCTGGCACGCCTGCGCCGGCCCGCTCGTCACCGTCCCGCGCGTCGGGGACCTCGTCTTCTACTTCCCGCAGGGACACATCGAGCAGGTAGCCGCTGCCGGCCTCTCCCCGTCTCTCAATTCTTCTCCCCCACCTTGCGATTCGCCTCCGGGAGGCCGCGTCGCTTCCGTTCGCGCGCTAAATTCGCTCGCTCACGTGCTCTGTGTCTTGTTCCTTTCCAGGTGGAGGCCTCCATGAACCAGGTCGCCGGCAACCAGATGCGCCTCTACGATCTGCCCTCCAAGCTGCTCTGCCGCGTCATCAACGTCGAGCTCAAGGTGTGTGCTGCTCTACCCCTCTCTCTCTCTCTCTCCTTTTCTCGCCCACTTCTCGAGCCCAATTTCGCTCCGCGGCTCCGAATTTTCTCTCTCTCCTGCCGTCTGCGCGGCTCCGAAATTGCGGTTCCGTTTTGCTGACTTGTTCCGGGGAATTTTGCCAGGCGGAGGCGGACACCGACGAGGTCTACGCGCAGGTCATGCTTATGCCAGAGACCGAAGTAAGCTCTTTCACTGAATTTGTCTTTGGACGCGTGTTTTTTTGGATTTTCTTCGGCTCGAGGTGTTCATCTCTTCTCTCCATGTCTATTTTCAAGCAAAATATCGCTTCCGCGGACAAGTCGAGCTCTACAACAGGCACCGCGCCGGCGAGGCCTGTCGTGCGGTCCTTCTGCAAGACGCTGACTGCGTCTGACACCAGCACGCATGGCGGCTTCTCTGTCCTGCGCCGCCACGCCGATGAGTGCCTCCCTCCTCTGGTATGTGTGGATTCTACACTTGAACCTACGCGGAGCCTCTGTATGGGTTTGCCATCGGTTTGTTGCGGCATTCGCTTACCTGATCTCCTTGAACAGGACATGACCCAGTCGCCTCCCACACAAGAGCTCGTGGCAAAGGATCTGCATGGAATGGACTGGCGCTTCCGCCACATCTTCAGAGGTAACTTTTTTTGTTCCTCGCCTTACCATGTGCGTGATCTCTACTCTCTAGCAGTTTTACATCGCCACGTAGTAGTATGCCAGTGTGATCTGAAGCTGATCAATTCAGCAGACCATTTGGTTGTAGCTTAGCCACCAGTGAGACCCCTGAATGCAATACATCAAATCTCTCCATAATTTGGAAAGGTTTAGCTTGTACTTGATGTTGATAGCATCAATCATAGTCCCATGATAATTGTGTTAACTGGTTGCAAATCACAACAGGCCAACCTAGGAGGCATCTCCTTCAGAGTGGTTGGAGTGTGTTTGTCAGTTCCAAAAGGCTTGTTGCTGGGGACGCCTTCATTTTCCTCAGGTCTGTTGTTGTTCCTTCCCTTCCAAACATGCCAACCTTTCCCGATCCATTGCTAAATGTTTTCTGATCCATGCAGAGGAGAGAGTGGTGAGCTTCGTGTTGGTGTTAGGAGGGCCATGAGACAGCTGTCCAATGTGCCTTCTTCAGTCATATCTAGCCATAGTATGCACCTTGGAGTACTTGCAACTGCATGGCACGCTATCAACACCAAAAGCATGTTCACTGTCTACTACAAACCTAGGTATGTTGGCATGTGTAAAACAATCTTACTGGTTTATCTGTATTCCATCAATTCATTCCAACTTCTAATATCTTGCTTCGATTATAGGACGAGCCCTTCAGAGTTCATTATACCTTATGATCAGTATATGGAATCTGTGAAAAACAATTATTCTATTGGGATGAGGTTCAGGATGAGGTTTGAAGGGGAGGAGGCTCCCGAGCAGAGGTAACTGTTGTATTTGCTTTCCCCTACAAATGTGGTTTTCTTAGCATTACCCCCCAGCAGCACTGAAGCCATCAAATCTAATCTATTGTTTGCATTCTCATGTAGGTTTACTGGTACTATAGTTGGCAGTGAAAATCTTGACCAACTCTGGCCCGAATCAAGCTGGAGATCCCTGAAGGTAACTTTTTTTATCACCATTATTACTTTGTATGGATGGAAGATTCACATGCTTATGGAGGATTGTTTCTGTAACCCAGGTGCGTTGGGATGAGCCTTCAACTATTCCACGCCCAGATAGAGTCTCTCCTTGGAAAATAGAGCCTGCTTCGTCACCTCCTGTTAACCCGCTTCCTCTTTCCCGGGTCAAAAGACCCAGACCAAATGTTCCAGCACCATCTCCTGAATCATCTGTTACAAAAGAAGGTAACCATACAAACTCACCAGTGGAAACTTGATGAAAAATATATGTTCTATACCTGACACTTGAATATTGCTGTCATTTGCAGTTGCAACTAAGGTTGATATGGATTCTGCTCAAGCACAAAGAAATCAAAATAACATGGTCTTGCAAGGTCAAGAGCATCTGACCTTGAGGACCAACAACCTGACTGACAGTAATGACTCTGATGCCACTGTTCAGAAGCCTATGATGTGGTCACCATCCCCCAACATTGGAAAAAACCATCCACTAACTTTCCAGCAGAGGCCCTCAATGGATAATTGGATGCAGTTGGGAAGGCAAGCTGACTTCAAGGATGCATGTTCTGGTGCTCAGTCTTTTGCTGATTCCCCAGGCTTCTATATGCAGCCTTATGATGAGGCTCCTAATCGTCTCGGTTCATTCAAGAATCAGTTTCAGGATCACAGTTCTGCTCGTCACTATTCAGACCCGTACTTATTTATGCATCAGCAACCTTCCATGACTGTTGATTCAAGCACAAAGATGCAAACAGAGACCAATGAGTTGCATTTCTGGAACGGTCAGAGCACTGTGTTTGGTAACTCAAGAGATCAACCACAAGGTTTCAGATATGAAGAACACCCATCAAATTGGTTAACTCCTCAGTTCTCCCAGGCTGAACACCCACGAGTGATCAGACCTCAGGCATCAATAGCTCCTGTTGACTTGCAGAAAACAAGAGAAGGCAGTGGTTTCAAGATTTTGGATTTAAACTTGATACTGCCAGTACCCCTTCTAACCACTTGAGCTCCCCAATGGCTGCAACACACGATCCTCTGCTACAAGCTCATCCATCTGCATCATTGAACCTATTGCAACATGCACAGACTGATTGTTTTCCTGAGTTGTCTGTAAGCACTGCTGGGACAATGGATAATGAGAAAAGCATTCAGCAAGCTCCGATAAGTTCAAAAGACGTCCAAAGCAAGTCCCATGGTGCTTCCACAAGGAGTTGCACAAAGGTATCATCGTGATTTCTCTTATATGTGTGCTACCTGCTAGTTTGTACTCTCTGTTAATATGTTTTTATTAACCATTATTGACTGTTCAGCTTCTGCTACAAGTTGAGAATAAATTGTCTTCTTGAGTTTCCTCACCTGAAATTCCGAGCTCATGTAGATGAAAGTAGGGTTGATTTATTTGCTTGCAACAAGTATTTGCATTCCTAGTTTAAGTTGAAAACTATTTATATTCTTTCAGGCTGCGTTGTATGATATGTTCAATGTTCTGATAAAATAAAAGTTCAGTCGTTATCTATCTGCTGAATCATGTATTTCTGTGTATATTCTTTGGTCGATCCAACCGCTAATTTATATCATATCGTCCATGGTTTTGCAGGTTCACAAGCAAGGTGTTGCACTTGGTAGATCAGTGGACCTGTCAAAGTTCAGTGACTACGATGAACTGAAAGCTGAGCTGGACAAGATGTTTGAATTTGACGGTGAATTGATGTCTTCAAGCAAGAACTGGCAGATTGTTTACACTGACAACGAGGGCGACATGATGCTTGTGGGAGATGATCCATGGGAGTAAGGCTCTATCTTGGTGCTTGCTCTATATGTATGCAGTAGAACTCCCCTTGCTAGTACTAAGCTATGTTATTTTGTGAACAGAGAGTTCTGCAGCATAGTGCGCAAGATCTTCATCTACACCAAGGAGGAGGTCCAGAAGATGAACTCGAAGTCTTCGACCCCAAGGAAGGAGGAAGGTTCAGCCGATGGCGAGGGCACAAGCGAGAAGGCTCATCTCCCCGTGTCAAGCCATTTAGATAACTAGGTATGTGCCTTTTGAATTCATATGCTACTGGGCAAGTTGATAATGTTTTCGTTTGTTTGAATGATGCTCTTGTTATATAGAGTAGTATCCAGTTTTTCCTTAAACTAGATGCTGTTTCTTGATCCTCCAGCAGCATGCATGGTCACATGATATAGTTGTTTTTGCTACGAGGAGGAGCATCGCCGAAAGCGACTGACCTTTCAGTTGTTGTTTGTGCAGGTTTGCGTTTGAGCTGGGCCGCCGATTGAGGCATGAGGTGAGGTATCGCACAGGGACAGGGAAGCGTCCTGCCTGCGGGTCCCAGCCAGTGAAGTAACAGCTCGTGATGATGTCTTATTGCTATCGGTGATCGCCCCCTCCTTCCCCTTGTTTGGATTTTAGTAGTCCCAGCCTTAGGAACTGTAGAGAGAGAGACTTATGCTTCTGAATTGTTTATCTCCGCTGGTTTGGTTGCTCGTTGGCAGAAAGATTTAGGGCCAAGATTCGCCCTTTGCCTGAACGCTTGCTCTCTCTCTCTCTTTCTCGCGACTTGATGATGATGATGTAAATATATCTATCTATCTATCTTAGCTAGCCTTAGTGGTAAGTAGTAAGTGTAGTAGTACCTGTATTAACCTACCGGCAGTAGCTATTCCGGGAGCGACAATGGCAGAACAATGGTATATGTACGTCTGATCCTGTTTAATGTATTAATGGCTATAGAGTGTGAGGAGATCGATCTGGTGGTGGGGCGTCGCTGTCCGTAGCGATCCCCGGGTGCATGCATGATGTTCGCTCTGCACCGCATACATACATACTTATCTGGTGGAGACTGGCATGATTGATTGATGGATCCGGTGCATACGTACAGGGGGAGTAGAGTAGTGGAAGGCAAGTGTGTCCGTCCGGTTCTGTGCCGCCGGTGGGTGGGTCCCTTGCCGCCCATCGTCGTGGTCTGGTGCAAATGGAGGGGGGTGTTGGTGTCGACGTCTCGCTTGCCGCAACTGGTGGTTTTTGGCCGATGACAGGAACGGGGGCAGTGGTGTTGGTGTTTGGTTGGTGCAGGGAAAGAGGAAAGCGGTAGGAGGGGGGCAGGGGGCGTGTGGCGGGCGCTGGTTCGCTTTGCTCCCCCTGTCTCCGCCCTGTTTCCCTTCCCATGGAAAAATGATAGCACGGTGGAAAGCTTCCAGTCCCTCTCCGTGGAAAAGAAAACTGGGCACTGGGTGCCGTGCTAGTGCTGCTGCTGGTGGGGGAGATGAGATCGATGGTGGTGCAGTTCGTTTTCGCCTCGTCTTCTGCCTGTTAGTGCGTATGCAATATCGTCTGGTCCACTTTTGGGGTGCCCGTGTTGATCGGTTGCTGGGAAGAGAGGTGTGGGACGCCAGAAGCCGTGCCGGTAGTGTAACAGCAACGGCCGGTGTGCGGTTTTTGTTGTGTGCAAGTCTCTTTCGGTCCGTGCGCCGCCGGCCGGAGGGGACGGGATGGGTTCTGGCGGGTGTCGTTAGGATCGACCGAAAGGTCCTTCGCTGCTTCTGCCTGTATCGTTACGAAACAACCAGCACAATATGGCGAAGGGATAATGTTTGAGCCGTTCGAACGGCCCCGTCCTTGTGGCAATCGAGCTTCATTTTCATGGTCTTCTCTAACGGCTAAATGGTTCGAACAGATTCGACTGACCTGGGAATTATGCCGTGGTCACGAGTGACCGGAAGTGGGGAGGGAGGGAGTGTGCAGCACGGCGCAACAAACAAGGGGGACTGTACTACTACTGCGTGGCTGTGGTGAGCAAATCTTTGACCACACCCCTGAAGTGCGCCCAACAACAGCTTTGACCGGATCTCGACCACGACGGCGGCGATCGGCTAGTACATGCCTGTGACCGTGGCTTGCGATGTGCGGCGCGCGTGCCGCAGCAGCAGCTGCATTCTGTGTGCGGGCGCGGCACGGCACGGCCGAATGGATCGGCACGCACGCGGCAGCGGTGGCCACCCCACCGACACGCGGACCCAAGGGGCACACAGCGACGCGGTCACGTGACATGACCCCGGCGCGCACGGCATCAGCCAGTCGCCGAGCGCGTGGTGGGGGGGCGCTGACACGGCGGGTCCCAGCGGGCGGATTGCGACGGGTGAGTCATCACTGACGATTCCCTCCCTCTCAGCTCTGCTCTTTGGGTGGTGCGGCCTTCGTCCTCTCTCTCGCCGCAGCAGCAGCGCGGACTGACTGACTCACTGACGGAGGGAGGGAGACGAATCTTGCCCGCCCGCGTCCAAAGCGCGCAGCGACAAGCCTCGCTTTTACTAGTACTACCACCACAGTGCTCGCGACCCGTGCCGCGCGGGGGCCCACCCTATAAACGCCGTCAGTCGATTCACCGTCCACTGCTATACTCGTAACTACTACGGCTAGCAGCAGCACTAGTACCAGATTAGTTTTGGTTTTGGGGCATTGATCACCTCGTTTTTCTCATGCTATGAGCAGTAGTACTGTAGTAGTAGTAGCATGGACCATTGCACTGCACTGGGCGGTGTGGATCGCCGCCGCATCGTCGTGCCCCGTACGTCGTGCGTGCCAGTCTACATGATGGGCTGGTCATCTTCGTCGACGATCCACATGGAGATGGAGATATATCCATGCCGTAGGGAAGGCTCCAGACTGCACCGAGACTAGCAGCAGCAAGCGAAACGCCTTTGACAAATCTTGTATTCGGGCCACGACCTTGTTCGTGTTCACGCACGCGCCCACCAGCACCAGCACCAGCACGTCCCTGTCAATGGCGACCGACCGACCGACCGGGCGGCAAGGCACACGGCCACCACAGGCCGGGTCACGGACACGGACACGGACGTGCGTGGATCGGTCATTCATGGGCACAGACATCGTTCTCAATGGCGACCAACCGGCAGAGCACTGTGCAGTGTAGCAGCAGTAGGTACACAGTATACATCACGTACTGTACGTCCCATGTACGACGATCTCTGTTCACTAGTGACGGTGGATACGGTCTACGAGTACGTACGTACGATTCGTTCCACTTATTATGCAAGCACAAGCTGCCAGCGACGAGCGGTTCATCGCCCGTGTTGTGTTGTGTTGACCACAAGAAAAAACACCAGTCCCCTGAGACTCGGTGAAGTAATGATAAATCGAGAGCGGGCCGAGATGGACGGCCTGGCGCATGCCGGAGAGGCGGACAGGCAGCCTATACTGCTGAGATCGGACGCAGGTTCGCCTCGTCGATCTCTGCCGTCGTCGACAGGGGGTCGCTGCCCTCGAAGAAGGTCTGGTGGAGGGCTTCCACGCACAGCCGCGCCTCGCTGTCGTGGACGATCAGCGACATGTTCACCTGGCCGAAAACCAAGGCCCATTAGCATTTCAAGTACAGTGTTCTAAGCTGATGAAAGCTAGTACACCGCATGATGTGTCTTGCATAGCTGAAGAAATAAGAGTAACTATCTGAATGACTAGACAAATGCTCCCCCTGCTATCAAACTGAACCTCCGCCGAGAACTAAGACTGATTTGGGTTGCATAGTGTATCGAATGCTGGTCAAGTGTGGAGCGTATAGGTTGTTTAACAAGATATATAATTGTTGGTTCTGTATAGTCATCGTCTCTGGAGCGACGAAAATGTGTCACGCCGAGATCACACATGTTCGTGTCTAATCGCATCATGACTGCAGCGGCAGGTGGAATGGTTGGTTACCTTCGATGCGCCCTGGGAGATCATCTGGACGTTCACCCCGCTTTTCCTCAGCACATGGAACGCCTTATGATGAAGAGCATGGTTAGTAAGATGGTTTGCCTATCCCGATCGACAGACATGTTTCTGTGAAATGTGTGTGCACGATACGGTACCTTTTCTAGTATGAGAGATGACTGCCGGACATTCCCGATGAGCGAGATAATCGCCCTCTGCTGAAGTAGATGGACGAATGCGATCTTCTCCAGCTCTTCGACAACATGGTCAAGTTCCTAGAAAAAAATGAGACCTTCATAGTTGAGATGGCAATGCAGGGGGAGGCGATGTTTCTAAGGAACCTGCTTTGTTCTACCAAGCCATGAGAAAGCTAGCATACTACATTCTCTGAGCAATGGTCAAGAAACAAACCATCAGCTACCCCTACCTCATTTCACATACTGAATGAGCAATGGATGCACTTGCCTGCTGAATAAGCTCCCTGCTCCAGATCTTTGATGGATCAAGCGTCACAGAAATGCTGACTTCACTAGTCGCCACACAATCTACAGATATGCCTAGATCTTCAAATATAGAAAACACCTGCTCAAGCGCGCATACATATTCAGTATCATCAGATGCAAACCATACTGAATGTCTCGCTGGCTCAACGTACCTTCGCCAGGAAACCAAATTGACCAAGCATCCGAGTGCTCACTATATCCAACATAGTGACATTCGACTTCAGCACTATACTTGTTAGCACAGCCTATGCAGCAGGGAAACAAAAAATCAATGGCTTGGCTGACAGGAAAATGGGTCTGAGAACATGCCTGAGTTAATTTGCTATGTACCTTATCCATGTCTCTCTTTTTAGTGATAAGGGTGCCTGGAGCTTTAGGGTTGTAAGAATTCTTAACCCTAACTGGTATATCACCTTCTCTAGCAGGTCTCATTGATTGTGGATGCAAAACCTGTTTAGAGCACAACAACAAATAACAATGAGCATTTCCTTAAAAAACATGAGCCAAAAAACCCCTTTTAACCAGTACGAGTAACTTCTGTTTTCAGAAAATGTGCAGAAGATTTTTAAGTTAAGAAAAGGAAATTAAGGTTTAAACAACATGGATAGAAGGACAGAAAAAGAGAGAGAGAGAGCCTGAACAAATCAACAGCAGCGGGAGTATCTGAAACTGGGGCATATATGGATTATGGACAGTTCAAAACGGCTAGTAAAACAAGTAACAGTTAAACTCCTAAATTCTCTACATAGCACTCATACAAGTAGAGAGGAAATTTCCTTTACTACTCTGAATAATGATCATTTAATTCTGGAGAGAAATACAAATGTTTTAACGGTAGTCTTTGACTGAATGATATCTGAAAATATGTGGAACATTTCCCCAGGTAAATAAGGTAAAGGAAACACTAGCCAAGGACTTACAGCACAAAGTTCATCTTCTGAGTCATAAGAAACTGCAATTAACACCATTTTTAGCTATCATTACAGTTCAGGTGTATAACCTTCTCCTTCAAAAGTTTGTTCTTATATAACTTCTTATATACTCAAAACCGCATACCTGCGCACCAAAATAAGCAAGTTCAGAAGCCTCTTCAAATGTTAAGTACGGGACGGTCTTTGCATTTGGATAGATATTTGGATCACACGTGAGCACACCATCAACATCTTTCCATACCTATCATAGCAGTGGTAAGCTTTCAGATAAAACAGGTAATAACAGGGGTCAGGGGAAAAGCAATAGCTACTAAACGAGTCAGCATGGTATGTAAGTTGGAATAGCCGACTTTAGGATGCATTATTTTCCCCAGAAATCAGAGTACAATGGTTTATTATCTATTCAGACTTCACATGGACCTGAATTTCTCTCAATCCCAAGGCTTTACCAATGGTTGTAGCAGTCAAGTCACTGCCACCTCGGCCTAAAGTAGTAACAACACCTGATTTCCAGCCCTGCAGGTGATGCCAATTGCAATGGATTAAAAAGCTGCTCCAGACATGAAAAACTTAGTTAGTCAGAATACCTTCCCAAGGAACCCGGTAACAATAGGTATTGCTGGATCCCGAATCCAGTCTCCATGTAGTCTCTTTGCAACAGCAGGATAAGTTGCTTCCAAGATATCCGCATTACCGAAATCGTCTGATGTTATGAAACCAATATCAAATGCTTCACACTGCAATAGCATTAGCAAACACAATTTAAAACCAAAAATGGTTTTATATTATAATACAAACGCAGCACAAATTTGATTTGTTGTGAATTTAAAGACTAACTAACTTTATGGGCCTTGTGAAAGCAAGACATTAGGAAAGTTAGCACCAGACACGGCAGAAATATAGTACGGAAATGCACATTGCGGCAAAGTAGTTTGATGCTACTAAGTACTGGCAACACTTGGGTTGGGACATGGAGTAAATATCATGATATGAAATTCAGGTACCAGTAATAAAACTATTGAAATTACCTCTATAGTGGAGGGATACACGTATATACAACGGAAAATAATGTATACTATGGAAAATAATGTACATATATAAACGGGACTATCCTATTGCGAATTTGTATAACTGAAGGGTACAGTTCACTGGAAACTAAGAACACATCAAGAAGTACCTGCCGTGCTTTGACGCCACATTTGTTCAAATAAGCAGCAAAAATCCGTGTGGACATGCGTTCTCCAAATGATAAAAGGTAGTCAGTGGTGCGGAGCGTCAGCTCTTTCATCATGGCAATACTTTTCAAGAGCTGCTCCAGTTCTTCTAGCAAATCTGCAAATTTGTTTACCGGTAACAGTTAGCTTTATCATCTCAAGAAAAATGAAAAAAAAAACAAAGGAGGCTAGTTAGTGAGGTTACTATCTATCACAGATCTTGGCAGTCCAAGTTCATTCACAGTCCTGGATTGACAGTAAACAAGTCATGGTCAAGTGAAACTGTCAAACATGTTCCCCCCTAGTAAATGGAATGTAAAGCACACATACTTAATATGAAGATCTTTGAGCAAGTTCCATTCTTCGATTTCAGAAACATGGCTCACTCCACATCCCACTGCCTTCTCTCCAGCCTAAGAATAAGAACACATATACAATGTAGTTCAGCAGAGACATCAAACGTTGAAGTTCTTTTAAAGTATCCTGTGCTCAAAGATCTTAGGTATAATGCAACAGTGAATCCTAATATTTAGTCTTTAGTTAACTTCCTCTTCGTATTGTTGATTAGAAGTTGTTAATCCACTTCAGTCTAGGACTCCAAATTATGGATAAAGGTGGGATTTCACATAGCATAAGCTAATTCCTGGCAGATTCTTGACGTTTTTCAACTCAATTGTGACCAAAGGTACAGACTTTACTTCAGCTAGTAGCCTTACATTCCCGTGATTGGATATTCTTGATGCATTGAAGCACCGAGTCAACAACTTTTTGGCAGAGCAAAATCAAGGCGCAAGCTGTAAGCCTAAAGAAGAACCAGAGAGAATTCGTACGAGGAGGAGGAGATTGGTAGTCTTCCCCATGGCGGAGAGGACAACGACGGGGCGCTCCTCGGGGAAGGCGAGGATGAGCCCCGCCACCTCCTCCATCCTCGCCGCCGACGACAGGGATGAGCCCCCGAACTTCATCACCACGCTCAGCTGATCTCCACCTTCCGCGTGAGCGGCCACTCCCCCCAGGACCCCGTCGCCGTCGCCCCCTATCCTGGCACGACAGCGAGCGGAATCCGCGGCCGCCATTGACAGTCTCCTGCCACGGCGAGTCCCTCCAAGGGAAAAGGTGCATGCCGCTACTCCTCCATGCACGCGAGAGGCACTCGTCTGAGGTATCGACGGCGCGAGGCGGCGCGGGGTGGCGGCGAATCGGAGCGCGATCGCCATTTTCTTTCTCTTCTGGTTCGCTTTCGATAGGAGGGGGACTGGACTGCCGACTCCTTCAGTGTACTGGGGGTGAAGGCGGGTGTACAAAATTTACGCTATAGAGTGCTAAAGGCGTAAACATTATTTTCAAACAAAACATGAAATCAGGTCAATGTTTTGAGAGTTTGACTTCCTCCATGGCAAAGACTAGAGACAGTTGTTTTTGAAGAATCTCTTTTATATATCAGGTGTTGTCTTTGAAGGTGATTCACGTGCTACTGCGAGGGAGTGATCACCGTGATGATGTCTTTCATCTTCTTTTCATATTTGACTGTATACATAATGTCTTTCAGACATCTCGTTGGTGTAGAGACTGTGTAATTGGTATCTTTGGGATATTATATGTCTTCTTTGTTGAAAAACTATGACCGGTTGGGTCAATTTTTACGGTCACAAAGATCTTATAATATCTTTGACTAGTGGTGTAAAACTAATGGTGGACGACTGCAAGGGAATCCATGATGGCAAGCATCCCTATTGCCTGCACCGGAAGAAATTTGCAGATGGCACTATATGTTGGATCATTTTTGCACAGAACCATAATCATAATTTATTTTTGCAAAAGCATCACTATTTTGGGTAATGAGTTGTACAAAACCCAAACTTCTTACTTAGCCTCCTTGACACCTAATTAGGCTAGGTAGGCCCACACATAGAAGTTGTGGAGGGAGGGGAAGTGCTCTGCTACATTGATCGGTCGTCGTCATTGGATATGCCATCTTTTTTCCGAAATAAAGGTTGAAATCCCAGGCCTTTGCATAAAAAAGATGCACACAACTCATTTTGTTAGATTATTCAATAAGCCTTACAAGTAGAATACAAAATCAACTCAAAACTACCATCTTAACAACAACTCACTACACCTACAAGAAAGTTGTTTTTGGCTGTTCTCGATGCGACTTTGAATACAAGAACGATGCCACTTGTAAACACTTTTACCAAAAATGTTTTGCAGCGGTTCGTATGCTTGCAGATGGAGTTTCTGAAGGGTTTCGCGGCATAGTAAATCAAAATTTTCTACGGATGCGAACAGAGGGAAAGCCAAGATCTAATCTAGGAGATGCAATCAACGAGAGAGATTGGATTAGATCTTCATACCCTTGAAGATTCGACAGTGAACGTTCGTTTAACGTGGGTGATGTAGTCGTACTTCTCCTCCTCGCGATCCGATCCGATCTAGCACCACAAGTGGCGGTGCCTCCGTGAGATGCACACGTGCAACACCTCGACGCCTCCTCCTTCCTGGACCAGCGAGTATGGTGGAGAGATAGATTGGATCTACAACACGACGCGTGGTGTATATGGTGGAGAATTTCACTGCAGGCTTCGCCTACAAACAATGGAGGGAGAGGAAGGTAGCAAGGTGGTAGGGCTTGGAGGAGGAAGGTGAGGGGCGCACCACCCCTATATATAGAGGCGGCCAGCCTGCCCTCCTCCAATCCTATCTCTAGTTTAAACAATTTAAACTTTCCTTATCTAGAAATCCTATCTCTAGATTTAAACGATTTAAACTCTCCCTTATCTAGAAATTCTATCTCGAGATTTAAACGAGTCAAATCTCTCTAGAAGAATCGGGCCCCCTATGGGGCCTTGCCTCGGCCCAATGCGCCAGGACACTCCTCATAGGCCCATGCCCTCCCGGAAGGTGGGGCCACGTTGGTCCCTTCCGAAGGTTCTAGAAGCTTCCTACAATACCGATTAACCTGGAACAATTCGAACTCCAAAAACTGCCTTTATATGAATCTTATTCTCGGACCATTCCGGAACCTCTCATGATATCCCGGATCCCATCCGAGACTCGAACAAAAATTCATAAACCAATTATCCAATCTATCCTAGCCGATACGTTAAGTGTGTGACCGCGGTTCGAGAATATGCGGACATGATCTTCTATCAATAATCAACAGGTGCAGGCACCCATATTGACTCCCACACATTCATCAATGATCATATCGGATGAACCACGATGCCAGGATTCAATCAATACCATATATATATTCCCTTCGTCTCGCGATATTTTACTTGCCCGAGATTCGATCGTCGCATGGTCATACCTAGTTCAATCTCGTTCACGGCAAGTACTTTACTCGTAATCCGGTATCACTTGTGATTAACTCCTTAACCACATGCTTGCAAGCGGTGTTGATATCGACACGAGTTGGCCCAAGTATATCTCCGACTTGGGAGGGACAAATTCCATCTCGATACATACAACCCAATGATACTTTCCGATCACCGAGAGACACCTTTATGATCACCCTCTCATAGGATGACGTTTGATGACCTCAAAGCTTTCTTCGGTACTGTGGAGTTGCATTATCTCATGGTCTAAGGAATACAATATTTGACATAGGAAAAGCTTCGCAAAGACGAACACGATGACACGATCTAATTGCTCGCTTTGTTTGGGTCTATCCACCATATCATTCTCCCAATGATATGATCTCATTATCAATTGACAACTCATGTCTATGGTTAGGAAACCTTAACCATCATTGATCAATGAGCTATTCCATAGAGGCGCATCAGGGACACGGTGTTGTTCACAAACCACACAAGTATTAAAGTTTCCGCTTAATACAATTCTAGCATGGAATATAAACTTTATCATGAACAAGAATTATAATAATAACATCTTTATTATTGCCTCTAGGGCATAATTCCAATTCTCCCACTTGCACTAGAGTCAATAATCTAGTTTTCATCGGCAACAATCTCACACCCATGGCACCGAGGTGTTGATCATGTTTTACACGTGGAAGAGGTTTAGTCAATGGATCTGCGACATTCAGATCCGTATGTACTTTGCTAATCTTCGATCTCCATCCGCTATATAATCTCGGATTATATGAAACTTGCAGTTGATATGCTTGGTCTTTGGATGATATCTTGGTTCCTTAGCGGTGCTATGGCGCTAGTGTTGTCACACAATATCTCCAAGTGGGTCCAATGCACTTGAACCACGCCAAGCTCGATGATGAAGTCGATCCAAACTCCTTCACTTGACGCTGCGGCAGCCCATGTATTCCGCTTCTCTTGTAGATCCCGCGATCACGCTTTGCTTGACTTTTCGACTCACAGCTCCTCCATTCAAAATATAAACGTATCCCGTCTCGAGATTTGGAATCATCCTTGTCGGTGTCGAAACTAGCATCGACGTAACCTTTACGACAAGTCGCTCATCACCCCATAGACTAAGAACATTTCTTTAGTTCTATTTAGGTACTTTAGGATGTTCTTCACGGCTGTCCAAAGGTTCCACTCCTGGATCACTTTGATATCTGCTCGTCAAACTAAGAGCATTGGACACATCCGGTCTAGTACATAGCATGGCATACATGATGGAACCTATGGCCGAGGCATAAGGCACTTTGCTCATAGCTTCCTATCATTTACCGTAGAATGGACACGAGCCTTGCTCAATATCTTACACGACAACATAGGCCTTTGAACCTTTCTTTGCCTTATCCATTCTGAACCTTTTCGTAACTTTGTCTAGGTATGTACTCGCTTAAAGCTATCGAGCCTTTGTCTATCTCTATAGATTTTGATGCCCAATATATAAGCAGCTTCACCTAGGTCTTTCATTGGAAAACACTTGTTCAAATAACTCTTCACATCGTTAAGCATGTTGATGTCATTTCCAATAATCAATATGTCATCCACATATAGTACCGTAAACGCCACCGAGCTCCCACTCACTTTCTTGTAGATACAAGTCAGAGCAATTTGGAACAAATCCAAAGCTCTTGATCACTTGATCAAAACGAAGGTTCCAACTCCGAGATGCTTGCTTCATCCATAAATGGAACTGAAGTTTGCATACTTTACTAGCATCCTTAGGATCGACAAAACCTTCGGTTGCATCATATACAACTCTTCATCAATGTTCCCATTGAGGAAAGCGATCTTGACATCCATCCGCCATATTTCATAATCATGAAACGCAGCAATTGCTAATAAAATCCGAATGGACTTAAACATCGCTACGGAAGAGAAAGTCTCATCGTAGTCAACACCTTGAACTTGTCGAAAACCTTTTGCAAAAGTGCTTTATAGACGGTAACATTACCATCCGCGTCCGCTTTCTTCTTCTTGAAAATCCATTTGCACTCAACGGCCTTTCGGCCGCTAGGAGGGTCCACCAAAGTCCATACTTGGTTTTCGCTCATGGATCCCAATTGGATTTCATGGCTTCCACCATTTCTCGAGTCCGGCTCATCATCGCCTCATAGTTCGAGGTTCACCGTCTTCTACCAACAAGACAGTCAAGACAGGTTGCCGTACCACTCAGAGGGCACGCGACCTTGTCAACCCGCGACGTTCAAGAGCAGATCGTCCAAGCTTCATGATCCTTGTCATTAGCTTCCTCTATTGTTGTGCAAAGTGCACTAGAACAATTTCAGTGTCGCTACTCTCCAATTCAAGAGAAGGTTCAATAACCTTGTCTAGCTCTACTTTCCTCCCACTCACTTCTTTCGAGAGAAACTCCTTCTCAAGAAAGGAACCGTTCTTTGTGACAAACACTTTGCCTTCGGTTACAGGATAGAAGGTATACCCAATAGTTTCCTTAGGGTATCCTATGAAGACGCATTTCTCCGCTTTGGGTTCGAGCTTGTCCGGCATCAACTTCTTGACGTAAGCTTCGCATCCCCAAACTTTAAGAAATGACAACTTAGGTTTAGCACCAAACCACAGTTCATACGGTGTCGTCTCAACGGATTTAGATGGAGCCCTATTTAAAGTGAATGCAGCGGTTTCTAATGCATAACCCCAAAATGATAACGGCAAATCAGTAAGAGACATCATTGATCGGACCATATCTAATAGGGTTCGATTCCTGCTCGACACACCATTGCTACTGTGGTGTTCCGTGGCGTGAGTTGTGAAACGATTCCACTTGCTTTAAGATGCGTGAGAAAATCATAACTCAAATATTCACCTCCACGATCGGATCGTAGAAACTTAATCTTCTTACGATGGTTCTCCACTTCATTCAAATTCCTTGAACTTTTCAAATGTTTAAGATTTATGTTTCATTAAATAGATATACCCATATCTACTTAAGTCATCGGTAAAAGTGAGGAAATAGCGATATCCACCGCGTCCGAAACACTCATCGGTCCGCATACATCGGTATGTATGATTTCCAACAAGTCCGTTGCTCGCTCCATCATACCGGAGAACGGGGTTTTGATCATCTTGCCCATGAGGCATGGTTCGCATGTGTCAAATGATTCAAAATCAAGAGACTCCAAAAGTCCACCAGAATGGAGTTTCTTCATGCGCTTTACACCAATATGACCTAGATGACAGTGCCACAAATAAGTAGTATTATCACTATCTACTTTGCATCTCTTAGCCTCAATGTTATGGATGTGTGTTTCATCCCTTTCGAGATTTAGAAGAAATAAACCATTCACAAGAGGTGCATGACCATAAAAGATGTTACTCATATAAATAGAACAACCATTATTCTCCGATTTAAATGAATAACCGTCTTGCAATAAACACGATCCGGAAATGATGTTCATGCTCAACGCAGGCACATAATAACATTTATTAAGGTTTTAAACTAATCCCGAAGGTAAAACTAAGGAGAGCGTGCCGACGGCCATCACATCAACTCTTGATCCGCTGCCAACGCATCGTCACCTCATCCTCGCAAGCGCCGCTCATTCCGTAGCTCTGCTTCGAGTTACAAATATTAGCAACGAACCGTATCAAATACCCAGCACTACAACGAGGGCTAGTAAGGAAAACATCAATAACATGTATATCAAATATACCTTTGATGGTGCCACCTTCTTGTCCGCTAAGTATTTCGGACGATTATGCCCAAAGGACCCTTGTCCTTGCAATAGAAGCACTCTGTGTGGCTTAGGACCGACTTGAGCTTCTTCTCGCGAGGGCATTGCGCTTGCCGCCCTTCTTGAAGGGCTTCTTTGCTCCTTACCTTTCTTAAAGGAGGGCTTGTTGACCATCAACACATGATTATCCTTCTTGATGTCCACTCAGCCTTGACTTTGTAAGAGCTCGGTGATCGTATCAGTGGAACCAATCTGATTATGAGTCACTACAAAACTTTTGTAGCTGGGAGGGAGTGATTGCAGAACCCTGTCAATCTTGAGCTCCTCTGGAATCGTGCATTCCAGTTGCTCAAGGCGTTGAGTGTAGCCCGGCATCTTTATGGCGTGCTCACTAACGGAACTCCCTTCCTCCATCTTGGAGTTAAAGAACTTCTCAGAGATCTCATATCTCTCAGAACGGGCTTGAGTCTGAAACATGTTTTTCAGCTCCTCGAGAATCTCAAAGGGCCCGGCGAACTCCTCAAAACGATTTTGAAGATCCGATTCCATAGCATACAACATGACGATCTTAATCAAATCATAATCATCCTTGCGCCGATAAACAGCTTTTTTCACCACCACGCATCTACGGTAGGGGTTACCTAACGCTTTCAAGGACATAGTCCTTTTGTCCCAGCATGTAATGATTCTTAGATTGCGGAACCAGTTGGTGAAGTTATACCATTGTTTCTAAGCTTTTCTTTCTCAGCAAAAACGTTGAAGTTGAAGTTGGACTTGGCCATTGGATCTACAGTATTTGCAAGTACAATTTAGACTATGTTCGTGATAAATAGTTCAACTTAATCAAATTACTAGATGAACTCCCACTAAATTCAACATCCCTCAAGTTATTTAGTGAACACGATCCAAATTCACCACACCTAATCCGATCATCACGAGAAGAGATGTGGTTTCAATGGTGGACAACAAAGTGTCGATCATATCATTCATATGACTCATGCTTAACCTTTCGGTTCTTGTGTTCCGAGGCCATGTGCATACATGCTAGGCTCGTCAAGCTAGACCCAAGTATTTCGCGTGTGCAAAACTGGCTTGCACCGTTGTATGTGAACGTAGAGTCTATAGCACCCGATCATCACGTGATGCTTGGAAACGAAACTTTCGCAACGGTGCATACTTGGGGAGAACACGCTTTTATCTTGATCTTTAAGTGAGGAATCATCTTATAATGCTACCGTCGATCTAAGCATAATAAGATACATAAAGGGATAAACATCACATGCATATAACTTTATGTGACATGGTATAGCCAATCCGCGCAATGATCTCCATCTTGTGCTCCGCATGATCTCCATCACTTCACCATGATTGCCTCCACCACGAATAGCAACTACAACTATTGCTAACTACTTAGCGATAAAGTAAAGCTATTACATGGCGTATAAGAAGTTGACACACAGGTCATACACAATTATGAAGACAACCATATGGATCCTGCCGGTTGTGTACTCATCGACATGCAAGTCATGAAACATTACAAAACATGATCATCGCATACAATTGTTATCGCCATATTTTGGCCTACGAAGGGGATGGGCCGTGATCAAGATGGGCTTAGAAGAGACATATATTCAACGCGTTGTTGGATCGGCCTAGTGCATAAATTTGGGCTGAATTGCCCGTGTATCTTGTATCATAGTAGGTTTTGTTTCAGTTTAGGTAAAGATAGAGTTGTAGAGTTATTCCAAAAGTAGAGAGTCTCCGGACTATAAATATGTACCTATGGTTATCAAAGAAAGGAGGACAATCACGTTCACAACCAACACAATCTCGGCGCATCGCCACCCCTTGTTTCTAGGGTTTTTCTCGGGTAAGTGCCATGCTGCCTAGATCGCATCTTGCGATCTAGGCAGTATTTACTTATGCGTTATCCGGTGTTACTCGTACTGAAGCCTTGTTGATGGCGAGTAACACCTTTACCACAGATTTGTTAGAGCTAGCATCGATACTTTTACTATGATTGCTTATTTATGCTACCTCTAGCTATCTCGCCGTCTTTGCACCTTCTCCCGGGTGTGAAGGTGGCATCTTGCTTGATTTCTGCTTAGTCGATTTGATCTGTTATAGTTGTGCCTTGTTCATCAAGGTTTAGTTTAATATCTACGTGATTAGGCCTCACAAACGGGTTGAACGATCCGCAATACGTAAGATATGGTTTATTGATCTTAGAGGACGTCCGGAATTGACGTTATGTTGGTTTTAGGCCTTCTAGGATCGGTTTTCTACTATTTTTCGTATCTATTAGGCTCAACTACGCGTGGGACGTTCCGGTTATGGTGTGAAAACACCAAACTATCGAGATCGATTTAGCTTGTAGTAATTAAGCAAAACCCCATGTTATCACAGATCCAATGCAGCCATGGGGATAATCGGCTCAAAGCCGATTCTGGAAACTGGAGCCGATCACGGCTCGAATTTTACGTATACTTGTTTACCGCAGAAACCAATCGGAACAATCCATCACCTTCGACCAGGTATAGGTCGGTGGCACATCTCGAACCAAGACAGACGCGCGTGTTTGAAGATTGCGGCCGTTGACCGAGGGACCAGGCCCACCCGCTCAGGAGCCTCCGGCTCTTCGTGTTGCTCGTCGCTGCCGCGGTGAGCTTTGATAGGCAACACATTCTCGCACCGGTGGGACCTTCAACAACGTCTACATCAATGTCCGACGCCGCGATGGAGAACAGGCCACGCACGACGAGCTTCTGCCGAGCACAAAGCGGTATGACGAGATCAAAGGGCTCTTCGCCGACCTCATCGGCTCTTCGAGAGGACCCGACGCTGGCATCAAGTGGAAGGGATCCTCCCCCGAGGGCGCTCTCGATGAAGTAGATCCGTCTGTTCCTTCGGAGGAACGCTCCAGGGCTCTACGACAGGAGGTCAACTACATGGTGGCTCACTCTCTACACCGCCACTCTGAGAGCCCGTGAACGCTTTCGAGCGGTCGCGGTTCGCGTGGTCCAGAGATCATGAAACATCAGTACTCCGTCGGCCCACTTTAGGGACCCACCAAGGAGAAAGACCGCCCGCACCAGCCGCAAGAATCGCCATTCACACTCGGCTCAGAGCCGCCAGGATCAGCGGCATACATTGTCTACAAGGCCGGAGGCGATCCAAATTGCCAATTCTGCTCGAGCCACCCAAGGAGATCCCGCACGGGTATATATGTGCCCTACGGGATTGCACGCAACAACTGGCGGCGCGCACCAGATCGCAAATCAGAGGGAGTCTCCGCGGGGTTCCCGCCGCAGATCTTCGAGCAGCGTCGGAGCAACGATGTCCGGGATGGACGCCGACAACAAAGTGGCTAGCCAAGTATGCAACTGGAACAAGCCATGAGAATCTAGCCTCGCAGCTCAAACAGTGGACCAAATCACTACCATCCCGAGAGATCGGTTCGGCCGAAAAGGCGCAATCGGCTACTCAAAGCCGTACCCAACGAGTTTGACCTGATTCCTTGCCGCCCAAATATAAGCTCCCGAGTTCTCAAGATTCAGCGGTCGAGGGGTCAAGCTCGATCGAGCACGTAGCGATACACCGCACAACTAGGCATGATTTCGCATCGGATCAAATGCGCGTGAGATTTTTTGCACAATCTCTAACAGACCAGCCTTTGGGTGGTACACCGCCGCCACTGATTCAATTCGCACCGAAGCAACTAGAAGAACAGCCCACATCCGTACCATTCGGAGGCTACCGAGGCTGGTATTGCGACTGGCGCAAGTACGATGTATGGGAGAAATCAGGCCGAATACATCCAGGCTTCAGACCATCAAGAACAGATGTTACTCGGCTCGTTTAATCGAGAAGGAAGCAATCGAGCTGGCGTGTTGGGACTCTTAGCACCCATCAAGGATATGGCTTTCGGTGGAGTACAACTCCGCACACATGGCCCGTAAACCGACGATGTATGAACAGCGCCACCACGAAGTTATACCAAGATGTTCAAGCGGCCCGTAAGCCTCGTTCTGAAGAAGATGATCCTACACAAGACCAGAGGTGGCCGTGGCCGAGTGGGCTCGGGCAGAGCCCGTGTCCTGCAAGTGGGTGAAACAAAGGGCCTTTGAAAGGGTTTGACCGACGTGAGCAAAGCCGAGCAGATATTCGATTTATCGAAAGAGAAACAACGAGGTTACCCGAGGGCCACAAATCCCTACCGCCGGAGATGAACGGAGACCATACCGCAAGTGGCATCATTCGCTCACCCACACCACCAATGATTGCAAAGAGCTACGCCGCCAAATCCAGATGGCAATAGAACAAGGCCGATCCTCGGCGCCCGCCATGAAAGTGGACACGAACCCGCCCCGGTGTCAACATGATAGAACTCACCGCCCGCGAGACGTCAATCGGACTTTTCGCTCGTGTCAATATGGCTGGTCCGGGTACCACCATGACACGACAAGGAAGGAGGTGATCACTCTGGGCAAAGAAAGAGAGAGAAGGCTGGTCCACGCGACCGGCCCACCACGATGACGGGAGATACTTAACAGAGGAACAGTGAGGAGGGTGCGGTATCGAAGCCACATTCCACGCATCTCCTTAATAAGTATGAGCGCCAAGATGATCAACGCCAAAGATGTGGAGGCAATGAAGGACATGGGCACCTCGCCAGAGACCACCCAAAGAGAAGGAAGGCGCAGACAAACATTGGGATTGCCCTTTTCAAGCATTCTTTGGGACGGAATGAGCCGATTGCCTACAGCCGACAACCGCCGTAATGTGGACAACAAAAGAAGGGCACGAGGCCGATGTCGGTGTTCGAACGCCTAGGACCTCTCCAACCTCGAGCCGTCCCCTAAGGAGTCCGCTGAGCAAAGGGCCTTGAGAGGCCTGTGGATGACAAAGAAGAAGACAGGTTTCACCGCCCAAGGTGGTGCCCGATGGACTCGAGACACACCCAAAAGCGTAGAGTGCAACGGCAGAACTTAGAAGAAGCCAGCGCAGATTCCACGCTAAAGAAAGCACTACTGATCCGCCGTCAAAGTAAGGCGACTACGGAGACGGAGGGCGCGCGACAAGGAAAGAGTGGCGCCTGTTAATAAAAGCCGATGCACGGCATCGGCACAAACATGGTGTTCAGATTCTCGGCAGAGTTCGCGCCACGAACCAATATGCTACCAAGAGTACGCTTGATCGCGCCCACGGCCGTTATCTTTGAGAATCCACGAAAAGGGTTACAAACATCCGAAAGCGTACTGCGGGCTACATCAATGGACAACCCGTCAGCAAGATGTTGGTGGACACCGGAGCGGCAGTCAATATCATGCCATACTCCATGCTACGACGTTTAGGACGCTCCACTGCGGACCTGATCAAAACTAACGTCACGTTAAGCGACTTCAACGGCTAGTCTTCGGAAACGCAAGGCGTTCTGAACGTGGATTTGACCGTGGGCAGGAAAACCATACCCACGTCATTTTTCGTCGTGAACAGCAAAAGTACCTACGCCGTCTTGCTAGGAAGGGATTGGATCCACGCTAATCGCATTCCATCCACGATGCACCAAAGGCCTAATACAAAGGGACGGGATGAAGTGGAGGTCGCCGCAGCGATTCTATCGAGGTTTCCATTCCGGCATGAACATCCGGGAAGCGAAGACCAAGAGCCGATCTCCGAATCCGTTTGACGGCCGTGAGCGCATTGAAGCGTCAAAAAGGGGTGAGGCTGGTCTTATCCATCGCCCGACAGAGTAGAAAGGTCCACGATCATAGAGGTACGGCCGATCCTCGCGATCGGCCACAAAAAATAAAAAGCAACGATCATACGACAAGCAGATCATGTAGTCGTAGCATGGAGACGCCCTGCCATTGTAAAACCATGAGGTGTACGCCACCGACTAACGAATAAAAGGGGCGATTCGTGCAATCGCCCAAATTATTTTTGTTGTCCTCACCTACTGCTTGCCCTGTGTTTAGCATCGACCTGACAGGTGACGGAAAGCTTGGGTACGGGTTTACATCCGCTGATGAGCTAGAAGAGATTGACATTGGTCCTGGGGATAAGTCACGACCAACATTTCTCAGCAAGAATGGGCCAGGATGTGTCGACGTTCAGGTACAGTTCCTGGAAACGAACGATTGGAGAGCCGATATCTTCAAATTACTTAAAAGATTCGGCTCGGGGGGCACCTAAACGGATAAGGTACAAAAGCCCACGGGAGATATTGAACAGTAAAAATGTAGGGGGGCCGATATAAAAAATCGGCCGAATAAGAAAAAAAAAAGATGCGGTTTACATACGAAACCATCAAGAATGCCTCAAGGCGGAAGGCGCCAACACGGATACGATCCACCTCGGCGATCTCGGCCATCATCTTCATCCTTGCCGTCACTAGGCTGGCTCGAGGCACGTATGCCCCAGATCGGTCTTCGTTGAGCTTTGAGGCCTTCCGCCTGTTGGGAGCGGCTATGGATTCTTCCTTGTCACGGATGAGCTGTTTAGTCACCGGACCTTCTCTTCAAGATCCTCCAGCTCGTTTCAAGGATGCGAGCTCGGCGGCCGACGGAGGTGTCGATTTAGCATCCAGACGCCTTTTTCTCATTAAGTCGCCGACATCTTTCGCAATATCGGCAAATGGAAGTTGGGTGTGGCGCAGATGGATCCTCTCACGGCTAGCCGCACCGTGGCGAAAAGGAATAGATTGGCAACCGACAAAAGCTTCACTTGCGTGTTCCCGGAAGATGATCTTGAATCTCGAGAACGCTTTCACTTCCTCGTAACCTCGATCAACTCCTCGATTGAGGAGGACAACAAGGTTCTAAGACGCTGGAATTGAGGTGGAGCAACCTTGGTTTATGGATCGGCATGGGCAGCAGATGGAGTTGGTTCGATGGATTCGGTCGAACGACAAAGAAGCCCGAAAGATCACAATTCTGGCAGCTAGGAGCGTCAGTTTGCGTATAAACATAACAAGACCGGGCCAAGGAGAAACTTAAAACATACCTCTCCTATCGAAGGGATAGCCGATGAAGAGACCATCGGTTTGTGTGTGGTCGCTGGAGGCTTGGCCAGATTGTTAGCCGTTTCATCTATACCTTCGGGACCCCGGATCCGGCGTCGGCCCGCCTTCCCACTAGAAACATCAAGGCACGAACCTCTTGGCTCGATGGAGAGATCGAGGTCCTTGACGAGCTCTTTTGGGACCCGACATCGCCCACCTCGGGTGCTCGGGGGCGCAGCTCAGAATGCCGTTTCTTAGAAGCCGATGGCGACATACGCTGGCTCGGGGTGATGGTCCTCTCGAGAATCCGGGCTCGATTCTCCTTCATCGGATGTTCGCCCTCGTGAGAAGAATCTTCAAGGGAAGCCTGCAAGAGAAAGGAAGGATGTTAAACAGAACGCTCCGCCATAGTGAAGAGTAAGGAGGATTAACTAAAAGGATGGGTTAGCTTACATGCGAGCTTCTGGAGAAGGACTCGCTCAAGGTTTTCTGGCAGCCACATTCCTTGTGATCGTCCTTGTCCTAGTGGGAACTCATGGGCATTTGGTGTCGAAGTTCCTTGCTTTTTAGAGGCCGATTGAGGTGTTATCGGTACTCAAGCATTATGACCTTTCTTAGAGGTGGCGAGTTTTTGCGTAAAAGAACCACAGAGCCGGTGGAAAGAACTCAAGGGGAGCCGCCATCGTGTAGGCTCAGGGCCATTTTGTTGCTGCAAAGGGAGAAATGGATTAGTAAGAGGATCAATTGCAAGTTGCATCAAGAAAATTTGCAAGTAGTAGTACTGCCCACGGAAGGCGAATTGGCATCAAGTTGTTTTAGGAGCGGTCCAGAGCTTTCCGAAAACGTGGTTTTCCACATCGCCCACTGCCTCAAACCGCTGACGGAGCGAAGGTGAGGTCATTGAATAGGGATGGTCGAGCATCAAAGAAGGAGTAACACCTCCGATGGTGAGAGGATCGTGCAGTCGGCCTGCACTCCGTAAGATGATGAAGGAAAAGTGAGGAGCTACTTGCCCGAGGCCAAATTGACGAGCCACCACGATTGGTTGGTAGAATTGCACTGGTTTGATTATCCGTTAGATGTACTCATGCCAACCGGAAGGAAACAGGACGAATAACGGTGGAAAAGAGTTGTCGAGTGTCAGTGCAAAATTGTCCAAATCAAGGAGAGTGGATTTCGAAATGTTCCGCTTCTTCCATATAGGGAAAGAAGTTGGGGTTGTCCAGGCCTTGGAAGAAGATATCGAACCATTTTGACTCTTGAGGGGTCAGTTGTCACCGGCAATGATACAAAGCTTGGCCATAGGGTGCATCGGATTTGCTTCCCTTTAACATCGGGAAGGAACATTCGCCGTAAGGGGAAAGTCCGGATACGGTTTTGGAAGCAAATGAGCCCACATGGATGAACCACCAAGGTCCACCTGCTCGATTGCTATGCTCGAAAACTTGACAGACATCAATCGAGATATCGATAGACCTCTCCAAGGAAATGCTTTCGACGCCAAGTTGAGTACCTTTGGCTAGTTCAGACGCCAAGGGAGATAGTTCTTGGTGGGAGCCAGGAAGGGCCAGAAGATGAAATGCTCTAGATGAAGTTGAGGAAAGTCAGTATGTTCTTTCTCTCAAACAGGCCCTTTGTTTTCATATGACGTGGAGATAAGCACCCCAAGTACACTGCTTTGGAGGACAGTAGGGGGACTGTGGTCAGTTTGAAAGCGGCTGGGCGATGTAACATCCAGACCGTAATCATCACCACATCTAGTAAGGTTGGTGACATAGGGCCGTGGCCAAACATAAAACAATTGAGCATCGCACTGTAAGTAGCCGATGGTTTTGAGAAGATTCTCGTGTTTCAAGAGGAGACAACGATAGATGCAAGGCATCGGCTATTCCCAGAGTTTCCCATTGGGATTGGTAAGCTCTAGCTACTCTCTTGAACCAAGAAACCCAATGATCGGGGATTAGGCCAGGCTCGCAAACAATGGCCCAAGAGTGCAGATCTAAGTCTTGGCTACGAAGGGGATTCTATTTGCTTCACAAGAAATCGATGGGCAGGATCGAATCAGGCGAGGACCAAGACAGGGAATTTGGGAGAGAAGGATGTGGCGACAATATGTCCAAACCTAGAAAATTTAGTGGTAGAGTAAAAGCATTAATTCGTATTCGCCATTAAATTCTAAACGCATTGTGATCATGCGAGGAGTAAGCGACTTGCATCGGAGACCTCTGGATTAGTGTTGGAGGATTCCGCCATCTAGTTTGCCGCGGAGGTGGATCTATGCAATCGAGATTTGAAGGTTCTTGTGCGGTGAGCTTGGTCTGCTTTGGTGGACGATTGGGGATCTAGGTCGCCTTTTGAAGAGGGTCGCAGGTGTTACCGCTTGAGGCTAAGAAGTGACCGCTTAGGTTTGCCTAAGTTTGCGCCAAATTTAACTTGGTCAAGATTTTAGGGAAAGCCGATGCATCGCTCTTTGGGTGTGGGCTTGGTTGATCGTAAACGTAACAAGATGAAAGCCGATACGCTACATCGGTTTCGGAGCATCGACTTATTTTCAACATCGGCAAAATTGGGACGACAAAATTAGCATCTTTGAGGAAACAGATTCTCATTCATTGGGAGAAGGATTTATTACAAAGGGGTGGGCGATTACAAAAGGGGGTCCGGCTACTACTACTACTATTGTTGCTAATTCCTAATTTAAAGGGCGAGATCGTCGCCGTCCGTCGCCGTCGCCGCCTTCTTCATTGTCTTCGGCGCTACCAGCGTCGCTTCATCTTCTTCTTGAAGAAGCCGAGGGGCTTCATCGTCTTCATCATCATCTTGATGATCTTCGCTGACCCGCGAAGCGCCTTCAGCGGATACTCATCGGAGGATAATCCTCCTCCGATTCTTCCTCTTCGTCGAAGACTCGACGCCCCACGACCAAAGGCGTCACTACTTTTCGCCCAGCTCCCGTCGACTGGAATCGAAGGTTCTTCGCCGTCTGTCAGACGATCGCCCTCCCACCAGACGGCAAAGTCCTGCCCTCGACGCCCCACCATCGTGGGCGAAGGTACTATATGTGGCCGGGTGGGTGCTCCGAGTCGGCTCACGGTCACTAATGCTATTGGAGGCATGGGAGGATAGACCGGAGGAAGCAGAGGAGGCCATGGCAGAAAGGGTTTTTTCCATGAAGAAAGAGGGTTTTCGGCTACGGAGGAAGATGGGACGTGAACTGCTCAGCGGATTTAAATAAAGAGGAATAGTGAAGAAACGGTTCAATGCCATAGCGCTTTCCAGATTGCGCCGCCAAAATCACAAATCATGCAATCGCGGAGGAGTTGAGAAGACAGGGCATCATGATGAAGGGGTGGCGTGACGATCCTGTTCTGCCACGCGTTCTGACGTACGCGTAACCCGATAGAGAAAAAAAAACCCAGGAGAAGAAAAACACACAGAGTGGTTTTGGAATTATCATTGCCAAAACCAGGGGGGCATGTGTTATCGCCATATTTTGGCCTACGAAGGGGATGGGCCGTGATCAAGATGGGCTTAGAAGAGACATATATTCAACGCGTTGTTGGATCGGCCTAGTGCATAAATTTGGGCTGAATTGCCCGTGTATCTTGTATCATAGTAGGTTTTGTTTCAGTTTAGGTTCCGCTTTGTTTAGGTAAAGATAGAGTTGTAGAGTTATTCCAAAAGTAGAGAGTCTCCTGACTATAAATATGTACCTATGGTTATCAAAGAAAGGAGGACAATCACGTTCACAACCAACACAATCTCGCGATCGCCACCCCTTGTTTCTAGGGTTTTTCTCGGTAAGTGCCATGTTGCCTAGATCGCATCTTGCGATCTAGGCGATTTACTTATGCGTTATCCGTGTTACTCGTGATCAAGCCTTGTTGATGGCGAGTAACACCTTTACCACAGATTTGTTAGAGCTAGCATCGATACTTTTACTATGATTGCTTATTTATGCTACCTCTAGCTATCTCGCTGCCTTTGCACCTTCTCCGGGTGTGAAGGTGGCATCTTGCTTGATTTCGCTTAGTCGATTTGATGTTATAGTTGTGCCTTGTTCATCAAGGTTTAGTTTAATATCTACGTGATTAGGCCTCACAAACGGGTTGAACGATCCGAATACGAAGATATGGTTTATTGATCTTAGAGGGACGCCCGGAATTAACGTTATGTTGGTTTTTAGGCCTTCTCTAGGATCGGTTTTCTACTATTTTTCGTATCTATTAGGCTCAACTACGTGTGGGACGTTCCGGTTGCGTGGTGAAAACACCAAACTATCGTAGATCGATTTAGCTTGTAGTAATTAAGCAAAACCCCATGTTATCACAGATCCAATGCGAGCCATGGGGATAATCGGCTCAAAGCCGATTCTGTGAAACACAGGAGCCGATCGGCTCGAATTTTACGTATACTTGTTTACCGTGCAGAAACCAATCGGAACAATCCATCACCTTCGACCGGTATAGGTCAGGTGTGGCATCTCGAACCAAGACAGAGACGTGCGTCTTGGAAGATTTGCGGGCCGTTGACCGAGGGACCAGGGCCCACCAGCCGCTCTGGGAGCCTCCCGGCTCTTCGTGTTGCTCGTCGCTGCCCGCCGGTGAGCTTTGATAGGCAACAACAATATACACATCACATCTTGGGCCATACCATATCACAGAAAACACTCCCTGCAAAAACAAGTTAGACGCCTCTACTTTGTTGTTGCATGTTTTACGTGGCTTATGGGAGTAGATGCTAAGAACGATTCTTACCTACGGAAAGCCACAACGGTGATATTATGGTTGCCAAACTCCGGTGTTAATCCCATGACAACTATAGTGAGAGAACGACATCCACCACCGCATGTGTGGTACAAGCCACACGTCAAGTCGAGCCGGTCTCGAACGACGTCGCGTAAGGTTGGCCTGGACCGCTTCAATCTCACTATCCCGCGTCATAAGAAGAACACAAACAAGAGGCTTGCAACAGAAAACATCAACGCGCGCAACAACCATGTTGCATTCCACTCGTGAAACACATCTACGCATAGATCTAGCTCTGATACCCGAAGGGTTTCGCGGCATAGTAAATCAAAATTTTCTACGGATGCGAATAGAGGAAAGCCAAGATCTAATCTAGGAGATGCAATCAACGAGAGATTGAATTAGATCTTCATACCCTTGAAGATTCGCACAATGGAATGTTCTGGAACATGGGTGATGTAGTCGCATTTCGCTTCTCCTCGCGATCCGATCCGATCTAGCACCACAAGTGGCGGTGCCTCCGTGAGATGCACACGCAGCACCTGACGTCTCCTCCTTCCTCGGACCAGCGAGTATGGTGGAGAGATAGATTGGATCTACAACACGACGGCGTGGTGTATATGGTGGAGAATTTCTGCTGCAGGGCTTCGCCTACAAACAGTCGGGAGGGAGAGAGGAAGGTAGCAAGGCTGGTAGGGCTTGGAGGAAGGTGTGTAGGGGGGAGGGGGCGCACCACCCCTCTATATATAGAGGGGGGGCGGCCAGCCCTTGCCCCTCCTCCAAGCCTATCTCTAGTTTAAACAATTTAAACTTTCCCTTATCTAGAAATCCTATCTCTAGATTTAAACGATTTAAACTCTCCCTTATCTAGAAATTCTATCCCGAGATTTAAACGAGTCAAATCTCTCTAGAATCGGCTGGGCCCTATGGGGCCTTGTGCCCCTGGCCCAATGCGGCCAGGACACTCCCTCATAGGCCCATGCCCCTCCCGGAAGGTGGGGCCACGTTGGTCCCTTCCGGATGGTTCTAGAAGCTTCGGTACAATACCGATTAACCCGGAAAATTTGAACTCCAAAACTGCCTCGCCTTATATGAATCTTATTCTCCGGACCATTCGGAACCTCTCGTGATATCCCGGATCCCATCCGAGACTCGAACAAAAATTCATAAACCAATTATCCAATCTATCCTAGCGCCGAGATACGTTAAGTGTGTGACCATGGGTTCGAGAATATGCAGACATGATCTTCTATCAATAATCAACTGGGTGCGGGCACCCATATTGACTCCCACACATTCATCGATGATCATATCGGATGAACCACGATGCCGATTCAATCAATCCCATATATATATTCCCTTCGTCTCGCGATATTTTACTTGCCCGAGATTCGATCGCTTGCATGCCGTCATACCTAGTTCAATCTCGTTCACAAAGTACTTTACTCGTTCCGTAATCCGATATCACTTTGTGATTAACTCCTTAACCACATGCTTGCAAGCGGTGTTGATATCGACACCGAGTGGGCCCGAAGTATATCTCTCCGACTTGGGAGGGACAAATTCCATCTCGATACATATAACCCAACAGATACTTTCCGATCACCTGAGAGACACCTTTATGATCACCCTCTCATAGGATGACGTTTGATGACCTCAAAGCTTTCTTCCTGTACCAGGGAGTTGCATTATCTCATGGTCTAAGGAATACAATATTTGACATAGGAAAAGCTTCGCAAAGACGAACACGATGACACGATCTAATTGCTCTGCTTTGTTTGGGTCTATCCACCATATCATTCTCCCAATGATATGATCTCATTATCAATTGACAACTCATGTCTATGGTTAGGAAACCTTAACCATCATTGATCAATGAGCTAGTCCATAGAGGCGTACTAGGGACGCGGTGTTGTTCACAAACCACACAAGTATTAAAGTTTCCGCTTAATACAATTCTAGCATGGAATATAAACTTTATCATGAACAAGAATTATAATAATAACATTTTTATTATTGCCTCTAGGGCATAATTCCAACAGTTTCGGATGATCTTATAAATGAGTACATGTGCGTGAGTGAGAACAAATACCTTGACTCGATGCACAAGTTAAGCAACATAGTGGTTGTGGTGTTTAGTAAAGTTCACCCGATAGAGCAAAAGGACGCTGACACTGTCTGGTTGTTGTCAAGCAACGAAATTTATATGTATAGATTTCATTAAAAATATTGGCATGACCTTTTTTGAAAATGGGTCATATTGAGTGCTAGATTTGACAAAAAAAATATATGAATCAACGTTCTTCCAAAACATTGGCAACTCGTATATATTCCCTTGAAAAAACAAACACATGAACAACACGAAATGGTTTGCGAGCAACACAAAGTTAAGGTTTCTTTGAGATGGGTAATCCTGCCATCAATAATTATATTATTGGTAAATTATCGCCCGACGGAAAATGAGCAATTTTTCAACATATCGACTAAATCAAAAAATTGGCACATAAACCAGAAAATCGGCATATCGACCATCTCGAGAAGTGATAAATCGACCGACTAATCGGCATATCGGCCGATTTTTTGAACAGTGGCTGCCATATAATCATCTAGTTTGCAAAACTTTTTTCGAGAGTACACGACTGTGTACCATAATTTTAGAAAAGGAAAACAATATTTTTTTTGCAAAGATTTAACCATCTATGGTGAGAACAAGTGTTAAAAACATCACACCAAGAAAAACCAAAAAACTAATCTATTTTTACAATTGGGACACCCACACCAACACCTTTCCTAGCTAAGCTCCAGAGATTCTTGTCAAATCTCGCATACACACAATTTGAACAATGTTGCAAGTATGTAGGATAGTTAATCATTTAACTAACATCTAGGAACAACTGCCATGTAGGAGAAACTCATGGTCTAACTTATTTATACTAAATTTTTATAGTTCATATGTTTGCAATGATAATCATTTAACTAACAAGTTGAATTACTCCCTTCGTCACGGTTTGGAGGGCGTCTTATAAAAGTCATGCGTTTTCAAAACTTCTCTTCTCCTAGGCGCGTTAGACTTAATTATAGAACTAATGCCCCCTTTTTCCTCTCCAATTTCTACTCTATGCAGCCAAGTAATTAATTCTTGCATGCAACTCCACCAATGCATGCACCTAAACTCCTTGTTTTTATTGAGTAATTATATTTAATAGGACGTCGAATAATTAATAGACGCATGTTTTTGGCACAAATCTAGTCCTAATCAGCGCCCATCTAGATTCCAACAATCTCTCTAAAACGTCCTCCAAACCGTGACGGAGGAAGTAACATTTTCCGACATCCCCCCAAAAGTTAACATTTTCTAGATATATTTAACAAAGTTAAGCATGCAAATATCTTGCTAAATCATAAGATAAAACTAATATTTACTCCGTATAATTTCAATTTTGTGCATTTCATCCATACTTGTATCACAAAAGTTATTTTTTTGCATGAACCATGATAGGTCTTTCCAAGCTTGTTGGGAGCTATGAGAACGGAAATTTTATCCTTCGCATATCAATTTGTTAGATACTTATAATGTGTTTATAAGTATCTGGTTAATTCTGTTAGCTTAATATATATTGGTCGATAGTTCTAGAGCGTGTGGGTTTAGTAAATATCTTGTTAGAGATTTTGGACACAAATGCACAACCATACATGTTCCCTTAATGTACTCCTAAACATGATAAAGAAACACAAATTCATTTATCTTATCGGAAGTTCATAGTAAGCGCACCATATGTGGCCCTGTGTGGCAGTGGAAAATTTAGAATTTTACTCTAGGGTGAGACAAATAGACATTATTTTTTTAATATCGAAAAACCATAGTGGTGTACAAGCATAAAATTTATGAAGATCACAACATAAAAAGGTTCATAAGGTCTCAAGACATAATAAATTAAATTCTTGCTTGTCTGATGCAAAATTACAAATTAGTTCATCAACTTTATAATTAAATTGAATAAAGTTCTATATTTATTTATCACTGATGAACCGATATTATAGTTCTACCCCCTCTGTTCCAAAATATAACAACACATGTATCTAGACATTTTTAGCATGTAGTTTCATTCATTTTGGCCCAAACATACACACTAAAACAATATGGATTTGCTACCCACCATGCTAGCTGTGCATCACTTGTAGGGTGGGACACATGCATGTTGATTGGATAGTCCCATTATGGTACCTTGTAATCACGCAAAATCCAGAACATCACTTGTTTACATTGTTTTGTTAATGGAATCCATTGGTCATCCGTCTATCCCACGATATTTCATTTAGCCTGGGTCTTACGTGCTATCGTTTGTTGTTCTATTTGTACCATGGATACCACGATCATGCGTTTATGGATTTCCAACTAGTGGTGCGCAGACTGTTGTTCCTTTATATCTTGGATACCATGACCGTGTGTTTGTGGATTTTCAATTAATTGCGCACAACCCTTTTGTTTTGTGATCACTACAACTTAGAAAGAGAGTATACAAGTGAAACCATGAACCCCGGTCTAATTATAATCATAAGAAACACCTTTCCATTGCAATTACTACCTTTTATATTTTCTGCAATTTATTATTTCAAAAATACAAAGATACTTTTCCTACTTGCAATCACTCATAAAGACCCCAAAACAACTCTACTATCTTCCATATCATCTAGTTTGTATTACTTTACTTTATTTATTCAAGTTTATTTTATATTTTATTTCATATTACTAATACGAAACCTTGTGCTTGACAACCACTTGGTGGAGTTGGGGACACAAGACAAATTATTTTACTTTACAAGGTTGCTTAAAGAGGAGAAGACAAATACACTTCCATAACCAATTACCTAAGAGTTTGATATAAACTCTCGAGTCACCCTTGTGAGAAAATAAGCTTGCTACAACACTCTGCACTTGGAGTCCCAACAAAAAGTGGCCACGTTTGTTTCCATCAAGACAATTTTCTAGCGCCATTGCCGGAAGTTGGCAAAGTTACACCATAACTACATCTTCATCAAGTTTAAAGAGCAAGTTTGAAGAGAACGGTAGTTCCCACAGCACTTGCAAGTAATTTCTGGCGCCGTCATCTTCATCAACTTGTGTAACAACCCAAGCTTGCGGAGGTTGCACCAATGTGAGATTTTTCTTCTCCTTTTAGATTTTTAAAGTATTTTTACTTTGTCTTGCTTTTAGTCTTTTTAAGTTTTATTTAAAACACAAAAACACATAAAAATTAGTTTCACCTTTTTATTTGCAAACATGGGAGAAAGAGGAACAAAACATTGTGACTATACAAACACTCCTAATGATCAATTCATAGCTAGAACTATTACCACTCCTGAAATTACTATTGAAAGTTTTGAAGTAAGAATTGGTCTTTTAAATCTTATAACTAAAGAACAATTTGGGGGAGTGCTAATGAGATGCCTCTATGCATTTGCATGATTTTTGTCAAATTTTTTATATGCAAAAGTTTAAAAAAGTGGTAAATAACATTGTCAAACTTAAAGTATTCCCATTTTCACTAAGAGGTAGAGCTAAGAATGGTTACTATCACTTCCCACTGCTAGCATAAACTCTTGGGATGACTTAAAAGAAGCTTTTATTAAGAAATACTACCCACCTGTTAACATTCTACAAAACAGAAATAATATCCTATCATTTAGATAAAATTATAATGAACATGTAGCAACAGCTTGGGACAGAGTTAAAAACATGCTTAGATCTTGCCCATCACATGGAGTAAATGAATGGACTATATTGCATTATTTTTATACTAGCTTAAATATCATGTCAAGAAGGATTCTAGATTCCACTGCGGGGGTACATTTATGAGTAAAATTGTGTCTGAAGCTAAAACTATCCTAGAAAGCATGCTGAAAGGGCATTTGTGCCCTTCATATTATTTTGACGTTTGTTGATAACACTAGGATGTTTTTAATCAGCTGCTAATTTTTTTGGGATATATTTATAATATTAGTAGAATATTGTCTTTACTATCTCTAAAGGAAAAGAGGTTCCCGAGACTTTATTATGAGTAGATCAAGTTTCTGTCGGACTTTTCGGCCGATATCTGCCGAAGTATCTGGCCTAACCGGAATGTCTTACTGGTGCTAGCCGGAGAGTCCGGCCTGGGGATTCCCTCAAGTTTTCAACGAAGCGTGCTGCCAGTTTGTGTCCCACATTGGAGAAACTCTACCAGGACGGAGTGTCCGGGGTATGTCGGTCGGAGTGTCCACCCCTGGCCGGACTATCTGGGTTAATTCTGTCGAATTGTCCGGGTTAAGTGAATCCAACGGCTACATTTCCAGGGGGGCTATATAAAGGACCCTTCTTCTACCTTTGTAGGCGGCTCATTCCCCAATCCCAAGAACCCTAAAGCCGAGCCACCAAATCAAATAGATCTCCCCCTCCAACCATCCAAAGCTCTTTATCTTTGGAGAATCGAAGGAGGGGCCCTTGATCTACATATTCACCAAAATAGATCTTCATTACCCCTCATTCATTTGAGGGCCCCTTGATCTAGTGTTTCATTGGAAACCCTCGTTGTTGATTTGGTACTTACAAGCTTGTATTTGATTGTTGTAATAGCTCGCTGATGAGCTCAGTCAACAGCAGAGCTTCGTTGGGAAACCCCAAGAGGAAGGTGTGATGAGCACATCAACAAGTTTTCCCTCAGTTATGAAACCAAGGTTATCGAACCAATAGGAGGAAGGAAACAACTCCAAGGTGTTGCTAACAACTTGGAATCCTGCACAACACAAACTCAAGACTTTGCCCCAACTTACAGTGAGGTTTTCAATCTCACAGGTTTGCTGAAAACAAAGGATTAAACATATAGTATGGAAGATAATAGTTGCTTGTAGAAAGTAAACGGTAACAGTAGATGATGTATCAATGATAAAGATTGGACCGGGGCCCACAATTCACTAGAGGTGTTATCCTTAAGATGATAGCATGCTGGGTGAACAAATTACAGCGGGACAATTGACAAATTGATAAAGCATAACAATGCATATACTAGACATCATGACTCCTATGAGATTTGATTGGGCATTACAACAATATACATAGACCGTAATCCAACTGCATCTATGACTAATAATCCACCTTCGGGTTATCATCCGAACCCCTTCCAGTATTAAGTTGCAAGCAACGGATAATTGCATTAAGCAATGTGTGTAAAGTAAACAATACAATTATTCCATGAACAAAAGATTGTTGTTTTCTCCCTAGTAGCAACAACACATCTACAACCTTAGAGATTTCTGTCACTTCCCCAGATTACTATAGGCATGAACCTACTATCGAGCATAAATACTCCCTCTTAGAGTCACAAACATCTACTTGGCCAAGATAGCTACTAGCAACGGAGAGCATGCAAGATCACAAATAACACAGACATGATAGAATCAATAATCAATCTGACATAGTATCTCAATATCCATCGGATCCCCGCACACACAACATGTATGATTACAAATAGATGATCTTGATCGTGAACAGAGATCACAAGGTCTAAATATGATAGCACAAAGGAGGAGAAACAACCATCTAGCCACTGTATGAACCCATAGTCCAAAGGTGAACTACTCACGCATCATACCGGAGGCTGGCATGGTGATGAAGAAGGCCTCCGGGATGATCTCTCCCCTCTGGCAGGGTGCCGGGAAGAGCTTCAAATCCCCCGATCTAGGAACGATGGTGGCGGCGGCTACATACTGTTTTGTGGAGATTTGATAAGGTTCTAGGGTTTATGCATCGGGGTGAATTTATAGGCGAAGGGGCAACGTCGGTGGGCGCCCGAGGGGCCCACACCTGGTGGTGGCGCCCCCCTGGGCCGCACGGCCCTAGGGTGTGGCCACCTCATGGACCCCCTTCGGCTGCCCTTCGGTCACTGTGTTCTCTCCGGTAAAATATTGACTTTGGCTTTTGTCCCGTCCAATTCCTAGAATATTTCCTTACTAGCTTTTCTGAAACCAAAAAAGCAATGAAAACAGTAACCTGCATCGCGGCATCTTGTTAATAGGTTAGTCCCCAAAAATGTATAAGAATACCTCAAAGTGTAGACAAAACATAGCAAAGTTGATACTAAACAAGCATGGAACATCAAAAATTATAGATACGTTTACGTCGTATCAAGCATCCCCAAGCTTAACTCCTGCTCGTCCTTGAGTAGGTAAGTGATAAAAATAATAAAATTTTAGGTGACATGCACCATCACAATCTTGATCAAACCATTTGCAAAGCATTGATAGCTGGGATCAAAGTACTCTAAACATGAGCATGAAAGATGTAATTCTAACAATAATACAAAGCAACTATGTTGTAACATGAAAAGATACAAACAAATATCATGAATAACAATGCATTGAGAGACATTTGTTTGTTTCACATATAGAAAATATAGCATAGTGGTATTCAGCTTGTCCTTCATGGAGTAGCAAAACATAAATGCATAGGACACCTTCAAAGTTCATAAGGGTGACTAGATACAAATAGTTTAAGAACAAGCAATATCAACATTATGAATCAATCAATAAGTTTTGGGACAATGCACATAAAACTAATAATGACAACTATGCTCTCTTAATTGGTGCATGAAGATAGAAGGTGGAGACTCAATATAAAAGTAGGAAGAAAGTCCCTTCATAGGGAAGCAGGGATTTCAAGTTTCATAAAGAGCTTACAAAAATTATGGTACTTATTAGCTTCAGATCTCATTGCCCCTATCATAAGCATCTTGAAGTGATTAAGGTTAAAGTGAAACAAGTATGGAGTATATGTAGGGCTGCAAGCGGGGTGGGTTTGCAGGCAGGTTTTTTGCCTAAGCTCATGTATCGTATGGTACAAGTTAAAATCGATCCTATCGCTGTGTGTAGTACAGTTTGTACTAATGTCTCGTTTTGCGGGCTTACGCGGGCCCTGCCCCTGCAACCCTAAGTATATGCTTGACAAATCATAAGTTGGCAATCTCATGTCCCTTGAGTACGAGGGTTGTTCCTCATGCTACTCAACTTTAGTCACAAGCAAGTTCTTGTCATTGTAAGTATATGTGTATCATAGAGAACCTCCAACGGGGTAACCCTTGCCCCATGACACGGGAGCTATCCCATATCAAAATGACAAGGAAACAGACAGTGAGCATCTCAGCAATCTTCTTACTTACCATGGGTATGGTACTATATTTTTTCTTTTTCTATATTTTTCTGAAGATGCTTTCATGAATTGCTCACTATGGTGATTTTGCAAGTTTTCACCATGATTAGGCATGGCTTAGGCTATCCGCCCAGGCATTTCTCTAACACATATATAATACTCCATGAACTTACAAGCTTCCCTTTTATTTCACACCACCGAATCCATAAACAAAAGATCATGATATCAACTGTGTAATATGTACATGTGTTGAAAGCGTTCCCCATGACAACATGGTTCTGCTAATTCCCAACTTATAAGTGCAAGCATATACAACATACATTACACAATGGTTCAAGCTTATTAGGTGCAAGAAAGTAAAGTGTGTCATCAAGTTTGTGAGAGCTTTAATCACTAATTTTCTCATAACAAGTTTAATTTGGAAGATAGATAAAACATGAATATACTTGGAATGGTGTAACACACCATGCATAGGAATTTATAGTGGACTCTTTGGAATAATTTGGTTTCTTGGGAGTTCGATGCATGAGTAGAGCTTACTCAGTACAAGTGGAGGCTAGCAAAAGACTGAGAGTGACCAACTAAGAGAGCAATAATGGCCATAATCATGCAGAGCGACAAAACATTATTAATCAAAGCATAAAGTGGTACCACAAGTCAAAAACTAAATGATGATAGAGGCTAAGGTGACTGGTTCATAGTCATAACATGGTGTGAGCATGTGCCAAGTCAACCCAAACAAAGCATCAAAGGAGAATACCACAATATTATGATTTTGTATGCTAAAACAACGCATGATTCTTTCAAGGCACATTAAGCAATATCAATTGTTTGGAACAAGTCATGCTACAACAATAATAACTAAGCATAAGGTCAAAGCAATATCTAGCATGACATGATAAAGTCTAAGCCACAGTCAAAACAATCTCCCTTTTGTAACACTATAAGCATGAAACTCTACTCCTTTCCAACACCAATCGACTTATTTGAAACAAAAGAGCGAATGCGGGGGTCCAACTAATTTATTCAAGCAAACAAAACAAATTAAAACCAAAAACAAAAACTAAGACGTTGTAAGAACAACACAACAATGCATGAAATAATAAAAATGAAGTGTCTACAAAGAGACCTGAGATTTTTATTGATGAATAAGGGGATGCCTTGGGCATCCCAAAGCTTTGACGCTTGTACCTCTTGAATATTTATTGGGGTGACATGGAATGGCATCTCCAAGCTTGATATTTGTCCATTCTTCATCTTATCACATCATTCTTTCCCTACACTTGAAAATTTCCTTCATACAAAACTTCACACAATCTTCATTAGCAACATTAGTGTATTCAAGACAATAGGCCTTTGGGTTTAGTTTCAACACAAGTAAAACTTTCATTAAAACACAAGCTACTGTATCAATTCCTTTAAAAATCTCAAGTGATCAACAAGAACTCAAAAAGAAACCGAGTAAGAGGCAAATGCAAATAATGGTAGAAATTTGTCAAAGCAGACCAATAGTTAAAAACCGATTTTTTCGAAGACCATCTGTTGCTCAAATCGAAAAGTGTTGAACTAACGAAAGTTAGATAAAAACCTGGGCATATACTCAGAAAACTACAGCTCAATCCGACATACAAGGATTTTTCACGAATTTTTACAGTGAAGTACAAAAATATGTTTCGGGACAACAACTTCCCCAAATCTTACTTCTCTCTCATTAGAGGTTATTCTTGGCACAAAAACCACACAAAAAGGATAAGGAGAGGTTATTACAGAAGTAATAACTTACAATACTCAACTAAAACTATTGGGTTATCTCCCAAGAAGTACTTTTCTTTAACGCCTTTAAGTTAGGCATAGAAAGTAAGAATCAAGTATTTTCAAATGAAGAAGCATTAACATCAAATTTTGCTTTAATAGGAGGAGCAAAAGGTAACTTCTCTCTCCTTATAGGGAAGTGTTATATACCTTTCTTGAATGGGAATTGATATGTAATGGTGCCTTCTTTCATATCAATAATGGCACCAACAGTTCTAAGAAAAGTCTTCCCAAAGTAATAGGACAAGAAGCATTGCATTCAACATACAAAACATAGAAATCAACAGGGACATAGGCATTGTTAACCATAATAAGAACATCATTAATACTCCCCATAAGTTTCTTTTTAGCATTATCATCAAGTGGGACATCTAAATATCAATCTTCCAAAGGTGGCAAATCAAGAATTTCATAAATCTTTCTAGGCATAATAGAAGCACTAGAACCAAGGTCACATAAAGCTTTGAGATCAAAATCATTCACTTTCATATTAATGATGGGTTGCCAACCATCTTCTAAGTTCCTAGGAATAGAAGCTTTATGTTTCAATTTTATTTCTTAATTTTAATGATAGCATCTGTAATGTGTTTTGTAAAAGCCATATTCATAGCACTAGCATTAGGACTTCTAGCAAGCTTTTGTAGGAACGTAATCACTTCAGAAATATTGCAACCATCAAGATCAAAATCAAACTTAGCATCACAGGTAGTAGACTTATTGTTTCCCATGGTTCGAAAACTTTCAGCATTCTTATTGGATTTAGGCATTGTTGTAAAAGGAATGGGGACTTCTTGTGGTTTACTAGCATCAACATTGGTGGTGGTAATAGTGCAAATACTATTGTTTCTAGCAATTCCATCCTCTCTTTCCCACTTAGCATGCAATTTAGCTAACAGTCTAACATTTTCATCAATTATAACTTGTATAGCATGAGTAGCAGCAAAGGTATTTTCCATGGTTTCAGGTTTAGCAGCCATTTTATTAATCAAAGAGGATTGTGCTTCAGATAAAGATGAAATATTTTTCTCAACATTCATAAGCTTTTCCTCCACATCTTTATTGAAAGTAGTTTGTTTACTAATAAAGTCTTTAAGCATAACTTCAAGTTCAGAGGGAACAATTCTATTGTTGTTGTAGGAATTTACATAAGCATTACCATTATTGGGAGGATAAGGCCTATAATTATTATTATCAAAATTATTCCTATAGGCATTGTTGCTGAAATTGTTATTTCTAATGAAGTTCACATCAACTTGCTCTTCTTGAGCAACCAAAGAGGCTAAAGGAACATTATTTGGATCAATATGATCTTCTCCATTAACAAGCATAAACATAATGACATCAATTTTATCACTCAAGGAGGAGGTTTCTTCAACAAAATTTACCTTCTTACCTTGTGGAGCTCTCTCAGTCTGCCATTCATAATAGTTAACCATCATATTATCAGGGAGCTTTGTCACAGCACCCAAAGTACTTGTCATAAAGGTACCTCTAGCAGCAGAATCCAACAGATTTCTTGAAGAGAAATTAAGCCCTGCATAAAAAGTTTGGATAGTCATCCAAGTAGTCAGTCCATGAGTGGGACAATTCTTTACCAAAGATTTCATTCTTTCCCAAGATTGAGCAACATGTTCATTATCAAGTTGTTTAAATTTCATTATTTCACTTCTCATAGATATAATCTTAGCAGGAGGATAGTATTTTCCAATAAAAACATCTTTGCATTTAATCCAAGAATCAATACTATTTCTAGGCAAGGATAGCAGCCATTCTTTAGCTTTTCCTCTCAAAGAGAAAAGAAACAATTTAAGCTTAATAATATCTCCATATACATCCTTATATTTTTGCATCTCACAAAGTTCAAAAAAATTATTAAGGTGAGCAGCAACATCATCAGAACTAGCACCAGAAAATTGCTCTTTCATAACAAGATTTAACAAAGCAGGTTTAATTTCATAAAAGGTAGCATCAGGAGCAATAGGTGTGCAAAGGAAATCATTGTTGTTTGTGCTAGTGAAGTCACACAACTTGGTGTTCTCAAGAGTATTCATTTTTGCAAAAGTGAGGCAAGCCAACAACAGTAGCAACTAAAGTAGGCACTATTTTTCGTGTGTTTTTTATAAGAAAAATCAAACCAAACGAAACTACTTTTTTGTATTTCTGAAAGAAAGAAACAAGCAAAATAAACTAAGCAAAACAAAAACAAAGTAAAGAGATTGGTTGTGAAAGACTCCCCTTGCGAGAATCTTCTTTCTCCTTGAAAGGTGAATGACGAGGATGAAGAGATTGAAACTGTCCTTAACTCCCCGGCAACAGTGCCAGAAAACGTCTTGATGAGCTCAGTAAACTACAGAGCTTCGTTGGTAAATCCCAAGAGGAAGGTGTGATGAGCACAAAAGTAAGTTTTCCCTCAGTTATGAAACCAAGGTTATCGAACCAGTAGGAGGAAGGAAACAACTCCAAGGTGTTGCTAACAACTTGGAATCCTGCACAACACAAACTCAAGACTTTGCCTCAACTTACAGTGAGGTTGTCAATCTCACTGGTTTGCTGAAAACTAAGGATTAAACATATAGTGTGGAAGTTAATAGTTGCTTGTATAAAACGGTAACAGTAGATGATGTATCAATGATAAAGATTGGACCGGGGTCCACATTTCACTAGAGGTGTTCTCCTTAAGATAGATAACATGATGGTTGAATAAATTACAATGGGGCAATTGACAGGTTGAGAAAGTATAACAATGCATATACTAGACATCATGACTCCTATGAGATTTGATTGGGCATTACAACAATATACATAGACCATAATCCAACTGCATCTATGACTAATAATCCACCTTCAGGTTATCATCTGAACCCCTTCCAGTATTAAGTTGCAAGCAACGGATAATTGCATTAAGCAATGTGTGTAAAGTAAACAATACAATTGTTCCATGAACAAAAGATTGTTGTTTTATCCCTAGTAGCAACAACACATCTAAAACCTTAGAGATTTCTGTCACTTACCTAGATTACTAGAGGCATGAACCTACTATCGAGCATAAATACTCCCTCTTGGAGTCACAAGCATCTACTTGGCTAAGATAGCTACTAGCAACGGAGAGCATGCAAGATCACAAACAACACAGACATTATAGAATCAATAATCAATCTTACATAGTATCTCAATATCCATCGAATCCCCGCAAACACAGCATGTATGATTACAAATAGATGATCTTGATCATGAACGGAGCTCACAAGATCTAAACATGATATCACAAAGGAGGATAAACAACCATCTAGCTACTGTATGGACCCATAGTCCAAGGGTGAACTACTCACGCATCATACCAGAGGCTGGCATGGTGATGAAGAAGGCCTCCAGGATGATCTCTCCCCTTCGGCAGGATGCCGGGAAGAGCTTCAGATCCCTCCCGATCTAGGGACGGTGGTGGCGGGGCTACAGATTGTTTTGTGGAGATTTGATCGGGTCCTAGGGTTTTTGCATCGGGGTGACTTTATAGGCGAAGGGGCAAGGTCGGTGGGTGCCCGAGAGGGCCACACCTGGTGGCGGCGCACAGGCGCAGTGGCCCTAGGGTGTGGCCACCTCGTGCCCCCCCTTCGGTTGCCCTTCGGTCTCTATGTTCTCTCCTATAAAATATTGACTTTGGATTTCATCCCGTCCAATTCCGAGAATATTTTCTTACTAGCTTTTATGAAACCAAAAACAACAGAAAAAAGGCAACTAGCACTACGACATCTTGTTAATAGGTTAGTCCCAAAAAATGTATAAGAATGCCTCAAAGTGTAGACAAAACATAGCAAAGTTGATACTAAACAAGCATGGAACATCAAAAATTATAGATATGTTTACGACGTATCACTTGCTTGCACTCGGGAGCCTCTAATTCAGTTGTGGATGTGTGCCTCGAACTTGTTGTAAATGTGTCGGCTTCCACCTTGAAGGTTGCCGCTATAGTGGAAGAAGTGAATAGATCCCTTTGGGGTGAGGTTCACCGGAGAACAAGGGAGGCTTTTCGTGGTGTTGGTGGTTTGAAACCACCCCTCTCCAAACACAAACGTACTTCCCTTCAAAAGTAAGGAACTGCGGGATATAATCCCCGTGTCTCCTCGTGCTCCACTTTGGTTACTTCTATCCTTTACCGCACCTTACTTGTCTTGTTATTGCTTAGTTATTTGTGGTAGTGTGTCATATAGGTAAATTCACCTTAGTTGCATATCTAGAGAATTTACCTTTTGTGTCAAACCCTACATTGAAAAGGAGTAAAATTTGAAGTAGCACCTATTCACCCCCCCTCTAGGTGCCCATACGATCCTTTCACATGCTCCACAACCATAGTCAATGGCATACTAAAAGAGCACCAAACCAATTTAGGAAAGTTAACTCCATTGAAGAACTAGATTCCACATGAAGTAAACTTGATTCCATATTTGCCTACATATCTAAGCAAAATACCGATAATGTTCCTCTACAAGAATTAGTAACAAACACCAATGAAAATGTAGATGTCAACTACATAAGAAACTTTGGTAGTTATAGGTATCAGAACAACTATAATAACTCATATGGTAGGCCACCTTTTGTTCCCAATAAATATGCTAGTGGTAATAATGCTTCTAATGATTTAGAAAGCACCATGAGATCCTTTATAGCTACTCAAAAGGAACTTAACAAGGAATTTATAGCTAAGTTTGAAAGACATGATGCTTTATTTGAAAGGGTTGATCTCCTAACACAATAAGTCACATCATTTAAAAATCTTACTCAAGCTCAAAAGAACCATGAGGAACCTATTAATATGTGCAAGAAGTAATAGATAAATCTTGGGAAACTCTTAATATGATGGAGGAAAATGAAACACTAATGATGACAAATGATAAACAAGTATAAGAATTTAAAATGACAAGTGAAACAAAATAACCTCTACTTGATCTTGATAAATGTAGCTTGCATGAACTCATTGACTTATTGCAGAAGTTTTCTAATGATCCATCCTTTAATGGTCATCAAGCAGGATTTGGTTCCTACCTAGCAAATTATGTTATAAAATAAAAGATTGAAAGATATAATAATGAAGCTATGATACCACCTAAGCTTGTGGATGTATGGCTGTCCAAGATATTAATCACTATTGGAAAAGATACACATCATGCTATTCTAGATTTAGGATCTGGTGTCTCAGTTTTATCTAAAGATCTATATGATTTACTTGATTTCAATCCTATGGAAAATGCTCTATAGATATTTTACTTGCTGATGATTCAACTAAACATGCTTTAGGAAAAGTTAAAGATATCATGGTTGAATTGCATATGACATTTGTACCTATTGATTTTATTGTCATGGACATGGGGAGCAATACCTCAAGTCCTATAATACTTGGTATACCTTTTTTGAGAACCACATGTGCATTCATTGATACAAAAGAAGGAAATGTGAAGTTTCAGTTTCCTTATAAGAAATGTATGGAACACTTTCTAAGGAAGAAAGAGGTAGCAAAGAAACACAAGCTACCACATGAATTCCATATCACTTAAACCAAGTTAGTAAAGCCTAGCTATATGGCTATAAAGAAAGTGCTTTGCGGGAGGCAGCCCCGTTATTTTATTTTGAATTTTTGTTTTGAACTCTTGCTGTAGCAAGAGAGTTTTCTTTATGTAATTTTTAAAGTACCAAGTGGAACCCATTTTGGATGTTTTAGAAGTTGTTAAACATATGGAGTAGCAAATTTCTGCATAACAGTTTTTAGTGCAAGAATTTTCTATTTTTTATGTAACTCCGATTATGCTCAAATTTATACATAATTTATAACTTTTCAACCTATGTATGCAAAAAAATTTTCTAAAATTACTGACATGTTTAAGTGGGCGAAACAATCATTTTGCTGCTGCTGAAAATCTGGACATATTCTGCCATGTTTTGTTTTCACCATTCCCAAGTGTCCTAAAATGATTGTTATGAGTCATATTATATTCTAGGGATATGAAGAAACATTATATGCTTTCTGTAACATTTGTAAATACTTTTTTCTTTGATATATATGTAGCAAGTATTATGTTTTTGTGCCACTAATGTCACCGCTCAGAAAAGAGATGTGAAAAAAGGTTTTGTGTTGAAGTTTTGTTTGACAGGGAAATAGAGGAAAATCGCATCAAGAGCAATATAAGGATGGTGAAAACCATAAGCTTTGTGATTCCCAAAGCACCCCATAGGACCTATTAAACTCTCGGTTTTTAAACCTCTAAACTTTGTTTTTCGAGCAACATAAAACTATCGTAAAAACTTGGAGCGTCTGTTTTGTTTATTTTATTTTATTTTTGTTTTGCATTAAAAGGACCACCACCGAATGTTTATGATCAAGCTACTGAAAATAAACTTTGCCATAATGATATTAAAACTGAATAAGAATGCCTTGGAATAAAAGAAAAGGGGAGATAAAAGCAAAAAGCTGAAATTCATGTTGTGTCTAGTTTTTAAGCTCAAGTACTTTATATGAAGTATGATCTGTTTGTGCCTATTAATTTGTATCCTTTGTTCATGTATATTTAGGTTTAACATTAAGGAACATGGTAAGAAAATAAATGTTTGTCATTATGAACTAGATGACACACTCTTTAAATCTCTTTTTTCTAAGCCTTCACAAGATAAGCTAAGACTTGTTCCAAACCCCCATAAACTAGACTAGGCATATCTACCTATTTGTGGCAAAAGCTACTTTAAAGTATAGTATGTATGTTAATCCTCCAAACATTCTTAAAACATCTTTTTCATGTATTTTAAAGCTCATAAGAAAGTAAGGTTTGGGGTGATACCACTATGGAAGTTTTTGTGCTTTACATCTTATAAGTTGTTGTTGGCCAAACCATGCTGTCATGGCACAAGCTTTCAATGTTGGTAATTAATCATGTTAGTTCTGCCTATGGATTGCATCGATGTGAAATAAAGTGTGCACACTAGAGTAGACATGTTAAGAGAAAACGCTCCTGAACCGCTAGTCAAATCCATGCGCCGTGCGGTACTCATGGTGGAAACTTATAGCATGATGAGCCTTGTTGATATGATTCATATGTCTATTTTTATTGTTCTTATGGAGTAGATATACTTCTCCTCCCACCATGAACATGACCAAGGAATTATATTAACTCATATGTTAAATAAATATGAAAAGGGAGGCATATAGCTACACAGGGAGCAAGAGGTATTCAGTGATGCGGTTTCAATGATAAACATGACCCACAATGACAAGCCTAATTTGAGTAGCATGAGGAGTGAAAGTTCATAGGTATGGTGCATGGGACAATCAACTTGTAAGGTGTTTAACACATAAACCATATTAAGCTTTGAAATAAAAGATACTTGGAACCCCATCCTTATTAGTATTGTTGACATGAATTACATAGCTCAAAACTTTATTTTACATTCTTTATGGAGGTTTAGCATATGTATTCAATGCTTACTTTTGGTATGAGATGCAAAACATCTCAAGGGAAGACATAAAACCAAGAAGCGAGTCTTCCAGTCAAGGACATTAAACTAAAAAGTAGCCCCCAAAAATAAGAGTAGAGGCATAAAACACCAATGCCAATGATAGGAAGACTCTTATTCTATAGGTTCATCAAAGTGTGCTTAATGGTTTATTTTACCTTTCATTTATTTTGTCACACCATTACTTATTGTTCAACATGCTTATGATTATGCAAAAGATACAACTCGATAGTACACTTACATATTATGTTTCATTGAAAGCATTTGAACCTATGAACTTTACATGGTAATGAAAGAAGAAAAAGTAACAAACTCCAAAGTCCATGTTTATTTTTATCACCTTCATGCTCGAGAACGAGCATAGGTTAAGATTGGGGATGTTGATGCATGTAAAATGCATACATGAACTTTGTAGTTTGTTAACATGTTTACCTACATATTTGCATCATATCTAATGTTATATCCATGTTTTACATAGATTTGGGTGGATTTACCAATGATCCCCTTTGTTTTGGCTATAACCCGGCAGGGCAGAAAAACCCTGTTTTTAATGTTTTTGATGTTTCAGGAACTATATGAAGTAAAATGGGCCTGAACTTTTGGGAATGTCAATATTTATCCACGAGAAGCATCTGGAGCACAAGAACCTCACCTGGAGGGCCAGGAGACCCAAAAGAGCCTGTGTGGCGCGCCTAGCCCAGGTGGGCACGCCACCTATGCTCTTTCCCTCCTTAGTCCTCCAATCGCCTTGATTATTTCACCCACGGAGTTCTCTTGACCTAAAAATACCTATATAAGGATACCCCGGGGAGTCCTCGACATAGAGCACACCAGAAACAAAAACACCACCAAACTCCAGCACAAATTGGAGGGGGAAACTCCGCCGGAGCCACCTCCGGGGAGATCTCCACCCTCTCCAACATCTTTGGCGTCATCAACATGATGAAGAGGGAGTAGTACACCTCTGAACTATGGTTTTGTGGCAGTAGCTTGATCTATTTCTCTCTTGTTCTTCATAGATCTAGTACCATATGAGTTGCCCTACATGATTATGGTCATATATGTAATTCTTATGTGGTGGATCTTTGTTCTATGATTTGATATTTGAGATTAGAATATATTTTGTGTAAGATATATTGATAGATGAATATCATATATCCCACTCTTAATTGCTTGTTTTGATCCAACTTGTATGCAAGAACTTGTATGAGGAGAAGTGTGTATTATATGGAGTAGCATGGTGGTAGTGATTGAATTGTGACGAACAATATTCAAGATATACTTTGTTTTTTTACCTTTATTTTGCTGCCTTACTAGGGATAAAGTGAAATCATGTGCTATAGTTATCACGTGACAGTGTGATAATCTTGTTAGATCAAGGTAGCATATTTGTATTTCAAACATAATGTTATATTACTTAAAGCTATACTCTGATTTATTCTTAATTCAAGGTTGCATGGAATTTCCCTTTCTTGAAGAGTATAAGAGAGATGTGTTTTATCTCTATGTTAGAACGTGATGCCCATATGAATGCTTATTAAACACATATAGAAGTTCCATGAATATTTATCATTGATGAATTGTTTTGTGATCACTACAACTTAAAAAGAGAGTAGACAAGTGAACCCATGAATGCCGGTCCAATTTTAATCATAAGAAACACCTTTCCATTCCAACTACTACATTTTATATTTTCTGCAATTTATTATTTCGAAAATATAAAAATACTCTCCCTACTTGCAATCACTCATAAATACCCAAAAAACTCTACTATCTTCCATATTATCTAGTTTGCATTACTTTACTTTATTTATTCCAGATTATTTTATATTTTATTTCATATTACTAATATGAAACCACAGGTTGACAACCACTTGGTGGAGTTGGGACACAAGACAAATTATTTTACTTTACATGTTGCTTGAAGAGGAGAATACAACTACACTTTCATAACCAATTCTCGAGAGTTTGAAATAAACCCTCGAGTCACCCTTGTGGGAAAATAAGCTTGCTACAACACTGCACTTGAGTCACAACAAAAACCGACACGTTGTTGCCAAGACTTTCTCAATGTAAAGTATCATTTCCTTAGACCATGAGATCATGTCCCTCCGTAGTACTGAAATAATACCTTATTAGTATCAAATGCCACTTTGTTATTGGGTGATTATAAAGATGTTCTTCAGGTATCTCAGAAGTACTTGTTGAGTTATGCAGATCAAGACTGTGATTTGTCACTCCACGTGATGGAGAGATATCTATGGGTCCTCTCGGTAGCACAACATCCTAAGTACCTTGAAGCATGTGACTAATGATTTTAGTCACGTGGATATTGTATTACAGAAGGAGTAAATGAATTTTCTAGTAAAGAGGTTGAACTAGATATGATGATACCGATGATAGAATCTCGGGCAAGTAACATATCGCAAGACAAAAGGAATTGAATATGGGATTACTTGAATCCACGACATCGTGGTTCGACCAATGAAAGATCTTCGTAGAATAAGTGGGAATCATTATGGTTATCCATGGTCTTGTTATTGGTTATTGATTAGATAGGTTGTCTCGATCATGTCCACATGTTCTTAAACCCGTATGGTCACACGCTCAACGCACGATGTCGGTGGGCTTTCAATGAGATATTAAGATGGTGATATGAAATTTTGATTTAGATTCTCGGATGGGATTATGCATATCACGAGGAGGTTCAGAATGGTCCATAGATAAATAAAAACAAACGAAAAGTATTTTCAGGGTTGCTGATGAGTGCATATTTGCATCATGTTTTATATTATTATTTTGCATTGTAGTTGTAGAATCTTGGTATTTTAGGTGTTCGCGCGCACCTTTTATGTTTATTTTCACCAGGATCAGATCAGATGATGGATACGATGGACACAATTCTTGGACCAGTTATATTTGAGTGAAAAGGAGGCAAAAACAACGTAAATTTCTTATTTGGGAAATATTAATAACACCAAAAGAAAACCCGAAGCAATTGAAGGATACAGTGGGTTTAGCGACCAACTATGCGATAGGAATAAATTTTCGGGCCGTATAGTTAGCGCCGACACCGCCTCCTCAAATAGTTTCACCTCATGCAACTGGATCAGAGAGACGACATACAGAACACCCAGAAATTGCCGAAACCTCACCTCCGGAATACATATGGAGGGGGAAATCATCCACCGGGGATCCATCTTCGTCCTACGCAAATCCAGGAGGCTAAGGCATCCATCTTCATCATCAACCGCTGCATCAACACCATCTCCATCCATCCCATCTACATCTTGTCTAGATCTTGTTGTAATTTCCTTACTCGTTGTGGATTTATAAAAGTATTATTCATCTATGATAGATTCCATTGTTTTTGCCATGATGTTGATTGCCTCCATGTCTGAGTAGATCATTAGTTCTTGGGGGGATGGAGAAACCCTAGCATGTGATTAAAGTAAGATAAAGTTTATTATGATATTCATCACTGTGACCATGTGTTAGATTGTCTTTATCTTGATGTTGGGAGAAGTTGACCTCTCAATATTTGCCTCTTGTTTGATGGAGGGAACTAATTGTTGGTAGACGGAGGTGTGTTAGCACTTACAGTGACTATAAAGCTATTGGCACTCCTTACGTATCAACTTGGGAATCGAGAAAACTCACAAAACACTATCCGTGCCATGGGATTCGTCCTATGGGATCAAGTCCCTTAATAGCACGATAGTTCAATTGATGTTGATTGCTGTCTACTGTGTTATGAGGATAATGTGAGCTGTGATTGCTGCCTATTTGTCCAAATACGGAGTTCCTCCCACACATACATAGTTGAGAATGTTCATGATAATAATCTTTAGCTTAGCCCTTCACAGATGCTAGAGGTGTATCCACTACTCCCTGAGAACACTTTTCCCCACTGAAGTTTCAAATCTCTTTTACATACGCGATACTTATTTTCTGTATTCACTTTTGTTTACTTTACTCATTGTTCTCTTATACCAAAAACCCCAAAACACCTTTTTACACTACACTCGCATTTTATCTTGTTACTTAGAACTTTATTTAGCATTTCTATTTTAGTATTTATTTCAAGGGTTATTAGACTTCACATGCTCCCTGTGGGATCGATATTTTTATTTCGAAACTAGCTACAAACGATCTGTGCACTTGCAGTCATCAAGCTATTTTTAGGCGCCGTTGCCAGGGAGCTAAGCGATATAGGTCTTTTAGTTTTTGCTTATTTACTTTAGTTTTGTTAGGTTTTGTTTTGAGTTACAGGTCAACCAACATGATGGAGTTTGAGCATATGATTAGTACTAACCCACTCAGCCACTCTAGGAAGCCCTATGATATTAATAAAAGAGACAACTCCAACGAGAAGACAAGGGGGTTTGAAATAAATCCTCTACTACTCGGTATTATACACAAGAAGCAATTTAGTGGAGTTGAAGAAGATCCCGATCCATATGAGAATATTGCATGCTTCAGAGATATATGTGGCACTTTCCATTTATCAGGGTATACTGCTAATGAGGTAAGGCTAACACTCTTTATTCAAACTTTGACAAGTACAACTCTCTCATGGTATAGATCTTTACCCCAGAAGCCACTATTACCTGGGATAATTCAGCTTATGGATTTCTATCCAAATATTATCCATTATCAAAATCTTTTGGAATCAGGCGTCTTATATTGACTTGGAGGAACTGTCCTAATGAAGGGCTAGTAAGATATTATATAATATTTAAAGATTTACTTAATCAATGTCCTCATCATTATTTGCGTGAATGGTATTTATTGCATATCTTTTAGGGCGGTTTAATTGAACCTAATAAAATTGAACTAGACTGTTGCGCGAGAGGAGATTTTTGGATTTACCCATAACTAAAGCTTGGGCTTTATTTAATAGAATTCGCGATCATAGAGTTGCATGGAATTTTGGTTTAGAAAGTGAAGGAGGCATAGAAATAGATTATGATTGTATCCATGACTATAATAAGAAGGGCCATGTTAATGAATTATCTAAAGAACTTTATTTAGATTCAGATCTTGTCTTTGCAAGATGTTAAAGCTTTATAGAATACATCAAAACTCCAAAAGAGGGTTCACCAAGTATGATCCACCACCCGAACACGAGAAGAAAAGAGAAGTTAAAGCAACATTGGCCTCCCTAGAACCAATATATGAGATACCTTTCCTAACACCGCATGAAGCATATTTTGGAATACGAACAGGTTAAAGCAGTACATGAGAAGAAAGAAGAGGAAAGTGTGCCAAAAGTTGAAGAACATATGGATAAAACCAAAGATGAAGAGGTAACCAAGGAAGCAATTATGGCTATGTATGCACATTGTAACATAGTTGAACTTGATGAAGAGACCTCCATATTGGTTGAAGGTAAAACTAAGGTAAAAGATGTAGGTAAGCCTATTCTTCCCTGCATATTTAAAGAAACCTCGCATTATGGTCTATGTTATCTTGGCACCACGGTTAATGTTATATCTTATGGTTTTTATTTAGAATAAAAGAAGAGATAGCACCGGCTATAATAGAAAATATTGATATGACAATCATGTTAGCCAACAAAAATCTTAGAATTCCAATGGAAGTAGTTGAAGATGCAATTGTCATAATTGGCAATAAAAAAATTTCTATCGATTTTGTAGTTGTTGATATGTCAGCTGACACTCTTTGCCCAGTTATATTTGGAAGAAACTTTTTGAGCGATGTAGGTGCCAAAGTCGAGTTCAAAAAGGAGATTGTACCTCTTAAGCTTGGGAAAGCGGAAAAAGAATTCGACTTTTCCAAATTTAAAGACAAACCTCTACTTATACAAGAAGAAGAGTAAGATAAAACTATTGAGGAGATGGCGGATCTCTTCTTTAGTAATCAAGAAGAAGAAATAAATGATGACTCAAATTGTGAAGAAATAATTATGGAGGACAGGTCTCTAGAAGAATTAGAAAGTGAATTTGATTCACTTCCTATTTTAGGACCTCCAACTGATGAGGCTTTTGAAGAGCCATAAAAGAGAGGGGATGGAGAATTACCACCCCCAAAATTAAAAACTTTACTAGATAATCTTAAATATAGATTTTGGATAATACTAATAAATTCCCTGTTATTATTAATGTTAGACTTTCAGGGGATGAAGAAGAAGAACTCATGAAGGTACTAAAGGAGCATCGCAAAGCCTTTGGATACTCAATGGACGATTTGAAGGGCATTAGTCCCATGATAACCGTCCATCAAATATCCATGGAGGAAGGTGCTAAACCAGTTGCAGAATTTAATAGAAGGCTAAAGCCTGAAATGAAGGAAGTGGTAACAAAAGAAATAGTATGCCTACTGGATGCATGTATAATCTATCCTGTAAAACAAAGTGAATGGGTAAGTCCTGTTCATGGTGTTCCTGAAAAAGGCGGATTTACTGTTGTTCCTAATGAAAACAATGGATTGATACCTAATAGAACTATTGTTGGACATAGGATGTGCATAGATTTCAGGAAATTGAATAAGAAAACTAGGAAAGATCACTATCCTTTACCATTCATAGATCAAACTTTAGAGAGGTTAGCAAACCACACTCATTTTTGCTACTTGGACGGATACTCTGGTTTTTCCCAAATAGCTGTTCATCCTGATGACCAACTTAAAACAACTTTCATTAGTCTTTATGGTTTACATGCTTACCGACGCATGCCTTTTGGTTTATGTAATGCTCCTGCTACTTTTCAAAGATGCATGACTGCTATTTTCGCAGATTTTTTATAGAACTGATAATGGAAGTATTTATGGATGATTTTTCTGTCTATGGAACTTCGTTTACTAGTTGCTTGGATAATCTCAAAAGAATTTTGCAGCGTTGCGAAGAAACCAATCTTGTTCTAAACTAGGAGAAGTGCCATTTTATGGTCAAAGAAGGCATAGTCCTTGGACATAAGGTATCAGGTAAGGGTATTGAAGTAGATAAGGCTAAAGTTGAAGCAATAGAGAGAATTCCACAACCAAGGGACATAAAAGGTATAAGAAGTTTTCTAGGTCATGTGGGTTTTTATAGAAGGTTCATTAGGAATTACTCTAAAATTTCCAAACCTTGACTTATTTGTTGCAAAAGGGAGTAAGATTTAATTTTGATGATAAATGCCTTATTGCCTTTGATAAACTTAAATATGCTTTATCTCATGCCCCTATCATTAAACCACCTATTTGGGATATGACTTTTGATTTAATATGTGAAGCTAGTGATGATGATGTAGGAGTAACTCTGGGACAACACATAGGTCGCAGATTCAATATTATACATCATGCTAGTAGAACTCTCAATAGTGCTCAAAAGAATTATCCTAAGAAAGAAAGAGAACTCTTTGCTATATTTTTCTCTTGCGATAAATTTCGTTCTTTTATAGTTGATGCAAAAGTAAGAGTTCATGAGGATCGTGATGGTTTAAAAGAACTCCTCGAGAGAAAGATTCATAAGCCAAGACTGATCCGTTGGATCATTTTACTTTAAGAATTTGAGTTGCACATTATGCAGAGGCAAGAAGCAAAGGTAGTGGATGCAACATCTATATTTGCCCAGCAAGACACCAATCTTATCGAGAGGATCTTTAGTCCTAGTGATTTTCGTTTTCAAGAATTATTAGATAAACTAAGGTTAATTCCTCCCAAAAATAAGAAGTCCTTGTTGTTGGAAGAGCTTGTCACTCCCGACTAAATAAACGGTAAGTGAAAGGTAAGTTTTCTTCCTCTAATAAGTGCTTTGTTTTTACAGTTTTACTTCTAATTTTTTTGCCTTTAAATTCCTCTTGTTTTTCTGAAGTTTTTGAGGGGTTTTTATAACTATACGGGCGTAACTATACGACCGAAGAAATATCTCCAGCCGTATAGTTGGTCGTTAACCCCCTTGCGAAATATTTTGGAAATATCGATTCCTTTTCATTCTTATTTATGAAAAAAAAAACGTTTTGTCAGTTCCTAGTTAGTAATCTAATCGACATGGATTCGAGATATTTGTAAATATCTGCTCGGAACCAACTATATGGCCGGAGCTATATGTGGCATCCCGCAAAACCACTACTAGAAAATCGCGTTGTTTTTGTGCATTGCATCATCATATCATGTTCATGTCATCATGCCACCTTGCATTTGAGCATCATATAAAACCCCTTCTTGTTTGGTTCTTATCTCATGTGCATTATTAATTGTAGTTGCCTCTTGATATTGTATTTGGATCTTGATATATTGTTAAATGCCCAAGTTGATTTGGGGGCATATCTCTTATTAACTCCACCACCTTTTCTTTTCACCACCTTATAATTCCACCATCCAACTAAATATGAGCTTGGCATTTATGGGTTTACTTCTAGCTCATGTGGGTTGGGATGGATCCATTTCTTTTCCACATGCTCTCATCTTGGCATCATTTTGTTTTCACATTATTGATGCATGAGAGCCACATGGCCACCTTTGCATGCCTTGTGAGTGGGACCCTTTCTCCCTAGCTTCCATATGTGTGTTGTTGGGGTTATCATCATGTGGGGATATTTTGTGGGCTTATTAACTATCTAGTGGCATATACACACTAGCAAGTCCCAAATATATTCCAATGTGATCATCTCCTCATACTCCACTTGGAATTCTTCCTAATTTCTTTTGCTTGGGCCTTATTCCACACTTTGGAATGCATAAGAAAATGCCAGGTAATTAATCTTGTTTTCACAAAGATGAATATGGTACCAATTAACTATGCATGGCCCATGCAAGTGCCCCTTAGCTTGACATTTGTTTTTATTTGGATTTTACAATGGATCAACTCATCTACCCCTTAGGCTTGGTCTTGTTTGGTCATTGCCAAAACCCTACCACCTTTTTCCCTCTCTCTTTCTTGTCTTGTTCTTGTGAGCTTGAGTGGATCATACTTGATCAACTCAAGACCATAAGCCTCTCCTTTTAGTCCATCCCCATGCTTGCATACACATGTGATCATGTGGTGAGCATAAGCCTAAACCCCCATCCTTCTCCCTACCTCTTTTCTTTTTGATCTTGTTTGGTCTTTAATTGGAGCATGCATGATTCAAAGAAAACCTAATCCACCTCTCTCTCTAATCATCTATCCTAGTCCTCTGTAACACCCTCAGAATCGGACCTATGCAAGTTTTAGCGAAACCCGCCAAACCCGCATAGAAACGATTCAAAGGTGCCCACCAGGCACTTTCGTGCGGGTGGAAAACGAAGTAATAACATTACACAACAGTCCTCGATGGGACCCAGACAGATATTTATACAACAAATGACTCAAAGAGTCAAGAATGATATAATATACAAAGATCCAAATCACCTTGAAATGATAGGCGTCCGACTACGGACAAGATGCAAATGGGGCTAAGAGCCCTCAAGAATAACCAATGGCCCATAACCCCGCCTGTGCCAAGCCGGAAGGGTAACCTCGCTAACGACGCCGATCTCAACACCGCTTAAACAAAAGGGTGCCACAAAGGGCAAAGGAAAAGAGAGGAGGCCAAGATCGAGGCCAAGACACGGCGAGGCTAGAATTGCGGTCCTCGCCTACATGGTATGGATCAAGCGGCTGACAAAGATGCACTAAACAACCTATAGAGACTTGATACAACTGGCGGCAATCAGAGAGGGGAAGAAAGACCTATCCGGAACCAACCTGAAGCTAACACCAAACAAACCCATCCTGATGTTTCCCCCTCGAGACCAAACGAGGAAGTTAACCGAGGAACTCACACAGTTGGCAGTTTTATTTATTCAGTTATCGTTGCAGCAATTACTAGTCAGGTTTAGATAATCGTCCTGATAAAATAAGCAGTGGGCAATTTTATTTAACCATTCTGTTGTAGTTGCAACAATTGCTAATCAGTTACAGATAGCATGAGATAAACCCAAAACCCAGCAGTTGTTGTTATTTTTATTCAGCCATTCCGTTGTAGTTGCAATACTTACTAGTCAGGTACAATGGTAGCAAGCGACAATCCAACAAGCAATTGTGGGCAGTATTATTAGCCATTCCATTATAGTGAAACTGATTACTAGTCATTATAAAGTCAAATTTATAGCAGTAAACTTTAGTTATGCTTGTCTATGGTCGAGATACTGTGCTCCAAGTCATCCATATCCATGACACGGCTTTAGAAAGTTTTACCCGCCGGGTGCACCAATAGCAACACACGCTCGATCAACCTCGAAAACCAAATCAAAACCCAACGAGGCTTTCACATTGAACAATCACAGGATTCAGAAATATTTCAGGGCCACCCTTGAGTACACCCAACGAAGTTAGCTGACTTGAGACGGACCCGAGGTTTGTGGGGCCGGGTCAGAAGCCTGGGAACCCAAAACTGGGCTTGTCGATACCGCGAACGGTCACAATTCCTAACAAGACAAAGGTGCTCCTCGCACAAACGTAAATACAAAATTAGCATGGCATAAGTACAGGATAGTAAATAAAACCTCAAACTAGTTTGTGGCCCCAAGAAATAAGACTAAATCAAGCTCTGGCTCAGGGGGGTCCCATATACCTCCCGGATGTGGATAGCGCGATAAATCAAGGAACAGGTATCAAGTACTCGGGGTCCTACGGGACACAAGTGGGCGTTCGGAAACCAAATATTTTCTATCACCCACCGATGTCTCTGCTTACTTCAATTTTAGTTGTTAAACAGGAATTAAAATGAACGGTAAGTAAAACTAGAATCATCTCCAACAACGCACATGCGGCATTACTCCAACAACTGTGGCACTTCACAACACGCAACAACACTTGAGCAAGCGACTACGACGCGCAAGTCCAACTATCTACCAAACAACAGGTAATAGGATGTGTCCAAGGCAATATAAGGCGGCAAGGGATATCTCGGGTACGAAAACTAGAGCATCGCAACACAGATAGCAATAGATCAACAGGAGGGAAATAAATACTATAAAAGTAAGATAGGTAGAAAGGGGGAGATGCTCGCCTGAAAACATGGCCGAAGGTTCAACCGAAGATCTTGTCGAAGCTCACAACATCTCATCGTCCTATCCGGGAAGAAGCAAAACACTAAAAGGAACAAACAATGCAGCAATTACAACTAATGCAGAAGAACCAGCATGATCATGATATGATGTATGACATGGCAAGTTAATGATGCAACTATGTCGAAAAGGGATTCGGCCAAAACACATTGATGGTACAACATTCGTGAGGCACTATTAATACTAAACATTTAGTTCCCACTTTTATTTATCATGTTTACCTTGCATAAACAATAATGATTATAAAATGCTCTTAATGCATGATGCAAATGATAACATGGATATCATAAGCAGAAAGGTCTCGTCGAACTGATCATTTTAGACATATCATTTGTTAAATTCGGAGTTATAAATCAAAAGTTATTAATTATTTAAGTTCCAGTGGCAGTTGTTGTAATTTAACTCAACTTGGAATTTAAAATGTTCAAAAGGTAATTTGAATAGCATATTTGAAATCCTCACATTTTTCTGGTTCAGAAACATATAACATTTGCATTATTTGGATTTATAAATGAAAAGTTATTTAAAACTGAATTGAAATTTGAATTTGAATTAAATTTAGTTAGTTTTGAATTTAAACAGAATCTGAAAAACGTTTTAACACTCAGGCCAGCCTAGCCCTAGTCACAGACATGTGGGGCCAGGCACATACTGACCCACACGCCAGCGGCTGAGAGGGAGGGGGACCGCGGGTTAATTAAACAAAACTAGGGGACCCTTTTTATAAAAAGCACACAGAGACCGATGTGGGGTGTAGGGAGCTGGTTGAGGAAAAAGGGGCCAGGGGTTATTCAAAAGCACACTCTCGTGGATCTTCTGCCGCTCGACGAATCAAAACGAACACCGCGGAGGAAAAACAGGGCGCCGGCTCGATCCGCGATCATGGACGCCAATGGGGCGACAACCACTGGGCTGGTTTGGGGTTTCCGACAGTGAGGAGGGAGGCGGCTAGAAAAGGTTCTCGCCGCAGACACTCTGCAGCGACGCCGCCCGGACGCGGTGTGCTCTGAACGATCGCCACGGCGAAACGAGGCGGGGCCAGAGCATGTCCAGGGGTCGGGCTTACCGCAGCGGTGTTGGTGTGGTCGAACAGTCGGGAGTGCCGCGATCGACAGTGAGGCGACGCCTTGGCGCTTAGGGTTTGTCGGGCGCGCCGACGGCGTGCCGCTCTGGGGGCTCCTCTCGCTACCGAGCACGGGGCGACGCGACGTCCTCCGGCTTCCTCGACACCCGCAACTCGCGCCCGCCTCTGGTTCGTGTGTCGCGAGATCGACGGTGGCTTGGCCAAGTGCTGCGGTGGAGAAAGAGGGGCAGAGGGAAAAGCGAGGCAGAGCCCCCCGAGATCTGGGGACGGCCAGAGACGAAGGGAGAGGATAAGAAGGAGAGGGGAAGGTGGGGGCTTGCGTGGGGGAGGGGCAGGTCGGCTCGGCCACCTTTCTCTCCTCACGTGCATGATGCTATCTGTAACTGATTAGTAATTGTTGCAACTACAACAGAATGGTTAAATAAAATTGCCCACTGCTTATTTTATCAGGACGATTATCTAAACCTGACTAGTAATTGCTGCAACGATAATAATAAACCGCCAACGTGTGAGTTCTCGTTAACTTCCTCGTTTGGTCTCGAGGGGGAAACATCAGGATGGGTTTGTTTGGTGTTAGCTTCAGGTTGGTTCCGGATAGGTCTTTCTTCCCCTCTCTGATTGCCGCCAGTTGTATCAAGTCTCTATAGGTTGTTTAGTGCATGCTGCCGCTGTCGCTTCAGTCCACCATACCTGTGTAGGCGAGGACCGCCGAATTCTAGCCTCGCCGTGTACTGGCCTCAGTACTGACGCTCCTCTCTTTTCCCTTTGCCCTTTGTCGGCACCCCTTTTGTTTAAGCAGGTGTTGAGATCGACGTCGTTAGCAGGGTTACCCTTCCGGCTTGGCCTGGGCAGGGTTATGGACGCCATTGGTTATTCTTCAGGGCTCTTAGCCCCATTTGCATCTTGTCCGTAGTCGGACGTTCTATCATTTCAAGGTGATTTGGATCTTTGTATATTATATCTGTATTCTTGACTCTTTGAGTCGCTGTTGTATAAATATCTGTTCTGTGGGTCCCATCGAGGACTGTTGTGTAATGTTATTACTTTGTTTTCCACCCGCACGAAAGTGCCTGGTGGGCACCTTTGAATCGTTTCTATGCGGGTTTGGCGGGTTTCGCTAAAACTTGCATAGGTCCGATTCTGAGGGTGTTACACTATACGTGTCGCGATCGTAACCGTATAGTTGGTCATTACGCGATAGGACTCCTTTGAAATCACGATTTCTTTTCCTATTCTGTTAGTATTCTTTACTTGGGCGTGAATTTGATGTTTCTCGTGACCTCTGAACCCTCTTATATACTCATGGACGGATCTAACATGGGGAAAGGGTGTACAAATGTACACCCAATTTTTTCAAAAAAAAACTCTTATATAGTTCTTTTCCTGAAAAAATCTTATATATTTGTACGATGGATATATACAACACTAGTAGCATAGTTTCTCTAACATATAGAGTATTTCCCCAACCACAAACTAAGTAAAAATCCTATAATTTACTAGTCCCGTCACTCGGAGATAAGTGTCGTAGATTTGTCTAGATACACATGTATTTAGTCATTTTTTAGTGTGTAGCTACATGTGTATCTAAATAAATCGGCAACCTTTATTTTTGAACGAAAAAAGTGCAGCCTAAGTTGCAGGCGGCTCATTAGGCAGTAGCCGTTGTACATCTTTTCCAAGAAACACTTCTACCATTAAAAAATTTGTGTGATGATCTTTTGATCTTTATTCCTTATCCGCTCAAAATAAAAATCCTTATGGTCTCAATTATCACATTTTTCCATTTGAGAAAAGATGATCCAAGCATTGGACCGACAAAATCACCTAAGACAGGGTGGCATAGAATTAGTGGTGAAACCGATAGAACTCTATTTTTTATTTTCTGTAATCTCTGTAACCTTTTAAGATATTTTTCTAAAAAAAAATCTAATATATTGTCCTACAATACGTAAATTATATTTTTACTTACGTTACCATTTAACCTTTATGTTTTGTGTTAGTTAAAATTTATACATCCAAAGCTGAAATCATGGATCCGTCCCTGTATATACTGCCATTATGCCCCTCTCTAATCATAATCACCAGTAACCAATCTACCTCTTGTTCTTACGTAAGGCGAGGACCATGAAGCCAAGGAGAGAAGTCCCTATGGAGGTTGGGAGCAATAGCAAACAGAACAAGGAGATCAAGGGCGTACCTATGGAGCTTTTTGATGCCGACCGTGAATGCCAGAAGAGGGAGTTGAACGCCCTCGAGTTGAAGATCATAGTAATGGAGAAGGAGGCACGAGGGACACCCAGGCATCTTAGGTGGCTGCGATTTTATCTTGATAAACTTGATGAAGATATCAAACAGACCACTGAAGCAGGATTTTCTATGAGTCTTATGCATAGTTGGTCTTATGGCGATATAAACCCTCCAAAGCAACAATAAGCTCATTAAAGAACAAGTAAAAGTGCTGGAGCAAAATAATCTTTTCTACAAGCTGCGTATTAAAGAACTAGAAGTTGTCAATCAATCCCTCCGTCTCAAGTTGGCCCGTGAGAAGAATATACCACGTGCCATGGCGCCACAATGATCTACAATAAATCACGGTATCAAATAATCACGAGGAATTATTTGATCCCGTCTGGCTTGATTCCAAACTTGGGGAGATCTTTAATACCTTGTAATCTATCTTATAAGTTTTCTTACTATTCTAGTTTTGCATTAGTTCAAACTCATAAATAAAATTTGCATCATTGGAATTCTCTTCAGGAATAGTCAATACCTTTTATGAAATTATGATTTTATTATAATATATGGAGCATTATTGAGTTTGAGTTTGTCTTATTGGATATATGAATGGCTTGAGTATAATTTACTTGCACTTGATGATAGCAATAGGAGTCTTCCACACCATTAGTATTAACGGAACATATAAAGATAATTTTATCAATATGTTGTGGGTCAATGGTTTGATTTACAAAAAGGATAAATTATCTAATCAATTAAGTTGAAAAAAAACTTGAACAAAGGAGAAATCAAAAGTGCTATCAAATAGAGTGAGAACAAGTTGAGGTAGAATATTCAAGTTATAAAGATGCTTCATATATATTTGAAATTATGTAATTGAGATCATTAAATTTTGGACTCCTATATGAAGTGAAATGTATGTCTAGCTCCTTTGCACAACACTTAAACAAAAGTGTGAGCATGAATATATATAAAGAAAGCAGAAAAGAAAGAGAAAGAGAAAGAGAAAGAGAAAGAAAAAGAGCGAATGTGCAAAGAGAAATAGCCATATACCACTATATTGTAGTAAGACAAATATACGTTTGAGATTTTGAATCCCAAGTGAATATGTTAATCCTAAAACACTTGGGAGTACCTCACAAACTCATTCGGTCGAACCGAATACTTTTACATCATGTTGAGAGTAATCTTTTGTGAAGGTTAATTGCTAAGGTGTAGAAGCCTGCTAATATTATTCGGATGGTTTGAGTAAGGTACTATTCATGCCTATGTATTCTATATGATAAACACATGGTGCGACTGCCTCATTTATTTTATCGACTAAGCTTCATGAATATGAGGTTCACATCCATTAAGCTAAACTTGCTCGGGACGAGCAAGAGTCTAAGCTTGGAGAAGTTGATGAGTGCATATTTGCATCATGTTTTGTATTATTAATTTGCATTGTAGTGGTAGAATTTTGGTATTTTACGGCGTTCGCACGCACCTTTTATGTTTATTTTCACCAGGATCATATCAGATGATGGATACGATGGACACAATTCTTGGACCAGTTATATTGGAGAGAAAAGGAGCCAAAAACAATGTAAATTGCTTATTTGGGAAATATTAATAACACCAGAAGAAAATCCAAAACAATTGAAGGATATAGTGGGTTTAACGACCAACTATACGACGAGGATAAATTTTCCGGCCATATAGTTCCCGCCGTATAGTTGGCGCCGACATCGTCTCCTCAAATAGTTTCACCCCATGCAACTGGATCGGAGAGACGACATACAGAACACCCATAAATCACCGAAACCTTGCCTCTGGAAGGCATTTGGAGGGGGAACTCATCCACCAGGGATCCATCTTTGCCTACGCAGATCCAGGAGGCTAAGGCATCGATCTTCATCATCAACCGCTGCATCACCACCATCTCTATCCATCTCATCTACATCTTGTCTAGATCTTGTTGTAATTTCTGTACTTGTTGTGGATTTATACAAGTAATATTCATCTATGATAGATTCCATTGTTTTTTCCATGATGTTGATTGCCTCCATGTCTGAGTAGATCATTAGTTCTTGGGAAGATGGAAAAACCCTAGCATGAGATTGAAATAAGATAACGTTTATTATGATATTCATCGTTGTGACCATGTGTTAGATTATCTTCATCTTGATGTTGAGAGAAGTCGACCTCTCAATATTTGTCTCTTGTGGGGACTTGATGGTGGGAACTACTTGTTGGTAGACGGATGTGTGTTAGCAGTTACAGTGACTATAAAGTTGTTGGCACTCCTTACGTATCAACTTGGGTTTCAAGGAAACTCACAAAACACTATCCATGCCATGGGATACGTTCTACGTGATCAAGTCCCTTAATAGCGTGGTAATTTAATTAATGTTGATTGTTGTCTGCTGTGGTTATGAGGATGACGTGAGCAGTGGTTGGTGCCTATTTATCCAAATACAGAGTTCCTCCCACACATATATAGTTAAGAATATTCATGATAATAATCTTTACCTTAGCCCTTTATAAATGCTAGAGGTGTATTTGCTACTCCCTGAGAACGCTTTTTCCCACTAAAGTTTTAAATCTCTTTTACATATGCGATACTTATTTTTTATATTCAGTTTTGTTTACTTTACACATGTAGTCTTATACCAAAAACCTCAAAACACCTTTTTACACAACACTCGCATTTTATCTTGTTACTTAGAACTTTATTTAGCATTTCTATTTTAGTATTTATTTCAAGAGTTATTAGACTTCAGACTCATGCCCCCTGTGGGATCGATATCTTTATTTCGAAACTAAATACAAACAATCTGTGCACTTGCAGTCATCAGTTGCGATGGCAGTTTGAAAATTTTAGGTATTGTACCCGAGGTTCTAAAAAGTTCCGAAGGGCAACATACTAGGGCCCACCTGTCCCGGACGTCCCACATGGCCCACCTCAAATGGCGTGAGCCCTATGCTGTAGACCCGCACATGCAGGGGATCCGGCCAGCACCCACCGAAACATCGAAAAATTATGCATACAGAAAACTCCAAAGAAATAAAAAAGGAGAACCATGACATAATTTTCAAATCTTTTCTATTTAGTAGTCAGAGAGTACGATTGTAATAAGAGAATCCATTGACAAAAGGATCACCCTAAAATGAGCATCTCATGGCTACTGGGAAAGAGTCAAATCAGATGGTGCCCATGGGCATGAGGCTAAGTGATAAGTGCAAATCTCTTAGAATAGGGGATAAACTTGGGAGAGACTCCCTATGGCTTAGAGGTGAGCCAAATTCTCCCCCGTCCCTTATATAAAGATATGGACGGAAGGGACGTAGCCCACTGGTCCCTTGGCTGTCGTCTCTCTCCTTTTTACCTTTCTCCTCTCCGCATAGCTTATCGAAGCTCTGCCGGAAAACCACCAATATTTCGCCACTACGCCTTCGTGCTGTTAGGATCCTTCTCAATAAACTCTTCCCCTGTGTTGCTGGATCAAGAAGGTGGATACGACGTCGTTCTACATGTGTGCATAACTCGTAGGTGCCGTTCGTACAGTACTAAGATCAGATCGGATCTCGCGAGTACGACTACATCAATCCACGATCTCTCGATCATTAATGCGCGTGTCCTAATGGGGTGTAGATGCAGTCTCCCTCTCGTTACTAGCATCTCCTAGATCAGATCTTTGTTCATACGATCACACGTAAGAACTTTTTTTGTATTCTGCCGCGAACTCAATAGTGTACTCATGTAATGTTCTCTTGCAAAACTTCTCAAGTGACATGTTTTCGGTCTATCTCTTTTAATTTACGTGTCAACATTTTCTCCTGCTTCATTCCAAACATATCGTCATTTTTTACTGTATCATTCCGCTTTGAATCAGACTACCATCATGTATGCTCTTGCTCATACATCAAGGATCTCCGCAGTTATTCATTAATAACACTTTCACCAATGGTCTCACACCATATTTTGCCAGAAATATGCCGTTCTTTGCTCAAGCGGCAACCTACTTGCATCACATCATGTTCACACGCACATCCTCTCTCCATGTTACCGCCATTGACGCAAATCATCGACGACTCGATCATTGACGGTGGCCTCCACTTTATTGCCATCACCTCCTGCTGCTTGTGGTGGGATAACTTACCTGGTATCATTTCTATATCATAGGTTTAAATGCACCCATTATTTTAAATACATAATTTGAATTATTTTAAAAAAATATCTATGCATGTTTGGACATTTTATTTTTGCACACAAAGTTTTGGTGCAAAAGAACTTTTTTTGGCTTCGGTAAAAAGACAATTTTCCAAGCTCTAATATGACTGTCGGCCAGAGGACGGATGCACAAAGTCATTTCCATTATTTGGTTAGATGGGCTGCCCATATGCAAGCCCATAGAAACCTAACAACATGTGTATCTAGAAAATTCCAAGACACTCATTTCTAAATGGAAAAACAGTGTACATTAACTCATATAGCTAATAAGAAGTAATGGTAGAAATCTTTTAAACAGAAATATCCAAAAAAAAATATACCCTCTCCTTCCAGATTTACAAGACCCACAAGTATACTGAGATCATCAGTTTGACCGATTAAATATGAGTTACCTACCATATTGAGCCTTATAAACCTGGAAGGAGGGAGTAAGTATTTACCGTCCCCTCGTCATTCCTCCGCGACACTGATTATCTTACGTGGCATGACGAACGGTCAAATGCTGACATGATATGAAAAAAAATTCGAGCCTAACATTTACTGTGAAGCCAGAGCTGCTGCATCTGCAAACCTAGCTGTGGCCTGTGAGAGTGGCGGCAGAAATTCAAGAACCGTCCCTGCATCTGCATAGCATAATCCTGCCAAGTCCGGGGACAGCGGCGACTGAGCCACGACAGAGAAGCAGCCAATACAAACCCAATCCTCCTAACTAATCCTCCACTCCACCTCTCTCATTTCAGAATCGCACATGGCCGATGATGATTCAGTAGGGCAGCAGGCTACAGAAACAGTTTGCGCAAGTAAATAACAAGATTCCAGGGAATTCAATTTTTGGGTCCAGTCCCAGCTTGTCTGCAGCGACAACAAGCCTGCCTGCAACTGCAAGCATGCAATCATTGTCCTGACCGGCTGAATCTCTTGTGCAACATCAGCACGATCTTGACTGACGCCCATGGGCATGTATGTGTGCAAAAGGAAATCACTGATGAGAGTTCATAGTTCCCATCGCATCTCATCATTCACCATGGAAAGTTGTTGATAGTTCAACGGCAGAAAAAGTTGGGAGTACTATTAAATCACACAGGTTCTTCACAACACCAGAAAGGAAAAGAAAAAATCGACGAAAAAGAAGACCGAAGAGATCCGGTCACGCCACCGTCGTCGTCGCATGTCTGCAGATGGCGAGCCTCATCTCATCAAGTTTTTATACATCCAGCACTTTCCTGGTCAGAAAGGAAGGACGGTACCAGTACCACCCAAGACCTATGATGGATGATCACTAATGGAGTCCCTTGGAGGAAAGGGGTCATCACCATGTCCATCACCATCCTGGCGAAGGTCTTGCTCCGGCGGGGTTTGGCCTACATTGCGCTCTGGAGACCGGCGCAGTGCAGGAGCACGGCCTTAATTTCTTCAGGCAAGAGCCCAGGACCATCCCTGCATTGCTGGATTGGCAGAAGAACACAACAGTCATCAGACCATAAAGATATACTAGTACCACTAGTGACTAGTCAACAGCAACGGTAGGATTTGATCATGCATCGTTTAACAGAATCAGTAGTACACATCGCCACAGTTATACAATGATGATGTGGGGAAAATTACGAACGAACCTCGGCGCGGAAGACATCCATTGCAAACCCATTGAAGCAGCTGATGACCGCCTGCTCGATGTCGAGGCCGAGGCTGTCGAGAGCCCTCATGGTGGACAGCAGGATGCCCGGCCTCCGCGCGCAGAACATGTGGATGTTCACGGCGTGCCCTTCCTCATCCTCACCTCAACCTGAACACAAGAACAAACATATCTGAATTCCACTCGTTTGGACAAGAACTGATATACATCATAAACTTCATGATATGGACTAACCGTTGCCTGCTGGCCACTGGGACTGGGAAACGAGGCCGGGCAGCGCCTCCTTGATGCGGCCGGGGAATGGCTGCAGCGTGGGTGTGGAGGGGTGGAAGTTAGCCGCTGCTGCAGGTCCAGCAGCAAGCGCAGAGCTGGGAGCAGACTCCAGCTCGTTGTGGAGATCGTTGATCCTCTGCAGGAGTTCCTTCAGGTAGTCGATTGCATCGCCAAGGATCGAAGCTCTGTCCATCTATTATTATCACAGGAGAAGAAAACTGGTGGTGAGCTGCTGATATACTACTACAAATCACTGCTAGCAACATTTTTTACTGTTCAAGAATTCTACTACCACTTCAAATCACTGCTTACTGTTCAAAACCATCTTGATCAATGTGAATAAAGCAAGTTTATTAGTACACGAAACAACTGCAGGAAAATGCATTTCACACACCAAATTAAGCTTCCAAGAGCAGGACTTGTTCGAGGAAACCAACGAAAGCAAAAGACAAAAAACCACAGCACCAAGAGCTGTCAAGGACAGAAGGAAAACAAAATGCACTTGGTAGCTCGCTTCCAGTAACACCTTGTGCATGGCACTGTGTTGGATTTGCAGCATTTAGCCTGGCATGCCACGGAATTACAGGTCGCGGAGATAACCTCGAGCAAGTAAGCAACAGTGGAAGAAAGTTCCAAAAGAAACGACATTATTAGGATGTAGGTTCAGAACTGAAATCTACCATGGCTAGGCAGGAAAACAAACATCCAGCAAGGTGAGAAGGAATTTCCAAAAAACATGTTCCATGATCAAATCTTCCATTTAAATGGAAGAAGTAATTTCGTCACAACAAAAAAGGTCCGCGACTAATGAATTTCACGTGAATAAGTTCGATTCCTGTAAGAAACAAGCAGGAAAATTTCCATACTCAAAATTGGCTAAGATATTTTTTTTAGATAATGGAAGGGTTTTATTGCTCCCCGTTACACGTGAATAGGTTCAATTTTCCCAAGAAACAAGGAAAATTGCGGCGCTCCATTAGATAACGAAGAATTCTATTGCTGCCCGTTCCACGTGAATAACTTCAAGTTGCCCAGGAAATAAGAATGATTTCCCGCGCTCAAACATGGCCAAGAGAATTTTTTTTAGACAATATAGAAGAGTTTTATTGCCCCGCAAACATGACCTCAGAGAAGGACCAACATGACACTAAGAGTGCCATAGATATAGATCTACTGAAAATTTGTACTTTTGTGATCTAAATGCATCCCAAATCAAGAATTCATCACCAAAATTCACCATCTACTGTAATACCAGTATCATAATATACTCCTGTACTAGTCGTAATAGTCTCAAAATATAACCTTGCTGATCTTGGGATGGGAACAGGTTGGTGACTTATTAACAGGGAAATATCTCTCTAAAAAAACAGGTAAATGAGGGGATCATTCGTCACCTTGCTGATCTTGGGCACGACGGAGCGCAGCATGTAGAGGCGGTCGTTGAGCTTCTTCCTGCGCCGCCGCTCCGCCATGAGGTTCTTGGCCGGCATCCCCTTCTTCTTGCCCCTCCCGTTGCCGCCGCCACCACCGCCACCTCCCGGCGCCGCGACGGCCCCGGCGGCATTCTCCAGCGAGGCCGAGACCCCCAAGGAGGAGGCGTCCACGCTCTGCTGATCCATCTCGTCTTCATCGTCGTCCCACCCCATCCCGCCAGAGAACGCAAGCGGCGGGGGCGCCAAGAACCCGCCTTTCTGCCCACCCGCCGCTCCCGCCGGGGCCCCCAGCATGAACGGCGGCGCATCGACGTCGAAGGGGTTGTTGCCGCCGCCGGACGCGAAGTCGTGGAAGGCCGGGAGCGCGGGGGCGGCGGCGGAGGACGAGGACGACGGGAAGGCCGCGTGGAAGTCGAAGAGCGCGGCTTGCTCCATGGACATGAGCAGCGACGCCGACGTCGGCGCGGACATCACGTCCCGGCCGCAGGGGAACGGGAACGCCGCCGGGAAGCCCGCCGTCGCCATCGCGTCGGACGTGATGTACGACCAGTCGCCGCCGCCGCCGCCTCCCGCCATCTCGTCCACCTTCTCCGCCGGGTCCTCCATCGCACCTTCCTCCGGCTTCTCGGCAAGCACGCCTGGTCAGTTACTACTTAATTATTACTATCCCTTTCTTCCTCACCTCTCCTCTGCAACTCGAACCCTTCTCGGCTGGCTACCTTCCCTTCTTATAGGACGCAGAGGCCACTGGCTGGCAGCCTCTGCAGCTACCTATCTTACATACGCCTCCCAAACTGTTCTTTTTTTTAGGGAATACCTTTTTCTCATTACCTCCTCTATTCCAAAAAACAAGTGCTACAATTTTTTTCTTCTAAAATCCAAATAACACATCTTATAATATAAAATAAATATCATTAGATAGATCTTGCAATATATTTTGATACTATGTCTATTAATGTACTAATTTAATTTATAAATTTAGCCATACTTACCGATTGACCTTAGTAAAAAAACATACGCCTTCTTTTTTGAAATGGAGGTAGTAGGAGAAAGAACATACACACAACATAACTAAAAACCTAAGGTAGTACCGGCAACATTATTATGTTTACGATTGTATCCATGAGATGCACTTTCGAGATCTCCGGTGCAGATCATTTTTACTTGAGTACATTCGACATCCACAACGATAAGTGGGAAAAAGTCGCTCGTACCAGGCCGTACAAGCATTTGTTGTGGGGCGTATACGGGTTGTAATGCGACAATCCTGCAAATCCAGAAGATTCTTACCAATTAAACACAATTTGGCGCAAGATTTGAACCCTGCCTACTAGAGACATGCCTCCGCCGCAACATAAATTTGAAACATTACATTTTTACAAAGAAAATTGAATCATACTATTTATTTACTATATTTTTGTTTTTCCAAGTTGAACATTGGATTCTTTTGGAAGAGAGATAAACGGATCATAGCTCCAAAGATGTATTTGTCTGTGACTAGGCGCACGTACGTACGTGACATGGAAAGGGAGAGGAAGATTCACTGGACACGAAAGGCATGAGAATTCTGTGTGCCATGCTCCATGGTTTTTACATGGAGTACGTGCATGTGCTTCCTTGGGGCCACTAAAGCTTTTGTTTGCTTCGATCTTGTTGCTGCCGAATTTTATTTTGTCTCTTTTCAGTTTTGTTTGTACGCAATATTGTAGTACTGTCCTGTAGCAAATAATAAAGTGTTGCATGGAGGGAAAAGAATGAGTTGGTATCCAATCCAGAGGTATCTCTGTGAGGCTGAGATGGAAGGTAGGGAGGATTGCGATTTTTTACAAACAAAAAAGTTTGTTGCGAGGGTGACACGTGTACGGTTCCATGGAGAAGCATTCCATGGCAAATGAGCTGGCCTTCTGTTCCGATATTTGGAGCTAGGGTACTGTGCAAGAGATATGCCTCCGTTGAAAGAAGGTTGCTTGTTTAGTTTTTCTTGCAAGGAGAAAGAGTAAGAGAAGCTTACTTCCAAGTTCCAACACAAAAAAAGTGCCCAAAAAGAAGTAAGAAACGCTTTGCCACCCACTTTGCAAACCAAATTTGTCTTGGCTTATTTGGCTTGATTGCTACTACGTTTTTTGTTTCAATTTTTGCGTATGGTACGAAAAGTCGGTTAGCGGTACGTATTTATCTAGTGTTAGTGACACGTCGATAATCGATGACACACTCAATTGGTATAGTGGTTAGGGGGTCTTAAAAAGCGAGAAAATTGTTGGTGGATAATTTACGTACGAACTATGTAGTTCTCCTCCACCTAATTTTATGCCTTTAGTTATATAATCAACTCTAGCCATTACCGAAATGCCACAACAGTTGCCTGGATATTCCTATAATATACCCATTATTCTGTTTCTTGCTTAACCTTATCTTGAAGACTTGAGTCACATTATTATAATACACACACTATCTGTACATACACGCTTCTAAAAAAATGTGGTGAATATATAGGGAAAAAGAGATGCATCAAGAGAGATATCATTCTATTCACGGTTTGAGAATGAGGGAAGAGTACATGATTGCATTCCTACTCAACCCCTCGAGTGTGTGTATGTGTGCAATGCCAATTACAAGCTCTCCCATGCATCTTGTGACCCTGCCGGCCGGAGCTGAGCAAAAGAGAACATCATCGGATGCAACGCGATCGAGGGAATGGAATTATTGGAGGGAAAACTCAAAAAGGTCTGCCCTCCCAAGCAGGACTCACGTGTGTAAAGTGAGGGGAAGGGAATTGAGACAATTTTTCTTGCGATTAGCCGGCCTAATTTGATGTGGACAGTATGTACAGAAGCTATGATCATAGGAGAAATTACGAGTTGCCAAGTTGGTTGTGTTTATCTATGATGCAGATACCACGACTTTATCATCCATTATCTAAACAACAGTGAGGTAAAGCAAGTTCGTGTTATACGATTGGACAATTAAATCACAAACCGACAAGTTCACGCGCTAAAGAAGCTAATTGTTGAAACATAACAAGGAAAATCAACAACTTGTTTACGACAAGGAAGAAATAGGAGTGTGACTTTGTAAAGTAGATTATTATCGTAAGGTAGCTGCAAGTTGATTGGATATTTATCCTTCTTATGTTATTTATAATGTATGTGCAGTACGCCAAATCAATTTATTATTATGAAAATCGCAAGTATAAATTAATCATATCATGAGAAATTTTAAGAACCGCGGATTCAATGGTAGCCATTAATTTTGGCTGATCCAATGGATAATAATTTTATTACCTCCTCATAGGTAATTGGCTATAATAGGCTATCAATAACTCTATAGGGTTAGTGATATAGACTTTGTAGAATTGCGGTTTGTCTAAATAAGGAGATAAATACGTCCAAGAAAATAAACATGGAGATAAATAAATAATCACTAAATAAAAATGCTAAACAATGAAATCATAATTATGCTAATCAATGTTGTTTTAGGTTGGGCTAAAGATAGGTTGATTGTGTCAAAAATACATGTGGTCCTAGGTACTCATGATCCCGATTTTCAAGCCGGCCCAAAAAGCTTATTGAAATTCTGGAACTTGTACTGATCATCAAGTGCTTTGTCTTTTTTATGCAAGTTAGACTTTTGAATTTAAGTTCCAAACTTGGTCCACAAATACTGCATACATCTTGTACAGGCAAACATTTATTTCGTATTTTCTGATTTTATTTTGTATTTTTATGATTTTACTATTCATGTAAGATCCAGAGTACTCGTGTTCTGAAAATTCCTGTTACGATTGTGTAAGCTGATCAATGCAATTCCGCGGTTGGAGGAACATAAATGTCATCGCCGCTGTTTAAACTCGCTGTACGTCTCACTGTCTCAGACATGTATTGCTGACAGGTCAGTTGCAACTTTGTAGCTAGCTAGCAAGATTTGGTTAGATTGGAACTGTTGATTGATTTGAGAGGCCATCTGTAGCTGCAACTTGCAGGCGCTACCTAGCTGCATACACTTGAGTATATATAAGCAGTAGGACTGTCTAGTTGCATATCTTTCAGCAGTGTTACTCAAATTAACATCAGCGCAATGCACTACGTATTTGCATGCATGTCCATATATATGTTGTTGGTGGTGGGTGAGGGCATCTCTACTGAATCCATCCGGTCCGAGCGTGTTCGAACTTGGCCGTATGGATGCACGGAGCGTCCAGCGGCTGATCCATCCGGGCAAACGTGTCCGGCTCGACCCATCTATGCATCTAATCTGGGACTCAGTTGCGTCGGCCCGAATGCGCGCGGATAGCGCAGACGTCGTTTCCAAGCGTGCTATTGGTACGCATGTCAACCACGAGGGACAAGAACGACCACGAGGCGTCTGGATCTAGCAGCCGGCCGGTTGGCTGCCGGCCTTCCTCCACGGCACATCCTTGCCGCCACCGCCGCGGCCGGAGGATTTCCGCCGGGCGTGGCTCGCCTCCACGGAGGAGTATCTGCGGCGATACTTCGCATCGCAGAGCGCAGCGCATTGGAGGAGGGTCGGGGCATCAGGCACAACGACGTGTCCCTCCCCACCGGCTGGCACCTCAATCGAGACCGCATCCCGGTGCCGCCCGTACCCAAGACGGACAAAGAGTTGGAGGAGGAGATCCGCCGCCGGATCAAGAGCCTCCCGTCGGCCCAACGGTGGGACGTCGTTTTCCAGTCTAAGGCATACTGGAAGGACTTCCTCGAGTGGGAGCACAAGGTGCGGCACGCCACCATGATGACCCACAAGTATAGGGGGTGTATCGTAGTACTTTCGATAAATAGGAGTGTCGATCCCAACGAGGAGCAGAAGGTGTTGAACAGTGGTATAGAGCAGGAAATCCCTGTGAATACTTAGCAAATGGATTTTTAGTGGTTTTCTGACAAGGCAACGAAACAAAGAGCAAGTAACAGAAGTAACGAACAAACGGAGCAAGTGGACTAATAATTTCTTAGCAAAGGACAAGCCGGTGGAAATACTTATAAGGACCAAAAATTCTCGAGAACACATGGGAATTCTGTCAAGTGATTTCGCTTCAAATAGCTGAGTTCTCTTCTCTGGTGTTTGTAAGTGTTGTGCGAGTGAACCTGTGCTAACATACCGCCCTTCCTAGAACTAATATATACTTGTGATTAAACCCCCTACAAACATCCGTAACTACAGGAAAGTAATTAAGATATAAATCTAACCATAGCCTTAAACTCTGAGATCCTACGTTCCCTTGTGCAAAGGTGTCCTAATGGGGGTTCAGGTTTCTGTCACTCCGGCAACCCCGCGATTAGTAGCCAAATACACAATGCATCCCCCTTGGCCCATAAATGGTGAAGTATCATGTAGTCGACGTTCACATGACACCACTAGAAGAATAGCATCATAACTTAAATACTAAATCATTAAATAATAACTCATCACAGATTCACTACTAACAACATGACTTCTCCCATGTCCTCAAGAACTAAACGAACTACTCACAAGACATAATATGGATCAAGATCAAAGATGATATGATAATGGATAACAATCTGAACATAAACAATAATCCAATGGTTCCACTCTCAAGCATCAACTACAATAGTAATCAACACCGGCAAAGTTTCCCCTAATGAACTAAGCAATATCCAACACAATTGTTACAGTGGGACGGAGTGGTGATGATGGTGCTGGTGGAGATGATGGTGTGGATGATGATGATCCCGATGAAGCCTAGCTTGATGACGGTGTTGATGGCGACGGTCTCCCCTCTCCGGGAAGGAATTCCCCCGACAGAAATCTTTCTGCCAGAGAGATCTTTCTCTCTCGATGTTTTCCGCCTCCCAGAGGCGGCGGAAGTCTATCTGTGGTTGCCCCTCCTGGTGTTAGGGTTACGTAGGGAAGATATAGGCGAAGGGGCGGAGTCGGAGGCCGAGCAGGTGGGCCACACCCACCCTAGGCGCCCGCGCCTAGGGGGTGTGGGCCCCCTGAGGCCCCCCTTTGATCCTCCTTCTGGCTTCCTTCGTCTTCCGGTAAAATAATATGTTTCCATATTTTTCTGGTATTTTTCTGATCTTCGCGAAATTGCACCGAAACGCCGTCTTTTCCATCAGAATCCAGACTCCGGCAGTCCATCCTCCAGGAATCATCCAACATGCATAAACAGATGAAAATCCATAAGTAATACCTCATAATAAGACAAATATCAATGAATAGAGGTAAATTATGATATAGGATGGTGATGCAAATTGGGCGTATCAACTCTCCCAAGCTTAGACTTCGCTTGTCCCCAAGCGAATACTGAGCTCAGTAAACATGTCCACAGGTTTATGGAGTGAAGTGTCGATAAAATAATACGAACAAGAAGCATCACACTTACCATTGCACAACTCATAGAAGAAAGCAACTCACGATTATATAACTTAGCTTGCAACCAAATACAATAGTCACAATAGAGATGCATAAAGATAAATCATAATTGGAATTGGGAAACTTTTCTTGGTCAGAGAACACCTGGCAAACAGTTTCACAAAAGCTTTTTGTAGAAGTTTCAAAATAGGAGCACTCTTTGCTCAAAAAGGTTTTTTCACAAGTGAAGGCTTTCAAAGTAATACTCAATAGATAAGAGTTTTGTGCAAACAAGGGAGATAAAGAACATGATTGGATAAATCACCATATGAATGCTTGAAACATAACAAGTCAAAAGCTTGCTGGAGATATAGAGGAAGTAGGTTTACTGACTCAACTGGTAACTGGTATAAATGTCCCTTCTTAGAGGGTAGCAGGGATTACAAGTCATAAAGAGCTTCCAAAAGATTATGGTACTTACTAGCTTTGAGCCCTCATTGCCCCTATCATAAGCATTTTTAGATGATTAAGGTTAAAGTGAACAAAGATGGAGTATATGCTTGACGAAATATAAGTTGGCAATCTCATGTCCCTTGAATATGAGGGCCACTCCTCATGCATACTCAACTTTGGGTCCAGGTAAGTTCTTGTCATTGTAAGTATTGAGAACCGCCAACGGGGTACCGCTTGCACATGGTACAAGAGCTTTCCCATAACCAAAATGACAAGGCAAGCAGACAATGAGCATCTCAGCAATCCTTTTATTTACTATGCATATAGCTTTTTTATTGAGGATGCTTCATAGATGACTCACTATGGTGATGCTGCAAGTTTCCACCATGATTAAGCGTGGCTTAGGCTAGCGGCCCAGGTGTTTCTCCAACACAGAATACAAACTCCATGAACTTACAAGTCCCCTCTTTATTTCACATCGTTGACATCCATAGACAAAAGAGCACGATATCAACTATGTACAACAAGGTACAAGTGCAATGTTGAAAACGTTCCCCGTGACAACATGGTTCTGATAATCCCAACGTATAGATGCAAGCATATACAACTTCGATGTCCACAATGGTATAAGTTTATTAGGGGCAAGTAAATAAAGTGTGCCATCAAGTTCGTGAGAGCTTTACTAACTAGTTTTCACATAACAAAATAATTTTTAATTCGAAAGGTAGATGAAGCTTGAGAATTTACTAGGAATAGCAATAGCTATTAGGTAGATATGGTGGACACAAGTGGCAAAAGTTTTTGGTTCAAAGGGTTTTGGAAACATGAGAAGTATGCCTTCTCAAAACAGGTTTTTGGCTAGCAAGGTTGGGTAGCAAGCAAGAGAGTTGAAAGAAGCAAGCAAACATACAAGTAATAAAGCCAAACATACAATCTTCCTTGAAGTCACAAAATAATCTTAAATAAAGAATACTAAGCTTATGATCCAACAAGAAAGAAAACAGATGATACCAAATACCTATAAGTTTTTTCTTTCTTTCTTTTCTTTCAAGCTAAGACCACTGACCAGAACTCGGTTTGCCAAAACCAATTTAGATCCACTTGATGATCCCAAAGTGGTTCCAATACTGAACAATAAGATCCATCATATAATAGAGATTTCAAACTAAAATAAGGAGTGAAAAAAGTAAAAGATGAGACTTCTCATTAATATTCCAATAAAGGCACTCACACCAAGGGATACATAGATAATCAACTAAAGTAGAGATACTTCCACATGCAAACCAAACTATAAGATAACCTCTCTACCAAAGATATGAATCCACTAAAAAGGTAAAAGATAAAAGATAATGGTGGTGATACCGTGGCACTCCCCCAAGCTTGGAACAAGCCAAGGGAATGCCAAACCTCATGATGAATTACTCCTTCGGTGGTGGTGGTCTCTTGTCATCATCAAACATCCAAGGCAATGGTCCCCCATCCAAAAAGGATGTCTTTGTTTCTGTAATCCTGAAACTAGCAGCAGAGCTAATACGATCAAATCTAGCTTCATACTCACAGTTTTGATTTTGTATGTCATAGAGATGTGCTTGCAATTGATTGGTGGTTTGATGGAGTGAGGAGATCTCTTCTCGGAGCTCAGCAACTTCTCCCTCATGCTTGGTGATGACTTCTGAACTTATCTTGTGAATAACATCCACTTCGCGTTCTGCCATCTTCTTGTACCTGAAAACTTCTTGTTCCAACGCTTCCATCCTGTCTTCCAGGTTGCCTTCTCTTTAAGGGCCTTGAAATTATTTCATCCGTACCTTCCCCTCTTTGAGGATCAACTCTTTGGGGTGGATCCTCAACTCATACATGTACGGGTTGAGGACATCCACAGGGGAATCCTCTGTGGGTGATCCAAAGGAAGACACTGAGGCTCCAAATCTAAGAATTTTCCTGACAGAAACAGATCGAAAACGAAAACACGACGAGAACACGATGCAAGAACCTCGGGGAACCCGGGGGGTTATATATTATGAAGATTCAATGCATAAGGAAAGTTTTGACACGGAAACGAAGTGGAGACGGAGTTCGGGGGAGTCAAACCCCCTCTAGGCGCGGCCAGGCTGGGCCCGTGCCTGGGGTGGATTTGTCCACCCCGGGCTCCGTTTCTTCTTCAGTTTCGTCTTGTAACTTTTGTTATGTATTAAAAACATCAAAAATATAAAAAGATTGGAGTTTCACGAACCTTCTGTTTTTACCACTTTTACCTATTCAAAGACGAACTCTGCAGTTTATGGTGTTTGGTTCTTGATAAATTCTTCTGGAGTCACCATTTGAATGACATCCACTTCTTCATTGTAAGAATCTCCAGAAATATAATGTTTTAGTTTTGACCATTAACCACTTGTGGTGTGTCATCCTTCAGAGAAGAGATTTTGATGGCACCTGAACGGTACACTTCCTTGATAACAAAAGGTCCTTCCCATTTGGAGAGTAGTTTTCATGCAAAAAATCTGAGACGAGACTTATACAAAAGAACTTTCTCACCAACATGGAACTCCTTTGAGAATTCTCCTATCATGCCATCTTTTAACTTTTTCCTTAAAGAGCCTAGCATTTTCGTAAGCTTCCCCTCTTCAGTCATCTAAATTACTTAAATCGAGCAGTCTTTTCTCACCAGCAAGTCTAAAATCTCTATTCAACTCTTTCACTGCCCAATAAGCTTTGTGTTCTAATTCTAAAGGCAAGTGACAAGCTTTCCCATAGACCATTTTGTAAGGATACATCCCCATAGGATTTTTATAAGTAGTTCTATAAGCCCACAAAGCGTCATTCAACTTTTTAGCCCATTTTTTTCTAGACCTATTGATAGTCTTCTGCAAGATAGATTTAATTTCCCTATTGGAAAGTTCTACTTGCCCACTAGTTTGGGGGTGATAAGCTGAAGCTATTCTGTGGTTTACATCATACTTAGCGAGAGTTTTTCTAAAAACCCCATGAATAAAATGGGAGCCTCCATCAGTCATGAGATACCTAGGTACATCGAACCTTGGAAAAATGACATCTTTGAGCATTTTCAAAGAGGTCTTACCATCAGCACTGCTCGTAGGTATGGCTTCTACCCACTTTGTAACATAGTCAACAACAACAAGAATATGAGTATACCCTTTTGAAGTGGGAAAAGGCCCCATAAAGTCAAATCCCCAACAATCAAAAGGTTCAATAACAAGAGAATAATTCATAGGCATTTCATTGCGTCTAGAGATGTTACCTACTCGTTAGCATTCATCACAGGATAAGATAAACTTCCTTGCATCTTTAAAAAGAGTAGGCCAATAAAATCCAGATTGTAAAACCTTCTGTGAAGTCCTATCCCCAGCATGATGTCCTCCATAGGCACTGCCATGACATTTTCTCAATATATCTTGTTGTTCAAATTCTGGAACACATCTTCTCATAATGCCATCTACTCCTTCCTTATATAGGTGTGGGTCATCCCAAAAGTAATGCCTTAGATCATAGAAGAATTTCCTTCTTTGCTAGGCTGTAAAGATTGGAGGCAAATACTTGGAAACAATAAAGTTAGCATAATCAGCATACCAAGGGTTCTCATGTGGACTTACCTTTATTGCAGCTAACTGATCATTTGGAAAATTATAATTAACATGCAAAGGGTCAAAAGAAATGTTTTCCAAACGAGAAAAATTATCAGCAACAGGATTATCAGCACCTTTCCTATCCACAATATGCAAATCAAACTCTTGCAAAAGCAACACCCACCTTATAAGCCTAGGATTAGTGTCCTTCTTTGTCATAAGGTACTTAATAGCTGCATGGTCAGTATGAATAGTAACCTTAGAATCAACAATATAAGGTCTAAACTTATCACAAGCAAAGATTACAGCTAAGAACTCTTTTTCAGTAGTAGCATAATTCTTTTGAGCAACATCTAGAGTCTTGCTAGCATAATAAATAACATTCAGCTTCTTGTCAACACATTGTCCAAGGACAACACCCACAGCAAAGTCACTAGCATCACACATGATTTCAAAAGGTAAACTCCAATCAGGTGGTTGGACTATAGGAGCAGTTGTTAAAGCTTTCTTCAAAGTTTCAAAAGGTTCCTTACAATCATCATCAAAAACAAAAGGTACATCTTTTTGAAGAAGATTAGTAAGGGGCTTTGAAATTTTGGAGAAATCTTTAATAAATCTCCTATAGAAACCAGCATGACCAAGGATACTACGAATACCTTTGATATCCCTAGGACAAGGAATATTCTCAATTGCTTCAATTTTGGCTCTATCAACTTCAATACCTCTTTCAGAGATCTTATGTCCAAGAACAATTCCTTCATTAACCATGAAATGATATTTCTCCCAGTTAAGAACAAGGTTTGTCTCTTCACATCTCTGCAAAACTTTATCAGGGTTGTGCAAACAGTTATCAAAAGAAGTTCCATAGACGGAAAAATCGTCTATGAAAACCTCCACAATTTCTTCACAAAAACCATGAAAGATAGCAGACATACATCTCTGAAAGCTAGCAGGAGCATTACATAAACCAAAAGGCATACGCCTATAAGCATAAGTACCATAAGGACAAGTGAAAGTGGTTTTCTCCTGGTCTTGTGCTTTCACAGCGATTTGAGAAAACCTAGAATAACCATCAAGAAAGCAAAAGTGAGTCTTTTTGGACAGCCTCTCAAGCATTTGATCAATAAAGGGCAAAGGATTATGATATTTCTTAGTAACTTTATTAATCTTTCTAAAATCAATGCACATTCTATACCCAACCACTACTCTCTGGGGTATAAGCTCATTATCCTCATTAGGCACAACAGTAATTCCCCCTTTCTTGGGAACACAATGAACAGGGCTAACCCATTGACTATCAGCAATAGGATAAATAATACCACCATCAAGGAGTTTTAATACCTCATTTCTTACCGCTTCCTTCATTTTAGGATTTAGACGGCGCTGGTGCTCAACAACTGGTTTTGCATCACGCTCAATATTAATAGCATGCTGACATATAGTGAGATAAATTCCTTTTAAATCATCAAGAGTATAACCCATAGCTCCTCGGTGCTTCTTCAATACCTCCAATAGTCTTTCTTCTTCCTTACCTGAAAGTTTAGAACTAATAATAACAGGATATATCTTCGTATCATCAAGATAAACATATTTAAGATCATCAGGTAAAGGTTTTAATTCGAAAACAGGATCTCCTTTGGGTGGTAGTGTGGTACCCAAATCTTCCACATGTAAATTATGCTTAAGTAACTCAGGATGACGAAGGAAAACCTCATCAATCTCATCTCTTTCCTTCATAAAGGCATCACTTTCATGATCTTCCATGAACTGCTGCAAAGCATTGTTAGGAGCAAGAGAAATAGCAGACATTTGTTCAACCTTGAAAGCCTCATCAGGTAATTCATTTTCATAAGGGGTTTTGGCACATTTGGAAAAATTAAACTCATGAGATTCTCCAGCAAACTTAGTCAAAACTTTTTCCTTCCTACAATCTATGATAGCCCCACAAGTATAAGGAAGGGTCTACCAAAGATGATAGGATAGGTTTTACTAGATTCTTTACCAAGTACTAGAAAATCAGCAGGATATTTAATCTTACCACAAAGGACCTCCACATCTCTTACAATACCAATGGGGCAAACTTGCTCTCTATTGGAAAGGTGAATAACCACATCAATGTCTTCAAGCTCACAGGGACCAATATATGCATAATTTCCCTGTAAAGCTCATAAGGAATAGCACTAGAACTAGCACCAATATCACATAAACCATAGTAGCAATGATCACCAATTTTAATAGAGAGCACATGAACACTAGCTTTTCTAGCCTTACTAGGATGAGAGATAATATTATAAGCGTCTTCACAGAAGACAATATACTCATCCCCTATATTTCTAGTAACAAGATCTTTCACAATAGCTACCACATGCTCGATATCAATAAGCTCAACGGATCGTACGGTTTTCTTTGCGTTTTTACTAACCACATTAGCCAAAATAGAGTGCTCCCTTACCTTGGAGGGAAAAGGGATATTCTCAACATAAGGTTAGGCAAAATAGGATCAACAGTACAAACCTCTAGACTGGCAGGAACGTGGGTAACAATATCTTTATAAGGAGCATGGTACTTGTCCCAATCTTTCTTGGGAATCTCAATATAAGAGGCAAAAGCATTAAAATAGTCCGCAAGAACTTGAGGATCAAGGCCAAACTTATTGCCAATATCACGGAAGTTATTAGTTCCCATAAAAGATTTAATGCACCCATAATCATAGTTTATACCTGAATTTCTTCCTTTTTCATTCTCCCAAGCCTCGGTATTATCTTGAATACGGTCTAAAAGATCCCATTTAGCTTCTTCCTTCATACTTGTGAATGATATAGCATAAGAAGCATCTAATAAACCTTTATCATGAAGAGAAAGCCTAGCATAAAAGTTATTGAGAATAATATTGTTAGGGAGTTCATGAATAGGACATTTAAGCATTAGTAACTTCAATCTCCCCCAAGCTTGAGTTGTACTCTCTCCATCAAGAGGCCAAAAGTTATATATAAGACTTCTATCCTTTTGGATTTCACTGGGAGGATAAAATTTAGAGTAAAAGAGAGATGTCATCTCCTCCCATTCCATGGATTGTCCATTCTTTAGCAGCTTATACCATGCCTCAACTCTCCCTTTCAAGGATATGGAGAGTAACTTCTTCTTCAATTCGGTTGTGATACCGCACTTAAACAACCTGCATAATTCATGGATATAAAGCAAGTGATCACCAGGATGGACAATTCCATCCCCAAAATAATAATTATCCATGACACATTAACAATACTCGCAGGTATCTTAAAAGGATCTATATCAACAGGTGGTGGTTCATACCATAAAAGTTGTAGTAGTTTTCCCAAACAGAAAACCAAGTGGGTTATTCATATTGGAAACAAAGTAACAAGCAGTAACAAAAGCAATACTCACAGTGAAAGTTTCCCTTACCAGTTCCACTCTTCAATAGCGCTTCACTCCCCGGCAACGGCGCCAGAAAATATTCTTGATGACCCACAAGTATAAGGGTGTATCGTAGTACTTTCGATAAATAGGAGTGTCGATCCCAACGAGGAGCAGAAGGTGCTGAACGGTGGTATGGAGCAGGAAATCCCTGTGAATACTTAGCAAACGGATTTTTAGTGGTTTTATGACAAAGCAATGAAACAAAGAGTAAGTAACAGAAGTAACGAACAAATGGAGCAAGTGGCATATCCTTTTTTAGCAAAGGACAAGCCGGTGAAAATACTTATAAGGACCAAACGTTCTCGAGGACACATGGGAATTCTGTCAAGTACTTTCGCTTCAAATAGCTGAGTACTCTTCTCTGGTGTTTGTAAGTGTTGTGCGGGTGAACCTGTGCTAACATACCGCCCTTCCTGGAACTAATACATACTTGTGATTAAACCCCCTGCAAACATCCGTAAATACAAGAAAGTAATTAAGATATAACTCTAACCACAGCCTTAAACTCTGATATCCTACGCTCCCTTGTGCAAAGGTGTCCTAACGGGGGTTCAGGTTTCTGTCACTCCGGCAACCCCGTGATTAGTAGACAAATACACAATGCATCCCCCTAGGCCCATAAATGGTGAAGTATCATGTAGTCGACGTTCACATGACACCACTAGAAGAATAGCACCACAACTTAAATACTAAACCATTGAATAATAACTCATCACGGATTCACTACTAACAACATGACTTCTCTCATGTCCTCAAGAACTAAACGAACTACTCACAAGACATCATATGGATCAAGATCAAAGATGATATGATAATGGATAACAATCTGAACATAAACAATAATCCAATGGTTCCACTCTCAAGCATCAACTACAATAGTAATCAACACCGGAAAAGTTTCCCCTAATGAACTAAGCAATATCCAACACAATTGTTACATCGGGACGGAGTGGTGATGATGGTGCTGGTGGAGATGATGGTGTGGATGACGATGATCCCGATGAAGCCTAGCTTGATGGTGGTTAGGGTTCCGTAGGGAAGATATAGGCGAAGGGGCAGAGTCAGAGGACGAGCAGGTGGGCCAAACCCACCCTAGGCGCGGGGTCAGGTGGACCCACGCCTAGGGGGGTGTGGACCCCCTGAGGCCCCCCTTTGCTCCTCCTTCTGGCTTCCTTCGTCTTTCGGTAAAATAATATGTTTCCATATTTTTCTGGTATTTTTCTGATCTTCGCAAAATTGCACAGAAATGTCGTCTTTTCCATCAGAATCCAGACTCCGGCAGTGCATCCTCCAGGAATCATCCAACATGCATAAACAGATGAAAAGCCATAAGTAATACCTCATAATAAGACAAATATCAATGAATAGATGTAAATTATGATATAGGATGGTGATGCAAATTGGGCGTATCACACCACCATCCGCCACGACCTGCAGCCGGGGGAGGTCTACCCGGTCCCCGACATCGACTAAGACGAGGAGGGCGCCGTCAACCACTCTGACGCCGAGCTCGACAGCAAGCACGACAACGACGACATCATCGTCAAGCAGGAGGTGGTGGACTACGTCGCCGCGAACCTGCTTCCGAAGTACTGCGAGGTACTGACGTGGGGCTACGACGAGGATGCCTTCACGGAGCAGGCCATCGCGGCCAGCGCGCAGGAGGAGGAAGCCCAGTGGGCCTTATAATCCTATTTTATCCTGATTTTTCTATTTTGTGAAGACTAAACTTCAACATTGTTTTATTAAACTTGTGAGTACATACTATAAGCAGATACCCCAATACTAATCTAGATTTATTCTTCTTATCGACCCCATTTAACCAATTTCTAAACATATTTGTAATATTGGATGGTGGAGGTATATTATAAGTGAAGAAAATAATTCGCCAAATAATGCAAGCAAATAGTAATGAAAGAAACAAATGCTCTATAGACTCCATCAAATCACAAAAGCAACACTTCTAACATCCATTCCACTTGCGTTTAGCCAATTTACCTTTAGTCAATAGCATCTTTATCTTAATGAATATTTTGATTTTAAGTAGGATTTTTAACTTTGTATGCCATTCATCTGATCTAAATACATAGACTTTACAGTGAAGGTACCTGAGGTGGTTAATTTCCACACAAATTGATCAGGGTGGTCTGTAAGATGAACCATCATTAGATGCTAGCATAAGTGCAACCACCGTGTCCACTTATTACCAGTCAAACCTATCCTAAAAAAAATATCAAGAGGTGTTTTTGTAAGAACATTTACCACCGGGACATTTTTCCTTTGAACAATATTGTATAAGGATGGATATTTTTGTGCTAGCAATGTATCACCCAACCAAACATCTTTCCAGAAACGGACACTTAAACCATTGCCTACTTTAAAAAGGCCATTAGCAAAGAACATCTCCTTCACCCGCATAAGGCCTTTCCAAAGGGGAGAATCTGTAGGTTTTTCTTGTACCTGAGACAAAGTTTTATTTTGAAGGTACTTGTTATGAAATAATTGCTGCCGCATCCCCTCCTTAGTTAGTAGTTTAAAAATCCATTTGGTAAGTAAATGTAGGGGTTCGTAGCATGGAAAACAAAAAATTTCTACCGCATGCAAACAAACAAGCCAAGATCTATCTACTAGATTGTAGCAACGAGTCGATAGAGGAACTCACCCTCGAAGATTCCAAAGCGGTTAACGAGAGCAGATTCTCGTGGGTGATGTAGTCGTACTCTTGCCGATCTCAAGATCGTGTAGACGATCCTTCCCAAGGCTGCGTTAAAGCGGCTTCATGATCGGTCACACGTTCGATTTTCGATGAAGACCTTCCTCTCCCTTGTTGTTCAAGCTGAAGGTTGTAGTGCTCTCCTCATGATTCAAGAAAGACCTGCGTGGTGTCAAAAGTAGAGGGGAGATCCCGCAGGGCTTCGCTTTAAGCCAGTGCGAGTATGGTGGAGCAAGAGAGGTGCCTTGGCGATCTAGGGTTTAGAAGCACCAAGGGGGGAGCTTGGTCGGTGGCTAGGGCTTGGGAAAGCCCCAACTTGGCAAGTTGGAGGAACCCTAGGTGGCGGCAGCGACTTGGAGGAGGTCGGCGGCTAGGGCTAGGGTTTTGGGTGTGAGGGGTAGGGGGCGCCCTACCCCTCCTTATATAGGTGGAGGGTGGCCGGTTGGGCGGAGGGAGTCCTCCCCCAACTCGGCCTCCTTGGCCGACGGGTGGAGGGAGGAGGACTTCCTCCCCAAGTAGGTTTTCTACTCTCTCTCCACCAAGCAAACTTGCCGTTTGACTTTTTCAAATTGGCGTTTGACTTTCAAACTAGGATTTGATTTCTCCCTTTATTTTTCCCATCCAAGTGACCTAGTACATGATGCAACCATTCCATATTATTATGACATATTCATGTACCCTTCCCCTCCGGAGTGCCGGACCTTCCGGACCCTTCTAGAACATTCCTGGTGAAAACACCGGAATCATTCCCCAACTCCGAAACAGGACTTTCCTTATATGAATCTTATTCTCCGGACCATTATGGATCTCCTCGTGATATCTCGGATCCCATCCAAGACTTCGAACAACATTCGGTATCTTACTCATCATTCCATAACTACTCAACAACATCGAATCCTTAAGTGTGTCTCCCTACGGTTCGTGAATTACGCGGACATGATCGAGACACTTCTCCGATCAATAACCAATAGAGGAATCTGGAAATTCATATGGCTCCCACATATTTCTACGATTACTTTGCGATCGAATGAACCACTTACATACGATACCAATTTCCCTTTGTCTCACGATAGTTTACATATCCGAGGTTTTGATCGTCGGTATCTCTGCATACCTAGTTCAACCTCGTTACTGATAAGTACTCTTTTCTCGTTCCCGTGGAAGGTGATCCCTTGTGAGCCAGTCACATGCTTGCAAGCCAATTGGATGACATTCCACCGAGAGGGCCCAGAGTATATCTATCTGTCACATGGATGGACAAATCCCACTCTTGATCCATGTGCCTCAACCCATACTTTCTGAACACTCAATGCCACCTTTATAGCCACCCAGTTACGGTGTGGTGTTTGATGTCATCAAAGCATCCTTCCGGTGATGGTGATTAGCATGATCTAATGGTCGAAGGAATTAGGTTACTATGTATCAGAAATCTTATAGCAATTGAACTATTAAAATGACTTGATCTTTATGCTACGCTTATCTATAGGAGTATGTCCATCATACCATTCTCCTAATGATATGACCTTGTTATTAACAACATCTCAAATGTTCATGATCAAGAAACCATGATCATCTATTAATCAACAAACTAGTATTATAAAGAGGCTTTACCAGGGACTCTAATTTAGTTTACAAATCACACAAGTATTAATGTTTCTGGTTAATACTGTTATAGCACGAATGTAAACATTTATCATAAACACAAAGATATAATAATAACTACATTTATTATTGCCTCTAGGGCATATCTCCAACAGTAAACACTTATTATTTATCTCAAGAACCTCCTGATCTTTAGGGTAACAAACAATATTCCACTTTGATAACCTATAATTCTTCTGAGAATCTGTACTTTGCCAAAAAAATCTAGACCGGAATAAATACATGTGTTTTCTTACCCCCTTAGGTATCTCTAAGAAAGAGAGCATAAACATCGGTAAACTGGTGAAAACCAAGTTAATCAAAAAAAAAACACGACCCCCATAGGATAGCAATTTTCCTTGCTAGCAACCTAGCTTTGAGAGAAAATGGTCTCCACGGGATTCCATTATGAGTTTCTTTGTTTTCTGTAATGGATATGTACTCTAAGATACCAAAATGGAAGTGAACTAGTCTCGTAGCCAAAAATCTGCTTGTATTCAAGTTCCATCTCTTTTGCTTTACCAAAGAAGAAAATTTCACTCTTGTGAAAATTATTTTTTAATCCAAACAATTATTCAAAAGTAGATACTATTAGCTTCATATTAACAATCTTTTCTAGATCATGCTCCATATAAACTATGGTATCATCCGCATATTGAAGAACATAAACCCCACCATCCACCAAATGTGGAATAAGGCTTCCAACTTGGCCATCTTCTTTTGCACGAGCAATGAGGATAGTGAGCATATCAGCAACAACGTTGAAAAGAATTGGGACAAAGGATCTCCTTGCCTCAAGCCTTTTCTAGTTTGGAAATAATGGCCAATATCATCATTTACCCTTATTACAACACTACCTCCTTGCACAAATTGTTTGATCCATTCGCACCATTGTGGATCAAAAACCTTCATGCGTAACATTGTTGCAAAAATGGCCACTTCACTTTATCATATGCTTTTTCAAAATCAATTTTAAAAAGCACCCATCCAACTTCTTTTGATGAAGCTCATGGATAGTTTCGTGTGAAACAACAACTCCTTCAAGGATATGTCGCCCTGGCATAAAAGCGGTTTGTGTAGGTCTAATCACCTTATGAGCCAACTCAGTAATGCTATTAGTAGCTACCTTTATGAATATATTGAAACTAACATTGAGCAATTTTATTTTTTTGGCAAAAGTATGATCAACCCGAAGTTTAATTTAAAGAGAGGTAAATCTTTTTTTTCAATTGATCAAAAAGGGCCATGGTATCAATTCTTATAACACCCCAAAAGGTTTGATAAAACTCAGCAGATAACCCATCTGGTCCTAGAGCTTTATTATGTTCCATCCGAGAGATAGCTCAAAGACTTCTTTCTCGGTAAAATCAGCAGTAAGAATAACATTTTCTTCAGCTAAAAGTTGGGGAATATCATCTACCCGTTCTTCCATAATTCCCTAAGAAAAAATTATTGTAATCAGACTCGCCAAAAAGCTTTTTATAATACTTCAGTATAGACCTTCAGATTGTCTTCTCCTACAATGGTTCCTTCATCTTGCTCTAATTGGAACATCTTTTTTCCCATGCTTTGCATTAGCGATTAGATGGAAATATTTAGTGTTACTCCCACCTTCTTTTCAGTATAGACAAGTTTCTGCCTTAATGTAGAGTTCATCAATAATGGACAGCATGCGCTCTCTTCCGCAAAGTAGGGCATGTAAATTTTCTTAAAGTCAAATAGGGTCAAGTTTGACCAAGGTCATTAAAAAGGTATCAACAATTACAATGTCAAATCTATATGCCAAGATTTATGTATCAGTTGTAGCTAATCCATGATTTGTAAACTGCACTGGATATAACTCTATTATTAAAAGGTTGTGTGCATCGCTTGATGCAGATGGTTTTTCCCTTTTCAAGAAAAAATATTATAAGTGTATATGTAGTTGTATATATTTTTCCAGTATGTATTGGGAACCAGAAATAAATAACGTTTACCACTATTATTAAAAAAATGAAAGCACTGGTGCTCGTGTGCAACTAGAAATTTCTCAAGTATATACTACATCCTTTTCGCAAAGTAAGGCGCATAAATTTTCTTAGAAGTCAGATAGGGTCGAGTTTGACCAAGGTTCCTAAAGTATTACTATTTACAATGTAAAATCTACATATACATTATGAAACATATTTTTATACTTATTATGTTTTGCATAGAATTATAGTAACCGAGAGTTTTTTGTACTAGAAGTTTCTCAAGTATATACTACATCCTTTTCGCAAAGTAAGGCGCATAAATTTTCTTAGAAGTCAAATAGGGTCAAGTTTGACCAAGGTTCCTAAAGTATTAACATTTTACAATGTCAAATCTACATATACATTATAAAACGTATTTTTATACTTATTATGTTTTGCATAGCATTATAATAACCGAGAGTTTTTTGTATAAACTTGCTCAAAGCAAAAAAAAAAAAAAACTTCTTGACTTTTTAGAAAGTTTATACGCCTTGTTTTATGGAGCAGAGGTAGTATATAGGTACAAACTCAAGTACAAGAAACATTTCCTGTGCCAAACACGAAGTGGGCAGTCTCTCGTGAGGCGCGCGCGCATGCAGGATGCAAGAACTCTCGATCTTTTGCACGTACGGACGTATTATTTTCTTGCACGTACGCGTAGCTGTCTACAGGCGACCTAACTGTACAGAAAGCAGTAGTATGTACTAGTGCCACTACACTGGCTAGTAGGCAGCAGCAGCAAGTGCCCAACCGTATGGGACGGCGACGGTACGACAACGAGGCCCGATCGATCGATCCATCGATCGCCTACGCCTCGCCCACCTTTAACGTGTGGCCGAGGGAATGAGCTAGCGAGCAGACGCAATGATGCAGGCAAAGGATAGGTGGCCATGCATCCACGGCCACGGCCACGGCCATGGATGGATTGATGATGGACGAGCGAGCGAGTGAATGCCCAGGGGCGCAAGGTATGAAAGGGAGTGGGGAATAAATAAGAAACGGGAGAGCGAGCGGCAAGGCAACCAAGGCGGCACCCAGGGCAGGCTTCCCGTGACGGCTCTAAACCATTCTTGACCTTTCACCCGAAAAAAGGTACGCAGATCGGCCGAGATGGACAAGACGATCAATTCCCAGCGAGCCAAACCCGACCAGTCACCGCCGGCCAGCGAGCGCGGCCGCTGCGTGCCCTCGGCGCCAGGAAACCGGCCGACGCCGCCCGCGCCAAGGAAATTCCGTTTCGGGGGGAAGATCATCGATGGACTGGCTTCAGCTTAGGCACACCGTGTGTGAACGATGTAGCCGTAAGTATGTACTCGCCGGACAGCGACAGTCGCCGTGCCTAGGCTACTGGCGACGTGCAGCACTCCCCGAGTGACACCTAACCTTCTGACCGTCCTCCGTAAAAGCAACCACTTTGGACTCTCTCTCAACCCCCTCTCTGCTACTGTAGTTGAAGCCTCCCGCCGCAGATCCGGCCCGAACCGAGGCCTCTCTCGCCGGCGTCGCCGGCGAGGGATGGCTGAGGGGAGGTGCCGGCGGTAGTTGTAGCTGTAGGTGTAGGTGTTTTCCCGTTGTGGAGTCTTGGAGCTGGTTTCTGGATCTTTGCGGCAAGATCCAGGGCGTCGAGTTCTTCTACGTCTGGTCGTGGCTTCAACGGTTGGGCGGCGGCGGAAGGGCTTGCGGTCTCGTGCAATAAAGCCGTGTTCGTCGTGGTGCGGTGGTCTGCGTTCTCCTCCTCTCTGGCATTTGTGGAAGCGGGGAGGCGAAAGCGCAGTGTTGTGGCTTGTTCTTCTGGCGGCCGTGGTGGCGAGGAAGAACACCTACGCCTTTCGCAGCGATGGCGGTATTGGTGTTGTGTGGTTGTGCCAGATCTGGGGCCTCTACGGCGGCCGTGGCGGGGGAGATGGCCTGGTTGTGGCGGCTACGCTTCTTCGCATCGTCGAGTTACTCCTTGGTGCTTGAGCGGTGCCGGAGGTCACCGGGTCTCCTACCGGTGTCATTGCGGTGGTTGCGATTGCGGCGGAGGTTGTCTCGATGGCTCGACCATAAAGCTCGGTGTGCCTTCGTGGTGTCGACGGCGACTAGCTACCTCCAGATCTCGGCCGGCCATGGTGGCAAGGAAGGAGGTTGGCTTGTCTGGCGATACTTGCGATGGGTGGGGCCGCTGTTCCCGGCGGCGATCTTTGCGTTTTCCGTGAACTCAGCGGAAGCAATATGCCACCCGCTATCTTGACCAAGAGCATGGCCTCGCCGAGCTCGAGAGGCCTCCGTGCTGAAGCTATTTAACCGCCTTCGGCTTTTTTCTCTCCTCGCGGCTCCCGTCGACGTTGGGCCAAGTGGTTCGTCCCCGGTTCCGACGGCCAAGCTGGAGGAGAAGGTCAGCGCATCAGGACTCGATTGCTTTCTGATCTTTCCTGCAGGGTGCAATGTGTAAATTTGAAGGGCCCAGTTGTTATCTTGTTTTTCTTTTGGGTCTTATTGTAATTTGTACTCTCCGCTTTGACTAATGGCAGCATCTCGGTCCTTCGGGACCTTTCACCGTTCAAAAAAAAAAAACCTTCTGACCAAAATCCCCAAATTCTCGTCGCCCAAATCCTCAGTTCCGAGTACGTTATAGTACATGGTAATGCAGAAAAATGAAGTACAGATGCGTAATAGCACTGAGTTTTATTAGTCATCATAACGGAGAATTACAGTGCAACTTACCTAACGACAGAGCGCAAATACTGGATTTTGCAATGCGGTGCCCGTGTAGGACAAATTCGAGTTGGGTTCTGGCTCGTATGGGTCTGGAAATGGCAGCACATGTGACGAGCCAAAAAGGACGGACAGTGACTCGGTGAGACAGGAGCGGAGGGGAGCTTTCCTTTGACGCACCTGTCCAACTGTCTCTGTAGCAGACTCCAGCAGGAGTCGCATTCCCATCTGAAGACCCTGCATCAATCCGTGCACAAGTCAGAAGACGGTGTACCAAACAAAATCAGCCCCCGATATAAACCCAAGTGCGTAATACACAAGTTACAACAAAACGGCCTACTGCAACAGGTGTTACATCTTTCACTCAATGGAGCACATACAAATGCTGATGCACAAGTGGAACAAAGTAGACTGTGATTTGTTCAGATCCTTGTACAAACTAGACGGACAGACAGTAAGCATGGGCAGGAGTAATCACAAAAATTCACAATTACTGGATGGAGTGAGGTCAATGTCGTCTTGTCTCTCGAGAAAAATAAAACAATTGCACATTTCACAGAACTATTTTAACAACCGAGATAAAATTGGCTACACAAGCTCGTCAGAATTGGGACAAGTGCATTGCTCAGCGCCGGCCGACTGAAGCACCGCTCCGAGATTGATTTGGTGGTAGCAAGGGCCTGAGACCCGCTGGGGGACCAGAGTTCCCGTTTCTCCAAAACTGGGATGGATGATACACGGAGCATAAACAACCACGAATTCATGATGCACACTATTCGTTCTCGGCTGCCGAAGCAGCTTCGTCTATGTCTGCACGCGTGCCCTCCCACAATTGCTGCTCTATTCCCAATTTTCTGAGCTCCGTCAGACCCCGCTCCACTGCAGTGACAAAGCAGACATATTGTTCAGTAGAATAGACTGGCTACCCAGTAAAACAGAAAACTGAAATCATGGCATAGTAGCTCAGAAAACTTGGACGGAACCAGGTATAAATAAATTGAAAAAAAAACAGCAACAGCAGGTATAAATAAATTGAGAAAAAAAAACAATAGATACTGTACAAAGTGCTTCTGTGCAGCCGCCTTATCTGGTCTATGCATTAATATAATTACAACAATCTTTTGGCTCACTGCACGTGACCATTGACAGGGGTAATAATTTTAACAGGGGATCTGCCAATGGTTAGTTTTTGGATGATAGGTGAACAGGGAACAAGCATCATACCATCTATAGCATCATGAGAATTTGGAGCATGTGCATTGCGAGCAATCCAAAACTGAAGTCTCTCATCAGCAATATCTTCCTCGATACCATGAGTTTTCGCTCTTCTCCAGAAGTATATGAGCCACGCCTACATTTAGTACGGTATGGAGTTCATTTATAACAGGTAATAACTGTGGGGAAGAGAAGCAACAGTTCACTTTGCTAAAGGCTCACATGCTTGAAGCTAACATCCTCTGCCTCTTCCGGGCTAAGGTCTGCAATATGTCAAACATTTCCAGTTTAAACGGAATTATAGACCCGGTCAAAATGTATACATATAATACTATCTGGAAACCATAAAAACTGAATTTAACAAAAAAATCTGTTACAAAAGGGACGTATTACCAAATGCCTCCAGGAATTTAGGTTCGCCAGGTGATTTATAATCTGAAAAGAATTTATAACTTCCTTAGCAAAGAATGCAAGCAAGGACACAGAAATGCATCTTAATGAAGTCAACAGAGAATAATCCCTGTAAAATGAAATATAGTACATGCACATGATGATGATACAATACAACCAATGCTTATTTGTTTTCATGTAGGATTTCCCTTAACATTCCAACAGATTCTTTTGGCCTAATAAGCCTTGGATATGGTCAAGTTACGAAAGTAAGCATCACAGGTCATGTGCCCTACTATTACATTGTAAACTTAGAAGCAGATAAAATAAAGAATAAATTGAAGACATAGAGGTATTTTCCCATTAGAGTGAAGTCGTCATAAAGCTGTAGCACCACCAATGTAAGTAAAGAAGCAATAATATTGATCGTGTTAAGGGGTATTAGTATCGGTCTAGGAGTCCATATTTGTCTAGATTTGTTTCCTTCGTCACCAACTCGTGTGTAATATATATTTGCCCATTGGGCTATCAATAGACAAGGTACTTATTCCTAACATGGTATCAGATCCCAGGTTTTAGGGTAATGTGTAGTACTCCCTCCGTCCGAAATTAACTGACTTGGCTTTGTCTAGATACGGATGTATCTATACACTAAAACGTGTCTACATACGTTCATATCTAGACAAAGCTGAGTCAGTTAATTTGGGACTTAGAGGGGTGGGGGGTGGGGAGTATATATTTGCCCATTAGGTTATCAATAGAGACAAGGGGAGTATATATTTGCCCTGGGTTATCAACAGAGACAGGGGAGTATATATTTGCCCATTGGGTTATCAATAGAGAGGGGGGTTATATATTTGCCTATTGGGTTATCAATAGAGACAAGTTGCTTATTCCTAAGAGATAGAATGTTAAATGAGCATGATAGAAACAATTAAATAGAACAAACCTGATGTGAATTGCGAACTATGGTAGGTCTTCGATTGTTGACCAAGTGCAACCACAACAGCATCTTCCACCTACATGACAGTAACTAAATTGAAGACCCTAATGAAGTAATGATAGTAAAGCCAGTTAGCAGTTACAGATAGGAGAGGAACTGTACAGTGATAGAAGATTAATAGTGCACATATTGTGTGTCATTTGTACATTAGTTGAATAGTCTCCATACAAGAAGCTGGTTATTTTTAAGTCCCTCTATTACATCCGAAATCAAATCAATTGTTCCATGCCGGCGGCGACAGAACAGCAGCAGTGCAGCACTACCATCCGACGCAGGCACTACGACCCTAGACAGCAGAGGGCGCTGGGCAAACGTCGTCCCTCTCAGCCTGAATGCTACAAGTTAATGGCAGAATTCATGCCGGCAGGGATGGAGCAGCAACAGTGCCGCACTGCCATCAGACGCGGGCATCTCACTACAAGCCTGGACCCTCTCAGCCTGCAGGCCATGACGGAAGCTTCTTGCTGTCTACCTGTAAAACCAGTATCAAGCTAGGACGATGTCCATACGATGATGTGATGCCGTTGAGGCGTCCGTCATCTTTAACTTGTAGAACCCGTGAAACGGTTAGACTCAAACCGTTCAAAACCAGCACATTACAGACTGAGTCAGGTTTGAACCAGAAACCAGCTAAAACCTTCTATGCACAGTCTCAGGTAGAATCAACAGAGGCTCAGTCAAACTTTGTAGAATGTTAATACTAGCTAAAACCAACCATATTTGGTACAGCAGCTTGTCCCTTATATTAAAGTTTGAACAAGTGCTATATATGTAATTTTGCCATCGAAATCTAGAAAAAAATGTTAACATAACTTGCTGCTGAAAAAGGGTGAGGAATACCTTTAAAGATGAAAGCTCTCTGAGTCCCATTTCAACTGAAAGCATGCTCTCTATGTTGCCTTCTCCCATTATATCACTCATCTCTCGCACAAGCCTGTTTCTCCTTTGAGCATCATCCTCACCTGCTTGATAAATACCAAGAATAGTTCATTGCAGTGTTCATGGAATAAACTATGATGTACAACTTCTACAATATATCGATGCAACTTGCCTTGCTTACGAGGCTCCTCCTTAGCCTTTTGACCAGCAGAGAGAACCACCTCGAGAGGAAGAGGGGCTAAAGATGACCAATGTTCATGCTTTGATACCGCAATCTCAGGATAAACTCCTTCACGTTCATTAGCAAGCCATCAGACAACCAAGAAACAGTAGAAATAAAATTACATCAGAAACTAGCATCACGTGTGAACTAGAACTTCAGCATTTGGTCCCCTAACCTATGTACAGACCCAGTCCTATACATTGTTGGGCTGGCCTGGTTAGCAATTGGCTCAACTTGTTAAAGCCTGAACCAGCCCCAAATCTCACGACCGCAAATTATTAGTAAACAGAGACCAATCATAAATCAAAATATTTTAAAAAACTATTTGAATGCACTAAATAGGCCAACTTGCACAGAACTCATGAACATTGCTGTCTTCTCACAACCAATTAGCTCTTATTCTGTTTTAAAGCATCAGTACTTCTCTTGTCGGCCATCATGCAGATAAATTTGCGACTTAATATAGAATGGAGGGAGTAGCATCACTTTTTCTTGGTCAGTTGCAGAGGGATATATTATTGTGTTCCAAAACAACTGTGATAAGATATAAGAGGACAACCATTGTATGATAAGAAGTTATCTAACTTTAATCTGATTTAGCAAGCACAGTAGTAAACTTTTAATAATTACTTCTTCATGGCAGTTCTAAACATAAGCACATCAGAGCATAATTTCCACAAAGCCTATGCACATTTTAGCAAATATCATATGTGGCTAGGTGAGAGCCAGAATACCCTATTGACAATTACCCAAAGAAGGTAAATCACAGTATTGAATTGATGCACTAACCATCTAGACCAAAAGTCCAAACTGATGGAAAGGGCTAGGCGTGTATTATATTCTTAACACTCACCCTCACGTCTAGGCTATTTTAGTCCTTAGCGTGGGTTCGGTGGAGGACGCAGGATCTTTTTTTTATAAACTGCGTGAGCAGGGTCTTGAACTTGAGACCTCTTGGCTCTGATACCATATTGAATTGATGCAGTAGCCATCTAGACCAAAAGTCCAAACTGATGGAAAGGGCTAGGCGTGTATTATATTCTTAACACACAGAAGCAAGCTAGCCAACTTCATTTCAAGAGCCAATATATAACATATGTCCATAGAAATGTATTTGTTGCGTGAATGCTACATAAGCTTAGTTTTGGTTCAATGCCTCGAGCGCAATTAGAGGATTAGCTCATACTGGAGAACGACATCATGCTCAACGTTTTCCCACTGAAGGAAATGGTTCCTTAAGAAACTTACCGTATTGAACCGCTAAGCCCCAATACCGTGCAAGCCAGCACCTTTTTAGGACAACTTCTTCCTGGCATAAGTTATAAATAGATCAAATAGCATGTCAAAATCAAGCAAAGTGAGTAGAATAATACGTAAAGCAGGCCAACCATTTCTTCTTGGGTTAAGATCATTCTCTGAGTCATCGATCGCAGAGCCTTTGTCTCGGACTCTGCCTCCTTTAGTTGGTCCACAGCCGCTGCAACCTCCTCTTTGGCAGACTATTTAATGCATAGGTGAAGAGTCAAATATAGCACCATACAGAAACCAATAACAGCCGCCATATGTTGATTGTAGAAAGTATCATTACCTCGAGTTCATGCTTTATGTCCCCATTTCTACCATCATTTGATTCCCTTGCAGCCTTTAGTGCAGCCTGTGGACATGTAAATAGAAAAGGAATTACATAAGCATCACTAGAAGTGTTGGCTAACTGGAAGGAAACTGTCTCTTCAACTACCAAGTACATTACAGCTTGCAAAATATGTATGTATGTGCTTTTGTATCCTCCAGCAAAACTTTGGAATAAGGATCTAGCATGGTCATAATAGTTTAACACGGCACCAAATTGAAAAAGATATCATTGAAGTTCTGCAGAGTGCAGAGGATTCATCCACTTGTTTGGATAATAAAACCAATATAGATGCAATAATTTCACCATTACTCATCAAAATCTTGGGTAACAAACAGTATGAAGAAATGACTTGCCAGTAACCCATGAATAAAACACAAGAACAACTGACCTCCCTCTGTTTAAGTGCCTTCCTTCCTGCCAGCATTCATGTAAATGTTATGCTACAACCAGTTCTTGATTTGAGAAATAGGCATATTCAGGCATGGAACAAACCTGCTCAAGAGACGAGCTTCTAAGGATACCCCGTCTCCGAGAGCAGCTACCTGCATATTAGGAAACCATTACATACACAGACAGAAGGCGCATACAGCTCATTTTGCAAGGAACTCTACATTCCCTTAACACAAAAAGGTTAACTTATTCCAATATTTTATAAGTCTATAGTTGAGACAGACTCAGAACATGTATTACAAATGAGCAAACATTTCAAACTACAAAGCAAATCAGAAAGAAATTTTATCAAGTCCTAGTTTCACCTGTTTCTCAAGCTCCTTGGCTCTAGCTTCCGCTTCTTCGCATTTTTCTTCAGCACGCCGTAACTGTTGTTCCAGATTCAGAATAAAATTAGATATGCCCGTCATAAAAAGATTAGTACATTGCACTATAATGGTAGTGTTTGCCATTACCTTGTCTAGAACACTTTCATTCTCCTCTTGTAGCATATCAAGCTGTAGGACATCACTGCGTTAGTTCTCAAATAGCTGATATGCACTCTTCAACTTTCAGTTTTCTAGTAAGAAATTCTAACAGCTAAACCAGAAATCGCGAACAAATGTAAATAACCATTTCCTATGTTCCTGAATACATGCCATTCCAGCTTTTATTTAGTTCCTAGAGACATGACAATGGACGTTATGGACCTGACCCTTTTTATCATCTCTTTTCCCTGGGATGTCCCTCGTCTTCATTATCTGAATGGTTATTTTATTTCTAAATACTAGTAACCCACACCACGAGAGCAATAAGTAACCTAATGAATGTTTCAAATGAGGGTAATATGGTTTGCATGTTCCTTGGTTGCTGTGCAAAAGAATTAAAATGGCATCTACTTAGAAATGGATGGAGTAGTTTCTACAGAAAATGAAAACCTCATCTTGAAGTGTAGATGACTCTCTCCGTGGCGCTGATTCTCTAGAGTTAAGTGGGGCTGTATCAAACCTGAAGCAGGAAAGGTCAAAAACTATATGTGTTGCCCTTTTTAGAACAAACAGAGAAAGGCTGCAAGGAAACTCAAGCTAGAAACAACAGTTTAATGTGATAATTCAAATTTTCTAATGCATAAATGCAACAAGAAATGCAGTATCCATGGTAAGTTGGTAACATATAGAAATCATAAAAGTGGGTGTTTCACATGGTGCTGAATTTTTTAAAGAACTTAGTCTGCTATGTACAGATGTATTAACTAGTCAGTAACCTCTCTTTTAGGGCGTCAAAAGAATTCTTTGCTATAATTGGTAATACTCTCTTCAACTAAATAGATTATGCAGCACAGTTCAGCAAAGCACAGTAGTGTCTAACTTCCCATGAGGCATACTAGTCACACAGCCATTATGTTGACCCAATCTAAGATCAGATTCACATGTTACATGAAATGTTAACATTTCAGTCACATTAGTAAACAACTAAACATTGCAGTACCTAGTGAGCACACACAACTGGACTCAATGTTTCAGTTTTATTAGGTACTCTCTGCTTTAACAGGTGTTTCAGCTGGTCATACTATGTGGATCTTATTCATTATAAATAACAGCCCAGAAGCATAATAGTATGTATCATTCATTTTTACATGCTGGCTCATGGGCACCTAATGATTTGATCATGTGTTAATTGGGAAATGCTACATTGATGCTAAGTAAAGTTAACAAAATATTTGTCCATACCAGAATTTCATGAAGTGCAACATGTAAAGGCATAATGACAAGTCCAGTCAAACTAAGCCCATAGCAAGAGCTGATCAATGCAGTAAGTTGGTAGGCAGAATAAGTACAAATCCCTCTTCATTGCTAATCAGATGAACACCAATATCATGTATTCATTATGTAGAAGCTCTCAGCAGCCTATGTCTACTATACATAACACAATGCACATTCTGTGGACTGAGAGTATATATATGTGCATGTACCTTCTCGTCTGACTGCGTTGCACTGGAGAATCCACAGCCACGGGTGGGATAGGAGACGGGGTTCGCAGCATCGAGTTGGTTTTGATCGGTGGCACCACAGTGGTGGTCGGCCGTGATGCAACGGCCGTCCTCCCGGCTGATGCTGACCGGACTGGAGGAGGTGGCTCTACAATGTTCCGACCTAACTAATGAAAATATGAGGAGATCAAATTAGCAGAAGGCCACGGAGTAAGCAAATTGAGCAGATCGAGACGCCAATTCAAAATGGATCGTAATCACTAATCGGTTCCCCAAACACTCCCGAAGAAAAGGGAATGAAAACTGACTAGGCAAATGTGAGCTAGCTTTCACTTGCGAATTCGACCAATGAAGCATGCTTTGAAACCGATTTGACTTCGAATTGACCAACTAGGACTAAACACGCTCATAGCTCGAGCTCAAAACAGCCTATTCCAAAGCAGAGACGCGGGGTCGAGCGAGGCCAGCGAGAGATCCGGGAGCAAACTTACCGCAGGGGAGGGAGATCTCGCGGTGCGGCCGAGTAGGGAGACGCCGTTGCTGCCGTGCCCGGCGCGGGCTCCGCTGCCGAACCTGATCGGCGGCGGGGGCGGGTGGTCGTTACCGTAGTCGTCCTCCTCGTCGTCGTCCCCGTTGGCCGCGGCAGCGCTCTGAGAGGCCATAACCTGCGCGAGCCTCGCGGCCGCGGCGCGCGCGGCGACGTTCTGAGTGCGGCGTACGTTGGATATTCCCGCGCCAGCGCCGACGCCTGGGACGGAGGCAGCAGAGGAGGTTGAGGAGGAGCGGTGGTGGGACGGGGAGACGCCGCCCGGGGAGGTGGAGCCCGTGCTGCTCCCGCTGCGCTGCCGCCCGTAGACGGGGCTCCCCGCCCGGAGACGGTCCATTGGGAGTGCGGCGGGCTCGCCGGCGGGAGGGATCTGAGGCGCTGCGCGCGCTGTACGGACGCCCGCGGCAGCGTCACGACGCGGAGATGGCGAGGGGCAGGGGGCGGCAAGTTGTGGAAGGAAGTGGGGAAGAGTACGCTCGCGATTCCGGTAGAGTTTTCAGTTTTGTCTTGTCGCAGTTTGCCCCCTCAACCCTCATCATTTTTCAACAGTCGAGCGTCTTTCAAATTAGAAGGTCTAATTTTACAGGGTAATTTTGATTTGTTACTTTTAGAACTTATTTTGAATATACTGGTCATCAAGGGATGTAAATGGAGAGATGTCTTCCACACCAAATCCATCCTCGTTTATTTTTAAGGATATGGTAATTGATTTCGAGTATTAGACGGATATGGATGCGAATACAAATAGTGTTGGCCGGACATCCATGCAGATACTATAGAGGATATGATATTAGCAAAATCCAACGGATACAGATTATCCGGTATTTCTTTACAGAATACCCAATAAGATTAATTAGGATAATCTGACTCTACTATAAAATTATTAGATTTTAGTCATTATTATAGGCACCCGTTCAGCACAGTAAATTTTAATTACTAATATTACTACTATGCACACTCAGCATCACATACCAGAAAACATGTTCTTGTGCACACAACACAATTCGGCTAGTCAACCATAAAATTTTAAGTTATTGTCATATTGTTTTCATAACCCGCATCTATGTGATTTTGTCTTGTCTCATTTTCAGAATTTACTATGTATGAAGTTTCCTAATTATTTGGACCGCAAGTTTGGATAAATTTCTCTCAATTTATGCACACATCTATCTAATTATTTTTGTCTATTTCTGATCCGATCGCTCCATTTCTTATCTGACTCCATAGTCCGATATAATATATATTCGATTCCGCTTCTGGTCATTATCCGATATGATCTGAATCCAGCCCATTAATGTGGTAAAGGACATGAAAAAAGTAAAATCCGATCCGATCCAATTACATCCCTATGAGGTCACCGGGCAAGAGTTCACTCGATAAAAAAAATTATTCTACTTTTAGTTTGATAGATGTTCCTACCATATCTTGGGTCAGACATGGCTAAAAAGCCTGATACTAAAAACCCAGGTCTGACCCGACTTGACGGTCAGGCTAAAAAATCAGGACGAAGCGTAGCCCAGACAAGAAAGACCAATGGGGCTCGGGCCGGGCGTTCTCCTTAGCTCGAGGAGCCTCGGGTCGGGCCTTCGTAACAACCCAAATATAAAGCCCGAGCCCGACTCGGGTCAAACTACCCATGGCCACATTTAGCCATATGTCATTTGCTTGTAAAATATACTTTTTGTAAAATTCCACCAATCTACTAAAAATTATCAACATTATAAAAAATCCCAAAAGTAATAAAATTAGAAATAGATCACTGAGCACCTAGGGACAACTACAATCACTAGCGCGAGTCAAAGACACATCGCTATCCTTGTCCTCCATCATGGGATCCCGGTCAAAGCTTGTAAATTCTTGTTAACATGTGTTTCCAAGGAAAGCATATTGACAACAAGCCACCACCAATCATTACCAACCCAAAAAGCATGTGTTTGGCTTTGTGATTCGAGCATGTTGCATGTGTGATGCTTAAATAGTTAGCTCAGAAGAACTAAAGATGATCAAATATACGACATGTTAATGTATATACATAATACATCTAAAGAAAAGATGCAAAATATGTGACCATGTGTAATAATTGTAAACAAGACAAAAGGTCTGTTTGTGGCTTTGTGGTTCGAGCATGTTGCATTTACTAGTTTTGCAGTGCTCCAGTAGGTAGGAATGAGCGAACTCTTGCACGTCCCACCCATACCCAACGGATCCGCATATTGTACTACTAGCTACTCATGCGTACTCAGATATTGTAGTCTTGAAATATCTGAATACAGAACTCAGTTTACCAACCGATGGTAGGAGAAGCTGATGAATAATATGGAGAGAGATGAGGGTGCATCACGCGAAACAGACCGCTACTGCATTTGCGGAAGAGGATTTCCAGTCTGGTTTTCCATATCCACGGCCGGGACCCGGGAGCCGGAGAGCGATGTTCTCGGTGCGTGCTGGCGCCGCGCAGATCTCTTGCGCGGAACACGCTGTGCTGTTCCTCTGCCACGGTCCATCTGCCTGGCCGGATCGATCCGACGGACGGAACATTGCCTCCATGGGGACTCGAGCACGGCTCCCGCGCAGCAGATCCGCAGGTGAATGGTGGTTGCAGAATATCGGCATCCATCTCCATCAGGAGCTATGCCGCGGGAGGACACCGAACAAACGAACTGGGGAAATTTGCCACCACGGCGTACCAGAGAGAGAGATACGCAATTAATCGATTTTGAACTGGGTGCCGTACGAAAGATGTACACTGGGGTGTTCAAAACAGGGTCGGTTTTAATTAAGTTTGAATCAGTGGCGACGTAGTGCTCGCTCCACTCAGCTTGGTCCGGTCGGTTCAGGAAATGAGCATGGACAGCGCTCGGGTTTCACCGGTTGGTTTGAGCAAACTGTTGCTCAACACCGCTAGTACTACTAGTTCAGAATAATCATCTGATCTGATCTGATCCGGCGTTTAGTCTGAATATCTGAGCCACGTGCTAGGCTTTCTGCTGTCCTTTTGTCGCGTGTCTAGTATGATTATGCTAATTAATCCCTGAGAATCATATTGTCATGATTTCCAACTCGATCAAATTGATACGGAAATTGCTAATTATCTCAACATCTAGTACTGCTAATGTTTGTATATCTCCGGCGTTAAAAGTAGATATGCACATGCCATAAGTTCTGACCGTGTGCTTAGTTAATCATGCGAACTGTGCATTTTTAACTTGATTAGATCCATGAGAAAATTGATTAGATCCATGTGAAAATTGATAATTATTTTAACATCTAGTAAGAGTTAGTATATATCTCCGGCGTTAAAAGTAGATCTGCAACTGATCACAGCCGTCCCTCCTCCAAGTTTCAGACGCACCAGCGCCACAGTCTCCTCCCGCTCTATCGCGGCCTCTCGATCGGTCTGTCGGCTTGGCGACGGCCGACGTGCCTCCTTCTGATGGGATAATTGGATGGGAGGCTCGCCTCTTTGCTACCGGTTCTCTTCATTTCTCTCGCATGCTGTGGACATGGACGTCTTAGTGCGACACGTCCTCACGGTTGGGTTGCGGTCTACTCTGGTGCTTAGGCTCAACGACTCTGGCGAGCGAGTGGCAATTTGCTCAACTCTCTGGTCTGCTGGCTGCTTGCAATCGCAATGATGAGTCTGACCGTCGGGAGCTCCAACAGTGCGCGAAGCCTAATGGCTGTCTGGACGCTGCGGGCCCTTTACAAGTTGTGCACTTGGGGCGGTGTTTCTGCTCCTTTCCACGACTTTGTTTGGGACAACAAGGCGCCGTCCAAAGTACAGTTTTTAGCTTGGCTTCTCGTGCAGGCCCGTGTCCAATCTCGTAGCGAGCTGGTAAAGAAGAAAATTGTGACAGTGGAGTAGGGGTTTTGCCCCTGCCGTGCCCACCCCAGCGAGTCTGCAAATCACCTATTCTTCAGCTGCCCTTTTGCTTTGAGCTTCTAGACTTTGATCGGCTGCACCCTCCCGCCTCAACCTGACGTCAGGGATCTCCCTTCCTACTGCAATATGGTGTTGATTCCACCAGCGACAACCCCCACCTTTCTTCTCATATGTTTATGGAACATCCGGAAACACCGAAATGACGTTGTCTTTCGTGGTCTCACACCAAACCTCCATCTCCTTCTCAGAAACTGCAGCGATGAAGCTCACATGTGGCGTCCTCGTTTGCCTCGAATACACGCCTGACGAAGCGTGTGGCTACAACCCCTGCATCAGGGTGTTGGATGAGTCTTCCTTGTAATATCGGCCCTCCCTTCTCTCTCTCCCTATAAACAATACAACCAGTTTGGGTCTTCTCAGAGAAATGAAAATTCAGGTGGGGCTTTTGCTCCCCCCCCCCCTCCCCCCCAATTTTTTTTTTTAAAAAAGAGTTGATCTGCACATGCCATTAGTTCTGACGCCCCGGTGAAGGGGCTCCGGCCACGTCCACGTCTTCTTGTTTTGCTATCCACTCTAAAATTTCCGGCAAGTTGATGAGCCATGATTAAACTGCCCGGAGGAGCGCAATATATCGTTGGTAGATATATATTAACACTACACATACTTATGGTTGCTGCATAATTCTCGACCGCACGTCCCACGCACATAATCGTCCTATCATCCATCATCGTTACCTTGAGCTGCAGCTCCGCCCCCGAAAGGTTTGTCTCTGACTTTGTGGTTTGAGCATGTTGCATTTGCTAGTTTTGCAAGATATGTGTAGTCATGAAATATCTGAATACAAAACTAAATTTACCAACCGATGGTATGAGAAACTAATGAAGAATATGGAATGAGATGAGGGTGCATCATGCAAAACAGACAGCTACTACATTTGCGGAAGGGGATTTCCAGTCTGGTTTTCCATATCCACGGTAGGACCAGAGGCGGAGAGCGATGTTCCGGTGCGTCTTTGGCGCCCGCGTCCCGGTCCGCCCGACGGATCTGCGCCCGAACACTGGACGCTCCTATTCCACCGTCGATCTGCCTGGCCGGATCGATCCGACGGACAAAATATTGCCTCCATGGGGACTCGAGCACGACCACCCCGCAGCAGATCCGCAGGTGAATGGTGGTTGGAGAATATTGGCGTCGCAACATGGCGTACCAGAGAGAACAATGAGTCGATTTTGAACTCGGTGCCGTACGAAAGATCTACACTGGGGTGTTCAAAACTGTGTCCGTTTTAACCAGTGGCGACGTGGTGTATGCTCCACTCAGCTCGCTCCGACCGGTTCAAGAAAAGAAATGAACAGGTGAACAGTGCTCGGGTTTCAACGGTTTGAGTAAACTATTGCTCAACACCGCTAGTACTAGTCTAGAAAATCTGATCCCGTGAGTCTCAATACCTGAGCCACGTGCTAGGTTTTCGGCTGTCATTTTCCTCCTCGATACATTCTTTCGTTCCCCTACGTTAACATAGCAAACACACGGTAGTCGTAAGAAAAGGCAACCACACGGTACAATTTTGATTACCCTTGAAACAAGCATACGTCCAACTATATTAATATAGCGAACATTTAAAACAAACCACTGTTGGGCCAGACAACACAACGTCTAAAAGAAAACCAAAAAACACACACAAAAAAGGAAACAGAAAAGAAAAGCCGGCAACTGTGTGGCATGACGAAAGCAAGGTGACCCACCACCGCTGCGCCCTCCGAAGAATTCCTACCACTCTCCTAGCGCTCTGAACCGTCGCGTATCAAGTAGCACCTCCAAGAAGGAAAACGACGACCACAACGCTGCTATCCGGAATGATCCTAGGGTTTCTCCCGATACGCTACAGGAGGTGGGGAAGAGGTACACCTGACGCCCTGTAAAGGATGATGACACCCGCACGCATCGCCACCTCGGTGTAAAAAAGACAAGGATTTCTCCCGACCCCTCAAAAAAACTACACTCCCGGACGATTTGAATTGCTCCACCAAGCTTTTCCGCCCACCAGCACGTGCCACCACGGTCTTGCAGTCACCCCCGTCGTCACACCACGACCCACGGTGGGAGGCTGATGCAATGAAAGGAGCAACCGGCGGTCGGCGTACAATGACACACGGTGAAGCACCTCCACCGAAGGGCGATAGACGACCGGATGTAGCAACAAAGGCACACCAGACCCTCACTGGTCCAGCCGAGCCCCAAGAGGACTCGTGAAGCCTTGCTACCACACTGCAGCAAGGGTGTCACCGTCGTCGTCAACCCTTGCACTAGTTACTACAATTCCAACCACTTGTGAGTCTGTCGCCCACAGACCCATGCCGCCAAGTAGCAGCGCCATCCCTCCTTTGGTCACTCGGACTTGCCGGACCGTCACCGGTCTAACCCGTCACAGCACGACACTTGGACATAGCCTCCACGCCCCCAGATTGAGACCTCGAGACGCAACACAGGTACTGGCTACCGCAGCCAAGGGACGCCGTACATACCAGATGGAACCAGCAGCGCCGACCGCCACACAAGGATACCGGCCGAGGCCCGCCTAGCCCAGATCATAGCCCGCCTGGCCTAGATCTTGGGTTGTGCCCACACATCCAGCAGACGGCCCCCAAGGCCCTTTGGCCAAGGTCGTCGACGAGGCGCGAGCGGATCGAGCCGCCATCGGCTCTTTGAGCAAGCCACAATGTGTAGCCAAATCTAGTTCCAAATTCAATATTTGGCTTTTGGAACTAGTTCTATACATTGTGAGGCTAGTTCCAAAACTAACAAAAGTGAAAACCGGAGCAACTCCCTGCTCCGATGCCAAATAGCTCTTTCCAAATAAAATAATATTTCTTTATGTACTACTTGCAGGTCGTCTGTATGAGTTAGGAAACTGGCAGCAGAAGTTCAACTTTCTTACTATTTTCTATTCGTTGGTGGGACATCTTAGTGCAGATTTCTGGAACCAAAACGTTGTGGTAGTCTTGCTATATATCAGGCTATAGCCAAATTCAACCCTTTAGCAGATTTAGCCATGGTAACATTGTGGCTGCTCTGAGACAAAGAGCACAAACAAACCCAAAAAATAAACGCAAGAGAAAAAAAGAAACTAAAGCCGATGGCGCCGGATCAACAAAAGCGGACCCGTAACCACTGCATCCACCGAGAAGTCCCACCACGCTCATATGCCTTCGAATTGCCGCGTACTAAGCAACATCTTCAAGAAGGAATACGACAATGATGTTGCTACCGGGACCGATCCTAAGATTTCTCCCGGTACACGGAGTGGAGTGGGGAAGAGGTACACCCGACGCCCTTCAAGAAGGAATGGCGGCACTCGCAGGCTTCACCGCGTCGGTGCTAGCCAAGCCAACATGGATTTCTACTGATCCCAAAAAAATCACAACCCTAGACAATCCGTAGAGCTCCACTAAACTTGCCGCCCACCAACATGTGCCACCACTGTCTTGCAGTTGCCACCGTTCTTTTCTCCGTGTTTAGTTTGCTTATGCTAGTTAATCCTGAGAATTGTGCTGTCATGATATTTATCTTGATCAAATCCATGCGAAAATTACTAATTATTTTAACTCCGGCGCTAAAAGTAGATGTGCGCATGCCACAAGTCGTGACGCGGGCGAGGGGGCTCAACCCACGTCCACATCTTTTTGTCTTGCTATCCACTCACAAAATTTGCGGCAAGTTGATGAGCCATGATTAAACTGTGCCGGAGGGGGTGCAATATATCGTTGGTAGATATATAAACGCCACACACACACTTGTGGTTGCTGCATAATTCTCGGCCGCACGTTCTCTCGCGCGCATAATCATCGTCATATCATCATCTTCACCTCAGCTGGCCTCTCGTCGATTAATTGTACAGTACGTTGACATTGCGCTTGGCAGCGCATTATTCCTCCCGGAAAATAACACTGGAGTATGTGCAATGAGCAATCAGTTAGAGTCGATCCAGCCCAGCCATATGGACGTAGACAAACGTACGCATGAGGCAAAGTAGCTAGTTAGCCCACTGTTGAGACGCTGCCGAGACCAGATCCGGTTCCAGCGTATTCTTTGCTTGCGTCGGGAGGGGCAACGCATGCACGTACCGCATGCAGAGCAAGAGACATGGACGGATGGATGGATAGGTGTGCACGTCTGCACGTATGTACAACAGGCAGGCAGGCTGATCACGAAGTGGGCCGTGCGTGGTGGTGGCCATGTGCGCGCGTGCTGCGCGGGTTAAACAGTCTGTCGCGCGTCGCATGCATATGCATGCATGATCGATCGATCGATCATACTTCTACCCGGACGGTGGTTGCAACGCCCCATCACCCGCCCGGCCACCCGGCCGCATCAAATCACATGACCCGCCGATTGACCTCATCGCGCGCGCATGAATGAATGAATACATACATTTTGCACGGCACATCAGGACCATCCCGTTGTCTCCCTGCCTGCCTGCCTGCCTGCCTAGCTAGCTACCCTCCTTCTTTACAATGTTTGCTCACATTAACACCATATATGTCACGAGGTCTCAGTAACTAACCTTGAAAGCCTGATCTAGAATTTTGTAGACTTGCAGGTCAGATGTCTCTGTCGACGAGATGAAGTGCATCCAAAATTAATTAACCCGGATCGATCGGTCATAGTATATCGCTCACGCAATGTCATTGCTTCTGTACTGCTACTGCACAGGAGAATAGCCACCGACAGAGGGCAGTCACGCAACAGTGCTCCTTCAACCTGGTCTGTCAGCCCCAAAAGCTATTAGTTATCCATGTGGCGCGCATGTATAGTCTCTTTTCATCGGCCGGCAACGTGCAGTTCTCTAGCACTGCTTTCAAACTGCCATGTCTGCTCTATTTTTTTTAACCACCAATCTGTCTAAGTAAATCAATGTCTTTTAGCAGAAGTAGTCCAAGGGTTGAATCACGGTATATAGAAACGCGGCGCCAAATGGCAGAACCACCTGTTCAAAAAAAAAAAATGGCAGAACCAGACCAGACCAGGTTTACTTTTTTTTTGAGCGGACTAGACCAGGCTAACTGTGTAACGTGCTTGCCACATGCGAAAGGTGATACTAAACATAGTGGGCAAAAGATACTACTTCCTCCATCCAAAATAGATGTCTTAGATTTGTCAAAATTTGCATGAACCTATATACTAAATAGTGTCTAAATTCATTTAAATTTTGACAAATCTGAGACATCTATTTTAGGACGGAGGGTGTAGATTTTAGATTTTTTATAAATCACAAATCTCATGTGTGTGAAAGTAAATGTGTAAACAAAGTTTATTTTTAAATAGAAAGCTGGAAAAGAGTTGCACCCTCCCAGAAAATGAAGTGCATTCAGATTAAATACTTCAGATTGGTTCGTTCATAATATCGCTCACGTATTGTCATTGCCTTTGTACGGTGCTACTGCAGCAGGCAGCACCACGGAACTGCACAAGGGAATAGAGCCACGGACGACAGAGCGCAGTCACGCCGAGTAACGCTACACATACCGAGTCACGCCACACTACTCTGTACTCCTTCACCTGGTCTCTCAGCCTCAAAAGCTATTAGTAGTTTTTTTTTCTTGAGGTATCAAAAGCTATTAGCTATCCATGTGGCGCGCATAGTCTCTTTGATCGGCCGGCAACGTGCAGTTCTAGTACTGCTTTGAAACTGCCATGTATGCTCTATTTTTTTTAACCACCAACCTCTCTAAGAGCATCTCCAGCAGACGCTGCAAAATAATGACGCTATAATTTGCTTGGCGGTAGGCCTTAAATGTCTCCAGAGAGGCTGTAAAATAGGGCGCTGCAAATTTTAAGCACGCGCTATTTTGCGCTATCCAAAGCGGTATATTCTGACTTCATTTAGCGCTGCATGTCCGGAGCACTCGCTGCCTAAAACTTCTCCGATCGCGCAAAATAGAGCCTCTGGTTTAGGTCGCTAAAATAGCATAAGAATCAGAACGCTGTATCGAGATGTCTGTGCGCTCTATTTTTGGGCATTGCTGGAGATGCTCTAAGGACATGATTGGTTTGAGTGGCTACCGAGTGGATGGTGAGAGATAACCATTTTTTTTCAGTGGATGCCCTTTATTTGGTTTAGAAGATGAAAGGAAGATTTTGGAAATATTTCCTAAAAAAACTGGTTGAGGGCATCTGCCCAAATCGGTGGTATGAGGCCAACTACTTTTGGCTGGCGTCCCGAAAATTACCAAAGCCCACGTGTTAGCCTCCTTCAGCTGTGATACCTAAGGTCAACGATAGCTCCTGCGCCGCGTCCGCCCAACCCCGAGTTCCTTGCCGTCCTCGGCGAGCACCACCGATGGGATCCCCTGCGCCACCACATCAACGTGCTCCAAGCGGCGCCACCCGTCGCCTAGCTCCGCCATCCATCGCCCAACTTCGTCACCTCTCACTATTCCTGTCCTACTCAAGCAATTGACGCTAGAAGCCGACATCGATGTTCATCTGCATGTGATCCTCTCCCTATTTCTCATCCCCGGGATAATCCCTGACAATGATGTTCATCCGCAACTACATCCGCTGCCGAAAACCATAGGGGGACACACCACCGACAGCCTTGGCATGGCAGATGAGATGGGTCTAGGGAGGAGAGCCAAACAACGAGCTACTCGTCCAGGCGCGGCGGGGCAGGGATGGGTGACGGCCAAGAGAAGAAAGGATATGACGGGTGGACCCCAACCACCTAGCCACGTCTCATCCCCCAACCAAACCAAAAAATTGGCTATCCCTAATTACATATCATCCTTCCAACCAAACAAAAAATTTGGCTATCCCTAACCAGGTGCCTAGGGATATCCTCATCCCCTGAATGTATCCTCTGAACCAAACAACCCCTAAGTAAATCCAAGGGTTGAACCACGGTATATATAGAAATGCAGCACCAAATGGCAGTAGCAGACCAGGTTAATTGTGTAATGTGTTTTCGCTGAAAACGTGTAATGTGCTTGCCACACACACAAAGGGTGTTAGAAGTAGTGGGCTAAATATTTTGACCCAAGTTAGATTTAAGAATTTTTTCTAAACCTTAAATCTTATGTGTGTGGAAGTCCTCTAGACCGTGTTGGTGATAGCTCACATGTATGTGTGTCAAAAGGAGTAGGAGCAAAACTTATTTCTAAATTAAAAGTTGGAGGACATTTGCACCCTTGTAGGAAATCCATAGGATTTTTAGAGGATTCTATTTCTATAGAGCTTGTTTGGTTTGTAGGATTAAAAACTATATGGAATTTTTTTCTACGGGCTTCTTCGCATGCAATTCAATAGGAAAATTCGCTTAGGTCCAACCACCTTGAAATCTTCCTTTCTCTCGATGACAACTATGGCATGCATCTATTCCTTTACACAAGTTCCTGCGTTTTTCTTATGATACAACAAAACAACTATTGTTATAGATTTTTGTGTTTACATTTCCTGTAGGATTTCATATGAGGTGGCATATTAATCCTATGTTTTCCCTATTCCTATGTTTGTGAAATCATGCGAACCAAATGGTCCTTATAAGTTGGATTGTTCCATCACTTAGTGACTGAGAAGAGAAGTATTACACGTGTGCTCCTCCTGCCCTGACACCTCCTCGTGTGTCACAGTTTGCGGAATGAACCGATCTTATTTTCTCTCCTTAGAAAAACATCTCGTTTTTTACAGGCGTGTTAAAAGTTAGTTAGTTCACATCTCTTCCGCATTGTGGGGTAATGTAACCGATCTAAAAGTGCGCAACATTGACTCAACCCATGTGCGCAACATGGCTTTCACCGCAAAAATACACAACGTTGGACTTTTTCCACCTCTCTGTGTCTTTGTGATCCTATACAGGAGAGAGTGAATATGATTTTTAGGAGGCGTTTCGCGCGACTTCTCGCATCTTCACTATAGGTCATCTACCATCCAAGTCGCGCAGTGTTATCGTATTGCCGTCTCCGTCATATCTTTTTCGACCGGTCTTCGCCAACGTTGTCCCTCAACAACGTTACCATTGCATTAACGACCACTTCATCTACAACCGATCAGTACTTACGCCGTATTCCGACATATTGTTCGATCTAGTATGGATGTTGTTGTGATGCACTGTTATTGTTCATGTTGATTAATCCATCTAGCATGTTATAGTCTCACGTGTTAGTAGGCGTTTTCGTCATGTTTAATATTCTAGAGTTAATTATGAAAATATTGCCTAATTATCCAACAAAAGGCTGGCTAGCTAGCCTAGCCGTTGTTTCGCTGTAAAAACAGCAATCCTCGAAAGAACAGGGAAATGCCACAAAGGAACATATGAATGTGCAATCAGCTAGAGCTAGCCTAACAAACATATGTACTACTGTCTGTCTATGACTGGGCCATGTTCTCTTACAGAGAAAGGTGGCACAGGGAAAGTATCCATTTGCGTCCATTTAAGAAGGATCCAGGCAGGGAAGGGCTCAAGGCAGCAACTGGAATGTGTGAGAGGCAGAGATCCATCCACATCCATATTTTTGCTCGGGTGAGTGACAGCTAGCTAGATTGCCCCAGGTTGCATTGTTCTCCAAAACATAGTTCATCATAGGCAGCAGATCATCGCGGCATGAAGCTCTTGTTCCAGTGCCCCTGCTGCTCATGCTTCTGCTTCGTGAGGGCCAAGAAGAGCAGCGAAGTCAAGCAGGGAGGAGGAGGAGAAGACGGGAGCAAATTCCAAGGGAAAGCAGCAGCTGGGAAAACCACACGCATGTAGCTCTCCTTCTTGATTTGCTTGCGCCATTCTGCATGCATGCTGAGCCAGTTCCCATCTTCAAGTTATTTCGGCCCGTCTTCTAGCCTGCTGTCTTTACCACGCTATGTCAAATTGTCAATTGCTTCTTGTAGCACGTCTTTCATTATTTGTTTGATCTTTTGCTTTGGAGATGGCTACTGTCTTTGAAATTCATGACTTGTGAATCAGAAAGTTTCGTATCTTGGTTTTGTGATTGTGTGATCTAGATAAAAGGCACTAATCTCTCCGTCTCGAATTAGATGTCGGAGATTTGTCTAGATTCGAGACAAATCTCCGACATCTAATTTGAGAAGGAGAGAGTGCTATTTTTGGTGAATTCTCCCCCTGAATTTCCCCTTCAGATATTGTAAGCAGGCTTCTCAGCTATTGTTTGTTGTTGTGCTGATTGGCCACCGGTACTTGCTTGCAGAGTGAGAAAGATTCATTAGTTAGCAATGTAATGTTGAGTTCAATTTCTTTAGCATGTAATGTCCGTGACGTTCTATCTATGTCCTTAAAGTAGATTTTTTTTTCAACATTGCGTGGTGTATACGTTGGCAGCGAGACATCATGATGATTTTGTCGGTCTTGAAAGTGAAAACCTTTTCGTTCTTTAGTACCCTCCGTTTAGAAATATAAGATGTTTTAGGTTTGTGAATAAGATGTATCTAGACATCTTTTAGTGTTTAGATTTATTTAAACCTATACACTAAAAGGTGTCTAGATACATCACCTTTACAAACATAAAATATTTTATATTTCTAAACGGAGGAAGTAGATGTTGCTTGAATGCGTGCTGCCGTGTGCTCAGTGTTACACCGGCAACATCTTGAACAAACAAAGGGATATTAAGAGCAAATTCAGATAGCCCGGACAAATCTTTCTTTTTTTCCCGCCATTTTACTATACTTACCGTGTCACGAGAACATTTTAGGTCACGAGAGTCCATCTTGTAACCTCAACTGACAGTCTAGTTGTTGCCAGGTGTGGACAGGGTATAGCCACCCCTTCTACTACCTTACATGTTTGTTTTGCAGCTACTTTTTCTCATGTCAGTTGCATTACCCTACAAAACTCTGCTCACTTTGTCCTAGAAACAACAAAGAAATCTGTGTGCTGCTACGTCTATATAACAACCCAACCAGCCTCCTCATGTACAATCCTCTTCTCAAACATCTTAGCAAGAAATCTCAACAATGGATCTGCACATGAAGGTTTTTGTGGTCATCCTCCTCGTTCTTCTGACGACATCAGGTATGCTTACTGTTAGAACTAGTATCTGAGATACAGCTTCATGGTACTCCTAAAATTACTTGATTTGCTTTATTTCGTCCGTGCAGAGGACGGGGGATTAGTGCAGGTAGCCTTGGCGAGGCAGTGTGAGTCACAGAGCCACAGGTACGAGGGGCCGTGCGTGCACGACGGTAACTGCGCGAACGTTTGCTACACCGAGGGTTTCACCGGTGGCAAATGTGTTGGTTTTCGGCACCGCTGTTTCCAGCGGCGAGGCTCTCGGTAGGGCGAGGTATGGCGCCCGCCCTACCTTGGCTCCCGACGATTTTCTTCCTATATGTATACGCAAAGCTGTGACGCGGACGTGCGATCGATTTTTTTTTACCTGTACTGTGTATATGTGCTAAAGCTGATCGGTTCATTGACTTGCTGGCCGGATGGGCCGTACGGCTTTGGGCCTGCCGCACAACTCGTTGGCTTCCAGAGTTCCAGACTTGAACTGCTCTGTCCTCCGTGCGTCCGTTCTTTTCGCGTCCCCGTCGATTCGCCTGATCAGAGAAACCTAGGCAATCGCTCGCTCGCGGCGGCGTGATCTCCAGGTGCAGGTGCCGGACCGCCGGACCGCCGGATCACCTGATCGAAGGTAGCTGAACCTATCCCAGAAGCTGGTCACTCGCAACAGCAGCAGGGCACCAACGAACGACGCAGGTAGGCCACCGCGATTGGCTTCTTAAATTCTGAATTGTAATTGACAGTAGTGTCTCTTCTCAACCGTAATCCACAGCAGGGTGAGGCCACACTTCAGCATTTGATTCTAAGCAGAGCAATTGAGTAAAACTGAAGATGAACAGAAAGGGAAAGGGACCAAAGGGAGGAAAAGGTATTTTTTCTGAATTTTTGCAATCCGGTAGAACACTAGTTCTTATTTGATGAATTTGTAATTTGTGAATTATGAATTGCAGGTCTCACAAGATATTTTGTGCCAATTTCTAGTGGCAGTAACTCTAAGCCAAGCACACATGAGAGTGGTAATATTATGGTAAATGAAGAGAAAGAACAAGAAGTGGAAAAGGAGACAGAAAATTCTAGAGCCGCCGAACAAGTGGTAGAAGATACTAGAGATACGGTCGAAGCTGTTGTTGAAGAAAATGTCGATGTTCAACAAGAACAAGGTATTACTCATTTTGGTTTGGATGACATCAAATTTGATCCAGGACTTCGCATTCCAATTGATCGATTCCATCCCAATATTAGAGATGATGTTATATTTGCGTATCTAGAGAAGGGTCCAACTCAACCAACTTGTCATAATTTTCCCAAAGATAGAGATGCTAGAAGCTTTCGGCCACAATGGTATAAGAACTTTAATTGGTTGGAATATAGTGTGGACAAGGATAGGGCATATTGCTTCTATTGTTATCTTTTTAAACATGATCGGATGGATGACAAATTTGGTTATGATGTTTTCACCAAATTGGGTTATGACCATTGGAAAAATGCGGTGGCGGCATTCCGTAAGCATGTTGGTGGGTCTTGTAGCATCCATAATAATTCAAGAACAGCTTGTGGTGATTTTAAGAATCAAAGGGCAAGTGTGAAAAGCAAAGTTATAACTTACAGCAAAGACTCCCTAGTCAAGTATGAAACTCGCGTTGATACTTCTTTGGGAATTGTAAGTTATCTAGCATTGCAAGGTGAACCATTCCGTGGACACAATGAGTCCTCTTCTTCTTTGAACAAAGGCAATTTTTTGGAAATGCTTGATTGGTATAAAGAAAGGAATAGGGAAGTGAAGCTTGCATTTGATGAGCTATGTCCTAAAAATGCAAAGATGATTTCCTCAGATATTCAGAAAATACTTTCCAAACATTGTGCGGAGGCAGTCACGAAATATATCAAAGAGGAGATGGATGGTTGTCTTTTCACTGTTCTTATTGATGAATCTCGTGATATCTCGGTCAAAGAACAAATGGCTGTGGTTGTGAGGTATGTCTTCAAGTATGTTAAGTAATTATGTGTTTACTTTTGTTTAATGTAGTATAGTCCAACTAACTGTATCATATTATTGCAGGTACGTGAACAAAAGTGGAGCGATTATAGAAAGATTTTTGTGTATTAAGCATGTCCCAAACACAACATCTGTGGCTTTAAAGAAGGCACTTTTGGAGGTTTTTGTCAAACATGGTCTACTTATTGCAAGATTACGAGGGCAAGGGTATGATGGAGCATCTAATATGAGAGGAGAATTTAATGGCCTTCAGAAGTTAATTCGTAATGAGAACCCGTATGCTTTCTACATTCATTGCTTTGCCCACCAGTTGCAGTTGGTAGTTGTTGCTTTATCAAGATGTTGCAAAGGTCTTGAGGATTTCTTTGACGATGCGAAAGAGATTGCCAATCTCTGTAGTTCATCTTGCAGGAGGATGGATATATTGCTTGATAAGCACAAAGAGATTCTTTTAGCTAAGATTAAGGGCGGAGAGATGCCCACGGGACGAGGGAGAAATCAGGAAACAACCTTATGCCGACCTGGAGATACAAGATGGGGTTCTCACTACACAACCTTATCTCGTATTGAATCAATGTGGGATGCAGTGATAGAAGTTTTGGGCATTGTTGAGGATGACTCTCGTAATCCAACTAAAGCAGGAGGTTATGTTCATAAAATGGAGACTTTTAGCTTTGTGTTCATGATGAAGATGATGTTAAAACTGCTGCGTATGACAAATGATGTATCTCTTCTATTACAAAAGAAGGATCAGAATATTGTTCAGGTATGTGATGGGTAGTATTTTATGGTTGTACTCCCTATGTTTACTTTATTGATCTTAACTTTTTAATTATATCATTTCAGGCAATGTCTTTGGTTACAGATGTGAGAACACGATTGGTGAATTGGAGGAATAATGGTTGGGAGCAACTCTTGGAAGATGTCAAATCATTTTGCACTGAAAATGAGATAACAATCCCAAGTATGGATCAAATGGTAACAAAATGGGGTAAAACAAGAAAAGGGGGGAAATTCCAGGTCACCACTGATCATTTTTATCGTGTTGACACGTTCTATGCTGCCATAGACTCTATTATCACTGAGTTTGATCATCGCTTTAATGAGATATCTTCGGAGGTTGTTCAAAACTTCTCTTGTCTTGATCCAAGAGACTCGTTTGCTAGGTTCAATGTGAAAAAGCTTGCTCGTCTTACAGAGATTTACCATGAGGATTTCTGCACCAGGAACTGCTAGAGGACCTTAATTTCCTTATGCATACTTGCAGATCTATAAGTATGTATGAATCTGCGAATAAAAATGCGCTAGTTGTTGGAGTTAATTAAATGAATAAAAATGCGACTTTTTTTCGCCCCTATAGTAAAGGATGTAATAATGTTGTCACTTTCCCCCCGCTGGAGTGATAATGAGGTAATCACAGAAAACTCCCGGTCTCCTGTTTCGTCACAACCATGCGGTTCAGCAAACATAAGATCTACCCCTCCAATCCATATTACTTGTCGTTGAAATGAATGTATCGAGGAGGTGACTCTACTTTGTCGGTCCGAACCAAGAAATCCGTTAGAAATGTTTTGAAATGGATATTGTTCTCTCTTTGATCAGGGATTGTTATATGAAAAGAAGCGGGGTTTGAAAAAGGGAACGGAATGCTCAAACCGGAACTGCTAGAGGAACGAATTTTCAATAGCATAACTTGGGCTCCTAGAATATGGCGCCCTTGGGACAATCTATTTGATTGCAGGGTTTTGTTTTGTTCAGAAGCAAAGATATCCACGGGGGCCGGTTCGTTCGTCCTATTCTGCTATTCAGGACCAAGAGGTACTGGATTCTCTTTCGGATAGGCCCTGAAAGGAGAAGAAAGGCTGAAATGCCAACGGCCCTTCGTGAGGAGGTGGCAGCTCTCAGGCTGTTGTTGGCGCATGGTGGTGTTTCTTTGGAGCTGATGGAGGCAATGACCTTCTGATGGTCTGGGGCTCGCCAAAGCGCATGATTCGGTGGCGCTTGACTCGTCTGAGCATAATTTGTCGGTGGTTGAGGAAGAGCAACTCTACGGCTGTCTCTCTCCTCGTGGCCCGTTATCACATTCTGTTGTGTCTGCTGCCTCTGAGTGTGAGGGCATGGACTTGCACATGGCTCAAGCGCTTGGCTTTGAAAAGGGTGGTGGTGTCGACATTGATGTCTCTCTCTCGCCCGAGTTTGGTAGGTCTATGGTTTCCACAGGTGTTGAGGTTGCTAAATTAGGAGTGTTGTCTCCTATGGCTGGAGCTATCGTTGCTAGAGAGATATGTGATTTTCTCGCCACTTTGGTTGTTGCCTATCCTGGATCTAACATAAGAGGTGGTGCTAGGACAAGATCGGTCTTTGGGAAGAAGAATCAAGCAAGTAGAGTGGTGCTACAAGAAAAGCTTCTGCAGTTGCTTCACGGATACTCGTCGGCATGGTATAAGTGTTGTGGTTGGTGTGTCGCTTGTGCGGCTCTGTGGGTCGTCTCTTAGACTTGGCTGTCGGTTGCGTGTGGGCGTTGCCGCTGTGTTGTTGGTGTTGGTTGTGCTTGGCCTGTTGTCGGGGTGTCGTTGTTGTAGGTTTTCGCCGGTTTTCTCCTTAAAAAACGTGCACCTTCTTCTTAATTAATGGATGAGGCAAAGCTTTTGCCTCCGTTTCAAAAAAAAAAAAAATGTATCTAGTACTAAAACATGTCTAGATACATCCATTTAAGTGACAAGTAATATGAATCGGAGAGAGTACTAGATCTTAGGCTCAAAATACTGAACAATGCTGCCATCAAGAAAAAATAAAGAATATTTGGTAATTAATTAGTAGTAATAAATATTAAGATTTACTTAGTTTTTTATTCTTAAAATATCGCATGCCAAGCTATTCTGTAAGTAAATGGCAAACGATACTACCATATGAGAATATGCTTCACAAATATTTTGGTGTGCTTCTCGACTAGTCTCACTACAGGAAACAGGAAAGGCGCCGACGGTCATTCTCTACGACGATGGCAAAAAGTCAGGTCCGTTGGTGTAGGTGGATGGGCTCGGTAGCCGGGCGACGATCGTCGGCGTGGGCGGAAGCGACCATCATCGGCGTAGCCCGGATGTTCGAGCGGTTGCCATCGGCGTAGATAAGGCCCTCGGCATAGACCGCCACATGGCCCAGATGACCGGCCATCTGACACAGTTTGACACTTGGGCCGACAGTCAAGTCGTCGACGTAGCGGCTGGTCTGGCCCAGCGGGCCAAACGTGGGCTGACGGCATTGCCGCTGGCGTAGGCGCCTCCTAGGCAAGCGGGACGGCGACACGTGACAGGCTGGGCCGACGGCATTGCCGTCAGACGTAACGGCCGTCACCCGCTTATGTGGGCCCCGCTGACGGTACGCCGACGATGTATACACCGATGGCTCGTATCGTCGTCGGCCTGTGCGTATACGCCAACGACCAGATATGGGGCAGAACACCGTTGGGCAGACGTCGAGGGCAATCAGGGGCTATGCCGACGGGCGCTGGCCGTCGACGCCTGACGTGTTTCCTGTAGTGTCTTGTCCGGAGCTAGGATCAGTATGACGGTACCTAGTTCTCCCGTAATATCACTCAAAGGTCTTCTAATTGTCTAGCTTTATGTTTTGAATCATTTGTGCATACCTTCATTTGAGTCAAGTTTCAGTTGGTTGTCACACACCGTGCAAGACAACGAATCAATGTTCCCTAGGTACTGTCCGTTTTTAGGACCAAACATAAACAATATTGGAAATGCAACATATGACAAACAACTAGAAGGAAAATTGAGATCTAAATTATGGAAAAGTTGGGAACACTGATGCTTTGACCTCTATAAATTATCATCGAGGTGAAGCTCTTGCTGCAGTGCCCTTCTGCTCGTGCTTCCCTTCGTCAGAGCTAAGATCAAAGAGTTGTGAAGGCAAGCAGGGAGGGCGAGTAGCATCTGGGAAACCACGGACATGTAGCTCTGGTTCTTGATTTGCATGCATATATGCGTGCTGAGCCAGTTTTTATATACCCTGAGTTCTTTCGGCCAGTCTAGCTTGCTATTTATATTCTCATGTTGATTGCTTCTTGTAGCACGTCGTTCAGTATTTTTTTTCTTTGGATTTTATGAGTTTTGAACCAGAAAGGCATAATCGTTTTGGTGAATTTGCCAATTATTACATTTTTGTTTGCAGATTACATCCTCTCCTCAGTTTTGGTAAGTAACATTCTCAGCCATTGTTTCTTGTGTTCATTTGTCAGTACATCCAAGGAAAAAGATTAATTCGCAATGCGACTTGAGTTTTTCTTCAGTAATGTACTGTTTGGGTTGTGGACAATGTTTTGCTTGGGTGTCTAGTGCAGTTAGCTGTACCTCCTGCCCACTAGAGATCATACTTTGATCAACTGGTTTGATGTTCTACGTATCCGATTAAAGCAAAATAGTACTGGCTGCTACGTGGACAAGACCTGGCCACCCCTCTTACCACTTCCTTTTTTTTCTGGTAACTCTACCATTTCTCATACCAGTTACAGTACTACCCCACAAAAACTTGTTTGCTTATCCCTGAAGTAACAAACAAAACCGTGTGCTGCAATGCCAAAAAAAAAAGGGAAAACCGTGTGCTGCTACAAGTATATAACGCAGACGACCCCTCCCCCGTCTACAGCGTCTACTTCTCTCGTACTGCATCATACAATCCATCTTCACCTTTCACAGTAAATTGTAATGGATCTGTCCATGAAGGTTTTTGTGGTAGCCCTCCTGCTTCTTGTGGCCACAGGTACACATGCTTAATATATCAAAATTATCTTAGATGACTGATGATTAACACGGCTACAATTATGTGAGGTAAACTGATTTGCTTTGTTTTGTCCTTGCAGAGGACCATGGATTTGTGCAGATGGCTTTGGCAAGGGACTGCCAGGCACAGAGCCACCAGTTTGTGGGACTTTGTTTGAGCGAAACCAACTGCGCAAGCGTTTGCCTCACCGAGGGTTTCACCGGAGGCAAGTGCGTTGGCTTACGACACCGCTGTTTCTGCACCAAGATCTGCTAGGTGGCCCTACTTTCTCCATTCATACATACGTAGATCTATATGTATGTATGTATAAATATGCTAAGAAAAAAAGTTGTTCGGTGGAGATTCATGAATAAAAAGAATCGCATCAACTTCGTGTGATTTGTTTGATGTAACAATGTTGCACTTCTGTTGCCATTTCTTCAATCATAGTGTAATCACATAAAACTATTCGGATTGTAGTGTACCATCTCCCGTTTTGTCTCACGCAAGTGCCTCCAGATCTAGAGATCTTGGAAATATGGAGCAATGATGTTGTGTGGAAACAATTAATGAGGGGATATTTGGTAATTAAATAGTCATAAATAATTGGATATTAACTTATTTTGTTTATTCTTAAAACGTCCCATCCAATCTTTTTTTGTAGTTTTCTCAATATATATCAAATTGTACTATCCCGCACCACGGTGTTGCACTTCCCTAGACGATTTCAAAAAATGAAGAACACAATAATGGTGAAAACAAATGATGTGAACTCGAAAATATGGTTTTCTTTTAGATTTTTACGGAAAGGAGGATCGCTGGATATATTATTGCTTATTCAACTGTGTCAAGCAAAGCCAGTCATACGATGCTAAGCAAATCAGATAAAGAGAGAAACCAAGGCCATCCAAAATGGACCATCCTGTGAAAACATCTTCGCAATTCTATCACTAACTATGGCACATGACTAGACACAAGATAGAGGGTTATACTTCACACATATTCGTATTGCCTCTCAAGTACTCTCATCTGGATCTAGGATCAGTATAATGGTACCAAGTGCTCTCCCATGCGGGGTTTGGTTTACCAGGCGGTAAGTCTGGTTACTTTTCGGTAACCGCATTTCCCGAGCCTACCCATGGTAAACACGCTAACAAACCAAAAAAATACCAAATTATTTTGGAACTTTCGAATTTAAACATTTAGACATATATAAATGGTTCATGTTTTCTTTTGTGCTCTCTAAGCAGATATGGGAGAGTGGTAGCGTGATGCGGTGATGGCATTCACCCCGAAAGGTCGCTGGTTCTGTTACCATCAATATCATCTACAAAGTTATTTTAGAACCAAATTACCACTTCCAAAAAAATTTGAATACAAAACTTGTATGAATTGTTTTGGACAATAATTGCTCGGTATGAAGGGAATATGCCCTGAGAGGCAATAATAAAGTGTTTATTATGTGTATTACAAGTATATGATAGATTTTTATTTTGCATGCTATAATTGTATTAATACGGAAACATTAATACATGTGTGTTTAATAAACAAACAGAAAATTCCTAGTTATGTCTCTCTCATAAACTAGCTCGTTGATTAACAAGATGATCAAGGTTTCCTGATCATGGACATTGGATGTTGTTAATAACGGGATCACAACATTAGTGTAATGGTGTGATGAACATTCATCCGAAGTATAGCATTACGATCAAAGTCATTGAGTTTATATTGCTATAACAACTTACGAAGTAATCATAATCCTTAGACCATGAGATCATGTCAATCACTAACACCGGAAGAGTTTCTTGATAACATCAAACATCACACCGTAATAGGGTGATTATAAAGATGGGTTCAGGACTAATAAAGTGTTATGTCGAGGCCCATGTATCGAGAGTGGAATTTGTTCACCTGATGACGGATAGATATACGCTGGGCCCTCTCGGTGATATCACATTGGTTAGCTTGCAAGCAAGTGATTTGATCACTAGAATGTTATATCACGGGAACAAGAAAAGAGTGCATGTCAGTAATGAGATCAAACTAGGTATGGAGATACCGATGATCGAATCTCAGACATGTATTATATCACGAAACAAAGGGATTAAGATACTAGCGTAAAAGGTTCCGACGATCACAAGAAAGTCATCGTTGAATGTGTGGGAGTCAGTATGGGTCTCCAGATCCCGCTTCTGATTATTGATCCGAGAGGGGTCTCGATCATGTCCGCATTATTCACGAACCGTAGGGTGACACACTTAAGAGACACCGACATCCAATTGGAGCAAAAGTTTCATTCCGGAAAGAATAACAAGCGCAAGAATTTATTTCACTAGATACCGAAACGGGTTTTCGGGTGAAATTGCATAAAGTGGTTATGCATGTGAAATAGAATTCTAGCAAGGGGTTATATGTGAATGTTTGTCATTAAAGTAATTGACAGAATTCTGAATAAATAAAAGAGTTTTATTTAATGAGAGTTTGCATTAAATTTGGTGGAAATTTAATGGCAAGTTTGAGTGGGATTTTGAGTGGAGGGATTTGAATGGATTTTTGTGAGTGGAGTGTCCACCCACATGAAGAGGGGAGGGCAAGGGGGCATCCCCCATGCGTCGGCCACCCCCTTGGGGTTCCTCTCATATAAAAGGCACCCCTCTCCTTACTTCTCACTCACACCTCCTCGTGAAGGATCTCTATCCCCCTCTAGAATTTATCCCCCATGGTCTCGGACTAGCGAGATACATGTTCCCGGTGGCTTTTCGGCAAGAAAGAGTTGTGCTTCCGCTGAATCGCTGGAGCGAGGATGCGGAGGTTGCTCGGTGCCTCGGACGTGTGTGCGAGCACGGATGCGCTGCTGATTTGCGGCGCTAGGACTTCCTCTCGATCTTGAGATCAGCAAGAGATTGTCTACATCAACCACGAGTTTAACTCGTTAAGCTTTGTCGGTCTTCAAGGGTATGTTCTCTACGGATATACATCTGCCCATTGTTTGTATCTAGTAGATAGATCTTGGTACATAGTTGTTCCCATCGTAGGAAAACGTTTGTTTTCTATGCTGCGAACCCTACGGTGGTATCAGAGCCGGATCTATGCGTAGATGCTTTACACGGGTAGTACACATATGAGTATGTGGGCGATGATGATCATGTTGTTGCTCCTTAGTTGTAATTTTGGATATTGGTGGCATAGTGGGATGGAGCGGCCCGGACAAACTTTACATGTCCTCGCACATGAGACCTGGTCCATGCTTGACATGCAACTAGTTTTCATAAGTGGCTAGCGGGTGTCTGTCTCTCCTACTATAGTCAATATCTATTTTGCAACGAGTTGTCAACAATTTGGTCATCCTCGTTGTGGTTCATGTTCGTAGGTATGAACGGTTCTATCTTCAAAAGCCCTAAGCCACGTAAAATTTGCAATGGATAAACTAGAGGCGTCTAGTTTAGATTGTTGCTGGGCTAGTGTTATGATATAGTGATGTTGTAAGTAGAAGTATGAGATGATACTCTTACAACACACATAACGTGTAAGTTCCATAGACCTTGGCCCTACACATATAGGTATGATAGTGATCATACCACGGTGCACATGGTAGAGATCATATGCGGGAACCATATCATTCCACTAATAAACATGAGATGTTTGATAGCATCTTATATTGCTTGTTTGGCATTTTATTAGCATAATAAGATGATCCCTCATTTAAATATCAAGATAAGAATGTGTTCTTTCTTTAGTATGCACTGATTATGTTTTCGTCGCTCCAAGACATCACGTGATGATCGGGTGTTCTTGGATCCACGACCATATTTCGGGTGTAAGACAGTTACACACGCGAATACTAAGGTTCTTCCTTGGCTAGCCTAGCATGTACAGACATGGCCTCGGAACACAGACCGAAAGGTTAAGCATGAGTCATATAGTTGATATGATGCCCATTTGATGCTCGCCTTTGAATCTACACCGAATCACGTGATGATCGGATTTGGTGTGGTGTATTTGGTTCATGTAATCACCAAAAATACACGAGGGATGTCGTTTTTGAGTGGGAGTTCATTCGTAATGTGGATAAGTTGAACTCAATCTATCATAAACTTAGTCTAAACTTTACAAATTCTGTTGTAGATGGCACCACCTGCTTTTAATTTCAATGAGTTCATAGAGAAAGAGAAACTTGCAACGAACGGTAGCAACTTTACCGAATGGGCCATGAATTTGAGGATTCTCCTCTCTGCTGCACAAAAGCAATATATGCTAGAAGCGCTGCTAGGCCCCCCACCTTTTGAGGATGCCCCTCACGAGGATAAGAATGTCTATCAGACTCGTCAGGAGGACCACAACTTAGTTCATTGCGACATATTGTATGGGCTAGAGCCGGAACTTCAAAAGCTTTTCGAAAACGGCAATGCATTTGATACAATGGGTGAGTTGAAAATGATTTTCGACACACATGTCTTTGTGAGAGAGCTACAATGCTTGAGAAAAGTTCTTTAGCTGCATGATGGAAGAGCCTGACTCGTAAGTGAGCATGTAATCAAGATGTCGGGTTACGCCGATAAGCTTGTGTTCTTGGGAATATCGATTCCCATTGACTTAGGAATCCATCATGTTCTGCAGTCTCTGCCACCTAGCTATAAGAGCTTTGTGATGAACTATAATATGCAAGGCATGAAGAAGCCTCTCCCCGAGCTTCTGTCAATGCTTAAAACTGCAGAAGTGGAGATCAAAAAGGAACATAAAGTGTTGATGATCAATAGGAACACTGGTTTCAAGAAAGACAAGATGGGAAAACTGAAGGGAATATGCCCTGAGAGGCAATAATAAATTGTTTATTATGTGTATTCCAAGTATATGATAGATGTTTATTTTGCATGCTATAATTGTATTAATACGGAAACGTTAATACATGTGTGTTTAATAAACAAACAGAAAGTTCCTAGTTAAGCCTCTCTCATAAACTAGCTCGTTGATTAACAAGATGATCAAGGTTTCCTGATCATGGACATTGGATGTTGTTAATAACGGGATCACAACATTAGTGTAATGATGTGATGAACATTCATCCGAAGTATAGCATTACGATCAAAGTCATTGAGTTTATATTGCTATAACAACTTACGAAGTGATCCTAATCCTTAGACCATGAGATCATGTCAATCACTAACAGGAAGAGTTTCTTGATAACATCAAGCGTCACACCGTAATGTGAGGTGATTATAAAGATGGGTTCGAACTAATAAAGTGTTATGTTGAGGCTCATGGATCGAGAGTGGAATTTGTTCATCCCGATGACGGATAGATATACTCAGGCCCTCGGTGATATCACATTGATTAGCTTGCAAGCAAGTGATTTGATCACTAGAATGTTATATCACAGAACGAGAAAGAGTGCATGTCGATGCGAGATCAAACTAGGTATGGAGATACCGATGATCGAATCTCGGACATGTAATATATCGTGAGACAAAGGGATTAAGATACTAACGTAAAGGTTCCGACGATCACAAGAAAGTCATCGTTGAATGTGTGGGAGTCGTATGGGTCTCAGGATCCGCTCGATTATTGATCCGAGAGGGTCTCGATCATGTCCGCATTATTCACGAACCGTAGGGTGACACACTTAAGAGACACCGATATCCAATTGGAGCAAGTTTCATGCGAAAGAATAAACAAGCGAGGAATTTATTTCACTAGAATCAAAACAGTTTTCGGGTGAAATTGCATAAAGTGGTTATGCATGTGAAATAGAATTCTAGCAAGGGGTTATTTGTGAATGTTTGTCATTAAAGTAATTGACAAAATTCTGAATAAAATAAAAGTTTTATTTAATGAGAGATTGCATTAAATTTGGTGGAAATTTAATGGGATTTTGAGTGGACTTTTGAGTGGAGGGAATTTGGAGGAGTTTTGTGAGTGGAGTGTCCACCCACATGAAGAGGGAGGGCAGGGGCAGCCCCATGCGCAGCCACCCCTTGGGTTCCCCCTCCTATAAAAGGAGCCCTCCTCTCACTTCTCACTCACCTCCTCGTGAAGGATCTCTCTCCTCTAGAATTTATCCCCATGGTCTCGGACTAGCGAGATACATGTTCCCGGTGGCTATTCGGCAAGAAAGAGTTGTGCTCACTGCATCCTGGGCGAGGAGGCGGAGGTTGATCGGTGCCTCGAGCGTGTGCGAGCACGGATCTGTTCTTGATTTTGGCGCTAGGACTTCCTCTCGATCTTGAGATCGGCAAGATATCGTCTACATCAACCACGAGTTGAACTCGTTAAGCTTTGTCGGTCTTCAAGGGTATGTTATCTACGGATATACATCCCGTTGTTTGTATCTAGTATAAATAGATCTTGGTATATAGTTCACATCGTAGGAAATTTTTGTTTTCTATCTGCGAACCCTTGATGGTATCGAGCCGGATCTGCGTAGATACTTTACACGGGTAGTACACATATGAGTATGTGGGCGATGATGATCATGTTGTTGCTCCTTTCTTGTGATTTTGGATATTGGTGGCATAGTGGGATGAAGCGGCGGACAAACTTTACATGTCCTCGCATGAGACTGTTCCACGCTTGACATGCAACTAGTTTGCATAAGTGGCTAGCGGGTGTCTGTCTCTCCTACTATAGTCAATATCTATTTTGCAAGAGTTGTCAACAATTTGATTATCCTCGTTGTGGTTCATGTTCGTAGGTAAGAACGGTTCTATCTCGAAAGCCCTAAGCCACGTAAAACTTGCAATGGATAAATTAGGCGTCTAGTTTAGATTGTTCTTGGGCTAGTGTTATGATATGGTAGTGTTGTAAGTAGAAGTATGAGATGATACTCTTACAACACACATAGCGTGTAAAATCCATAGGCGTAGATTTACACATATAGGTATGATAGTGATCATACCACGATGCACATGATAGAGATCATCTCAAGGAACCATATAATTTCACTAATAAACATATGATGTTTGATTACATCTTATATTGCTTGTTTAGCGCTTTGTTAAGCATAATAAGATGATCCCTCATTTAAATATCAAGATAAGAATGTGTTCTTCCTTTAGTATGCACCGATTATGTTTTCGCTCCAAGACATCACGTGATGATCGGTGTTCTTGGATCCTCGACCATACTTGGTGTAAAAGCAGTTACATACGCAAATACTAAGGTTCTAACTTGGCGAGCCTAGCATGTATGAGACATGGCCTCGGAACACGTAGAAAGGTTAAGCATGAGTCATATAGTTGATATGATGCCCATTTGATGCTCGCCTTTGAAGCTATACCGACTCACGTGATGATCGGACTTGGTGTAGTGGATTTGGTTCATGTAATCACCAAAAGGACACGAGGGATGTCGCTTTTGAGTGGGAGTTCATTCGTAATATAGATTAGTTGAACTCAATCTATCATACACTTAGTCTAAACTTTACAAATTACATTGTAGATGGCACCACCTTTTATTTTCAATGCGTTCATGGAGAAGAGAAACTAGCAACGGTAGCAACTTTCTTGAATGGGCCATGAATTTGAGGATTCTCCTCTGCTGCACAAAAGCAATATGTGCTAGAAGCGCGTTAGGCCCCCACCTTTGATGATGCCCCTAACGAGGAGAAGAATGTCTATCGGACTCGTCGGAGGACCACAACTTAGTTCATTGCGGCATATTGTATGGGCTAGAGCGGAACTTGAGCGTTTAAACGGCAATGCATTTGATACAATGGGTGAGTTGAAAATGATTTTCGACACACATCTTGCTGAGAGAGCTACAATGCTTGAAAAGTTCTTTAGCTGCATGATGGAAGAGAACCTCCGTTAGTGAGCATGTACTCAAGATGTCGGGTTACGCCGATAAGCTTGTGTCCTTGGGAATAACGATTCCCATTGACTTAGGCATCCATCGTGTGCAGTCTACGCCACCTAGCTATAAGAGCTTCGTGATGAACTATAATATGCAAGGCATGAAGAAGTCTCTCCCGAGCTTACATCAATGCTTAAAAGCTGCGAAGTGGAGATCAAAAGGAACATCAAGTGTTGATGATCAATAGGAACCTTGGTTTCAAGAAAGACAAGAAGGAAAGCGGAAGGGAAGTAAGGCGGCAAGCTGTTGCCGCACTGAAAAGAAACCCGAGTTGGACCCAAGTGTCGAAAAGTGCTACTATTGTAAGGGATGACCCTTTGGGCAATCCCCAAGTATCTGGCGGAACAAGAAGGCCGGCAAGGCAAACAAAGGTATATATGATATACATGTTATTGATGTGTACTTGATTAGTGCTCGATAGCACACGGGTATTTGATACCGGTTCATTGCTAATATTTGTAACTCGAATCGATTTGCGGAGCAGCGACCGCAAGGGGTGAGGTCGAGATGCGTGTCGGCAATGGATCAAACGTTGATGTGATCGCCGTCGAACGCTGCCTCTCCACTTACCGTCGGGATTAGTCATAAACTTAAATAAATGTTATCGGTGCCAGACCGAGCATGAACATTTATGTCTGGATCATGTTTGATGCAAAGTGGTTATTCATTTAAATCTGAGAACAATGGTTGTTCCATTTATATGAATGAAATCTTTTATGGTCATGCACCGATGATGAATGGTTTATTTCATTAGATCTCGATGATAATGTTACACATATTCATAATGTTGATGCTAAAAGGATTAAACTTGATGATGATATATCCGCATATATGGCAATCTTTGCTCTAGGTCATATTGGCATTAAGCATGAAGAAGCTCCATTCGGATGGACTTTTAGAAACACTTGATTATGAATCATTTGATACATGTGAGTCATGCCTTATGGGCAAGATGACTAGAACGCCGTTTCCGGTTCAATGGAGCAGGCGGCAGTTATTGGAAATCATACATTACGATGTATGTGGTCCAATGAGTGTGTCGGCGAGGTGGATATCGTTATTTTGTTACTTTCACGGATGATTTGAGTAGATATGGTTATATCTACTTGATGAAACACAAGTCGAAACCTTTGAAAAGTTCAAGGAATTTCGAATGAAGTGGAAAATCATCGTAATAGAAAGATCAAATTTCTACGGTCCACCGTGGAGGTGAGTATCTAAATTCTGAGTTTAGCACTCACATGAAAGAGTGTGGAATTGTTTCACAACTCACACTGCCGGAACACCACAGCGAAATGGTGTGTCGAACGTCGTGTCGTACTTTAGATATGGTTCGATCTATGATGTCTCGACGGACTTGCCGTTGTCATTTTGGGGTTATGCACTAGAAGCTGCTGCATTCACTTTAAATTGGGCACCATCTAAATCCGTTGAAAAGACACCGTATGAATTGTGGTTTGGAAACAAACCTAAGTGTCATTCTTAAAGTTTGGGGTTGCGATGTTTATGTGAAGAAACTTCAACGGATAAACTCGAACCCAAAAGCGGAAAATGCGTCTTCATAGGATACCCTAAAGAAACTATTGGGTATTCCTTCTATCCAGATCCGAGGGCAAGGTTTTTGTTGCCAATGGATCCTTTCTAGAAAGAGTTTCGCGAAAGGTGTGAGTAGTCGGAAGGTAGAACTCGAAGAGGTTGTGGAACCTTCTCTTCAAAGTATGGCGAGTAGCCTTGTAGCGGAAGTTGTTAGGAGTTGGCTCCACTGTTGAAGAGGAACTAATGATAATGATCATGAAACTCGAAGAGAGTACTACCGAACCTCGCAGGTCAAGCAGACGCGTCAGACTCCGGTATCACGGAAATCTGTCATAAATTTCATGGTTGATGAAAATAATGACCTGCGACGTATGAAGAAGCGATGATGAGCCAGATTCCAACAAATGGTTAGAATCCATGAAATCCGAGATGGAATCCTTGTATGAAAATCAAGTTTGGAACTTGGTGGAATTACCTCACCAGAAAGGCCGTGGAGAACAAATGGATTTTCAAAGGAAAGCGATCTTGATGGTAATGTGACCATCTATAAAGCTCGACTTGTCGCAAAGGGGTTTCGACAAATTCAAGGAGTTGACTACGATGAGACTTTCTCTCCGTAGCGATGCTAAAGTCGATTAGGATTATGTTAGCAATTCTGCATATTTCGATTATGAAATATGGCGGATGGATGTCAAAACGCGTTTCTCAATGGTAATATTGAAGAAGAGTTGTATATGATACAACCAAAGGGTTTGTCGATCCTAAGGATTCTAACAAGGTGTGCAAGCTTCGATCCATCTATGGATTGAAGCAAGCATCACAAAGTTGGAATCTCCGCTTTGATGAGGTGATCAAAGAGTTTGGATTCGTCCAAACTTATGGAGAAGCTTGTATTTACAAGAAAGTGAGTGGGAGCAATGTGGCATTTCGATATTATATGTGGATGACATATTATTGATCGGAAATGATATAGAACTTTTAACAGGTGTTAAAGTTATCTAAGCGACAAATTTTCAATGAAGGACCTAGGTGAGCGTCATATATATTAGGCATAAAGATCTATAGAGATAGATCTAGGCGCCTAATAGGGCTATCATAAAGTACATACCTTGATAAGATTTTAAAGAAGTTTAAAATGGACAAGTAAGAAGGGTTCTTACCTATGTTGCAAGGCAAGGCGTTGAGTAAGACTCAAAGTCCCGGCGGAAGAAAGAGAGATAATGGACAAAGTCCCTATGCTTGACCATAGGCTCTATAATGTCACGCCATGCTATGTACAAGACGGATGTGGCACACGCTATTAGTTTGACTAGTAGGTACCAATCGGATCGAGTTGAACCTTTGGATAGCGGTCAAGAATATCCTTAAGTACTTAAGAAGAACTAAGGATATGTTTCTTGTATCTGAGGAGGTGAAGAAGAGCTCGTCGCTAAGTGTTATGTCGACGCTAGCTTTGACACCGATCCGGATGACTCTAAGTCTCAATCCGGATCGTATTTCTCATGAATGGCGGGCGGTTAGTTGGAGGAGCTCCAAACAACTGTGGTAGCGGGATCAACAACGGAGGCGAATATGTTCTTTGCTTGAGCGGCTCGAAGCGATTTGGATGAAGGAGTTCATATCCGAACTAGGAGTTGTGGCAAACGCGTTGGACCCAATGGTGATCTATTGTGATAACAATGGTGCCATTGCCAATGCCAAAGAGCCAAGGTCTCACAAGCATTCCAAGCATATTAGCCGGTTTCACTCCATCCATGAGCATGTCAAGGATGGAGATATAAAGATTTGTAAGTACATACGGATCTCAATGTAGCAGATCCGTTGACTAAAACTCTCCCTAGAGCAAAACATGATCAACACCGAACTCAATGGGTGTTAGATATATCACTATGTAACTAGATTATTGTCTCTAGTGCAAGTGGGAGGCTGAAGGGAATATGCCCGAGAGGCAATAATAAATTGTTTATTATGTGTATTCCAAGTATATGATAGATGTTTATTTTGCATGCTATAATTGTATTAATACGAAGCGTTAATACATGTGTGTTTAATAAACAAACAGAAGTTCTAGTTAAGCCTCTCTCATAAACTAGCTCGTTGATTAACAAGATGATCAAGGTTTCACGATCATGGACATTGGATGTTGTTAATAACGGGATCACAACATTAGTGTAATGATGTGATGAACATTCATCCAAGTATAGCATTACGATCAAAGTCATTGAGTTTATATTGCTATAACAACTTACAGTGATCCTAATCCTTAGACCATGAGATCATGTCAATCACTAACAGGAAGAGTTTCTTGATAACATCAAACGTCACACGTAACGGTGATTATAAAGATGGGTTCGGAACTAATAAAGTGTTATGTTGAGGCTCATGGATCGAGAGTGGAATTTGTTCATCCCGACGGATAGATATACTACGGGCCCTCTCGGTGATATCACATTGATTAGCTTGCAAGCAAGTGATTTGATCACTAGAATGTTATATCAGGAGCGAGAAAAGAGTGCATGTGTAGCGAGATCAAACTAGGTATGGAGATACCGATGATCGAATCTCGGACATGTAATATATCGTGAGACAAAGGGATTAAGATACTAACGTAAAAGGTTAACGATCACAAGAAAGTCATCGTTGAATGTGGGAGTCGTATGGGTCTCCAAATCCGCTTCGATTATTGATCGAGAGGGTCTCGATCATGTCCGCATTATTCACGAACCGTGGGGTGACACACTTAAGAGACACCGACATCCAATTGGAGCAAAAGTTTCATGCCGAAAAAGAATAAACAAGCGCGAATTTATTTCACTAGATCACAAAGCAGGTTTGGGTGAAATTGCATAAAGTGGTTATGCATGTGAAATAGAATTCTAGCAAGGGTTATTGTGAATGTTTGTCATTAAAGTAATTGACAAAATTCTGAATAAAATAAAAGAGTTTTATTTAATGAGAGATTGCATTAAATTTGGTGGAAATTTAATGGGATTTTGAGTGGACTTTGAGTGGAGGGAATTTGGAGGAGTTTTGTGAGTGGAGTGTCCACCCACATGAAGAGGGGAGGCAAGGGGCCCCCATGCGGCACCCCTTGGGGTTCCCCTCCTCCTATAAAAGGCCCCTCCTCTCACTTCTCACTCACACCTCCTCGTGAAGGATCTCTCTCCCCTCTAGAATTTATCCCCATGGTCTCGGACTAGCGAGATACATGTTCCGGTGGATATTCGGCAAAGAGTTGTGCTTCGCTGCATCGCTGGGCGAGGCGGAGGTTGCTCGGTGCCTCGAGCGTGTGTGCGAGCACGGATCGCTAGCGATTTCGGCGCTAGGACTTCCTCTCGATCTTGAGATCGGCAAGAGATCGTCTACATCAACCACGAGTTGAACTCGTTAAGCTTTGTCGGTCTTCAAGGGTATGTTCTCTACGGATATACATCCGCCCGTTGTTTGTATCTAGTATAAATAGATCTTGGTATATAGTTCACATCGTAGGAAATTTTTTGTTTTCTATGCTGCGAACCCTTCAAAAACGGAAGGGAAGTAAGGGCGGCAAGCCGGTTGCCGTGCCTGAAAAGAAACCCCGAGTTGTACCTAAGTCTGATACCGAGTGCTACTATTGTAAGGGGACTGGCCACTAGAAGCGCAATTGCCCCAAGTATTTGGCAGACAAGAAGGCCGACAAGGCAAACAAATGTATATATGATATACATGTTATTGATGTGTACTTGAATAATGCTCATGATAACTTTGAGTATTTGATACCGGTTCAGTTGCTAATATTTGTAACTCGAATCAGGGGCTGCGAAACAAGCGACCGCTAGCAAGGGTGAGGTAAAGATGCGTGTCAGCAATGGATCAAGCGTTGATGTGATCGCCGTCGGAATTCTACCTCTCCACTTACCGTCGGGATTAGTTATAAACTTGAATAATTGTTATCTGGTGCCTACACTGAGCATGAACATTGTATCTGGATCGTGTTTAATGCGAAGTGGTTATTCATTTAAATCCAAGAACAATGGTTGTTCTATTTATATGAATGAAATCTTTTATGGTCATGCACCGATGATGAATGTTTTATTTCTATTAGATCTCGATAATAATGTTACACATATTCATAATGTTGATGCTAAAAGGATTAAACTTAATGATGATATATCCACATATATGTGGCACTGCCGTCTAGGTCATATTGGCGTTAAACTCATGAAGAAGCTCCATTCAGATGGACTTTTGGAATCACTTGATTTTGAATCATTTGATACATGTGAGCCATGCCTTATGGGCAAGATGACTAGAACGCCGTTTCGGTTCAATGGAGCAGGCTGATTTATTGGAAATCATACATTATGATGTATGTGGGCCAATGAGTGTGTCGAGGTGGATATCGTTATTTTGTTACTTTCACGGATGATTTGAGTAGATACGGTTATATCTACTTGATGAAACACAAGTATGAAACCTTTGAAAAGTTCAAGGAATTTCGAGAATGAAGTGGAAAATCATCGTAATAGAAAGATCAAATTTTTGGTCCGGTAGTGGAGGTGAGTATCTAATTCTGAGTTTAGCACTCACATGAAAGAGTGTGGAATTGTTTCACAACTCACACTGCGGAACACCACGAAATGGTGTGTCGGAACGTCGTGTCGTACTTTATTGGATATGGTTCGATCTATGATGTCTCTGACGGACTTGCCGTTGTCATTTTGGGGTTATGCACTAAAGCTGCTGCATTCACTTTAAATCGGGCACCATCTAAATCCGTTGAAAAGACACCGTATGAATTATGGTTTGAAACAAACCTAAGTCATTTCTTAAAGTTTGGGGATGCGATGTTTACGTGAAGAAACTTCAACCGGATAAACTCGAACCCAAAGCGGAAAATGCGTCTTCATAGGATACCCTATGGAAACTATTGGGTATTCCTTCTATCACGATCCGAGGCAAGGTTTTTGTTGCCAGAATGGATCCTTTCTAGAAAGAGTTTCTCGCGAAAGGTGTGAGTAGTCGGAAGGTAGAATTCAAGAGGTTATTGAACCTTCTCTTGAAGTATGGCGAGTAGCCTTGACGCTAGAAGTTCCGAGTTGGCTTCCCTGAAGAGGGAACTAATGATAATGATCATGAAACTCGAAGAGAGTACTACCAAACCTCGCAGTCTAGCAGACGCGTGCGGCTCCCGAGCTATCACGGAAACTGTTATGAATTTCATGGTTGATGAAATTGATGACCTGCGACGTATGAAGAAACGATGATGAGCAGTTCCAACAAATGGTTAGAAGCCATGAAATCCGAGATGGAATCCATGTATGAAAATCAAGTTTGGAACTTGGTGGAATTACCTCACGGCCAAAGGCCGTGGAGAACAAATGGATTTTCAAAAGAAAAGCGTCTTTGATGGTAATGTGACTGTCTATAAAGCTCGACTTGTCGCAAAGGGGTTTCAACAAATTCAAGGAGTTGACTACGATGAGACATTCTCTCCCGTAGCGATGCTAAAATCAGTTAGGATTATGTTAGAAATTGCTGCATATTTCGATTATGAGATATGGCAGATGGATGTCAAAACCGCGTTTCTCAATGGTAATATTGAAGAAGAGTTGTATATGATACAACCAAAGGGTTTTGTCGATCCTAAGGATGCTAACAAGGTGTGCAAGCTTCAGTGATCCATCTATGGATTGAAGCAAGCATCATGAAGTTGGAATCTCCGCTTTGATGAGGTGATCAAAGAGTTTAGATTTGTCCAACTTATGGAGAATCTTGTATTTACAAGAAAGTGAGTGGGAGCAATGTGGCATTTCTGATATTATATGTGGATGACATATTATTGATCGGAAATGATATAGATCTTTTAAACAGTGTTAAAAGTTATCTAAACAACAAATTTTGAATGAAGGACCTAGGTGAAGAGTCATACATATTAGGCATAAAGATCTATAGAGATAGATCTAGGCGCCTAATAGGGCTATCGCAAAGTACATACCTTGATAATATTTTAAAGAAGTTTAAAATGGACGGAGGTAAGAAGGGGGTTCTTACCTATGTTGCAAGGCAAGACATTGAGTAAGACTCAAAGTCCGGCTACGGCGGAAGAAAGAGAGATAATGGACAAAGTCCCCTATGCTTCAGCCATAGGCTCTATAATGTACGCCATGCTATGTACAAGACCGGATGTGGCACATGCTATTAGTTTGACTAGTAGGTACCAATCGGATCCAGGTTCAGAATACTGGATAACGGTCAAGAATATCCTTATGTACTTATGAAGAACTAAGGATATGTTTCTTGTGTACGGAGGTGAAGAAGAGCTAGTCGCTAAGTGTTATGTCGATGTTAGCTTTGACACCGATCCGGATGACTCTAAGTCTAAATCCGGATACTTATTTCTCATGAATGGCGGAGCGGTTAGTTGGAGGAGTTCCAAACAACCTGTGGTGGCGGGATCAACAACGGAGGCCGAATATGTTGCTGCTTCGGAAGCGGCTCACGAAGCGGTTTGGATGAAGGAGTTCATATCCGAACTAGGTGTGGTTGCAAGCGCGTTGGACCCAATGGTGATCTATTGTGACAATAATGGTGCCATTGCCAATGCCAAAGAACCAAGGTCTCACAAGAATTCCAAGCATATTAGGCGCCATTTTCACTCCATCCGCGAGCATGTCAAGGATGGAGATATAAAGATTTGTAAAGTACACACAGATCTCAATGTAGCAGATCCTTTGACTAAAAATCTCCCTAGAGTAAAACATGATCAACACCAGAACTCCATGGGTGTTAGATTCATCACTATGTAACTAGATTATTGTCTCGAGTGCAAGTGGGAGACTGAAGGGAATATGCCCTGAGAGGCAATAATAAAGTGTTTATTATGTGTATTCCAAGTATATGATAGATGTTTATTTTGCATGCCATAATTTTATTAATACGGAAACATTAATACATGTGTGTTTAATAAACAAATATAAAGTTCCTAGTTATACCTCTCTCATAAACTAGCTCGTTGATTAACAAGATGATCAAGGTTTCCTGATCATGGACATTGGATGTTGTTAATAACGGGATCACAACATTAGTGTAATGGTGTGATGAACATTCATCTGAAGTATAGAATTACGATCAAAGTCATTGAGTTTATATTGCTATAACAACTTACGAAGTAATCCTAATCCGTAGACCATGAAATCATGTCAATCACTAACACCGGAAGAGTTTCTTGATAACATCAAATGTCACACCGTAACAGGGTGATTATAAAGATGGGTTCAGGACTAATAAAGTGTTATGTCGAGGCCCATGTATCGAGAGTGGAATTTTTTCACCTGATGACGGATAGATATACTCTGGACCCTCTCGGTGATATCACATTGGTTAGCTTGCAAGCAAGTGATTTGATCACTAGAATGTTATATCACGGGAACAAGAAAAGAGTGCATGTCGATGTGAGATCAAACTAGGTATGGAGATACCGATGATCGAATCTCGGACATGTAATATATCACGAAACAAAGGGATTAAGATACTAGCGTAAAAGGTTAAGCGATCACAAGAAAGTCATCGTTGAATGTGTGGGAGTCGTATGGGTCTCGGATCCGCCGATTATTGATCCGAGAGGGGTCTCGATCATGTCCGCATTATTCACGAACCGTAGGGTGACACACTTAAGAGACACCGACATCCAATTGGAGCAAAAGTTTCATGACGGAAAGAATAACAAGCGCAGGAATTTATTTCACTAGATACCGAAATAGGTTTTTGGGTGAAATTGCATAAAGTGGTTATGCATGTGAAATAGAATTCTAGCAAGGGGTTATATGTGAATGTTTGTCATTAAAGTAATTGACAAAATTCTAAATAAATAAAAGAGTTTTATTTAATGAGAGTTTGCATTAAATTTGGTGAAAATTTAATGGCAAGTTTGAGTGGGATTTTGAGTGGAGGGATTTGAATGGATTTTTGTGAGTGGAGTGTCCACCCACATGAAGAGGGGAGGGCAAGGGGGCAGCCCCCATGCACCGGCCACCCCCTTGGGGTTCCCCCTCTCCTATAAAAGGCACCCCTCTCCTTACTTCTCACTCACACCTCCTCGTGAAGGACCTCTCGCTCCCTCTAGAATTTATCCCTCATGGTCTCGGACTAGCGAGATACATGTTCCCAGTGGCTTTTCGGCAGGAAAGAGTTGTGCTTCCGCTGCATCGCTGGAGCGAGGAGGCGGAGGTTGCTCGGTGCCTCGGACGTGTGTGCGAGCACGGATGCGCTGCTGATTTGCGGCGCTAGGACTTCCTCTCGATCTTGAGATCGGCAACAGATCGTCTACATCAACCACGAGTTTAACTCGTTAAGCTTTGTCGGTCTTCAAGGGTATGTTCTCTACGGATATACATCCGCCCGTTGTTTGTATCTAGTAGATAGATCTTGGTACATAGTTGTTTCCATCGTAGGAATTTTTTTGTTTTCTATGCTGCGAACCCTACACAATATTCAAAATCTGGCTTTACATTTTAAATCATTTCGTCACACCTTCATTCGTGTCAAAATTAGTTTGTCATGCACTACGCAAGGCTACAGATCCATGTCCCAGTAATCCGAGGTGTATTTTGCTCACTAGTGTGAGACCCTAGGTACCATCATTTATAGGGGACAAACATATAATGTTTTGGGCATGCAATATCCAACAATTAACAAGCAGGCCAATCAAGATCTAAATGATGTAAAAGTTCCAAAGTCTCATTTTACACCCATCCTTAAATGAGATCTGCTTCAGCCTCTCAAACAACTCGGCTTGCATCAACTCATCCATCATCATGATTCCCATCACCACTACACACTAACCTCAAACACGGTGATTATATATTTGATCGGTTCCTCTGAAAAAATAATCTACCAAACATATCTCCATGAGCATCTATAAAACCATGCCATGAATCCACCATTGCATAAACCTATAGTATATTGCTACACTAGGAAGCAATGATGAGACTGGAAGATCTTTCATACTGCCATAATGAAAGATCTTTTTGAAGGGTTCGCAGCATAGAAAACAAAAATTTTCCTACGATGGGAACAACTATGTACCAAGATCTATCTACTAGATACAAACAACGGGCGGATGTATATCCGTAGAGAACATACCCTTGAAGACCGACAAAGCTTAACGAGTCCAAACTCGTGGTTGATGTAGACGATCTCTTGCCGATCTCAAGATCGAGAGGAAGTCCTAGCGCAAAAGCAGCGCAAGTCCGTGCTCGCACACACGCTCGAGGCACCGAGCAACCTCCGCCTCCTCGCTCCAGTGATGTGAAGCACAACTCTTTCTTGCCGAATAGCCACTGGAACATGTATCTCGCTAGTCCGAGACCATGGGGATAAATTCTAGAGGGAGAGATCCTTCACGAGGAGGTGTGTTGTGAGAGGAGGAGAGGGGCCTTTTATAGGGAGAGGGGGCACCCAAGGGGCATGGCGCCCAGCCATGGGGCTGCCCCACCTCTTCCACATTCATGTGGGTGGAGCTCCCACTCAAAATGAAAAGCCTCCTCCCATTAAAAGCCTCCACTCAAAATCCACTCACATGCATTAAATTTCCACCAAATTTAATGCAAGCTCTCATTTAAATAAAACTCTTTTATTTATTTATTCAGAATTTTGTTAATTACTTTAATTAACAAACATTCACATAAAACCCTTGCTAGTATTCCATTTCACATGCAGAACCAGTTTAGCAATTTCAACAAAAGCAGTTTGATTGTCTAGTGAAATAAATTCCTGCGCTTTCCTTTTCTTTCGGCATGAAACTTTTGCTCCAATTGGATGTCGGTGTCTCTTAAGTGTGTCACCCTACGGTTCGTGAATAATGCGGACATGATCGAGACCCTCTCGAATCAATAATCGAAGCGGGATCTGAGACCCATCCGACTCCCAGACATTCAACGATGACTTTCTTGTGATCGTCGGAACCTTTTACGCTAGTATCTTAATCCTTTTGTTTCGCGATATATTACATGTCCGAGATTTGATCATCGGTATCTCCATACCTAGTTTGATCTCGTTACTGACATGCACTCTTTTCTCGTTCCCGTGATATAACATTCTAGTGATCAAATCACTTGCTTGCAAGCTAACCAATGTGATATCACCGAGAGGGCCCAGAGTATATCTATCCGTCATCGGGATGAACAAATTCCACTATCGATCCATGGGCCTCAACATAACACTTTATTAGTTCTGAATCCATCTTTATAATCACCACATTACGGTGTGACGTTTGATGTTATCAAGAAACTCTTAGGTGTTAGTGATTGACATGATCTCATGGTCTAAGGATTAGGATCACTTCGTAAGTTGTTATAGCAATATAAACTCAATGACTTTGATCGTAATGCTATACTTCGGATGAATGTTCATCACACCATTACACTAATGTTGTGACCTCGTTATTAACAACATCCAATGTCCATGATCAGGAAACCTTTGATCATCTTGTTAATCAACGAGCTAGTTTATAAGAGAGGCATAACTAGGAACTTCCTTTTTGTTTATTAAACACACATGTATTAACGTTTCCGTATTAATACAATTATAGCATGTAAAATAAACATTTATCATAAATAAGGAATACGATAATAACCTCTTTATTATTGCCTCTCGGGCATATTCCTTGATCTCCCACTTGCACTAGAGACAATAATCTAGTTTGAAAACTTTGTGTATTGAACACCTATGGCTTTACGGTGTTCCAAATACGCAATTGCAAGTGGTTGACATAATCTACGGATCGGCGCGGTCAGGTGTGTATTCATGTCTTTGCGTCTTCACGCATCACTCATTCTCCAATGAGATGGCATTGTATAAATTTGGTCTTCGGTGAGACCTTTAGTTCCTTGGGGTTAAAACACGTCGATACTATTGTCATACAATATATCTTTAGTGTTAGCCCGCTATAACCACACCTTAGTTTGATAACAAACTACTTGACACAAATTCCCTCCTTTCGCTACTATAGCGGTCATATACTTAGCCTTTTGTTGTAGTATTCGTCACAATGTCTTAACTTTGGAACTCTTCCAAATCCATCATGGAATCTCCTTTCCATTACATTGTGCCACCCATAGTTTAAATTGAGATAAACTTAATTTGTATCTTGTGACAAAACTAGTATCAATGTAACGCTTTACAATGAACTATTTGTAATTGTTTGTCACCTCTACACAAATATATTCTTAGTTCTTCCAAAAGATCATAAGAATATCCTTACTATAGTCCAATGATCATTTTATGATTCATTCTGGTATATGCTCATAACACTTAGAGCATAGGACATATCTGGATGTGTACATATCATGGTATGATTGATCAAAACATTCTTGTGATTTCACTCATCAAGTGTCAAAACACTTGAATCTTGTTTCACTTATCAAGTGTCGATACACTTGAATCTTGATTCAATTCCTTTCCATGTGACAAGAACTGTTTCTTGTCATTTCTATATTGAACTCCTTCAATATCTCATATATGTACGTTTTGGCATAACCATATTAGCGTCATCGTCTATCCACTATAGACATTCATGCTGAATATTCGGGTTTTGCCTAAGTCTTTCATCGAAATGAAATTCTTAACCATTGTCAATAAAATATACATCATTTCTAATCAACAAGATGTCCTCCACATAATGTATTAGAAATATGTCTCAAACTCACTTAATTTCTTGAAAATACAAGCATCTTCATCGTCTCCGGATGAAAACTCGTTTCATCATGGTGAAGATTCCAACTCATGATGCTTACTTCAACCATTGAAGTTTGCATGCCCTTTTAGCATCCTTTGAATTTAACAAAACCCTTTGGACCGTGTCATGTACACGCCCTAGGTAACCATTCTATTAGAAGAACTTTGTTTTGTTTATTCATCTACCATATACCAAATTATATGTAGTGGTTGCTACTTTAATCCGTCAGACTAAATATCGCTATGAAAGATCAAATCTTGTCATAGTCAACTCCTTGAACATTGTCGTAAAATACTTTACGACATGTCGACTATTTCATAGATGTGAAACATCCATGTCATTTCTTTATAGATCCAAATCGACCGATAGGTTTTACACCTTTCGGAGGGTCTTCCAAGTTCAAAACATGATTTCTCGTGTATGGAACTATCACGGATTTTATGGCTTCAAGCCATTTGACGAGTCGAGGCCCATCATCGCTTCTTTGCATATAGTCGGTTCATCATTGTCAAACAATAATGATTTACTCTCAAATCTTAGTATTTGATTGTTTAACCCTACTTGGTTCAATAGGAACTTAGATCTCGTGACCACAACCTTTGAGGCACATAAGCTATGAGCATTATGGCTGCCTCGGAACATTTTCCTGCCTGTAACTCAGCATATTTAAGGTTCATTAACCTTACCAAAGTTCTATTGTCCTCCCACTTAACTTTTACGAAAAATTCCTTTTCAAGAAACTTCACGTTTCAAGCGACAAACCCTTTTGTCCTTGGTGTTATGGAGGAATAACCAATTGTTATTGAAATAACCTACAAAGACATGCTCATCCGACTTTGGTTGTAAACATCTTACTTATGTTTAGTATACAAAATTTAAGAAATGACAACTTGGGTTTTACCCCAAACCATAACTTCCATGGTGTCATTTCAAGCGGATCTAGATGGAGCTCTTTTTCGATTAAAAGCGGTAGTCTCTAAAGCTTTAATCTTTTAAAACATAATGGCAGTTTATAAATAACACCTTTGACCCAACCATGTCAAACAAGGTTTCGTTACAAATCTCAAACACTCCATACTCCTATGGTGTTTCGGGAGATGTAAATCTAGGTGTTTTGCTAAACTTGTAACTCAAATAAATCCCTTTTATGATAAAATCATAATTCATTTATTTTTCTTGTTACACTTGTAACTCAAATAAATCCCTTATGATAAAATCATAAACCATTTATTTTTCTTGTTACAATGATTTTTCACTTCATCTTGAAAATCTTTGAAACATTTTCAAATATTTCATACTTCTTTCTCATTAAGTGAACATTCACTCAAATTTCCGGAGAAATCATATGAAGTTGAAATCCATCGCTTACGACTATACATAATGGACTACATACATCGATATGTATAAATTCCAATATTTTAGTCGTTCGTTCTTCTTTGGCCTTTGAACGAAGTTTTAATTATCCCGAGGAAAGTCTCACAAGCGTCACTTGATCAAATCAAAGACTCCAAAAATCCATGAATATGGAGATTCTTCATGTTCTCTTTCCAATATAATTTAAATAGCGATGTCACTTCGTAAGTGATCTTTCAATCATTTGTCTTGCGACATTTTAGCATTAGGTTTTATGGATGTGATTTCTCCAACTAGATTTGTAAATCATCCATCTTATATGGAATACGGTAATTATTTGAACAACCTTTGTTCTTATAATACCTGATTCAAATAACAATTATTAAAACAAATCTTGAAGTCAAGCTTTGATGTCAACGAGAAATACAAACAACGGTTTGTTTGTTTTCGATGAACATCATCACATATTCTCTTGCTAGTTACTTAGGCCATTGTGGTTCATGAATTGCGTCATTCCGTATGAAATTTCATACCAACCAATTCGGTATCCAATACCCAAGAACCACATTGTTTAACAAGCAAAGAATACAACCATAACATGTATATCATATATATACCTAAATTGGATATTTCCAATCTTTTCTTTTCTGCCAAATATATTTTATAGATTCTCTTTCAGCATTTCCTTTTCCTTTTTAAAAGAAACTATCAACATCAACAGTGGCGCCATACACATGACACATAGTCCAAAGCGTGTATATTCAAATAATGATACCTTTGGACTTGCACTTTGAAGTAGATCACCATCATCAAAATGATCGGTATTCTTTCAAAATCCATTCTTTAGTAATCTTTTAGTGTAGTAAACACTTTACATACATCTTCTATTCACCCTTATCATGACGACTTTCATGATCAAGCTACTGTAGCTTATAAAGGCGAATCGTGAGTATAACATTACTTTCCAAAACCCTTTTGGATGATTAGGATGTCTAGCATCTCCAACCTTTGTAAATTCTCATCCAATATGAGAACATATATATACTCTATCATATTGCAACCAAAACATTGTTTGATATCGTTATATCGCCACACATGATGGTTTCAAACAATTCTTTCGGCTCCTAGATAAACTTGATATTTAAATCAAGAATCATGGAGGCAAATATGATACTTAAGATACTAACATCGAATTATTACTCTTGATTTAATATCAATTATTAAATCTCACGAAGTAAATAAAGTTTCTGAAAGTTTGCAATAGGACTTTAAACTTTAGATTGACACTCAACACAATACGATACCGGTTAAGTAAAGTATATATCCGTAATTCTATAGTTCTATTATCTCAATTACAACTATGCATAAGGTGGTGAACGAATGCCAATGACTACAACAAATTATGCAAGTTCACTTTGATTTAATTTATGATAAATTGAGTTCTACTAATCCAAATTAGAAATGAACTCCCACTCAAAACGACATCCCTCGTGTCTTTTGGTGATTACATGAACCAAATCCACTACACCAAGTCCGATCATCACGTGAGTCGGCGTGAGCTTCAAAGGCGAGCATCCATATGGTCATCATATCAAAACATATGACTCATGCTTAACCTTTCGGTCCGTGTTCCGAGGCCATGTCTGCAGACATGCTAGGATCGCCAAGTAAGAACCTTAGTATTCGTGGTGTGTAGCGTCTTACACCCGAGATATGCTCGTGGATTCAAGTACACCCGATCATCACGTGATGTCTTGAAGCGACGTAAACATTGTCGGTGCATACTTAAGGAAGAACACATTTTATCTTGATATCTAAATGAGGGATCATCTTATTATGCTAATAAAACGCCAAACAAGCAATATAAGATGCTATCAAACATCACATGTTTATTAGTGGAATGATATGGTTCTCATATGATCTCTATCATGTGCACCGTGGTATGATCACTATCATACCTTTATGTGTAAATCCAAGGTCTATGGAGTTTACGTTATGTATGTTGTAAGAGTATCATCTCATACTTCTACTTACAACATCACCATATCATAACACTAGCCCAAAGAACAATCTAAACTAGACGCCTCTAATTTATCCATTGCAAATTTTACGTGGCTTAGGGCTTTCAAGATAGAACCGTTCTTACCTACGAACATGAACCACAACGAGGATAACCAAATTGTTGACAACTCGTTGCAAATTAGATATTGACTATAGTAGGAGAGACAGACACCCGCTAGCCACTTATGCAAAACTAGTTGCATGTCAAGCGTGTAACAGGTCTCATGTGCGAGGACATGTAAAGTTTGTCCGGGCCGCTTCATCCCACTATGCCACCAATATCCAAAGTACAACTAAGAAGCAATAAAATGATCAACATCGCCCACATACTCATATGTACTACCTGCAAAGTATCTACGCATAGATCCGGCTCGATACCCTTTGAAGGGTTCGCAAGATAGAAAACAAAAATTTTCCTACGATGGGAACAACTATGTACCAAGATCTATCTACTAGATACAAACAACGGGCGGATGTATATCCGTAGAGAACATACCCTTGAAGACCGACAGCTTAACGAGTCCAAACTCGTGGTTGATGTAGACGATCTCTTGCCGATCTCAAGATCGAGAGGAAGTCCTAGCCGCAAAAGCAGATCCGCATCGTGCTCGCACACGCTCGAGGCACCGAGCAACCTCCGCCTCCTCGCTCAGCGATGCAGCGAAGCACAACTCTTTCTTGCCGAATAGCCACTGGAACATGTATCTCGCTAGTCCGAGACCATGGGGATAAATTCTAGAGGGAGAGATCCTTCACGAGGAGGTGTGTGTTGTGAGAGGAGGAGAGGGGGCCTTTTATAGGGAGAGGGGGCACCCAAGGGGCATGGCGCCCAGCCATGGGGCTGCCCCACCTCTTCCACATTCATGTGGGTGGAGCTCCCACCAAAATGAAAAGCCTCCACTCCCATTAAAAAGCCTCCACTCAAAATCACTCACATGCATTAAATTTCCACCAAATTTAATGCAAGCTCTCATTTAAATAAAACTCTTTTATTTATTTATTCAGAATTTTGTTAATTACTTTAATTAACAAACATTCACATAAAACCCTTGCTAGTATTCCATTTCACATGCGTAACCAGTTTCACAATTTCAACCAAACAGCTTTTGGTGTCTAGTGAAATAAATTCTGCGCTTTCCTTTTCTTTTCGGCATGAAACTTTTGCTCCAATTGGATGTCGGTGTCTCTTAAGTGTGTCACCCTACGGTTCGTGAATAATGCGGACATGATCGAGACCCTCTCGAATCAATAATCGAGCGGGATCTCGAGACCCATACCGACTCCCACATTCAAAGATGACTTTCTTGTGATCGTCGGAACCTTTTACGCTAGTATCTTAATCCTTTTGTTTCATGATATATTACATGTCCGAGATTGATCATCGGTATCTCCATACCTAGTTTGATCTCGCATCGACATGCACTCTTTTCTCGTTCCCGTGATATAACATTCTAGTGATCAAATCACTTGCTTGCAAGCTAACCAATGTGATATCACCGAGAGGGCCCAGAGTATATCTATCCGTCATCGGGATGAACAAATTCCACTCTCGATCCATGGGCCTCAACATAACACTTTATTAGTTCTGAATCCATCTTTATAATCACCCAGTTACGGTGTGACGTTTGATGTTATCAAGAAACTCTTCCGGTGTTAGTGATTGACATGATCTCATGGTCTAAGGATTAGGATCACTTCGTAAGTTGTTATAGCAATATAAACTCAATGACTTTGATCGTAATGCTATACTTCGGATGAATGTTCATCACACCATTACACTAATGTTGTGATCTCGTTATTAACAACATCCAATGTCCATGATCTGGAAACCTTTGATCATCTTGTTAATCAACGAGCTAGTTTATAAGAGAGGCATAACTAGGAACTTCCTTTTTGTTTATTAAACACACATGTATTAACGTTTCCGTATTAATACAATTATAGCATGTAAAATAAACATTTATCATAAATAAGGAATACGATAATAACCACTTTATTATTGCCTCTCGGGCATATTCCCTTCACTTTTGGTCTCGTCCTATTCATACCCCTAGGAAGCAAGCACTCAAATAGTCCAAGTCCATAACAAAAACATGAAAATATCGGACATATAATACAATATTGACAATGGAAAAAATACTTACTAAATTGAGTAACATAGTGCAAAAGCAACTTTGAGATGGTACCAACATCGAAATCTCGATATTACCTGATTCTAAAGCGTAACACATAGGGAAACCCCAAAAGACATGATTCCCTAATTCATGTTATAGAGGTGAATTTTGGTACTATCATTACTTAAGCTTTATAAGGCAAATGAAACTTATCCAACCCAAGTTATCGAGCCCTAGTAAGAGAGGTAAATCTTATTATATACTTATGACTTACCTCGGTACCGGAACCGTGTCTCCAAGAGGTTTCTAGGGTTATGCTTGAGGGTTACTAGGCTCTAGATAAGCAACAACGAGATACGTCCAACATATTTGATATCATAATTCCTTTTTAGATTACGTCTTGCTATACTCAGTATGATTCTTGGAACCACTCAAACAACTTAGAGAAAGTCTAGTCTGCTAGCTTCAAGCAATGCTTTCATAGATTCTTACATGACCACATCTAGTGGCTAAACCCCTGCTTGTGGTACCACATAAATATTAACACTCAGTGGATTTTTTCCCTTGATCATTTTGTCATAAAACATCAAAAATCTTTTTGAGGGTAGAAGCACTTATAAGAGTCTGGTCTAGTGGAGGCACTAGCCTTTGCATAGTGACCTTACGAAAACCCCTAGCAGTCTATCATGAACCTTGTGATGTGGGACCACCGACGACAAGTTTAAGGCCTAAATCAATGTAACAAGGTGAGTGGATAAAAAATATGCATATGATCCTAGGGGCGGCTAGGCTTAGTGTTTGGACCGTATGGTCAATACCCTCTGATACCCATGCAAAAAAGATATGTCTTTGCAAACACTACATATCTAAGTCTTGGAAAATCTTCCCCGCAAAAAAAAGTCTTGGAAAATCTTGAACATAACCACGCACATAAGCAGTTTAATTTTCTATCAAACCATTTGCTATGATTTTAGAAAATGAGAAAAAACTAAGAAAGTAAGTTTATATATTATGAGTATTTAGGTAAAATTTGGATCATAATCCCGTGTTAGGTTATTTCTGAGGCAAGTTTCACGTATGCTAGATGACTCCTACACGAATCACAAAACGGTCCACGACTAAGATTTTGAGAGATGTGATCGGGTTGAAAAAAATCCCAACTCTAACATGTGGCTCTATTATAATGGATCTAATTAATTTTAACTATGTTGTCTCCTAACTTTTTCTTGCGAACTTGTTGTCTCATGTTTTTCGAGACAATGATGTCTACTAAATAAATATCCGACCTTTTCTTAAAAAACCAACCTCATAAGAAGAAGTACCCCACAAGTTTAAGAACACACACAAACCATTAGTTCTTTCGCTTGTTCTTCCAATTCTAGTTTCCATTTTTTAGTTTTAAACATTCATACGAATATCTAACAAATAAAGTCTGAATGTGGAGATTAAATGTGTATATATTTTTAAAAATATTGTTTATGAGGTTTAGAAAGTTTCCTTTAGTTCAAATAAATGACCATGTGAAATTAAAACATATTTTCACACATTATACTTAAAAAATTCATAAAAATATTTATTCGGTTTAAAATTATTGTTCACAAGGTTAAAACATGTTTACATATTACACAATGAAACTCCATAGGATTTTTTAAAAAGAACAAACAATAAAACAAAATAAAGGTGAAAAATATAAAAAACTAAAGTGAAACACAAAAAAGAGAAAATAGAGAACGGAAACACGAGAAGATAAAAGAGAAACACAAAACGAAAAAAGAAAACAAAATAAAAAACACAGAGCCAAAAGAAACATATATGGGCCGGGGGCGGACGCTTCAGACGTCGGTCAGCGTCAAATAGGATTCACCAACGTGACCAGCCCTCAGCCCGAACTCAAACAGCAGAGCGAGGGGAGCGCCTAGACCACCTGTGCCGGCGGCGTACCACCCGGCGGCGCGCTTCTTCGGCGGAAGCGGCGTACCTCCCGGCGGAGTGTTTCCCCGACGGCAGCAGCGGCTCCATCGGTCTCTCCTCCATGGTGTGCCCTCTCTTCTCCCGTTCCCACTTCTTCTCTTGCTGTTCCATGGTCTAAATCCAAGTCTTGGGAATTCTATAGCGCTAAAACGATTGATTGGGGATGGATGTTGTTGAAGACTTGAAGTTTCATCAGAATAATCTCCCCTAATCCTCTTATATTCTTCCAATTGTACGAATTTTGTTGGTATTTCTACATCATCGGCAGTGGTCGTCTATTTTTCCCTAATTTCCAAATCAACTTATCCCCACTCGGTTTGTTTTTAGCTGCAGTTCACGTGGATTTCACGGTTATGGTAGAAATCAGTAACGGAGCAATCTTTCAATGTTATTTTTCTAAAGCCCAATCTTTCAATGGCATTTTTCTAAAGTCTGAATCTTTTAATGGTATAGAACCAGCGCCCCTACCTGCTCGCCTCACGCTGCCCACACCTGCTCGCCTCGCGCCGTCCAGCTACCTGCTCCGGCGCCGCCTCTCGCCTGCACGCCCACTCCCTGCACGCTCTGTGGTAATCCGGCAAAAAAAGTATAATTGAGTGCTGTATTTTGGCACTTTGGGTTTTGGGTTTTTGTTTGGGGAAGAGTCGGGGCGACCAGAGCAGAGCGACGATGGCTGCGGCGAAGAAGGGGACGGTGACGCCGCTGGGCGCCGTGTTCTCGCCGGACGATACAAGGAGGGCCGTGTCCCATGTGGCCCAGGCCGTCGCCGACCGCCGCGCCGAGCTCGCGCGCGTCCAGGGCTTCTTCACTGACAACGCCGCCCTCGTCTCCCTTGTCCAGCGGCTCCCCGACGAGCTCTCCCACGAAATCATGGTTCCCTACCCACCCCTACCTCAGCTTATCTCCCGTTTCAGCAGCACAGTTACTTGTCTCGAGCTAATTTGGTGATTTGTTTGTCTGGTTCGCAGGTTCCCTTTGGCGGCGCCGCATTTTTCCCAGGGAGTTTGATCCACACAAATCAACTCCTTGTATGGCACTTCATTTTTTCTATTTTGGTTCTACCTGGCCTGTCTGGATTCTGGAACTGCAGCATGATAGCTTACGATTTTGTGTTTTCCTTAGGTGCTTCTAGGGGATGGGTACTATGCTGATAGGTCAGCGAAGCAGACGATAGAGATACTGCACAGGAGGGGGACGGAGTTGGAAACTCAAATGGAAGCGATCAAGGCAACCATCGCTAACCTTGAGGCTGAGGCCAAGTTCTTCGAGTCCACCGCTGCGGAGGCTTCTGTAAGGCTCTTTCTTCTGTCTCATGATATATCTCAGGGATGTTGTATTGGTATACTAGTGTTCAGCTAAGTTGTGGTCACTGGTAAGGGAAAAAGGAAAATGAATTGTGAATTACAGTAGACTTTATTAGTTCACATGTGGACTCTGCAATTGAGCTACTCATACAGTATGCCGGCTAAGCTATATCGTCACATCCTTAGACTGAAAGTTGGGTCCTGCTGCTTGCCAACATGTAAATCTACGCCCTGCTAAATAGTTTGCTGTTCTGAGATCCTTCTATATAATATGGGCGGGATCTTACTATGCAGAATACATTGAGGTGCAGCAGTATAACCTTCTACCCAGTGGCACTAAATCGAGTTACTCACATGTTGGTCTTCACTCTATTGTTCTGTTGTGGCTTGTGGACTTTGCTTCTGTGCAAAATTACTTGTCATTGGATGCTTAATTATGTTGATGCCTGCAGGAGGGTCTTGTTGAAATAAGGGAAGAGTATGAGGAGACAGAAATAAATTCTTCAAAATCAGGTAAGCATTTGGAACTATAGTTTAGGGTTTAGGGTTTAGGGTTTAGCATTTGGAACTATAGTTTATTTAGGTACTGATATTCTGCATTATATTGTTTTCAGGATGTATTAGGCTCTTTCTGTTATCTTAGTACGGTGAAATGTAATATTGATGTTGTACTGTTATGCATATCCCTCTTGTGAGTCCTTGGGGTTATTTGGCTGTGGGGTATATTTGAGAACTTATCAGACGTGTTCAGATCCAAATTTACCCTATCCAAACAGCCTTTTGTTTTGTATAATATCCTTCTTGACTATTCTTGAATTGACAAGGACTCAAGTGATGGTGCAGCTAGTTAATCTATCGATATATTATTATACAATGAAATGTTGTTTTTAGTAAGGCTGAGATTATATTTTGTTTCTTAGTGTGTAGAGTTGATGGCTGCTGCCTTTAAGAAAAGCGGTGGCAAACCTTTAGCGCTTACATTTGTTGGCAAAGTAACTTCTGCTTCAGCATGACTAGTTTATCTAATATTTTCCAGAGGCTTCAAGTTCTTCTAGGGGCATATCAGACGCGGAACATGCTCGAATCATGGCTAGGTTTGACGAATTGGAAATATTAGAAAAGGAAGCTGGAAGTACTTCAGAAGATGAAGATGATGATGACAATGACGATGAAGATGAAAGTGCTGGAACAAGTGAGAATGGTGAGGAAAATGGGGACATATTAAGTTATGGCAATGAGCATGAAAATGTTAGTTTTGGTGCCTCAGTTTCTGGAAGTGATGGTAATGATCAGAGTCACGGAAATCCCCAGGTATTTTTCTGTTTCTATAGCTGATCTGACATGATTTTGATGTAATCTTGATTCTAATAATGTGTTGAATTGCAATATTTTGATTTTTTGGACTAATAGCTGAAGAGTGCACTAAAGAAGCTAGGAGGAAATGGAATGCTGAAAGATGCTTCTGTTGCACCATCATCCAGTACCTCCGTAAGCTCCTTCAGCACCTTCTACTTTGTGCCTGGATTAATGGCTAGCAGTCGCAATTGTATCTTACCTTCTGTATCAGTCACAGTGTGTTTAATCCAATGTGCAGATAATAAACTCTGAAGTTCACGCTCCTGTTGGAAAAGGTTAGTCCTGATACTGTCATGTGAGACAACTTACTCACAATGCACATGATATTCTGAATACCAAGTTACGCACCTATATGTGTTGCTGAGTTTTGTTGTTATCTTGTTTGTGTAATGTTACCGGAATTGGAACTACTTTTTTTTTGCCAACATGTTGCTTGATGTTCTTCATTAAAAGTTTAATATCCTGCTTATAAGATCGTGACCTAAATTTTCTACTTGCAGCTGTTTCTTTTAAAGATGAAAGCGGGCATATATTTAGTTCATCGAAGTCTCTCTTGCCACAGGAGGTACCAATTGCAAGGGATTTACTTCCATTATTACTTGCCTGTGTAAACTAATCTACATATTTTGGTCACTGTTTTTCTATAGAACATTATGAAACAACATGAATGTGAGGACTGGCTCTCACTTCTGAGTTCTCACAAAATTTGTCACTCTTTTTGTCACTGATCCGAAATACTTTCAGTAACATGAAATGAATCTGCATGTCATATGGCAGATATGCATGTGTGGCTGTGCGTTAGATCTTCACACACGTCTGACTTCTTAGTCCATTTGTTAGCATGGTGCATGCATTATGTCCATAAATTTTTGCTTCCCTGGCTTGACATTTAATTTGTTTACCTTAGAAGTGTAGACCTATAACACCCTCCTTTCATAACTATATGATGTTTGGACATTGGCAGTCTCTGAGATGCAGCTTTGATTAACTTCTTGCATAAATATAATAGAAACAAATTGTATATATTATGAATTATTTCATCATGTCATGAAAAATATAATGTTATCATTTACACCTCACCATCTGAATAGTTCTTCCGCATTTACTGTTACTTATTAGTAGTCAAAGTTATTGAAGTTTGACTCGACACTTTCTAAAAGGCCATAGTTTCGTGAGCGGAGGTAGTCCATCTCTGTGAACTAAAATCTGGCAGCATTCTGGAGACCTAGGGGTGCAGTTTATGTCATGTTTCATTTGTGGTTTGTTATTGTTTCGATGCATTCATGGTGTGGACAACCGGTTATTTGCTTGGCAGGCCTCTTCACATGACGCTCCATCTCGCGATCGGAAGATAATATCAAGTGGACAAACGGTCATTTCCTCATACTCTGTTGTATCCTGACATACCCATTGAGATCACATTTGACCTAGTTTATGGCTATCAGCAGGCTTTCACAGGGTCTATCGTTGAACATGATGACAGTCCAGCGATCCAACTGCCAAGGAACAATGACAGTGAGAAAGTAAGCTCCTGTTTTTGTATCTTTTGATCAATGTCGTGTGGCGCTGATTTACATTGGTCTGACGCTGTAATTCTTTGCCTGAATAATTGGCAGCCTGGTAGTTCTGCTTCTTCATCAAGGCCTGTATCTAGATTCAAGATGCAGCAGGGAGGGCGCTGAGTCTGTATCTTCGAGGCAAGAACGAATGCCAAGTTAATTAACTACATGGTCATGGACAATGACTACTGTCACCTATGAGAGACGCTATACCGCATCAAGATGGTTTTTGTCTATTGTAATTTCTTGAGGAGTTCCTTTGAGGGTGTCAGTGAACGGGGAGGGAGACAACTGTCGATAAGATATATACTGAACGTATGGAAAGGGCTAAGGGGTTAAGACATCTACATATTTTTAGTACTATTTACAGCTGCCAACACTGACACTAATTGACATCACATCGGTTGTGATTTCTCTGTCATCACCGAAGACCAGGTCTGTGATATTGGTTTTGTGTAAACTTGTATGGAATGGGCCTGCTCGGCTTGATAGGCACATCCCCGAGACATGGTTCGATGCATGTCTACTGTCTAGAGTTTGTGTTTTGTGATTGCTGCTTCATCCTGGATGCCAAACTTAGTCCAGTAATTTTCAGCGTATGCTTTATGGACAACACATAGCTAGTAAATAAAATAAATGTCTGAAAAGTACAACTATACACCTGATAAAAAAATACAAGTGCTTTGCGATGCCATTTTTTGGACAAATTCACCATAGAAAATCATAAAGGGCAAGCTGTTGAGCTGCCCACAATATATCTGGTGAAAATCTGGGAAATTAGTAGCAACTCAAGCATACTCCTGTCATCTTAGAAGATAGGCCACGATCAGAAGTTAGATAATCTTCCTTTCATCTTGTCTGCTCGGTGATGAACCTGCCGCCTGTGAGACTCACCCATTGGACCATGCGATGCGGCTGACCCTGTGCGCACGAGTTTGGCTATGATTTGCATTTGCAGAATTGAGCTTGGCTATGATTTGCATTTGCAGAATTCCGATTTCGATTGTCGATACATGATGACGGCAATCAGTTCTCTTTTGATTCAAGATAACCTAGCTACTGATTTTCATTTATTGTAGTACTAGATGGAGTTCACAAACCGTTTCAAAAAAAAGGAAGAGATGGAATTCACAACTTCAACGTTATCTTTCAAGAGCCTCAGCGTTACCATTAGAGTTTTTGAGAGATTCGGTGTTATCTTTGAAACTACTTGTCAGCTGTCAATGGTTTATGTACTATGTGTACCCTGGATCGTTTTTTCTGAACCACTAAGTTATGTCTTTGCAATATGAAGAACATACTCCCTCCGTTTTAAAATATAAGATGTTTTACCTTTGTGAAGCAAATGTATCTAGACTTGTTTTAGTATGTAGGTTCACTTAACTTTGGAGTGAATCTATACACTAAAAGAAGTCTAGATTCATTTTCTTCACACCTATGGTTGTTATTTTGCTCTATGTAGCATGCTGCAATTAAGAATTCCAGCATAGATTCTATTCCAACAAGGTGGAGCACACATGCACTGTTATATTTTCACTTGATACAGGAAAACAGAGGCCAGAGATTCAGTTCGTAGCATGTTCGTAAGATTTTTAATTCAGTAGTTGTATTGTTTGGTCAATTCCTGGCCTTTTTTAACGAATTCACACCACTTTTAGTTAAACTAAAATTAAAAAATAATTGAAAACAAGCTGAATCTATAAACACTATGTGATTCATTCTCACATCACCAATGATCTGTGGATTACATTAGATAAGCACAATGCTTACACAAAATTATGTAGAACATGATTATTCGGTTATAATGACAACCATGTTTGACTCGTTGGATGGCTGGCGCATCACATGCTGGAGCGTTAACAACATGGGACATGCTGAGTTTCCACCGTGAGGGGGCGTCAACTCTTCTTTGGCCGCTGAATTATCGCGGCATGTTATAGCATCGCCGAGTTGTCACCTTGTTATGCAGCGCCGCCGTTTGTCGCCCACCACATTCGATTACAGGGGTGAAGGTAGATCAAATCTTCAATGTGACTATCTCATGTGGCAGAGCACTAGGTTTGCATATCGTTTATTGGCTCTCCACCCCGAGAGGATACAAACAGGTCAAGACAAGATATGCTAAACAATTTACAATTAGATTCTTAAGAGGAGTGGAGTTTCTGTAAAATAAGCTTAAGTGGACGACGTGCCATCTCAATTGTGATCTGGTGCTTTGGTTCGAGATCTAACGTCTGACGAACAAAATTTCCTGGTTTTCATGGGCAAAGCAAGTTTTCACCATATATGTTGCATTTATACAATGGTGGCTTGTTGAGCCAAGAGAATCTTCTAGTGAATGTTAAACATTGAACTTGTAGCCGGTAGCAAGATTCCTGATGTATCACACAATCACTAATAATAAGCATTAGATCCGAGAAAACTTATCGCCATACTAATATGAAAACCAAAGTCCAATCAGTTTGAGCAGGCTACAGAATAGTGACCATGAGGACATGTTAAAGATTGGGAAAAATACTCCTTATATATTGTAATTTTATAAATCAAAATAGTAAACAAAAAATCAAACATCTGTTGGACTATATACGCTCCTAAAAATAATCCTAACATATTTATACCAAACATTTTTATCTTCTATTTTTTTTGTTACTACATATATGCCATTTTACGTTGATATACATACATTATTCAACATGTAATCTTAAATAATATTTTCAACTATATCTAACAAAATTAAACACGCTATGTCAGTAACACAGAATGATACTTCTATACGATTTTATGCCCAACATCTTGAATATACTCAAGCTAAAGAAAGTCCCTTTTTATAGAAACCATGTAATGTTTCTCGAAATTGTGAGGGGAGAACAAAAATACAATATAATATTGGCCTGCTAATCAATTCTGGTACTTATTTATATTACAATATGTTTATAAGTGTTTTTCCCTCTCAGTATATTCAAACATAATGATAGGAGGGCTCTACTAACAAATATCTTGATACGGACCGTGAGCACATATGCTCCACCATATTCCAGATGAAGATAAATTCATTGATCTCGTTACAAGATTATACTAAAGCATGTGGACCCAAATATAAATTGGTAGATGTTGTTTGTAGGGTGTGATCTCAGTTTTGCTTGTGGTTTGTTATTGTTTCGATGTTAATCATGGTGCTAACTACCGGTTGTTTGCTTGACAGGTTTCTTCACATGGCGCTCCATCTGGTGATCGGACAATAATATCAAGTGGACAAACGGTCATTTCCTCGTACTCTGCTATATCCTGACATACCCGTGGAAATAACATTTGATCTAGTTTATGGACGTTGAACATGACAGACAATCTTTCAGCAATTCAATCGCCAAGGAATAATTATAGTTAGAATTAGAATGTAAGCTCATATTTTTTGTACTCAGTATATAATCTGATCTGTGTTCGTATGGTACGTATTTAGATTGATCTAGTGACGGAATTCTTTCCCTGAAGAATTGGCAGCCTGGTAGTTCTGCTTCTTCTTCAAGGCCTGTATCGAAATTCAAGATGCAGAAGCCAGAAGACCCAGAACAATGACCTGTGTTGTATGGTCCATTCAGTCTCTTTTTGACACGAGTGAACGCCAAAATTTAATTAGTTACATGGTCATCGGCAGCAACTACTGTCACCTATGACAGACGCTATGCCACATCACGGTGATTTTTCTCTGCCGCAGTTTATAGAGAGGTCTTTTTTTTTACTTAAAACATCATATATTAAACATACAAGTCGTTTTATTAAAATCTTCCGGTCCCCTTAAATACCTCTGGCCGCCGTTTATAGAGGGGTCCTTAGTGCACGGGGAGGAGACAACTATCGATAGACTACGAGCACCTCCTGCCGCCCGAAAGAGTCCCGAGTCTCCCAAACATTCTTCTCCTAGTCCCCTCCCAGATGCCGATTGGGCCAAAATTTCATCCGGCGAACCCAGGGCGAATCCAACACATTGGGGACGTGTGGGGGCACCAGCGGAAACGGAAGTCGTGCAGGCCAGCTCTGTTGGCGACACAAAGCGAGTTTCCTTTTTTTTCGCTTTCCCTCCTTTTCCTTCCCTCCATCAGTCGTGTCTCACCTGCCATCCGCTGCACCTCCCTCCATTTCGCTCGCCTAGATCTTCCCCACCATAGCGCCGAAAAAGTTCACACGCCCTCGATCCGCCAGCGAAAAAGAGGAGCCAAAGCAGAGGGAGCCAAAGCATAGACCGCCAGGCATGAGCAACGCCGACTGGACGGCCGACGTTAAGCGCGGGGGTCATGGTTGACCGCCGGAAGAGGGATCTGAAGCTCGAGGCCAGGAACGCATGGAAGGCGCTGCAAGAGGTGCATGCGGCATGGCTTGTCATGGAGCGGAACGTGGCGGCAGCGAAGATGGCAATGGACCGGCCGGGCCACGTCGGTCGATACTTTCTAGACGGCGTGGGAGGAAGCTAAGCAAACGTCGCTTCTATCGAGCTTCCGCCCTTCTCCGTCGCTGTTACAACAGAGCCATGGCCACAACACGCCCCACACGAGGTTCTCGCCTTCCTCTAACGAGTACGCTGACGGCGACCCACTCAAAGGCTTCAACCCCAACGTCACCTTTCCACACTGTCCTCCTCCTTCTCATGCTCCTCCCATCTTTAATGCCGACATCAACACCCCGTACGGCTCCCCGTACTACGCAAGCTCGTCGGCGCTGCATAGTGGACATCTCCCTTTGACCCAAGCCATGAAGTCAGGTCATCGCGCCAGTTTAGTGGCACCACCGCTGACGCCTGCAGTGTGCTTGGCGGAATGACATGCGACGTCTACATGATGAGCTCATCACAACCGGTTCCATGGCCGCTGCGTTCTCCCCCCGAGTTCTCCACACAAGAGGAAAACAATGACATGGACTCACATGAGTAAGGCGATCCCGAGGAGTAAGGCGAGCCGGAAGAGGAAGAACCGGTGGCAACCGCTCGCCAAGGACAAAGACGATGTCCACAATCCCGATGCACCGGCCCCAGCCGCGGCGGGCAGGCGCCCTGGTGGCCATAAGAAAGCCAAGCTCAACAAGAACATGGCGCCCATAGACGAAAGGCTACGTCCGACGAGCAAAGGTATCGCCGATGTCAAGACCCACACCGCTACGAGGGAGAAGAAGAACGACGTGGTGGGTGATGATGTTGCGTATGCAGACATCAAGATCAGCCTTCTCAAGACTCACATCGCGGACAAGAAGAGGAACATCGACCTGGCATTCCTGCTAGGAGGCGACACGACGGCGATGGACAACAAAGTGAAGGCATGGTACATGGCCCAGCGCGGGCTTATGTTGGAAGAGATGCAGGCACCACCGCCAAGCTCTATGCCAACGGCCACAATGACACCGATCTCTGCCTCTACGACCACTCCTATGCCGCCACCAAGCTCTACCACGACGGCCACAACGGTGGCTTGCCCACCATCGCCCGGCTCTGGCCCTACGCCGTCCTCCACACCATCGTCGAGCTCTGCCCTTGCGGAGGAGGTGCCTTCTACCATGGCAAAGGAGTCTGCTATTTGATTTCCGCATCTTTTGTATTAATTCAATCGTCAAACTATGGCTGGTTTGATCACTGATACTATCGAATTAGACAAACTTAGCGCCGTTTTTTGGTAGCGGGAAATTAACTTCCAAAATAAATCGCCGATGCGTGATGCGCTAGGGAGCCAAAACTAAGGGTGCGACTCAGAAAGTGCCCCCCCTCCCACAACCCCGAAGCCAAAATAGCACCTACGGAAACGCTGAAAAGACAACTCCACATATGCTGAGGGGGCAAACGGCTGGAGATGCTTTTAGTGCTCGGAGCTGCCAACACTGGCACTGATGAGTCAGTTTTTGTGTGACAGTAGCCGGATCGACCAACGTATTATAAGTTGAGCTCGTCAAATGCACTGTACTTTCTCCATCCCATAACATACAACCAATGTACTACATAGTAAGAATTATGGGACGGATGGCGTATTCACATGAGAGACGAGAAAAAGAAATGGAGATTTCCACGGAATTAAGCCAGAGTTTTTCCCAGAAGGGATGAAGAGAGGGAACTAAAGCAAAAAAGGAAAACAGAAAATAAGTGGGAAAGATTCAGTGTTAGTTGGCTGGTTAATCTTGGACCAACCAAGCTTCAGTTATCTGGCGATCAGAGACATGGAGGAGGGAAGGGAGCAGGAAAAGAAATCAAAGAACTCTCATCAGGTGCTGATTAATCAATTAATTAATCACATAGGGATTAATCTGATCGTCACCGATCGGGCGGCTGGCTAGTTTAATTAATCAATAATGGTTCCTAGCTGTGCTGTAAAAGAGTGTCATGACATGGTCAATAGCCACCGGTGAGCTGCTCCGACGTGGCGGCAGCAATCCGGCGGCCTCGTCCTCCATTGAGGACGCCGGCGGCGAGCCGCACCAGATGCTGTCTCTCACGTGCTTCATCATCAGGAACGGGGGGAGGAGGTGCCCTCTACACGTCAGCTCCACCTGCAGGTAAAAAAAAAACATGGTTAATTAATAGGAGTGCTTAGATCTCAGCCGTCTAAAAAACTAGTTGCAACTTATATAATTTGTACATTCAACCGCAACCTAATCAGAACTCATTAAATTCTCGCTATAAAGCTTATAACTCATGAAAGCTCCACGCCATTTAATCCGGCGAGAAATCTAATTTACGGAGAGATGACTAAGACCTAAAAAGTTCTCATGCCATCAAAATTAGCAAATCCGTTAATTAATTAACCCACGTCATCACATCAGGCAACTTCACATAAGCATGACGTCACACGCGCGTACGCATATAGCGGTGGCTTAAACACTTGGACAGACATTGTTGGCCGGGATTGGTTGCAACGTACTGATCGATCGATCGCATGCATGCACATATATATGCATGATGCGTGTCACGTCGCCTTCGCACATTGGCTCCTTTCACAGTTCGAACAATGTCGACCGACGGGTGCAGCCTAACAACTCACCGCACTCGACGCGTTGTTGGCAACGGAAGAAATATATATTCACTGGCATGTGTACATGAGACCCGTTGATACATAGTATGTATGTATGTACGTATATATATTGTATAAATTAATAAATATTTTATCCGTTTAAAATATAAGATATTTTAGTTTTGTAAAGCAAATGTATCTATACTACTTCTAATATGCAGGTTCGTTCAGGTCATCTTATATTTTGAAACTGATGAAGTATATATATATACCGGTCGGCCGTGTCGTCGCTGCCATCGTGTACTAGATATATCGTACATACGTGTGCGGCCGTCGTGTCCTAATCACGCACGCGCGCGTGTGCCGCCAGTGGCGCGTGTAGGTACGTATGCGTCGCTAAGCTAGCTAGCTCGCTCTGTCGTCGTCCTCGTCGTCGACCACCGTCACGTAGCTAGCTCGCTAGCTAGTTGTCTGGATCCCTCCCGTGTGTCGTAAAGCGACCGATCGACCAGCTGCTAGCAGCCCACGCGCGCACTACTCTACTACTCTAATCATTTCGATCAATCCACCACGTTTCCCAATATATGAAATACTCTCGTGTGCGTGTGCGTGCGTGTCGCGCGTCTGGTGATGTGTCATCGGAGTATAAACTGGACGTGTGCGGTGCTGCCGGTGACAGCGTTGGCGGACCATCCAGCGCAATTGGACCTCCTCGCCACCGGCCGGCCAGAAAACTTAGGTGCAGTTCCTCAAAAACGAAATAAGATGCATGCCATATAGTTCGGGATATACTCGTTTACGTTGATGCGAACAAAATACTCCCTTAGTGCCGGTTAGTCTAGGAAAAAGTTTGACTATATATTTAACCAACGAAACATGAATTGTATGTCATAAAATTATATCATTAAAAGATATTTTGAATATGATAATTTTAAAAATTATAATTCATATTTTGTTAATCAAACTTATAGCCAAGCTTTTTATTTGACTACGTCTGACCCTTTAAACCGGTATGAGAAAGTAACTATTCATCATGCGAATTTAAATTTCGATTATATATGGATCCATTAGATTGGCATTAGTTCATGGACGTGAGATATGGATGGTACTACCATTTTCACTACTCGCGGTTCCAAATTAATCGCCAAATACAGGTTAGCCCTAACTCAAACTACTCTATGTTTGACCAAAATGATAGGAAAACCTCTCGATAGTGTTAGATTGATATCCTCCTAAGTGGGTCCAATGGCCTACCGTGTCCTTTAATCAGATCGAACGCCCAACTCTACATGGTTGGCGGACACCTATTACACTACGCTATATATAAAGAGGCGGGCGGTGGCTCACGATACGAGGTTTTCAAGCCGCAATCCCCACCGATACAACCCTACCCGATCTAGGTAGAGCGCAGGAGTAATGGAAGCCACCGACGACATCACCAAGGCCAACGCCGCAGGCTCTCTAGCCAAGGAGAAGGTATTGTCCCTCTCACCTCTCATCTCTCTCTCTCTCTCTCTCCCCAGCGATAATCAGATGCAAGTATGATCTATAAGAGAGACCACCCGTTAGATTTGCACCTAGTAGGATCATAGGGACCTGACAGATATATCTAGCATCGAATCTATATATTGAATGGTCAACAAAAATAATTATTTCTTCTTCAACTGTTTTATAGAGGTTTGATAACAAAAATAATTATGATTATCCCATCTTTTGTGCTTGTAATCAAATCTCGGAAGCACCGAAGACATGAATGGCAACGTGATTTTTGCATTGGCCCACCATCTACTTAGGCGTTCTGTTGTATCTTTGTTGAAGTTTGCTCTAATTCGCCTTTTTGTTACTTTTTGTGGTTCATGAACTCGTGTCTAAACTCTTTACGTAATATATCACCCATTTTAAAAAAATCTTAAAGCCGACATACGGGTGGCTAAAATGTTTTTACATACATTAGCCAGAAAATATTAAAACCAACTTGCAAGTGCACCGTATATGTGTATGGCGCACGGCTGCTGTATATATACCATACACATTTATATTACGAATCTACAACGCTGAAAGGAAAGACCTAGGTAGCTAGCAGCTAGCAGGTAGTCAGCCAGCATCAGCACGTAGACGTAACGCAATTTATTCCTGCTAGCTAGCCGCTGTGATGTGCATATACTCTATAGCGATCGAGCATTGCAGGTGCACGGGTATATATTTGCACACGGAGCATGACGAGGAGATGATGCACGTGAGGTGCAAAAACACCAGCGCATTCTGTGACATGTATACGAATGGATATCGCACCCCAAAAGTACAAAATGAAACAAAAATAATAATGAGAGGGAACTCTACGTACCAACATACTGCGGCTCCACTAGTCAAACTGGGGCAACATATTACTCAAACAAAACTCTACAGGACGATAACGATTGATCGATTCTGATACAGACAAGCACGTACGAAAACTAGTATTTTAGAAAATAATTAAAACATGCATAAAATAGGCGGCATGGCACGTCGAGATCTGACAATGAAGTTGACTTTTATTATTTCTAGTTAAGATGGTTAAGTATTGACGATGAAACAGTACATGAACTAATAATTAGTTTAATGCGAATGAAGTTGGCTGGTGTACTAGTATAATTATTAGATGAGTTGGGACAGCCATATCGCAACAGTTTGACATGCATCGACACCTCAACAGTTTGTAATGGCGTGTTAATTGTGTATCACCAAAGACAGTACTCCCTTGTCCTGAAATAAGGCTTGAGTTTATCTAGATTCATATGTATCTGTATACTAAAATATGTCTAGATATATACAAATCTAGACGAATCTAAGCCACTTATTTCATTACGGAGAGAGTATTTCTTTTGTGAGTAATCAACTGGCAGAAGAGACTTGGGTGCAAATGTTCTTTTCATGCATCAAGCTATAGGAATAAGATACATGAATTCCGTACAAAGATGCTGACATAATACTGTACTTATTTTGGTACGCAGCACCAACTCCTTGACCAGTACTGAAATAAGATACATGAATTCCGTACAAAAATGCAGTTCTACTTGCTTAAGAGAACTTGATGCATATGATGTGGGCCTTTGACCTGTTGCTTTGTCTAGTATCCAACAAAATATGAGATGCTCACATAGCTTAGCTACGTGGTACGCTTAATTAGGTGTAGTGTTTCTTTCATGATTATTCCAAGCGCCAATAGCGTACCCATATATGCGGCAACATAGCAACAAACCAATACTCTATACCTTGCAGTGCAAATTCAACAGTTGTGCAACTATTCGCTATTATCACTGATAGGTGCTTCTCGGCTAAATCTGATATAACAGATACGATCAACAATACTTACAGAAATTCATAATGAAGAAGAACAAGAAAAGGTTTTTTGGCTAAATTTACAAAAGGCCGGGATCTTTTTGGGAAATAATGTGCACGAATGTGTGCTGCCAATCTACCAAGGAAAAAATTGTCTATGTACAAAACTCCCTAAACTAACAAGCGTAAAATAGATAGATATATAACGGCAAAGTAAAGATCGATTTCGAGATGTACCTGATGAGATCGTGCGAGTCCTAGCTTGTCAGCCAAGTACTTTAGCACCACTTCCACTTTCATGTTGCAATCCCTGTGAAAAAAAAGCATTTTGAGATAATGCCTGTGCGCAAGCATGACCTTTCAATTCATATATGAAGTCCCATTCTTTGACTGAACAATTCGTATGTATACCAAATCAAAAGTTTTAGTATTTGATAGGTACTAATCCTACATATCTAAGCTAGCTAGCTAGCTGCCGCATGACCTACCTAGAAACTTTGGAGACTAGCTAGCAGGTATCTAGATAGCTAGAACTTGCAGAAACTAACATAAAGTAGCAAGGAGAGCTACATAAGCAAATATTGTTCATGATATTCGATAACACTATTCTTCATTGATTTAATTTGTACCCTATATATGGTGAAGGGGTAAAAAGGATATGGAAATTATAATTGATTATACCTGATTCTTAAGTAGCTCTTTGGTATCTGAGGCAAAATGGGCTCTCTAACTCTGCAAGCATGGCAACAAGAGTAGTTAAGTACTAAAGCTCCACACTGCAGCTTGAAGACAATACTTATAAAAATGCAATCTAAGCTAGCTTTGTTGGCATATGTGCACTGCAAAACTATGTAATCAATCCAAAAACAAATGCACAGCATGCACTAGATCTTGATTTGGTATGCATTAGATGGGTGCAAAACTGCAAATGCACATACATTGCATGTGTGTGCTCAAGTTAAAAAAAACTTTTTGGAAAGAAATCAGATTGAAGTATGTAATATGGATGCATAATTACATACCCATACGTCTGTGTAGACTTGTAGAAGTATGTAGTAAAGATGTGCTTACTGGTTGGAAGATGCCTGGAGTGTTAGCCACAAGCCGGCGGCCTCCGTCCTCGGCGTCGGCGGGCTGACGACTCTCATCAAAAGATCGGCGGAGCAGCTCCTCAGCGGCCGCGCAAACGGCAAGAAAGGCGGCGCCGGGGTCATGGATCCGCTTGCCACCGTCGTCGGCCGGTGCCGGTCGTGACCGGACTGCCAGTGGTAGCTCCTAATGGGCAGCGGGAACAACGGCGGCCGGCTCATCATGCCTGGGCTTTGCTTGTTGCCAGCGAAAAGATCTAGCGCAGGCGTCGGCGCCGGAGCCATGGCGCCGTCGGTGTCGCCGCCGAACGAGGAGGAGGAGGTGGTCGACGAGGACGACGCCATGGCACCAAGGCCCAGCTGGAGCCAGTCCCTGTCGCCGCCGTCCTCGTCGTCCCCTCTGCCGCCCCAGGAGCTCGTGCCTTCCGCCTCCTCCTCTCCTTGGCGCCTCCGCCTCCGGCGCCCCACGGCGTCGTCTTCATCGGCCATGGCTAGCCGCCGAGGGAACCTTGACGGCTGCTGCTTGAGGTCGCCGCCGTGCGCAGCCTCCAGCTGGGGAGCGATGTAGTATCCTGGGTAGTACGACGGCGGCTTACTGTTCTTGCCGCTGGACTCATGGTGCGGCGGCAGGCTCCTAGTGGTTGGCACCATGGCGGCGTCGCCGGCGATATGCTTCTTCTGCTGAAGTTGATGACCTCGGCCGTGCAGCACGTCTCATGTCTCGATCGATTCACCGGCAGTGTCTGGCCAGGCGATGTGGCAAATTTCATTCATTGCCGCCTCATCTCTCAATCTCCTCTCAAGATCAGATGGTTCTGAACTCTAATTTTTTTCACCTATGACAAGCATGCTAGCAAAGGGAATAAGGGATGAAGAAGACAAGGAGATGAGGAGGGAGACCGAGGACAGAGAGTTATCTCCCCTTTGGTCTGAATCTTAATAGTCCTTGCTATGGAGAGAAAGTTGATAAAAAAAACTTCATAGACGGAGAGGGGGACAGCCAGAGGAGAGAGAAAATGGAAAAAAAAGATAAATTGGATGTGAAGAGAGCTGTCAGTGGTTAATTAATTTACAGTTATACGTGTGGTTTGTGAATTGTGATGGAAGTGTATTGTAAATGTGCATGACATGCCATCTTGCTGTAGAATCTATGTGCAAGGTGGACAGACATGGCACTGGACACGAAACTACCTAGGCGAACAAATTCACGTAGGACATAGCCATAGGGTAGAGAGAGAAAGACAGGGCTAGAGGGAGAGAAAATGCTAGAGAGAGAGAGAGGGAAGGTTGGAAAGATAGATGGATGGATGGGGCAAGTGAAGTATGTTCTACGTTGAAGTGACAGCATGGCAACTCACTCACCTTATTACTAATCTTAAAAAATGACCAGTAATAGTTCCTAAATATGTTCCATCAAGGTTACTACATTTGTTCTAAGTGGTGTAGCTTTTCACCAACTAAATGTTAGCTATTTGTGCAACTCCTCTTTCCCTTCATCTAAAGAAACCTTCTCTTGTTTTTTTTTTAACAGGAGAAACCTCCTCTTTACCTTTATCCTAATATATATATGGAACGCCACATTGCGAGCTTAATTATCTTGTAAACTACTTCCTCTTTTTTCTTTTTATAAGACATTTATTTGACAAACTTAATTGGCTTGCCAAGATATATCTTATGAAAGGGAACAGAAGGAGTACAACAGAAACAACCATGAACAGTGCGTGCGCTCGTTGGCACATCACGATTGTAGCAAACTACACGATCATAACATCACATATTGAACCCACCACACACGATCAAAACACGAAACGGTGGTTCTATGCAAAAAGTGGCCCAACCAAACTAGCTACATTATGTACCATGGTCTACTGCAATGTCGACCGTCTAGAGGAATTCTTAATCATTCAGCTCAAGAGGAATGACACACGCACGTGATGAGGCATGAGGTACCTTTCTTTGGAGGACATCCTGTTATGGTCCTGTTTAAGTTAACTTGTTGTCATGTCTCTGTTCCTGTTGCAGGGCCATTCGGCCAGATTCCTTGGTCACCAAAACCTTAATTTTCTGATGCCAAGTCATGTCACACAACAGATGATATATATGATCGGCTGATCTCCCAATCTATTATTACTAGTTAGAATCATCAAAAAATAAATTTTTATTATTACATGAAATAGATAATTATGGAACTGGATAACTGAAGATATATCGATGAATGGCTATATAAAATAAAACCAGTTGGGAGAGATTCTAGTTAAGGAGTGCCACTCTCTGGGAAGCATATATTATGGAGCTGGTACTTCTGATTAAAATTGCACATAATTGATGTCTCTTTTGTTCCTTCAGAGCCTTAATACGAGTACATCTGGATATATGGGGATTTGGTTAGAGCAAGAGTCATGATACTTATGTCGTCTGGTAAGATATAATAAAGGGTAGTTAGAGATTGGGTGGAATCTCATGAGTGGTACATATAATCATCTAACTATAGTACACATAAACAAGGAGCTATGACAGCAGCAAAATGTGTGTTAAGCACTAGTGATCAAGCATCTATTTCTTGTATTTGGTTAAAAAATGAGTAGATATCTCGCTGCTACAGGTATTTCTAACATAAATATTAACAGAATAAACCAACATACATGTCATAAAAATTGTATCATTGGAAGCGTATTTTAAATATAAATCTAATGGTATAATTTTTGTTATATATAATTTTTATTTTATTGACCAAATTTATGGTCAAACTATTTTCTTGAAGTACGTATTTGCCTTATAAACCGGAATGAAGGTATTATACTGAGAATTGTCATATTGTAGCACTAGCATGTACAATATATATCTGATAGTAACTAGGCAGCTATTTTGGCAGCTAGCTATATGAGGTTTACATATTTCTTGATCGAGCATATCCTCAATTCTACGGCATGCATGCATGCATGTACACTGTTCAGTACATGGCATACATTAAAAATTGAATGATGGAATTATAATAGAGCATTATACTATTTCCCGTGTATATATAATTGACATGTATCCACTTGAGCTTAGTATAAGTATATATATGCTGGGTGTCAGAACTATCCAGCTGCATATATACTTTGGTTAGTCGTTGTCAGTTGTATGCAGGTGAGGCCATCATGAAATA